>OY019130.1:89404227-90004227 GCA_955652365.1 Eristalinus aeneus | reverse complement strand
GAATTTTGAAAAGTGTAATTCATAAGGTGGGACAGGCGACCACGAAATGATATTCCAAGCAGTCGTAACCAGCACCATCGTATGGGATAGGTAAACGTCCTTGCATGATGATACATGGCGGCTCCACGTTCGCCGATGAGTGTACACCGTTATGTAGTTCGGTGTGTTGTCACGTGAGAAGGATGATGAATTCAAAAGTTTGCCGACACTGCATTAAAGTTTGTAGATTCAAGCAACATTTGGGTGTGTACGTGGGTGGTGTAGTTTTTCTCTTCCTCGACGGAGATTACCGGCGAGGATGCATGTTGCTGCTCGATTTCAACTTATCCAATCTGGCCAGTGCCTCTTGCAAGTCGTTTGTCATCGCCCTGTAGTCTTTGAAATTTCAACCAAAAGTATGCATCGGACATTGGTTTTGTCCTCAAACCGCTTCCCCCTCCAGGCAGGAATCCGCTAAATCATCACAACTGTCAGTGCCACGTCATTGCATCCGCCTCGCGGAAATTGTCATGACGAACTATTCCTTCATTAATTCTCCTCATTTCTCATTCATTTGCACAGATTCAGCGGCCTGTGTGTATCCCGCCCACTTGACATCGAATCCAATCCGAATCCCTTCATTTCTATACATCCCCGGAAGTGCTGTGTAAGTTTCGCACCCAGTAATCGGCAAAGTGGGCGAAACTATCCGCGTCCAGCACTTAGTGCAACTTCATTAATTTCCCTTTCACTCATTAACTCGCTCAGACGAGCCGGTGAGCGGGCTAGCGTTGATTCTGATTCCCGCTCGGGGACGGAAAGCGGTAGATCCGCTCTATCAAAATAATTAAGCACTTGAAAATCGCAAAGGCACAAAAATAGTTGACGAACAATTGCCGGGTGTGCAGCTAGTACTCCCATCACAGGGGAGGTCTTTTCAAATTTCCGGAAATCAAGTGACGTTCTATTTAAGGTGATTGATGACAGGGTCGAACGCCACGAGCAGGTTCCGGTTCTCTCGACCTAACAAAGCGCACCCGTCGCGGGGTAAGTTTCCGCCGTGATCCTTGTCTTTGGTGACAAACTTTTCGGAAAAGTTTTCGTTCGACACTCCAGAGCGCTGGATATCGGCCAGCAGACCTTGGTTCGGTTAATTACATTTGGGTTCAGTAAAACCGGCGTTCGGAGGGTCGCCGTGATGATGACAGAGCGTGGGCCCGCGCTTAGTTCGGATTCAATAGTCACCAATCTGAACAAGGGTTTACCCTAACATCACATCCGCCCCACACTAAATTGCGTGACTGACATGAGCACACTCCTCGTGATTGGGCGGAGTTATGGGTTCGGGAGGGGCCGGCCCCCATGCCGCTGAGGGGTGATGTGTGATATTAGTTTTCCGTTCCGTGTTCGTTTCTGCGTTTTTATGTTTGAATTTTTGTTATTGTTTTTTTTTTTATGAACGATGACAGTAACGGACGTGCCTGGAAATCATTATACCCACGTCGTCCGACGGCCACAGGAGCAGTTGATTTTACTGTCCCGGCCGGTGACCGGTATGCTGTTGCGTGCGAACGTGTCCGAGTGCCAGGTAACAAGGTCTCTGACTAGCTCGGGCGAATTATAATAAAACTTGTTTGGTTTGGCTGACTGTGAGTGGTTGACGAATCGGCGAGTGGGTGTGGGATAAAATGAAATTGTGTTTTATGAGGAGAGGAGATTAGGCTTTCGACGCGCTAATGAGGTTAAAGTGATGTAAGCTTGCTTTGCTTGGCACACAGTTGGTGCGAACATTTTTTAAATTTAAAAACATATCATTTCTTTCATTTTTGCGACAGGATCTTCAGACGAAGTTAGATGTCTTGCCTACTTACATTTTTTTTTGTTCATGTAGTATCAAGGAAAGCGATGTCACATTCAGCATTCAAAATACAAGATTGTCAAATATCTTCCTTCCGCTTTTGTGGTCTTCATTCAATAATAATAATTGTTGGCGCTACAGTCCAAAGGGGGACCAGGGCCTAGCTTGCTCATCAACTACTCGTGTTGTGCGCGCTAGTGTTCTCTCACGAGTAGAAGGAACCTACAGTTTTTTGCGGATTCCGAACGGCGAAATTTGAGAAGCTTTCTTAGACAGTTATTACTCTTTGAGTGTTGTCAGCAGCTCGAAAGAGGTGGTGCCGTGAAATATTAGAAAAATTGGTGTTGAAGTGGGAGTCGAACCGAGACCCTTCGGCGTGTGAGCGTCGCACTCTACCCACTACGCCACGGCGACCACGGTCTTCATTCAATGTTTCATAAAAAGTGTTACTGTGTTTAGTTCAAATATGCTGGTCGCCGTGGCGTAGTGGGTAGAGTGCGACGCCCACACGCCGAAGGGTCTAGGATCGTCTCCCAGCTCAACACCAATTTTTCGCAACACCTCTTTCGACCTGCCGACACCACTCAAAGAGTAATAACTCTCCAAGAAAGCTTCTCAAATCTCGCCATTCGGAGTCGGCAAAAACTGTAGATCCCTTCTACTCGTGAGAGAACAGTAGCGCGCACAACACGAGTAGTTGATGAGCAAGCTAGGCCTTGGTCCCCCTTTGGACTGTAGCGCCAACAATTATTATAATTATGCTCCATCCTCCTTATTTGCGAAAAACTCTGACAGGCACTTTTCACAAGCCTCTTTTGAATTCAACTTCACACCACCAAGGGCGTACGCCATGGACAGCAAAATGTAATCACTTGGCGCTATGTCCGGGCTATATGGTGGATGCGATAAAACCTCCCATAAAAGCTCCCGTAACTTCTGACGAGTCATCAACGAAGTGTGTGGTCTGGCGTTGTCCTCGTGGAACATTACACCCTTCCAGTTGGCCAATTCTGGACGCTTCTGGTCGATCGCCTGCTTCAAGCGGTTCAGTTTTTTGCAGTAGATGGTAGAATTAAGCGTCTAGCAGCTCATAGTAGATGATTCCCTTCCAATCGAACCAAACACACAGCAAAACCCTCCTGGCCGTCAATCCCGGCTTGGCCACCGTCTGGAAGGATTCAGCGGCCTTCAAACACGATCATTTTCGCTTGATATTGTCTTGTGTGATACATTTTTCGTCGCCAGTCACCATCCGCTTCAAAAATGGGTCGGGTTCGTTCCATTTCAGCAGCATATCGCAGGCTTTGATTCGGTCCAAAAGTTTTTTTACGTCAAAAACCAATGCTCTGGAAAGTAGTCAACTTGTGTATAACACAGGCAAAAATCCCTGATACATTAAAAATCGCGGCAATTATACCGCTTTATAAAGGAGGTACGTGAAATGAACCTGAAATCTATCATCTATCTATATTGCCGATAATAGAAAAGTGTACGGAAAAGATGATAACCAGTAAGATACACGATTTATTTGAGTTTATAAAATTCACTGATTATGGCTAGTCAGTACGGTTTCCAGAAACATAAACGTACTGGTAAGCTGTTAGGTGAGTTCGCGAATTATGTTAATGAAAGTTTGAACAAACGCTATCATGTCTTGGTGCTATTTGTGAACTTCAGCAAAGCTTTCGTCACCCTCAGCCAAAGTACACTAATTGAAGTTTAAGAACTTATTGTTGTAAGCGGACTTATGTCAGACTGGCTGCGAGAGTATCTGAGACATTGACAATTTGGCGAGAAAATTGATAATGCCTGAAGCCAGAATGACAATGTGCAATATTGAGTTCCGCAAAGTTCAAAGTTGGCTCCACTTCTACTTATATTGTATACCAATGAACTATTGCGTATTTTTTAAGAAGCTGTACCATTTGCATATGCAGATGATACGGTACGTCACAGATCATTGCAGATGGCTGTTTGTGATATGCAAGAAGAGTTCGACAACGCGGTGAAGTGGTGTCACGACCTTGGCTTATCAATCAATGAATGTAAAACGGAATGAATGCATATACAAAATCCTCAGCTTAGTGCTAAACAAGCACAAACTTCAGAACTGAACTATGTACGAAGTCCAGGTATAGTCCTATTGAAACAGTAGAAAATTAAAGATATTTGGGAGTTACCATCAACAGTAACTCTCTGTGTAAAGTATGTACGCATAGATGGACTACGAATGGGGCTAGGACGATCATGCAGTATCATGCAACAATGGATGTCCTACAACAAGTATACTTTGCCATTATTTGGGGCAATGCACCTTCAAAAACTCCAAAACTCAGCACAGCAGAAGATTGGCGTACGTAATCAGCACAACATTCAGGAGCAACGGCGTCTCTAAGTTCTTTCAGTAAATGATATCCTTAAGATGACCCCTACACTAGTGTATTACGATAACATCCGTTTTGTAACACCGGTTTAACTTGAAGTCACCACAAAAGGGATGGCTCAAGGCATGCTTTATGCGCACAGCTTTGCAACACCGATTTAACATAAAGTCAACACAAAAAGGCGGGCTCAAGGCATGCTTTATGAGCCCAGCTTTAAAAACAATTAAGAAAGACGACAGTTAACATGCAGTGTACCTGAAATTTTTAATACAATACCACAATAACTCTAAATTATAACAATTTTGAAAACAAGGAAAAGATTAAAAAACAACTTTTCCTTAAACTCTTTGTAAATATTTATTTTTATTTTATTTTTCACGGCACCACCTCTTTCGAGCTGCTGACAACACTCAAAGAGTAATAACTGTCTAAGAAAGCTTCTCAAATTTTGCCGTTCGGAGTCGGCAAAAAACTGTAGGTCCCTTCTATTCGTGAGAGAACAGTAGCGCGCACAACACGAGAAGTTGATGAGCAAGGTAGGCCCTGGTCCTCCTTTGGACTGTAGCGCCAACAATTATTATTACTGGTTGGCACTTAAGTCAAAGGTGGACCAAACTCTGCAGCTGATACACTATTTGGCCAACTGTCTCCCAACTGGAAATCATACATTGAATGCGTCTGTATGCGAAATTCAGGTTTTCTAACCTACTTTTTTTGCATGCATCTTCAAAATCACCTTTAAATAGGTCTTATAACCCACCGGTCGTTTTAAAGTTTTAAACTCTGTCTCGAAGACCGCGAGTGAGTTTGTGGAGAAACTGTTCCACTAGTCCCACCACTGGAATTTAATTTAAAAACTAAGGAAAGTAGTAATACAACAATTTTACCCTCACGACACTGTGAAACTTAGACCACACTCCAAGCAGTGGCGGGACTAGAACTCTCAACTCTTTGCATCAAACACCAAGCTTACAATTTGATGTTCATCCAAGAATGCATCACGTTCTCCAAGCCGACTGAATATTCACTACACAGTGCCCTTTGTCCTTAAATACTCCTAACAACAGTCCCCCCAAGCCTGTTTAAGTGAGCGTGTTGCATTTGTGTAAGGTTCTAAGCTGCTTTTCCATATCCCACATAAAAAACGCCACTCAATCCCGTGCAGCCATAACTTTAAATACTCGCAACAGTAATCGCCAGCTACACGTGCAAACAAAGACGTAAACAGGGTCCAACGAAGAGGCAGGCATTCACCCTTTCACCCACACTTCCACTCAATTGCAAGCGTCAACCAGCACAAGCATCGAGTTTAACTCTCACTCGCTCATGTCCGCGCCAAAACTCCCATCAAAACGGTTGCAATAAATTAGTAACATTTTCATTCCCAGATGCCCCGACCCTCGATGCCGTGCCACCTGAGTCCACGGGGACAACAGCACAAAGGATCCTCATCAAAAGGTACCCCAAATAAATACGCAGCACTGAACATTTACACGTCTGGGACGAACAAGACAACGAGCCCCGCCCCGCACACGTGTCCCAGCAACCAGCAGTCCAAGTTGGTGCTCCGCTGAAAGGGAAGGGTTCACCATTATGTATGTTCTACGAGTAGTTTTACATCAAATCCCGCTGTGCCAGTTGAAAGGTAGTATCGCAGAGCACAAAGCCGTTCCCGGCCCCTTCCTCCATCCGGTCACGGCAAATTGTAATGAATGTTCTCTAATAGTAAGTAGGTCCTGCTGTCTGTTGACTGCTGGCTCTGAGACAGGACCTGCTGCTGCTGCTGCTGCTGTTGTCGCCCGTGTCGCCTGTTCCTGCCTCCGGACCCTCAACAATTGGGGGGACTTGTGCTGTTGCTGTTGCTTGTTAGCAATCCAAATGAAAATCGGTTATTATGAAATACGGGCGCCTTGTGCTGGAGAAGGGAGGGGACGGGTGTTCGCTTCGCTGACAGGGAGAAAACTTTGTCATACTGGAAGTTAAACACAAACGGGATGCGCCCGCCCCACTGCGAATTGCCAGATGCTTCATGCAAGTGCGCAGTCATCGCGCCACATTTACTATTTGCGAAACGACTTGGTCCGAAGAGTCCTGGTGTCCGACTAATCCCAGATATATGCACTGACTGGCGGCGGGGTTCGGTGGCAACCTCCACTGGATGATGCTGAGTACATATGAGATAATATTTCCTTTTCCAATCTCCCACTCTCGTGGTGTTGGTGGTGTTTGGCAAATGTTTAGATACTGACTCAGTCCCCACTTAGGGGATGAGACTGCGGATGGGTTCGGTCTGCAAAGTTTCTCCACACAGCCCCACGATGATGGCGAAGCGTTGTCACTGGACGACGCTGCTCCCAACGGGCTTCGGTGCGAGACTGTGAAACACAATTTAAAAAACCATCGCCGTCGCTACAACTCCCATCTCCGACGTGGCACTCGTTCGTGCCGCCTGGTAGCGTGCTTGCGCTGCTGGTGGACTCCTGAGCGATGATGTCGGATGAGATATTACGTTTCGTGGTTCTCCCCCCGCTTTGGCGGAACTTTTATGAGTTTTCATCGCTAACGAAATTATTGTTGTTGTTCTTGTGAAATGGTTGGATTGGCAGCATAATGGCGGTGGTATGGGGGTAGGCCTGCTGATCCTTGTTCTCTCAAAGTCGAGTTGATTTTTCATTTTATGGGCGAATTTTTCTGCGAAGTTACGCACATGTGAGTTCTTAAAAGTTTGTCGCACACAGCAACGCAGCCAGTGCGTGGATGTAGGACCGACTCGGATTCGCTTGGCCTTAGGAGCGTATAAGAACGTGCACATACGTGCCGGGGGCCCAGGAGCGGCTGTGAGTCAGCGACTTTTATTTACGACTCAATTAGCCCTCGGGATAATGAAGGAGGAGATTTAATTTGTGTTTGACTGCTTGCGCATAATTTTATGGGCTACAGGTTGAAGGAATTTCTGTTTGGGAGTGGGACGATGGGGGTGTGGGTGCGATCCGTAATGGCACAGATAATTCGCCGACGATATGCTTGGCCTTTAAAAGATTTATCCTGATGAAACTCCGCCGATTTCGAGTCTGGATTAAGTGAGTAAGCCATCAGCGTAAGCACTTCCCTACTTCAGGTGTTGTCTTGAGTTGAGATTTTGTTACGACTTTTCCTTGGCCGGAAGCAGACGGAGTGGGTGGAGGTCTCGATTTTTAACATACGAGAGTATGTCGGGAGGATCTGCTCGACCGTGGCGTAATTAGTAATCCACGAGATGGCCGCTATAAATCCATCGCAGCAGCACCAGTATCCATCGAGGCGCAAAATTCGAAAGCAGATTTCAGTGTCAGTCGAAGCAGAATAGCCGGCAGTGTGCTTGGATAACAAGTTTTACGGCCATCAAGCATGCGGCCACGAATTAATTGAACACTTGCCTTTTATGAAACCACTAAACTGACTTTATGACATTCTAGTGAATGACGGACAGGACCAGCTCCTGGACAGTGCAGACGTCGTGTGTGGAACTATCGACTCAGCAGATTTACGATACAAAATCCCACTAAAATCGTTAAAATTTCTCTGAGCATCGCAGATGTCCTAGACAATGTGACGGCCACCTCCGTCGTGCGGCATTCGATCCAAAGTGGATTTGCGAAGTGGATGATTATGTCCGGTGGCTCGTGTATGCTGATAAATCGCTACCAAATGAAACGCCGATGTGAACGAATTAAATTTGCGCTAAGCACCGGCGACTGTGACGACCACCATCCGATCGCCATCAGGTCAACATCGAAGCCCGTAATGGGATTGAACATTATATGCCTGAAATATAATAAACCGGGGGCCGAAACAGAGCAGTGGACATGACACGCATCCGCCTGGACGTCATCGCCCGATGGGACGAACACACGCATCCCGGCAGGAGGAGTTGCGAGCAAATTGAGTTGGACGCAGTAAATTGTGTCGGAGACGAAGGAGATGGGCCGATGTCATCATCGTCGTCCGCCCTGTCATAGTTAGCCGAGCTAAGCGTCCGTGTGTGTTGGATGCGCTGTAGAATGCCGGCTCATCTGATCTGCCTTAATGCGTCCGTGCGTTTGCTTTGGCCAGGGTGTAGGATGGGTGGTCTGCTCTGCTGCCGTCCGTCCCATGGTTACTGTTGTCGTTTGACCATGATAATGACATGACACTGGATTTGCCCATAAAACGTAATGTGCCATGAAACGACCTTTCATAAATTAAGTATGATTAAATCAGATTAGGTCAGTTAGGCCGTTATATCAGGGCGGATACAACGTTCCGCTGAAGAAGTACATGTGGTTGAAGATTGAGTGTGCAGACAGTGGGTGGTGGCAGGCTCCGGAAACTACTTGGAACTGACAGCTCAAGGGTGTGGGTCCCACTGATGGTCTTTTGCATATGGCTGGGTAGGAGATGTTTTACAAGGATATCATGTGTCTTAAAGTGTGACTTATGGACGAGTGTCATGGCGGCGAAATCACTTTCCGGAAAGTTTTGCTTAATTATGTGAAATTTGTGATACTGCTGTTAAAGCGGCGAATCGGTTTCATTCGCTAAGGGAGGAGATTATTGATTTTTCTTAAAAGTGGAAGGAGGTTGAAGTTTTCCTTGTGATCACAGGCAGAGGATTTATTCTTGAATTTGCTCAACTAGCACAAGTGGGTTCAAATCGTGTCTCAACTATGTAAAATCGGTTTCTCATTAAAGCTGATTGTCTATTGAGACGAAGTGACGTACCGCTTTTTTTTTTTTTTTTTTTTGTTGGAGGTTTGGGTCAACTACACTGGAGCACTCAGACTCAAATACTTCTTGGTTTTCCGCCTTAGCCAGCTCCCACAGCTGATCTTCGCAGTATTTGCATTCTGCGTCGGTCATGCTGTCGTCATTGCCAGCTTTCCCTATTCGCAGCAGCAGAGAAGAGATAGCAGCCTTCTTATAGGACTGCGGATCTCATTCTCCGCTTGCCGCGAGTTTGAGTCTGTTGGCAGGCTCACCCGCAGCAGTCAATTTCCGCTCGTCCGAGCCGCAGCCAGAGTTGGGTGCGGCACCGGTGTTTTGCGGACCTTGCGTGCGGGGAGTGCTGCCAACGGGAGCTTGCGAAGATGTTTTTCGCTTCTTTCTTTTAGAGCCAGAGGAGGAGGGGGCGGCGTTGGTTTCGGAGGATTGGCCAGTTTCGGTTGGTGATACCTCTGCTGACCTAATCCTCTTTGCCTTCGCCCTTGAAGGGGTACTGCCTTCGACGCTTGCGCCTTTAACCACTTTCGTGATCTCTTTCCGCCGCTCGGTGGCGACCTTCCTTCTCCTCCTATTCCTTTGGCTCTTTGTCAGGGGCCCCCTAAGTGCCAGATCTTTTGGGGCTCGTTCCTCCTTTTCGGATTCCTGAGGCGCGCCATTAGAGGTGGCACTTTGGCAAGCTTTCTGACACTGTGCCGAGAGATTAGGCGTATCAGGTCGAGCCTCTCCGCCGCTTTCTCCGGTTTTCTACTGAGTGCATCGTAGAGTGAGTGGCAAGAGTCATTTTTTTCAGCGCCACAGAGGGCGGAGGGTGTTTTGGGTATGGTGGTTGGGGCCTCCAGAATCCTTGCCCCGACCGCTGTCGAAAAGACAACGGGTGGATTGTCGCAGTCGCGAGTACCACCTGGAGTAGCTAAATCCTTTGGGTTTGCCTCCATACAGTCTTTATTTAGCACGTCCAAAGACAAGACGTTTCTGGACTTTAGTTCGACGTCTCACCTAGGATCTGCCGAACCGAGGTTCATTGACTCTTAAGCCCTTCCGCCGCGACAAGGCATCCAGAAAGGGAAGGGAACGTACCGCTTTACAGTCGGTAATAGTTTTCTTCGTTTCATCTCAGAATATTAATTCGTCAATTTGGAGCCCTTGACTCATCAGCAAGGGTCCACCATCTTCAACCTACACAATCTGACGATTTTGGTAGGAATGCCAGCACTGGATTTGTTACCGAAACTAGATAAAGCCCTGAAATCGGCAAATAGATCGTGAGTTTTGATCGGTATTGCTTGATTCTTTTCCATGATCTGCCGCAAAGTCAAGATCTGGTCTATTGTCATCTTTCCTGGCCTGAAACCACACTAATAAGAACATATTAGGTTGTAGACAAACGGTTTCAGACACTCACACAATATGGCAGAGAGGGTCTTGTAGGCAATGTTGAGGAGGCTAATCCCTCGAAAATTGGCGCAGTCAAAGGGGTCTCCTTTCTTGTGGACCTGACATGCGATGCTGAGATTCCACTCATTATGCTTACTCTCCTTCGATCATATCTTTCAAATGAGCTGATGCATGCACTATACCAGACAAAGACCCTTACAAAAATATTCGGAATTATGTCATACTTTGAAATTTAAGCAATTTAAAAGAAGAAAACGTAGCTGTTTCAAAAATATTTATTATTCATCTTTATTCCTTATTCCTTAACAAAATATTATACATTTTCTTAATATAACACAAAAACAGCATGGACATTCCATGTCACACTTCTTCTTCTCCTTTTTGTAGCGCTACAGTCTGGGTTGGATCCGGGCCTCAACCAACATGCCTCTCCAGCCAACACGATCTTTCGCCCCCTGTCTCCAGTTGCGCACTCCCAGTTGGTTGAGGTCCTTCTCCACTTATCTGCGTCACCTTAGCCTAGGCCGTCCTCTGTTGCGTTGTCCCAATGGCACGGATTCAAAGACTTTCCGGGCCGGAGCAGTGGTGTCCATACGCTCTACATGGCCTAGCCATCTCAAACGTTGTATCCGTAGACGGTAGACCAGACCCATGTCGCTGTACAGCCCACAGAGTTCGTCGTTAAATCTTCTCCTCCGCCATCAACGCAAACAGGACCAAAAATCGTACGCAAAACTTTTCTCTCGAAGAGACTAAGGGCTTCCTCATCCGCCTTTGCTAACGTCCAAGATTCCGCGCCATAAAGTAGGACGGGGATGATCAAGCTGTTATATGAGACGAGCTTAGCCCTTCGAGAGGGCTATTTTATCAATTGCCTCTTGAGCCCAAAGACAGCGGTTGGCAAGAGTGATCCTGCGTTTGATTTCAGTACTGATGTTGTTGTCCCTGTTTACCCCGGAGCCTAGGTAGATGAAGTCCTTGACTACCTTGAAGTTTCTGCTGCCTAGTGTGACGCTCCGTCCAAGACGCCGATGTTGTGTGGCCTTCCTTGATGACAGCGTGCTCCTGGTTTTCCCCTCATTTACCGCCAGACCCATTTTAGCCGCTTCCGCTTCAATGCCAGCAAACACCTCATTGACCACTCGCTGTGTTCGTCCAGTCACGTCAATGTCATCAGCGTAAGCTAGCAATTGAACTGACTTCTGGATGATCGTGCCTCTGGTGTTGACTTGTGAGTTACGCACAATTTTCTCGAGCATGAAGTTAAAGAAGTCACACGACAGTGCGTCGCCTTGCCTAAAACCATTTTTGACATTGAAGGTCTCGGTGAGTTCGTTACCGACCTTGACGGAACAGCGAGAATTCTCCATCGTCATTCTACACAATTTGACGAGTTTGGTAGAAATGCCAAAACTAGACATGGCACTCTATAGCTCGTCTCTGTGCACAATGTCATATGCGGCTTAAAATCGACGATAACGGTGAGTGTCTATTTGCACTTATTGAGTCTTTTCCAGGATCTGCGGTAATGTGAAGATCTGGTCTATAGTGGACTTACTTGGTCTGAAGCCACACTGATAAGGAATTATCAGGTCATGAACAAACGGTTTCAGACACTCACACAATACGGCAGAGAGGATCTTCTATGGGATGTTGAGGAGACTAATCCCTCGGTAGTTGGCGCGGTCAAAGGGGTCTCCCTTCTTCTGAACCGGGTAAACGACGCTGACTTTATAGACTGCTAACCCCCAGAAAACCTTAACGCCTCTACTGAATTTTCGTCTCCAAATATAACAAATAATCCAGAAAAAAGTAAAACGTATGGCAAAACTAGACATGGCACAGATGGTGAGTTTCAATTTGCATTACTTGGGTGTTTTCCAGGATCTGCCGTAATGCGAAAATCTGGTCTGTAGTGGACTTCCTTCGTCTGAAACCACAAATATAGAGACCTATCAGGTCACGGACAAACGGTTTCAGACGCTCACACAATACGGCAGAGAGGATCTTGTATGCGATGTTGAGGAGACTAATCCCTCGGTAGTTGGCGCAGTCAAAGGGAACTCCTTTCTTGTGAACCGAGCAAACGACTCTGAGATTCCACTCATCGGGCATGCTTTCCTCCGACCATATCTTACAGATGAGCTGGCGCATGCGCTCAACCAACTCATCTCCAGCTACTTTAAATAGTTCTGCGTACAGTCAGCTCCAGCAGCTTTTTTCTACTTAAGCTTTGATATTGCTTTCTTTGACTCGTCTAAGTCGGGGGGACGAAATGCTTGTCTATCATCGTCCAAATTGAGTGGAACATTCTGAGTAACAGCGGTATTTGAACCGTCATCGCCGTTAAGGAGTCTCCAGAAATGATCCTTCCAAATTCTCAGCTTAGACTGCGACTCTACTACGAGTTGTCCAATTTGATCCCGGCAGGCTTCGGTCCAAATCTTGTACCCTCCGGATATCTTTTTAACCTTTCTGTACAACTTTCGGAATCCATTCCTGCCGTAACACCTTCCATTTCCTCAACCGCTAAATATTTGCAGACTTATTCTTTTTTTTTATTAAGAACTTTTATTATTTCATAGCTTTTATAAGAGTCTACAATATTATTATTTCTGAATAATATGGCCGCTGTCTTTAGCTGGGCTGCACCGTATTATTCATTGGTGAGTTATTTTTATAACTAACTTACAAAAATCTGCGAATGCCAGAAGAAGGTATATCCAAACAGAAGAATTACTTCACCTTCTTCCGCAACATTCTGGAGTCGGCTATTCCCTTGCTTGTGTTCCCATTTCACAATTCGTTACCCAATGCATTCTTATTTCCCAATAGGTTTACCGAATGCATTGGTTTAGTGTTTCATTCCCAGACATTGTCACTTCAATGGGTCAATATAAAAGTGATGATGTCAACTTTTTGTTTTGCACTGAGTGCATTGCCCAATGTAATGAGTCAATGACGAAATGTGTGAACACAAGCAATATCTCATTGAAGTATGGTATTATGACCAATACTTAACTCGCGCTTCTCATGTTCATTATTTTTCCTTCTAAGAAGCCGGTGCTGTTCCCTTCTTCTCTGTTCGTAGAGCTCACGAACAGCTCTCGTTGTTGGATGCAGCGTCGACTTATAGGGGTCTTGTTTAGCTGCATGCGCTTATTTGTACTCGTCGTCAAACCATGGGTTCCTTCTGGGTGGTGATGTGAAACCCAGCACATCCGTGGCAATTTCTTTGATGGCTTCTTCACAACGTTTCCAGTCTTCTTCTATGGTTTTTGCAGGCAGCGTCGATTTCTGAGCGAGTTTCAGGGAGACTCGGTGGACAAAGGTCCCAGCGATCAGTTGCGATTGTAGCTTTCCGACGTCAAACCGTATTGGCTTGCCTCGACTGCGCTGATCTCTCCATATACGGGTTCTTACCTTTGCTACAGCAAGGTGATGATCCGAGTCGATGTTAGCACGGAAGTTTCGGACATCGAGAATACTGGAGGAGTGTCTGACGTCGATCGCAATGTGATCAATCTGATTGACGGTTGATTGAAGAGGGAATCGCCAGGTTTCTTTATAAATGTTCAGGTGTGGGCTAGACAGAGAAAAGCTGTTCACCACTCCGTGGTGAAGTCCAACAGCCTAAGTGCATTTCCGAATGTGCTACCGTGCAGGCTGTGTTTCCCGAGGACTCCAGCAAAAATGTCCTCTTTTCCCAGCTGAGCGTTCTTGGTGTCACAGCTGGGATATCGACCATATGTTCTCTCTAGGACATCATTGATGTCATACCAAAGGTTTCCGTCATAGTCGTCTGTAGGGGCATGAGAGCAGATCAGGCTGATGGAGCCTAATTTAGCTTGATGCTGGTGGTCATGATTCGTTCGCTTATGGGGTCGTAGCTTAAGACTCTCTGTTTAAGTCTGTCCGAAACAACAAACCGGCATCCGGATAAGGGCTTCCAAGTGATGTGACTGGATTTTATGAATCACATTATTCAAAAATTATATGTTTCAAAAATCACATCCGTAACACTATTTAAAGCGTCAACGGAAACACGGATGGAGAAAAGACCATCTTGTGGAGGGATGATGCTAGATCCAGGCTTTGAGGGAGCCTGACTAGTAGTGACAGCTCGACCAGAGGCTATATTCTGCTGCCACGGGAGGTCAGGAGCCCCTGGAACTTCGGTTTCAGCCTGACCGAGCGGTAGGCCTCCTTGGTGGTGGGAGTATCGTGGTGGGTGTGGTTTACCACCTAACATCGCAGGTATAGTCGAGGATAGTGTACTGTGCTGACTTGTCTAGTGTTCGTTCATCCTGGACTAAGCAAGGCTGTTACGAGATCATCCCGCTCAGTGTGGAATTATATTCTCAACCGGGCGCTGAGACCCAGAGAGCGGAAGAGGTTTTAGGAAGGCCTTGCATCAAGCCAAGGTGGTGTAATTATCCCTCCAGCCGGATCTCGATTTGGTACTTGGGTAACTAAGGCGTTTAGTCTTGCGTTATCTACGACTTTTGGGAAAGTGGACTCCTGATACAAGCCGTAAAGGCAGGTGATTACGTAAAATAAAATCCCATATCCGCTTAAGCGCTTTTTCTCTCCCTATAGCAATCCCTGTAACCAACGTGGGCCCAACCCATCCTTTTGCACTTCCTGGAAAGCGACGATGTCTGCTTTATAGCAAGCGCCTCCGCATGTTCTTCGGGTGCACGTGGTCTGTAAACGGATCTTCCATTTCAAGTGCAAAGCCGGTTATCGCTGTCCTTTGATTGTTTACCTGAGTCGTCAGCAGTTTATCCTTCCTTATACGAGGCATGTTTTTGACTCTAAACCCGAATTTTTTACGTGGTGAGTGAGTTATCATCACGCAAAACCCACAGAATGGTAGACCACGCCGATTATTTAACCCTGGGGCTAAGATTTCTGCTGCATGCATTAGTTTACTATGTAACTTGTATTTTTATGGCTGTCCCGGGGAAGCCGCGAAGAGGCTATATGCCAACTTGACAGTGTTGCCGTCTTCCCTTGTTGAGCGCTATCAATCACATTGGTTCCTGTTTACATGTCTTCGCCCCCCACGACTTTTATCTATTTCTGTATAATCCTCAAACACAGCAGTTTCCACACGCAGTTCTCCAGTACTCACATCAGTGGTTTCTTAGCCTTAGCATTTCTTGGAACTAAAATTTCGATATGGAAACACTTCTGCTGGACAGCAATACACTGCCCTTGTGTAATTATTTCAAAACCACCACAAAGACTTTGCACAGACAATATGATTCAATTTTGGATGCCTGAGGAGATCTTTTGTCGGCAGCACCGCAATTGTGTCCTTGCCCAGGACCGATTTCATTTGGAAATAATTTAATTAAAAACATCCATCTAGACACTCGTTACAAATAATTAAACGCATTCCCAGGGCTCTTCAATTATCACTCACCAGCATCACTCACAATCGGGCCGACTGACTTATTCCGCTTTCGATGTGGTGCATAATTCAACTCTCACACTGTCTAGAGAACACAGAGGCGACTAGAGCTAAGCTCTGATTTGGCTCTCAAAAACCACTTAAGGTTTTTTCGGATGATAGAATAATTCGACTACAAAGTGGCATCGGATTCGCCTGCGGGCCCAGAGACACACCGACTCAACGCCCAATGGAGGATGGACAGCAGCGTTAGCAACGGCAGCTGAAGGCAAATGGAAAATGAATGAAAATCGTTGAAAAGGCATTTTTGCTTTATTTTCATCTGAATCGAGAATCGTATTCCCGCCCGACTACTGCATCACTCAGGCTTGTGTGTGGATCACATCGCATTATAACCGAATGCAATTATCTTTGCAGAAATTTAATTAATTCTTCAAGTTTCTCCAGCAATGGCACCGCAGCGTGGATGGAGATGGATGTGTTGCTGACTGCAAGTGCAAGGAGAAATGTGCCTGGCGCCTGCGAATTTTAATAATCATTTCTGGAGGACTCACTCAAACGGCTTAATTCCTGATGAAGAATGCATTCGTTTGAGTGCGATAGCGCCGCAGATAGTGGAGAGTGTGCACGATGGCCGGGCGTAAATGAATTAAGATGCTAATTACTATAATCTAGGTTTTATGAAATAACTATTACCGTCTAGTTTAGGAAGGAAGGTTACCGGCTCTGGCGAGCATTGGAATGGAGGCGTTTGCATTGGCAAGTTAATTAAAAACTAACAGAGTTCTGTCAAAGTTTGCGGAAGTGATTGAGCATGCGAAAAAAGAGGCGATGACTCTTAAATCGGAAAAAAAAGTTAGGGCTGGGAGCAGGTCGCATTCGCGTCTTAAAATTTCGATGAAAATGGTTAGACACAAATTACAAATAAACAAGTTGTAGACGACTCTCTAAAATGTGCTACTTGGCTAACACCTGGTTTCAATGTACGCACACCCGTTTGCGTCCTGGTCCTTAGATTATTTTACCATGCTCTCCAGATTTATCCGGCTACCCCAGCTTGTTTATGATCGTGTAACACACATTGCGATGCCGAAGTAAACCGTTGTTGTCTACTTCGGTCATGTTAAGTTAACTATTTTAATCCTCCGTTTGCTTTTATTTTAATGATTTTAAATATAAATAATGGCACAGCTATAGACTATTAGTTCAGCAGGACCTAATGCGCTTGTTATCAAAGTTCTTTCAATACATCCTTAAGCTAGACTGGAACAAGTTCTCCAATGGTTCCGTATCAACTTCTGAAACCCCTTTTGTTGTTCACTGATAACACAGCAAACTATCAAATGGCCTCTCAATCATTTAGAAGCATATTTGTGAATAGAAAGAAACCTGTTTTCATTATAATTTTCAAAGCACACATCTAGAGGCTAATGAAAAGGCGTCTTCTAATGGCTTTCATTTCACACATTCCATGGGTGAAGGGCTAGCCGAGTGGATTTCCTTAAACTTCGATGCTACCTAGTGTCTGCGGGCGTACAAAAACAAATCAAATCGAAGATGAATGAGATGCTGAAGGCTGTGGTGAACGAACCATCTTTCAGTCCTCAACCATCTCATTCCCCACTGGTGAAGAAATATAATAGCCAGATCCGTTCCTGCATTGACTCTTGCAAACTTAACCAAAGACTAAGCGCGAAGCATATCCTATTCCGTACGTTTTATCAACTCTCTTTAAGGGACGAAACCCAAAAATTCCTTTTCTTCCTTGATATCAACTTCGAAGACTTGTACCCCGTCCATCATTCATGGAAAAGGAATTGCATTAATTTCGCAGCTTGTCCTATGCGTTTAATAACGCTCCGGCGTCGTGTCAGCGTTTATAGATAACACAATACTCAGTAATTCCCTAGACTAACCAATAAAAACACATTCTCTAAACAAAATTCGACTTTATTCATCAACATAGTTTTCTTCAAGAGTGATACAAGTAGTTCAACGCAGCTCCAACCTTTTTTTTAGAAGAAATTATCTTTGGCCACTAAATAGGCGTCAGTTTCGGTAACCACCTCCTCATCCGAGCCCTATTTTTTCCGGCAAGCACTTTTTTGAAGTCTGAAATGAGATCGAAGTCGTTGGTGGGCAGATCTGGATCTGGGTGCAGAAGCAATTCAAGGCTCAATTATGCCATGCAGTATTCGCTGTTGACCCTTTTGACTTTCTCGAAAAATTCGATAAATAAAATTCTGTGCACATCCCAAACCACGGATGCCTTAATAGCCGACCTTCGTGTTTTTGGACGATTTGGGCGTGGTTCACCGGCTCCTGTCCACTACGCTGACTGTCGATTTGACTCTGGAGTGCAGTGGTGGATCCATGTTTCATCCAGTATGACATACCGATGCAAAAATTCCTGTTAATTCTGTCGAAACAGATCCAAACAGCTCTCAGAATCGTCGATACGTTGTTGTTTTTGGTCCATTGAGGGCATGCGCGGCAATCATTTCGAAAAAGGCTTTCTCATGGACAAATGTTCAAGTAAAATAGTATAGTCACAGCCTTTTGATATCTCTAGGGTGTCTGCTACCACTCGCAATTTCACTTTGCGTCCTTCCAAAACGATTTTGTGTACTTATTTGACGTTTACAGGTGTAACCACCTCAATTGGTTTTCCAGAACGTTCAGCATCGTTGGTGTCTGTACGGCCACATTAGAAGTCAGCATATTACCTATAAATTGTAAACTATATTACTCGCACAAATAATAAAATTTAGCGTAGAAGTTTACTGAACGATCCTGCTCACTTGAGCAATCGTCGTGGTAGCCTGAACGATTGCGTTTGGGCGCGCAATTTGACGTTTCTCTTTTTGGACGTTTGTAATTTTGTTGCAAACAAAGTTCTTCTTTTTTCTGTGGCCGCCGACCGGTATGGAGTTATTTTTCTGTGATCAAAGTGAAATCGACAAAAAATTACGAATACCCCCGAGGAAATTCTACAGTTCAGGTGTGGGGTAGATTCACCTCCAAACTAGTTAAATAAAAAAGAAGAAATTAATAAATACAACACAAACATTTTAATAAAACTCCGATTTTCCAAACACAACCTCAATGGCAAATCGAATGACCAGAGCCGAGATAGCCAATGCATGGAAGACGATGTAATCGATGTTCCCCAATCTGCCATACTTCGCAAAATGCACATGGAGCACCTCCAATCAAATCGGGAACTTTCGCCGACACCGCCTATGGAGTCCCAGGCAACAGCACGTGACGACACTCTGTACAATGCAAACCGTCAGGAGCCTGTCATGCCGATCATGAACCAACATCTACAGGACGCTAGCTAGAGACCGTTCACCGTCACCAGCACCACCTGAGACATCGGCCATATATGCATCTAATACCATAGATGCGGAATTAAACCAACTTCGGAAGGTGGCGGACATTGCAAAACTCAGAGCTGAACTCCGTGCGTTGGAGGTCAATGGCGCCGAACCAGAAGATCAAAGCCACCGTCGTCGGCTTGAATTCTGTGATATCGAATACTCCTTACAAAAATTTAACGGTGACGACAATTATGGAATGCAGAAGTGGGTCGATGACTTCGAAGAAATTCTGGCTTCTGGTCGAGAAGACGAACCGGAAAAATTGATTTTTGCTCGCCGGATGATGGAAGGAACGGCGCGGAAATTTCGCATTACCATACAAGCTCGCGATTGAAAGTTGCTAAAAAATCAGTTAATTATAGAGTTTAAGCAGAATCGTTCCCGTCAAGACATATATGCAAAACTCGCCAAACGACACATCAATCAAAAGGAACCGATCAATGAGTATATCATCGAGGTACTGGGTACAGAGTTAGTTCAATTCATCCTCGACGAACTTGGAGACATAGGGCCCAGTGGGGCTATTCCTTACGCAGCGCGCACTATACAGGATCTCAAGGAGTCACTTAGCTATCATAAGCTACGCCGTAATCAAGGGCTGATCCACAGAGTTTTTAATAATCCGTCAATCCAAATATCAACAATAAAAATAAACCGAAGACCACTCAATTTAATGATGTCCACGGTCAACTGAACAACGTTAACCGCCAACCGAGGGATCCAAACCGATGTGCCGACTGCCGTATTATTGGTCACCAGGAAACCGAATGTCCGAAGCCCTGTAGACCGCCAGGTAGCTACTTCGTTTTGCTGGGAAATGGAACACCAATATCGAGACTGCACAAAGAA
This sequence comes from Eristalinus aeneus, assembly GCA_955652365.1. Taxonomy (NCBI): domain Eukaryota; kingdom Metazoa; phylum Arthropoda; class Insecta; order Diptera; family Syrphidae; genus Eristalinus; species Eristalinus aeneus. Next base: position 89,984,220 of record OY019130.1, on the reverse strand, counting down.
ACACTACATCGCAACAGCTGTAACTGATTGTGAGTTGGCCGTTGAGCAAACTGCAAGCGCTTGTGAGAGTGAAAAGGATGACGAGCTTGCCGCTATTCAATTGTCCGATCATGTATTACCAATCCCGATTCTGATTGGTCGTGATCTATTGAAGAAGTTGGGGCATGCTCAGGAACAAAAGGAAACACTAGATCGAGGTCCCTCTAAGTCAGATTGGCCGAATGTAAACTATATTACTCGCACAGGTAATAAAATTTAACGTAGAAGTTTACTGAGCGATCCCGCTCACTTGAGCGATCGCCTTGGTAGCCTGAACGATTGCATTTGGGCCCGCACTTTGACGTTTCTCTTTTTGGACGTTTGTAATTTTGTTGAAAATAAAGTTATTTTTTTTCTGTGGCAGCCGACCGGTATGGAGTTATTTTTCTGTGATCAAAGTGAAATCGACAAAAATTACGAACATTCCAGAAGGAATTCTACAAAGTAGTTGTTTTTGATGGAGCAGAGTCCCTGTGGCACTTTTCCCATCAAAGAGGAGTGTTTGGAAAACAAGCGAAATTCAGTTTTTTCCATTGTTTTAAAAATCGCAAAAGTAGTCTCACTGTATGCAGTGTTACTTGTAACCTAATAATACGATGGCAATGAAAATCTGACAGGCCCTTTTTATGGCCTTTTTGTTAGTGGCTACCCCTATGTCAGTTCCGGGACTTATTGAGCGATGTGTTAAATCAGTGCTCGTCAAAATGACTTGTAAAGTGTTTATGCAGTAAAACTAACCTCGTGTCAAACAGATAATAACGCGACTGGCTTCCATTCAAGAAGAAGAAAATGATAATAACATACAAAATCAGAAGATGGCTCTGTTTGGAAAAAAATTGAAGGAGATCGTATAGGAATATTACAAAATCATAGTAATGGCAGTCAAATAACACATTCTCCTTACCAATTGACCATCTCTCTTGAAAAACATATGTTAGAACTTGTACAAAATTAGAAACTTATAAAGTTTTGGGAAAATGAAGGGTTCTTACTTAATCAAAATTGAAGGCATTTATTTCAGGAGGTTATACAAGTCAATGAACTGGAAGTTCGTTTACTTAAAAAAATATTTGTCACGGCTTATTGCCTCGACTTTATTACTTGAATACAAAAACTAGAACTAACATACAATCGATTTCTTAGCCCTGTTTATTGCTTTTTTGCTAACTCTGCACTTGTCACCAACGGGCAGTGATCGCCGCTTCGACGTTCCAGAGACTAACTCAGCTATTCGCGTGACCCAGATGGGAGTGCAAGGTGCAGCGTGGAATGACCCATGCAAGGTGCAGCGTGGAATGACCCAAATGTGGGTGACCCAGATGCGAGTGTACGGTGTTATTTTGCAGCGTGTTCGAAAATAACTTACATTAAGTCAAAAATGGCAATATGGCATGACTTTTTTTTTGGAACATTATTTTCCCTATAACTGTGAGTGTGACGTGATTATACCGGCATTCTAATACATCACTCAATAAGTCACGGGTAAAAATAGGGGGCGCCACTAACAAAAGAAAAATATGTTTTCATTAAATAATATTTGTTAGTGGCACCCCCTTTATATCCCAGGGCTTATTGAGTGATCTGTTATAATTCAGTCTCCTCAGCAAAAGAAATTAGAAGAGTTTTCAAAGAGAAAAATTTGCCTTAACCGTTTAGGGCCACCGTAGCACAGTGAGAAGAGTTTGACACACTCCGTAGGTCTAGGTTACATTCCATCTCGCATTTTTCACGTCATCACCGGCTTCGAGCACCGTACATCACTCAAAGGGTAATAACTGTCTAAGAAAACGCTTCTTAAATTTCGGCAGTAGAAATCTGCAAATAACTGTAGGCCCCATCCACTCTTGAAGAAAAAGTAGCGGGTACAACACAAGTAGTTGAAGAGAACTTGTGAACTATCGTTTAGAAAAAAATATTAAAAACAGTCAAGCCAGGAGCCGACATTACGGTAAATATTGTCTTTTTATCCATGGCCAAATGACACTTCACATAATATATGTATGCCAAACGAACCTCAAAAATTTGAGATCAAATACTGGCTGGCGTCTGACTTGTTTAGAAAAATTATTTGTCTCGAGATCCACCAATTCCCACTAATATAATTTATTCTAGTGAAAGTTGTTGAACTATATATATGTGCAGCAGATTAAGGTGGCAACAAAGTTACCTCAATCGATCGGCCAAGTGGAATGGATAGACAGAAGCTGAAGCTGTCCGGGACATATAGGCGGCGCCACTAACAGAGAAATAAATATAAAACTAGTAATTTTTGTTAGTGGAGTTCTCCTCTCTTCCCGGGACTTATTGAGTGATCCTTTATGCAAACAAAGAAAATAAAAGTACAAAACTGTGTCTGTTACGGTAACATATCTTTTAAAAAAAATTCGCCCATCAAGGTAATTCGCTAGTCAGCAGACTCTCTAAAACGTAAGGGATTTAAAAATGTTGTTTAAACCAAACGCTTCCACAATAAACACCTACAGAATTGTGCACCTTTATTGCCATGCCAAGAAGGCATTATCGAGGCTGAATTCCGGTCAGTGCGCAACTTTAAAGGTAATTCTCCTTCCGGCCACCGACTGGCGCGTGTCAGCCTCTGGGCGAAGATTACCATTGTCATAATTGTCTCAGCGAGGCAAACAGTGTGCTCTGCCAAGTCTGTCCCCCAGAGCCATCGATTGTCTGTTCTCTACAAAAACAAACACAGCCGCCGGTGTCCACAGTCCTTCGCGCTTAAAACTGACATTCTTAAATATGAATTTATTGCCAACTCCATTGCTAAATGAATTTGCCCCCGAGAGGCAAAATGTCTCTTCTGTTCGGGAGAAGCGGCCAGAGATATCTTCTATTTTTGCATTTTCGTGGCGAACAGCACCGCGGGGGACGCGTCGCCACTGCTCCGTCGAGTTCTTAGATGACTTCCATTCATTACCTCCCCTGGCGGCAGACATCTGAAGTCGTGGGAAGACCACACAGACCCGGAGTGATATATGCATTGATTCCGCATGCAAAACATGAGTCTTCTTGCCAGCGACGATGGGAGGTAGAGAAATAAAAAACAAAGGCACTCCCAATGGGGTGCCGTCAGAGACTGGCTCTGGTGCACGTCCCTCCAGCGAACCTCGGTAAGCACAAACAATTCCATTAGATGCGAGAAAAGAAGGACTTCCTCAGCTCCGTGGCAGACGGCTTATATCCACAACATTGTCCGCCCCCCACCCGCCCCCGCTCACACACATGAGATTACAAGCACTTCAGACGGATGTTCTGATGGCTGGAAAGCGAAGCGGGCGTGAATGTGAAAACGACGTAACTGGAATTTAAATTCCTTGGCCGTAATAAAATTTAATTGAATGTTACAGGTGGCGTTCAGGGAAGTTTAAATGCTGCCCGGAGTGCGAAGTTTCCTGCGCTCCGTCCGATGTGGGCATTTGAATAATCTCGGACTGTGCTTGGCGTTGGCGCTTCATGCTTGTTGTTTTCATGTTTGGTGTTTTCGAAAATTGTTTTGACGACGCTTCGTGCATACTAAGGAGGAAGGCTTCGGCGTTTCTATAAATGACGGGCATAGTCGATGAGATGTGGAAGTGACCCCTGAATGTTGGGAAGTTGAAAACACGCGTTCGGCCTTGTGAACAACAATACCAGCATGCGGATCGGTATGAGGTAGGAGGACTTTTTGAGGTATGAGGGTGAAAGTTGTATTGTGAATTGATGTCGAACAGTGTAGCGAAACGGAGCGCTGATCTGAGTGTGCCAAGCCAACGAGCTTTTGTGAAGACATCAAATTCTACAAGCGAGAGAATGTTTCTATTTGTGCCTGGCGGAGGCTTGGACCGCTGAAAATGTTCTTGGAGAGTTTGAGCAGTGCTGACAACCCATTTTTGTGCTATGAAGTGCACGTCATGTTTCAAGGAACTTGTTAAATCCACAAACTGTCACAAATTGGCTGTTCGTCTTAATTTTTCCTGGTGAATAGTCCATAAATAGTCCACGCCTGACCTGGTTATTGCTGACCGTTCTTGGAACAAACTGTTTGAGTGTGAACAAAAATTCGGGAAAAATATTGTTATTCGAGAAATCAGCAGTTCCCTGGCACACATGTGCATGCAATGAAACCCTGTTCACGTGGCAGTTGCATGTTGCCGGTTCATGTGAGGGAGTATGCAACATTTCATTCAAATGGGACATCCACTGTCTCTAGCAGCTGCATGCTCATTGTCGCACAATGCCTGGAAAAGAGCCTGTGGCTGCAACACTGAATAGCCGGATAGTGTCCCCTGCACTGCCAGTTGCGGCGCGAGTTCGATTTCGATCGCACGAGTGTAGCCCTCAAAGAAGCAGCCGCCATAAAGTCATCTGCATTGGAATCCGAGAACAACCGCAAGTACTGTACACACACAGTGCACATCGCGGTAACACAGTGCCAGCGGCAGCATTGCTTTCACGTCGGCGTTTTGAGGTTTTCCATCACCGGGATGGCAGATGATTTTTGCAACCACCAACCGAGAACGGATTCATTCTACGCGTGTATTCGAACAGCGGTAACGGCACTCTGCCACGACGACGGCGACGTGCCCGGGGGAGTGCGTGTGTGAGCACAACCAATGTTGGTGAACTCAAGTGTCAACATTTTAATGGGCGTCAAAACCTCAACACTGTCGTTGTCGCACACGAGATGTGTTCGGTGTTGACAGGATGTGCAGTGGGCACAGTCCGGGGAGGGTGGGTGATGCGTTCTACCGTAACGTGGGGTGCGATTGTAAATGCTTGATAAAAATGATTCACTCTTCGATTCTTGGTGTGAAATTCCTGCGGTTACTCTATTTCCGATGGTGCTCCTGCAAAACGAAGCAAAAGGGGCGAACCCGCTCAATATCGTGGATGGGAGTGACGAAAAAAGGTGTTGATGGAGTGCTATGATAGACTGAAAGGACGTCTGAATGACGTATCCATTTCTATGTTGTGATATCTTGCGAAAATCTGATTTATTGCTGATGCCTTACTTTGGATGAAGTTTACTTATATTTTGTATACACTAGGCTCAATTCCAAAGCATAAGGTTTGACTCCGGCCTAACGTGACATAAAAGAACGTTCCGTAATGTCCTTTATATGACCCTGACGATTAAGGACGTTACCAAAGCAAAATATGAACGATAAGTACAATCATTACCTGGACAGATGGTAATATCTTCAGTGACTGAGTCAAGAGTTCTGGAAGCGATGGCGCACAACATATATTCATCAGTTGCATCAACGGTCGAAATATTGGATGCCGCGACAGTCCGTAGGGACAACTAGTGGTGTTGTGCTTGTCACTGTTCTCTCACGTGTAGAAGGGACCTACATTTTTCTGACGTATCCAAACCGCGAAGTTTGAGAAGCTTTTTCTTAGACAAGAGAAACAATTAATCAGTATAATCAAAAGGTCCATTAGAAAGTGGACGTTTCTCACAATGGAAGGTAACTCGTTTCGAGAAAATCTACCACGAAACACATTCTGTCCTTCAATGTTCGGAAGGCCTCCTCACTTATTAAAGTCCAGGCAAGCTTTCTTATTTTTTTAACAGTTCTCTAATTGGAGCTATTTAATATAATGTGGTACCTAAATAGTGTGCCTTGGATACTTGACCATTAACATTTGGTGACTTCTCAGAATCGACCAAGAACTGTCGTTTATGAGGTACCCAAGTACTTCAACTCCAACATGCGTAACTGGTATTTTTCCCGACATTTAGCCAATCCTTTCTCCTGTATGCGCTTCAACACTTTTCTCAGTACTTTGGGGTAATGCTGGAACGCCTTCGTCACGATAATAAGATCATTGAGGTAACACGTCACTTATAAGCGCAACTAACATAAATTATTAATTTTATATTAATTTCTCTGATTCTCCCCTATATGTCCCGGGACTGTGTTATTTAGTTGGATCGATCCCGCTACATTTTCAGTTTCTGTTTATCCATTCCACTTGGCCGATCGATTGAGGTAACTTTGTTGCCACCTTAATCTGCTGCACACGAATATATAGTTCAACAACTTTCACTAGAATAAATTATATTAGTGGGAATTGGTGGATCTCGAGACAAATAATTTTTCTAAACAAGTCAGACGCCAGCCAGTATTTGATCTCAAAGTTTTTAGGTTCGTTTGGCATACATATATTATGTGAAGTGTCATTTGGCCATGGATAAAAAGACAATATTTACCGTAATGTCGGCTCCTGGCTTGACTGTTTTTAATATTTTTTTTCTAAACGATAGTTCACAAGTTCTCTTCAACTACTTGTGTTGTACCCGCTACTTTTCCTTTAAGAGTGGATGGGACCTACGCTTATTTGCAGATTTCTACTGGCGAAATTTGAGAAGCGTTTTTTAGACAGTTATTACCCTTTGAGTGATGTAAGTTGCTCGAAACCGGCGATGACGTGAAAAATGCGAGATGGAATGGAACTCTTCTCACTGTGCAACGGTGGCCCTAAACGGTTAAGGCAAATTTTTCTCTTTGAAAACTCTTCTAATTTCTTTTGCTGAGGAGACTGAATTATAACAGATCACTCAATAAGCCCTGGGATATAAAGGGGGTGCCACTAACAAATATTATTATTAAATGAAAACATATTTTTCTTTTGTTATTGGCGCCCCCTATTTGTACCCGTGACTTATGAGTGATGTATTAGAATGCCGGTAAAATCACGTCAGAATCATAGTTATAGGGAAAATAATGTTCCAAAAAAAAGTCATGCCATATTGTCATTTTTGACTTAATGTAAGTTATTTTCGAACACGATGCAAAATAACACCGTACACTCGCATCTGGGTCACGCACATTTAGGTCATTCCACGCTGCACCTTGCACTCCCATCTGGGTCACGCGAATAGCTGAGTTAGTGTCTGGAACGTCGAAGCGGCGATCACTGCCCGTTGGTGACAGGTGCAGAGTTAGCAAAAAAGCAATAAACAGGGCTAAGAAATCGATTGTATGTTAGTTCTAGTTTTTGTATTGAAGTAATAAAGTCGAGGCCATAAGCCGTGAAAAAAATTTTTTTTTAAGTAAACGAACCTTGTATAAGCTCCTGAAATAAATGCCTTCAATTTTGATTAAGTAAGAACCCTTCATTTTCCCAAAACTTTATAAGTTTATAATTTTGTACAAGTTCTAACATATGTTTTTCAAGAGAGATGGTCAATTGATAAGGAGAATGTGTTATTTGACTGCCATTACTATGATTTGGTAATATTCCTATACTATCTCCTTCAATTTTTTTTTTCTAAACAGAGCCATCTTCTGATTTTGTATGTTATTATCATTTTCTTCTTCTTGAATGGAAGCCAGTCGCGTTATTACCTGTTTGACACGAGGTTAGTTTCACTGCATAAACACTATACAAGTCATTTTGACGAGCACTGATTTAACACATCGCTCAATAAGTCCGGGAACTGACATAGGGGTGGCCACTAAAAAAAAGGCCATAAAAAGTCCTGTCAGATTTGCATTGCCATCGTATTATTAGGTTTCAAGTAACAGTGCATCAAATGACGCTGTTCTTCCGGAAAAACTGGACATGCCTCAATTGTACAAGAACAACACAGAACGGTCAATTCTGAGTGGAACCCATCCATTTGTTTGTCAGTTGTCTTCCAAGAAATCAGAAAAACCAACCGCCGAAGACGGATCACTCTTCACCACGACATAGCGAGCTCTACACATCGGCTCAAACAACTGCATTTTTGAGCACTCAAAACATCGATTTGATGAGTCATCCGCCGTATAGTCTAGACTTGGCACCGAATGACTTCTTTTTATTCCCGTAAAATGAGAGGTCAACGTTTTTCGACACCTGAAGAAGCGGTTGATGCGTTCAGAATGCATGTTTTGGAGATACTTCAATCAGAGAGGCAAAAGTACTTCGAAAATTGCTTCAAACGCATGCGAAATTGTATAGATCTTAATGGGGAATATTTTGAAAAACAATAAAGCTATTTTCGATGATTAATATTTGTTTTTGTTCCCTAATCCCGAAATATAAAAGGCGACCCTCGTAGTTTACAATTAATAGGTGGTATGCTGACTCGTAATGTGGCCGTACAGACAACAAAGATGGTGAACGCTCAGGAAGGCCGTCAACGTCATTGACGTTGTGAACACACATGCTGACCACGCCATACTGGAAGGCACTTAACATTGTAATTGAAATGTCAATAAGTTTCCTGGAATCTGTTTTACCTTAACAAAATACGAATACCAGAGTAGTTGCAAATTTTCCAACATTTCCTTTGTATGTCACAACAGTTGGCTGTACCTTATGGTGCCCTGTTTCTGAGAATGGCTGACATTTGCTGAAATTTCGCAAAAGAAATGAAAATCGCTCCACGAGACACGCACACAAATTATTTTACTCCGAGCGTGCACATGACACGACATGACGAATCAACAACCGAGCCTTCGGTGTTAATCAAAACTTTTCAACTTATGAGGAATTCACTAAACAATGCGAACTCGGGCGTATGTGGAACATTTCACATTTTCGTGTTTTAATAAAATTTAACTTGAGAGCCAAAGTGGGGCCGAATTCCTATGGATTGTGGACTTTTGACTTGAGCATGGTTCTGGTAAAATTTTGAAGCTTACTCCTAAAGCTGATTTGTGGAACCCATTAACAGGAGCGTTTAGTTGATGAATATTGTTAGTTATGACTTTAGTTAGGAGCTTTAAACTTCGCCTCCATCAAACAGCGCACATGAGTTTTCCGATTAAAATATTACCATGAAGGGTACGTCTTTTTTTATAAGCATTTCACTTCGCGTAAAAGTTACTCTGGCATCAAAATACTTGCTTTCTAAATCCGATCAACACTGCACTTCTTCAACTTCGCAGACCAAGTTACTGGCTACTTAGCAACTTTCCATCTCCTCCTACAGCGCCATTTACAAATGAAACACATCTTCCAGAGGACATGCACTCATTGGACTTCTGTGAGTACCTTTATAGAAGGAGTTAACTTTTACATTCTTTTTGTTTTTCAAATCTGAGAGCCGAAGTTTCCTTGTTTCCTTGGAGCAGACTCGTATTGAATTCTGTTGAGTTGACTGTATTCCTGTACAGTCATGTTCATAATTTCGTAAACCTTAACAAAAGGAGCATGAAACTTGAAAAATGAATCGCGTGGTTTTTAGGTTTCAAGAGGTAGACTGAGGACTGGCAGCAGTATGTGTTCTTAGTTTTGTGGCAGGAAATCACCCAACACCACTCTGACGAAGGATTTCAGGTCTCCGAGAAAAATTAGAACAGAACGCAGCCTTCGATTTTTTTTTTCGCTCTGATATCGAAAAAGGTAAATTCTGTCACACTCAATCGGTCGTTTCTATGCGGCAACTTGAAAGTCCTTCGTTGACTACTTTTGTTCCAAATTTTTTGAGGCATCGATCACTGCAAAGTTCGTCAAAACAGTAAATATTTCATGAACGATCAACTAAACTGCTTTCATTGGAATGGTGTTATAAGTTCTCACGAGTTTCTTACACATCTAGTCCGGCTTCTCTTGCATAACCTGGAGTGAGACATGTATTGAACACAATTTTTTGCGCATGATCCAGTTTGTCAACTGTTGGCATCAAAACGGTAAATTACGCTACAAGGAAACTACTTAAGCAATAAGTATAAAAACAGGCAAATAATTATAATACAATAAAGATGTTACTACTTAGAAAATAAATAAACAAAAAAATAAATAAATAAACAAACAACGAACATAGAATTTATAAGTATGTAAGTTAATAAGTAAATAAATAAAGAAAAAGCTAAATAAACAAAAGTGGGTGACAATCAATACAAACGATATTAAAATTTAATAAACAATGTGACATATATTACAGCTGTCACAAAAGGTTGCACACAGTTGGATGCGGATTCATGGTTGGAAACCGGCTAAGGTCGAAGGTCATCAACTATGAACCGATAAGCGATCGCCTGGCTATGATCCGCATTTCTACAACATCAGCCTCATATCCCACGTAGTTGAAAACTCTGTCAAAGAAGATTATAACGATCTCTTGGACGGTGACTATGAAGTACGATTTCAAAACCGAGCTAGGAGACTTTAATGAAAATTGGTAAGGAAAACATCTTTGGCGGAGTGGTGGGATAACACAGCCTCCACGACACGACAATAGATAACGGCTTCTGACTGACAGACTTTACAACTGCACGTAATATGGTTTTAAATAGCACAAGCTTCATCTTCTTCTTCTTGTGGCGCTACAGTCCGAGACGGACCTAGGCCTCAACCAACATCCCTCTCCAGCCAACACGGTTTTTCGCCAGCTGCCTCCAGTTGTGCACTCCAAGTTGGTTGAGGTCCTTCTCCACTTATGTGCGCCACAGTCCTCTGTGTCGTTGTCCCAATCACTCGGATTCAAAATCTTTTCGTGCTGGAGCAGTGGTGTCCATACGCTCTACCTGGCCTAGCCATCATAATCGTTGTATCCGTAGATGCTTGATCAGCTGCATATCGATGCACAGCCCATAGAATTCACCGTTGAATCTTCTCCTTAAGATACCATCTACGCAAACAGGACCAAAAATTGAACGCAAAACTTATTCCTCGGAAAGACTAAGGGCTTCCTCATTCGCTATTAGCAACGTCGAGGTTTCCGAGCCATACAGTAGGACTGGGATGATCAATCTGTTCTATAAAGCGATCTTAGTCCTTCGAGAAAGGGCTTTATTACTCAATTGCCTCTTGAGCACAAAGCAATACCCATAGGCAAGTGTAATTCTGCGTTTGATTTCGGTACTGATATAGTTGTCGATATTTACCGTTTAGCCGATGTAGACGAAGTCCTTGACTGCCTCGAAGTTTCTGCTGCCTAGTATGACGCTCTGTCCGAGACGTCGATGTTGTGTGTCCTTTCTTGATGACATTACAAACTTTGCTTAGCCCTCATTTACCGCTTGAACCGCTTGAACCATTTTAGCAGCTTCCGCTTCAATGCCAGCAAACGCCTCATTGACCACTCGCAAAGTTCGTCCAATTACGTCACTGTCGCCAGCGTAAGCTAGCAATTGAACTGACTTCTAGAAGATCGTACCTCTGGTGTTGAGTTGTGACTTACGCACGATCTTCTCGAGCATGAAGTTAAAGAAGTCACACGACAGTACGTCGCCTTGTCTAAAACCTTTTTTGACATTGAAGGTATCGGTGATTTCGTTGCCGACCTTGACAGAGCGTTCTCCTTCGTCACCCTACACAATGTGACGAGTTTTGTAGGGATGCCAAATCTAGACATGGCACTGTATAGCTCTTCTCCATGCACACTGCCATGTGCGGCCTTAAAATCGACGAATATGCGGTGAGTGGCGATTTATACTTCTTGGGTCTTTTCCAGGATCTACCGTAATGTGAAGATCTGCTCTATTGTGGACTTCTCTGGTCTGAAACCACACTGACCTATCACGGACAAACGGTTTTAGTCACTCACACAATATGCCAAAGAGGATCTTGTATGCGATGTTAAGGAGACTAAGCCCTCGGTTATAGCACAAGCTTCCCTCGCAAAAGAATGAACACATCAACCTGGCGATTCTCGGATTTTCGAGCTGTCAACCAAATCGACCATGTGGTTATTGATTGAAGACACGCGTCCAATATTCTGGATGTGCTAACATTCAGGGGTGCAAACGTCGTCTCTGGGCATTTCCTCGTTGCAGGAAGATCCACAGTTCGTCTGTCCAATGTCAGAAATCTGCACCAGCCAACAAAGGGCACTTTTGACATTGGTCTCCTAAGCACCCCGGAGATTGCCAGAGCCTACGAAGAGTAATTAAGTGAGCGACTCTCCGTTATGTCTACGTCAAATGCCAACGAGATAGAGTTGCATTGCCATTCGACCATCAAGGCGGTAGTGAAGACTGCCATAGACTACCTACCACCGCCGACAAGGAACCCGTGATATGATGGCGAGTGTTTGCAGAAGTAACGTGCAACCAACGGGGCATACCAAAACACGCTGCAAAGGAAAACAAGAGCAGCGCAAGGGGAGTACCGGCCTAGTACACGAGAGGAGATAAAGCTTCTACGCCTGAAGAAAAGGTTCACTGCAACGTCCCAGATCAAGGATATCGAAGAGTCTAGAGACAAACAAAAAATACGGGTCTTTTACAAAAAAGCCAAAAGCCTAGCCACAGGCTTAAGGAAAGGCACCTAGGCTCTTCGAATTTGCGAGGGTAATCTAGTTACGGACCCACAGGAAATAGTGGATGTTTTTAAGCAACACTGATAGTAGTCATCATATGCCACGTATTTTGTTATTGCATCCCTGCTGGTTCACCTGTATGGTTCGTCCTTTGCACCCCAAGAAATATTGGCAGCTGCATGCTGGTATGTTTTTTTTGTGCATACTCATGGGGCTCCTTGCATTTGTGAGACGGTTTCCTCTAGTCGTTGCATTGTCTTCCTCTTTGAGCACGAGTTGGTATTATCCGTTCACAATTTGTTCAGTTTAAAAAGGAAAACAGCGGAGGAGTGTGCAAAGAACGTATGTCCTTGACAAATAGATGTGCAGGGATATAAGACTTTGACTGGGGTCTCATCCCGTCGGAAAACTTTACTTTCTGTCGGTAAAAAATTTGATGAGGACATGGAATTATGCAATGTGAACTACTGAAAGTTAAAGTAGTGATGGTTCAAAACATTTAAATATCATCCAACTTGGAATTTGTGAGATTTTAGCGATTTTAACAATTTTAAGTGATGGTTTATGTGTCTCCAACAGATTTAAATTTCAGTTATATCCAATATCAGAATAGGAAGTGAGGGAATGTCCTTACCACTGATATCCAAAAATCACGACTTTAAAAATCAAAACTTTGGAAACAAAAATTCAAAGGGCTTACCGCTTCCACGCCGTCGATTAAAGACCCTTAACATAGCTAACCTTCTCTGCATCAATGTCTTATCGACAAGCCATTGATTTTGACGTGAACTGTGTGGCAAGGCAAAAGCGCCTCCATTGGTTTCAAGGCAGAATGTTGGTTTTTTCTTTTTTGGAGGTTGAGATACACTGCACTGGAAAGCTCAGACTCAAAGACGAGCAGTGCCCTACATTTAATGCAATTTCTTGGCAAGGACTTCTGTGATAGTATCTGCAGTGTGAGTGTCCCACCTTTGCTTCTATCAGATGTCAGTGTCCCGCCTTTGCTCCTATCAGGCCAAACAGCCGCACGAGCAAAGGCGGGAATCTGACAGAGAAAGTGCTCTGAGGTGCCTTCTCCTCCTGCACAGGCGTCGTACATTGCGCAAAGTGTCCCACACATACATGACTGTCTTAGAGGCGCAACATATCTTCATGTAAACTGGGACACACCACATTCGGCATCCTACCCAGTTCCTGAGTAGATCGTCACCAATCATTCATTTATACCCCATTTGAGCCATATGCCCATCCGGTTGATGAGAAAATTTTCCACAAACGCGTCTGCAAGTCACGCTACATATCCAATGCTAATCAGGCGTAGCGACATGTCCACACACCCGCCTACCCTCAGGTGGTCGCCACCGAACGATCAAGCAGAAAATCATTTCTTGAATGCCTTTGACGTGACCCGTAACGTCCGTGAACCAATCCGACCAATCCAACCGACCAATCTGCTTCCTGCTCCCTTTCATGGGTCTGTGCTCGTACCACCAGGAAAATGATATCGAAAGGACGAAGCGAAAAGAAAAATAAGGAAGTTCATGGAAATTTAATGTAAAACCGTAGTGCATTCACCCCGGTTTTGAAAAAGGCTCTTTGTCTCTGCCGGAATTGCTGCATTTAGTCGACTTTGCAGGGGCTGCCCTGAGTCCTCTTCGACTTTTTAATTAATTTTTTTTCTTGTTATGTTCCTCTATCGTGTTGGGCGACCTCAAAGGAGGAGACTACTAGTCGGGGAATGCGACACGCGAGCGTCTCTCTCGCTTGATCTTCATCGCACCGGCACTTGCTCATCTTTAAAATTAATTAAAGCTTGTGGGTGCTGCTCGGAGTCGAGTGCTCCTGCTGCTTCGCTTCAGCGGATGGGCGGGATGCAGTCTGTTCTGCCATATGTGGACACAATGGAAGCGACTCGTGCAATTACAGAATAATATCCGACATATCCGGAGACGAGTTTCCGGGAAGCCGGAGTGAATTGTCTCCTCTGATGGCTGATTGCTGTGCTGCGCTGGACGATGAGAATGACATGTGACGGAAGGTTGGAGTAACGGTGACCAGCGATCCGGCGGGGTTGAGAACCGGTGCGCAGGAAATAAGCCATTTTCACTGCGGAATGGACCAATACAGGGTTGTTGTGCAATGACACACATAAAGGTTATCAACTCATCACGTGAAAACTAGTGCAGACCCTCAAAAGACGGAAAATATTCTTTTCCCGAGAGACTTCAATATTGAAGTCAACCTGTTATAACTGCTCTCATCAGCAGCATCGCCCATACACTCGTTTAACCGATTCAAAGCGTGCAAATGGAGTGCTCGGATGTTTAATTATCATCTCGTACTATCAGCATTCTGCTCAAAGGCCAACCGAACGTTAGTCAGTTGAGGCAACTGAACAAAAGCATGAAATCGAAATGTGGGGGAGAAAAAAACAACAGTTCCAACGCACTGCCGACTACTAGCATATTCAAAAGTGCCTCTCAGATAGCATGACATGCCCACACACCGCACACCATCCGCCATCTGCACGCCCACCGTCACTCACACGAAACGATCTGCAAAAGTCATTTTAATTAATTCGAAATGTCAGTAGACAAATGGGTGTTTGCCTGGGATTCACTGCTGATGGTTCTGAAGGGGCCGAAGGGGCTGACGGGACTGATGGAGCTGATGAGGCTGGGGGTGGTGAGTGTTGGTGCTGGAGTTAAAATCCGATTTCGAGCTGAGGCACTACACACAAAGGCTGAGGCGGATGTTGTCGTGATTATAACGAGAGGATGGGGAATTTGTGCGAGTTGTGGTTTCGCATGGTAGTGGAAGCCTAGAGATGTTGGCGGTGCGGGGTAAAGTGAAATTTGAATAAATTCTATTTTTTGTGTTCTAGGAACAAAATGATTTATTGATTAAAAACGATGGGATTGGGCGCTTGTGCGCCATTGTTTAATCCTACATTCAAGAACCGTGACGAAAGGAATTTCGAGGATAAATTCATTTACTCTCTGGAACGTAGTTGTGTGTCAGCTCGAACTTTAGCAAAACTGAGCCCCAATGTGTTGAGTGGTGGCAACGGGAATGAGACTTTAAACTTGACACTTTATACTTGAAATTTAAAGCTGTTGTGGGAACTTTGAATATTGTCAGGAATAATTTTCAGCCAACCATACCAGTGAAATAGATGGATTCAACAAAAGGGATGATTAATACATTTTAACCATCACTGATGTGTGATTTCATTGAAACGTGTCACAATTTTAAACCGATTGGACTGCTGTACTTTGAAGGGGGTTATAAAAATATACAAACGAAAAAAAAAAGAAACACAAATGACACAATTTTCATTTCCCTAAGTGCAGTCACGGTGCCTTCACACATATGCCATATATATTGTCTGCCACCAGACTGAGGATTTACGACAGAAGTCAACTCAGCTTAACTTTACACACAACCGCCGTGCATTGAATGGGGAAATGGAAAACTTCTGCTACTACAACTGCAGTCGGAACAATGTACAAACAGATACACTTTGGCCCTGCAATACAACCATAAGACACCATAAACTACAACCATAAAGCACTCCATCTCCCCCACCCCCTTCAGAAGATACTCGAACGCATTGCCGACACCGCTCCCTTCATTAAACTTCCCCGGGCCACATAAACAACGAAAATCCCTTTTCTTCAAAAGGAGTTCTACAGCTTGCTTGCCATATTCCGTATGACTACGAAGTGCAGTACAGCGCCACCATAAAGCACCGAGTGACACACAGGACTCACACGAAACACAGAAAAAAAAATAATTTATTTCATAGAAACCAGCGTGGGGCGCGGAGAGGGAGCTTGAAGTCCAAGGAAGAACCACTAAAAGCAGAAGTGGAGCAAAGTAAAAAATCTGAAAGCGAAGTGAAAAACTGACAGATATAATCCCAGTTGCAGTAAACAATTCGGAGTGTTGGCGGTCGTTTGGCGAAGGGGATGCTTGGGGTAGCTGTCTCTGAATCCCTGAATAAATCCTTTCTCCGTGATCAAGTTTTCGTTTTTCGATGAAATGATTTCACGAAACACACCGTTAAACGGGAAGAGAATGTGAGCTTCGAGTTCGGATGTGAAAATGAATCGTGGAGTTATCAACGCTTTATCGACTTGCATACTTCCTCTGTAGCCACCTCCTCAGGCTGTTTTTACTCTGACACGAATTCTGAAAGGATGACTCACTCAAAGATGGATGAAGTTTATTTGATGGGGAAGTCGGAAGGTGGAGAGGGGCTGTCCACCCTTCTTTATCTGATTCATGAGGACGGAGCTGGTCTGACTTTATCTCCATAGATGTGAGCAGGTTTTAAACTCCCACTGGCGAGAATGTTATTGCGGGGATGTGGAACTTTAGCGGCTCTCAACTGGGTTTCTACGAATTTATAAAAGCAATTGGTCCTCTTTAAAGGAGCTCGTAATGAGAGAAATTTCTGCTTCATCCGAAATTTTATGTCCACTGGCTGAGTTTACGGAAAAACTTTCGCTGTGTTAGTAGGTGAAAACTAATTTTGCTGAAATTCAAGCAAAACACAACTTTCAAACCTGTTTTCCAATCTATACGTTCATTTCAAGCGAATTTAGTCAATCTATTGAATGCTCTACCTATCAGGTAAAAGGAACTCGGACAATTGATTCTTATGCAGGAATCTCATCCTTCACTCAGACTATAAAGAAGTCGATGACAATTGGTTTGAAACTAGGGTAGATGAAAGTGAGAATTTAATAGGTGAAAATACAGACTCATTCAATTTGGGGTTTCGAAAACAAGGCATTCCAAAAATTACTCAACGACCTATTTCAATGCAAATTATATATTATTTCGAAGCCCACTTATTATCATTAATTACAAATTGACAATATTATTTACTTGGCCGCTACGAGAATATTCTTTGCAGGCTTTTGTAGTATTTTCGAATCAGTTCTTTGGAAAGTTGGGCGATATCTCGGGCTATTTAAAGATATCTTGTGAAAGCACGGTAGCTAGAAGCCGTTCAGATGACATCAAATAATTAAATCGAAAGACCTGGAAACTTCTCATTTAAAAAAGGTATAATTTGTCTTCTTGTGTGGCTTGTTGTGCTGTCTCGTTGAAACCACGCTTGCATTACTTACACCTTGATTTCATCGAAAAAATACAGGCCAAAGTTATCCTTTGATCATCAAACACCACGCAGGCACTTAATCTTACATACTACCGCGTAACTCACATTTCATCACTTATATGATAAGCACATTGATTGACAGAAACTTAGGCAATACCTCGTCTTTCTTTAAATAGTCGCAAATGAGAAACATTCAACGGACATTTCGCTGCTTAAAATGATCTTAAGAAGTGTCAAAATACAATCGTGAAACATGTTCCTGCACTTTTAACAAGGACCGATTAAAAGAACTGGAAGTTAGGTTCTCTTTCTTTACAAACGCTAAGTTAAGCACGATCTTCTCAAGATGTTACAGAAGTGTCGTGGGGCTACTTCTCGTGTACCCTTTCTGGAAACCTAATTTCGATATTGAAGGTCTCGATAAATTTGTTATCGGCCGCGGTGGAGAAGCGAGTGTTTTCCATAGTCGTTCCGTATAATCAAACAATCTTGACTGGAATGTCGAAAGAATAGCGCTGTAAAACTAGCCACTACGTACACCACCGCTTGAGCCTTTATTCTGACGAATAAGTACTTAGTGTCGAGCTGTACTTCTGTATTCTTGTTTTGTCGCAGAAGTTGTTAGAAGTTGTTCGTACAAAGGACGTCCAATTTATAAACAGTATCGATTTGAAGGAAAATGCGAATTCAATTTAAATTGTCTTTATTTTTTAATATTATCTCCCCTAACATCAATGCGTTTGTAACATCTTGAGATAAGTTTTTCGAAACCCTTAAAAAAAATAATTGTCCTTTTTCCCTGCAAAATATACATTTATTGCCGGCTTGAGTTTTTCATCATCCGAAAATCTTTTTCCAGGAATACATTTTTTCAAATCCGGAAACATTTAAGGGGTTATTATATAAAAAAGGAAACACGAATTTTTACTTATACACTTTATTGTTGATCCGAATATTCCAACGCTCCTCTATCGACTGTGTCTCTTACAATAATATTTCCCTAACCTCCGGCAGTCCTCTCTTCTGTCTTGATTTATACTGCTATTCTCTCTTCGATTCTAGTTTTCCTTTTTCCCTGAAATTATTCTACTACAAACCGGAAATAATCACTAGAGGAAGGTCCGGACTATACGGTGGGTGTTGGATTTCTTCGAAATCACAATCTCGTGCAGCAGCCTTCGAAACTCGCGTCGTGTGAACAGGAGCGTTACTTGAAGAACCAACACACCCGCTGCGAGCTTACCCCGTTTTTCCCTTTAATATTCTCCCGCAAATTATGCAATGTGGCCTACGCTTCATAGGATGTGGTGTTGATGGTTTCACCTTGTGCAAGATGCCCTTTGAGTCCGAAAAATGTGTGGCCATGCACTTCCCGGCAGACGGAGCGACTTTGAACTCCTTTGGGGGTATGTAATTTTGTATGCCACTGCATGTACTCTTGTTTGCTTTCAGGGTCATAGTGGTGAACCCATGTTTCGTCCTCAGTAACAATTCGAACCATAACACCGTCCGCGTTCACAATACACATCTCCAAAAGCTCTCTACAGTATGCGATTCTCAATTTTTTCTGAGGCGCTGTGAGCATTCGTGGCACACACCTTGCACTGACCTTTGAAAGGTTTAGATGGTCATGTGAATGGTACCAGTTGAAAGCTTGGTGATCTCTGCCATCATTTTCATCCCAAGAACAAATTGTTCGACTTCTTTGATGCTTTCCCCGTGCAAGCAGGTGCCGGTGCACCGGATCGGAGAAAGCAGTTTATGAAGCAAATCTTAAAAATACAAAACAGCTGTGGGATGTTGTGCAGTTTGAGTGGAAGAATATCCCTGTTTAGCGATGTCAGGCCTTGATTCACTCCAGGCCACGACGTTGTGATGCTGTACTTAATATGTAGGTTATACAATCAAACACTAACACAATAACAAAACTAAAAACAAAAACCTTCACTGTTCATGACTTCAAATTCATATTTATGAATTTTTGCAAATATCCCTTCTACCGCCTTTTTGTCTTTTGAAGTTGCCTGCTATGTACATAGCGCTACATATCTCGTATCTGGCAATACTATACATCATTTGAAAGGTCTTGACATAACCTATAAAACAATGCATGATTAGTTTGGATATTGCGTTCAACAGTTATAGACGTGTAAACATGGAGTTTACTTACGCCGAAATTCGCGTGTTTTTATTCATCAAAGGTTTTCCTTCATCAAGGGCAAATCCAAATGATGTTTTGGGGGATGGTACTCTATCACTTCGAACTGCGGAGGAATGGTTTCGACGATTTAGAGCTAGTGAAAATGACACCATGGATAAGCCAGCCGGCGGAAGACCTGTGACGACGAATACCGATCGAATCATGAAAATCATCGACTAAGGATGGTATATGGCATCTCGTGACATTACCCAGGAGATGGGAGTTAGTCATCAAACCATTTTTAACCATCTGCAGAAGGCTGGATACAAAAACAAACTTGATGTCTGTGTGCCGCATGATTTCACCCAAAAACACCTTCCGGATCGAATCAGCGCCTGCGATACGCTGCTGAAACTGAACGAACTGGACTCAGTTTTAAGGCGGATAGTGAGTGGCAACGAAATCTGGATCAGATACGGCAATATTAAGTGAAAACAGTGGTGGTTGAAGGCCGGTGAATCGTCCCAAACAGTGGCCAAGCCGGGATTGACGGCCTGGAAGGTTTTGATTTGTGTTTGGTGGGATTGGAAGGGAATCATCCACTATGAGCTGCTCCCATATGGCCAGACTCTTAATTTTACCATCTACTGCGAACAACTGGACCGCGTGAAGCAAACGATCGACCAGAAGCGTCCATAATTGGCCAACAAGAAGGGTGTAGTGTTCCACCAGGACAGCGCCAGACACTCCTTTGAAGACTCTTCAGAAGCTACGGGAGCTAGGATGGGAGGTTTTATCGCATCCACCATATAGCCCGGACACAGCGCCAAGTGATTACCACCTGTTCCCGTCCATGGCGAACGCCCTAGATGGTATGAAGTTGAATTTAAAAGAGGCTTGTAAAAAGTGGCTGTCCGAGTTCTTCGCAAATAAGAAGGGAGGCATCTACGAGGGGCGTATCGTGAAGTTGCCGTCTAGAGGGAAACGAATTATCGAACAAAACTGCGTATATTTGAACTAAATCCGATCACTGTAACACTTTTTATGATGCCTTGAATGAAAAAAAAGCGGAAGGGAGTTTTTTGACAACCTTATGTAAGCCGCTTAACGAAAGAACTCATTTCGTTTCCCGAACGCTGCACACTGCTTCCGTTAAGATTTGAAGGGGGAAACAGCTGCCGGCATACAACACAGTATGACAAGTCCACGGAGTCGATGGTGTTAACATTTCCAGAGGCGGCGTCATCCATCTATCAAACAGTAAGCTCTAGCTTACTGGGAAAAGAGATTGCCGATGAAATTGCTAGTCAAGATTCAAAAGAGGCATTCGTAGATCCCGAACTAACTTTGGGACTATCCAAGACCTTGGATAGGGCTTCCATCGACGGGTGGGTCTTCTAACAGCACAACCAGAGATGGTGTGACTCTTCGGGATGCAGGTTGACCAAGTACATGCTCCCGAACGTCAGCAAGAAATCCTCGGTTTTTCTTTTATCTCTAGACTGAAAAGAGTGCAGACGACTTGTCAAAGTACAAACGGGACATTTCATCTTCGCTAAGTACCTAAGCTTGCTTGGTCTAAATGATGGCGCATTTTGCCACGCCTGTGGAGGAAGTGAAGCCACTTCAGAGGAGTTCCTCTGTCAACGTCCTACCGTTGCTCGTATCAGGTGGCGGCTGTTTGCGCTAACGTGGTGGGAGCTGAAAACTTAAACTCTTCATCACAGAAGCGCTTGCTAGGATTAGGTTAAATGCAGGTTATTGCCAGGGGGTACAATGTACCAAATTTTGAGTCTGAGCACTCCTAACCGGTATCACTATACTAACCAGTATCAAAAACAAAAAAAGTTCTAGCTACACTAGAGTCGACTTGGATGAACAAGAAACGGCGTGCAACCTGAAATTACAAGCTGTCTATGCCGCTTGACAAATTTCGACCAAGATTTAGCTAATCACCCGTTCATCGTTTAACGACATCTGCAACCTGTTCGCCACTCTTTTGTGCACCTTCCTACAGTCGATTAGGTTTCATTGTCAACGCCACTCGCTTGTTACTTGACACCCCTCCTCAAACACTCCATCGGGACTACTCGTCTTGTCACTGGGCATGAGCTGTCATCCGAAAAGATGTGAATAGTACTTCCTGCTTTTAATACCGGACGTTGTCCAGCCTGTCAGAAAATACGGTTCCCCCCATTCCCCATGAATCTCAGAGCTGAGTACTCATTCCGGACACATTCAGGACATGGACCCCATTTTAATGAGCAACAAATATGATGCCGGTAATAATGATACCATGCTTATGAGTTCCGAATACAAGAGTGCAAGCATAAAGACATCCATCTACCATTTCCGGCACATCGCCGTGAAGCTGCGAGAAGGATGCTGTCATGTTTCCCTTTGTCCTGCTGATTAACATTTCCATATGCACCCAGCCCCCTTCGAGGATGTCAAGCAACTGCAAAGCAAAGCATGTGTGTGTGTTTGTCTTTCACAAATACTAGGGACATCAGCGGAAAAGATCGTCGTCTTTGTATAGCATTAGCGCTGGAAAGTTTGAAGCGTCATCTCGACAACAAGCGTCAACCCCAGCGATGGAAGTCGCTGCCCTTTTCTTGTTTTCGAAGATTGAGACAACACAGCCTGTCAAACAATTACGAATCCTTGCGCACATACACTTGTTTCTTTGCATTCACGACGACGTCGTGCAGCACGTGACACGCATTACATTTCATTAAAACGCTGCCAACGTACAACGGCTCCTGCCCACTCAACTCAACAAGGCGGGACTCAGTTTGATTATGCAAGAGAAAAGAGTGACAGGCGACTTAAACTTTCTTCGTGATTGTGTGTTGCTTGTGTGACGGCAAAAATTGAGCCCCAATTAAGGAAGTAGGTTGCACGTTCTTAACACTGCTGTTCCTGCAGTTCATTTGGATGCATGAATGCGAGGAAGTTGATTTTTTCATTTGTCTGCGGTAGGAGCGGAGACTTTCGTCAAGCAAAACTCAAGTACATCTGACAGAAAATCGTAAGCCTATATATTCTGAAGAGGCGTGAATATGTGTTCAGCCTACACTGGGAAATTTGTGAACGACGACAAACGAACACGGAAGCGATACTTTTTTCCGGATTACTTTTAATATTCGGAGACGAAAATTCAGTAGAGGCGTTAAGTTTTTTTGGGGGTTAATAGTCTATAAAGTCAGCGTCGTTTGACCGGTTCACAAGAAGAGAGACCTCTTTGACTGTGCCAACTACCGAGAGATTAGTCTCCTCAACATCGCATACAAGATCCTCCCTGGCGTATTGTGTGCGCGTCTGAAACGGTTTGTCCATGACCTAATATGTCCCCATCAGTGTGGTTGCAGAGCAGGGAAGTCCACAATAGACCAGATCTTCACATTACGGCAGATCCTGGAAAAGACCCAAGAAGTGCAAATCGACACTCACTACCTATTCGTTGAGTTTAAGGCCGCATATGACTGTGTGCATAGAGACGAGCTGTACAGTGCCATTTCTAGTTTTGGCATTCCTAACAACCTCGTCATCTCGTGTACGATGACGATGGAGAACTCTCGCTGCTCCGTCAAGGTCGATAGCGAACTCACTGAGATCTTCGACGTCAAAAAAGCTTTAAGACAAGGCGACGCACTGTCATGTGACTTTTTCAACATAATCCTTGAGAAGAGCGTGCGAAACTCACAAGTCAACAGCAGAGACACGATCTTCCAGAAGTCAGTTCAATGGCTAGCTTATGCTGATCACATTGACGTGATTGGACGAACACAGCGAGCCGTCAATGAGGCGAACCTAGACCCTCGGCGCGTGAGCATCGCGCTCTATCCTCTACGCTACGGCGGCCACACACCATAGATAGCAAAGTATGAAGTCGCTCTTTGAAACTAGTCTTTGAGCAGGTTTGTCCTTCTTTGATCTTGATTTGTCGTTTTCAAACAAGGCAACTTCTTAGTTTTCCTCCTTTGCTTTGTTTTGCCCGTCCTGTGTTTTATAAGAGCATATGATCAAAAATTTTGTGGTTCAACAACAGTAATTTAAAGCAGCCAATTGTATGCATCAAGACTATTTCAAGGACACCAAAGCAACAGAAAGCAAAAAATCTGGTCTTTACTGTGAATGCAACAGAACTTCCCAACCAAGCTTCGTCAGTTTATTTTGTTCCGACTCCTTCACACCAATTACTTGCTCTTGATATTTTCATATTAAGCTCGTTTTTCATTGCCAGTTAGGGATTGAAGTGCATTTTGTTAGCATCAAGCACTGCTCTAATGGTTGTTCAGTCTTATTTGATGTGTTGCCCACGCTTCCAACTCGAAGCTATCATTGGGTTGATGTAAAGTAACACATCACTCCAAAAGTCTTGGGGCTGACATAAAAAGAGCGACACTAACAAGAAATGTATATTCTTTTTAGGAAGAACAATTATTCAAATGATACCTATCAAACTTTCATGGCAATCTGATTTATATGTCACAAGTGACAGTGCTTCAAGTGACGCTACTCTTGTGATTTTTAAAACAATGTAAAAACCAAAGCTTCTTGTGTTGATTAAACACTGCTTTTTGATCTGAAGTGTGGTTCAAATTCAGCGAAGGCTTGAGAAGTGTCACAGGTACTCTGCAAAACCTGATGAATTCTTTGTCGCTGTAATGCTGACGTGGTCGTACAAACCCCAGCGATGCTAAGCGCTCTGGAAGGCCAATTGAAGTGGTTACACCCGAAAACGTCAAAAAAGTACACATAATCGTTTTGAAAAACAACAAAGTGAAATTGCGTGAGTTCGGTGACACCCTAAAGATATAGGTGGCAGAAGGTAGTGTCTGCACTACTTTGCTTGAACATTTGTCCATGAGAGAGCTGTTTCCGAAGTGGGTGCCGCGTTTGCCCACAATGGACCAAAAATAACAACGTACCGATGATTCTAATAGCTGTTTGAAGCTGTTTCACCAGAATAAACAGGACGTTTTGCATTGGTATTTCACAATTGATGAAACATGGACCCACCACTACAGTCCAGAGTAAAATCGGCGGTCAGTGGAGTGGGCAGGTGCCGGTGACCCATGCCCAAAGCGTCCAAAACCACAAAGGTCAGCTGGCAAGTTTTTGTCATTCGCATTTTGGGATGCGCACTGAAGATTTATCATCAACTATCTTGAGAAAGGCAAAAGGATCAACAGCGAATACTACATGACATTATTGGTGCATTAAAAGGAAGAATTTGCAAAACAGGTCCCATTTGAAGAAGACAAGAAATCTTCTTTCTCCAAGTCAATGCACCGTGTCACAAGTCGTTGGCTACCGTCGCCAAATTACACTACTATTGGGCCTTAAATAGCTTCTGTACTCACAGTATTCTCCAGATCTGACCTCCGGCGGCCTCTAGCTCTTTCAGACCTTAAAAAGATGCTCGCCGGAAAAATATTGTTCGAATGAAAAGGTGGTCGCCGAAATTCGAAGCCAATTTGAGGCCAAAGATAAATCGTTCTATGAAAAGTGTACTGAAATAATGGAGTGAGGTTTGGCTGATTATATCTTAAAGGGAACTATTTTGTTGAATAAAACCGAATTTTTTCTTAAATATGTGCTGTTATTGGTTGGTCCTAAAAAGAATGTGTGAGCTCCGCTTTTTCCCTTATTGCTTCTGCTCGTCTGTTACATGAAACCATTTCCAGCATCGGACTCCTGGTTGCGGACCACACTTTCACTAGTTTTATCTTTTTTTTCTGTAGGTGAAAGGCTCACATACATACCTGTTTTCTTCAGGTACAAGTTTGTCAAATACCTCCTTTATGGTCTTTACAATTTTCCGGCTATGTACAAAGCCCTACAGAGCTCCTATCTGGCAATACTACACATAATTTGAAAGGTCCTGACATAACCTATAAAACTATGCATGATTAGTTTGGATATTGCGTTCAACAGTTATATACGTGTAAACATGGAGTTCACTTACGCCGAAATTCGCCCTATTTTAAAGTTTTCCTTCGTTATAGGCAAATCCGCTAGAGAAACGTTCCATGAGATTAATGGTATTTTGGGGGAAGGTACTCTATCACTTTGAATCACGGAGGAATGGTTTCGACGATTTAGAGCCGGTGAAAACGACACCATGGATAAGCTGGCCGGAGGAAGACCTGTGACGATGAAAACCGATCGAATCATGGAAATCATCGAGTTAGACCGGCATCTCGTGACATCGCCCAGAAGATGGAAGTTAGTCACCAAATCATTTTAAACCATCTGCAGGAGGCTGGACACGAAAAAAAAGCTTGATGTTTGGATGCCGCATGACTTGACACAAAAAAAAACCTTCTGGACCGAATCAGCGCCCGCTGAACTGAACGAACTCGACTCATTTTTAAAGCGGGTGATGACTGGCGACGAAAACTGGATCACAGAAAACAACATCAAGCGAAAACGGTCGTGGTTGAAGGCCGGTGAATCGTCCCAAACAGTGGCCAAGTCGGGATTGACGATCAGGAAGGTTTTGCTGTGTATTTGGTGGGATTGGAAGGGAATCTCCACTATGAGCTGCTTTCATAAGGCCAGACGCTTAATTCTACAATCTACTGTGAACAACTGGATCGCTTGAAGCAGGCGATCGACCAGAAGCGTCCAGAATTGGACAACAGGAAGGGTGTAATGTTCCACCAGGACAACGCCAGACCACACACTTCGCTGATGACTCGTCAGAAGCTACGGGGGCTCGGATGTGAGGTTTTATCGCATCCACCATATAGCCCGGACATAGCGCCAAGTGATTACCACCTGTTACCGTCCATGGCGAACGCCCTAGGTGGTGTGAAATTGAACTCAAAAGAGGCTTGTGAAAAGTGGCTGTCCGAGTTCTTCGCCAATACGGAGGAGGACTTCTATGAGGGGGGTATTATGAAGTTGCCGTCTACATGGAAACAGATTATCGAACAAAACGGCGAATATTTGAACTAAATCCGATCACTGTAAGACTTTCTATGAAGCATTGAATGAAGAGCAAAAAAGCGACATGGAGTTTTTTGACCACCTTATATTTTGCCCTAAGGTCTGTCTTTTAAAAACTTCAACCTGACAGACCATATTTTAAGCACCCATTTTTGTTGGACGCAAGGCAATGACTTAATCTTAATATGTAGACACCAACACCATCTTGTGACAAAAAACACTTTACTCAAAAAACTGAATAGTATAAAAGTCTGCACAATCAACCCTCTTCCAGAGTCCAAAGAATCAGTTTTCGCTTTACGGCAGAAGCACAAGGCGTTAGGCAAGAACCCGTATTCTAGTTATTGGCGGTAGAGGACGAGTAGTTGGAAAATATCAGACATAAACTGTATTTCAGATCATAAACTGAAATCAGATTATAAACTGGATTTGTAAAAGGTTCAGATTCTCACTAGGAGTACTTGAGTGCAGGGATACATGCATTTTTTTTAGAACAGTATATTCTTCTTGTTCAAACCCTCCCGGATATTTCCGACATATGTTCAAAGTCTGAAAGGGTTCGGACTTCTATTCCATTCGCTAGCTTACCTTCAAGTCCCTTTGGGCGTATATGACAAAATTTTGCACTAGCTGTATTCCGATATGCATCAAAGTAAACCCTAAATGAATCGAATCTAAGAGAATTTAGCCTTCAAGCCACCAACTTGAAGTCAAAGAACCCGCTCAAACGCTGCCACCAGACTAGTGAATGTCATCCCTGCCCACCCTAACTTTTGGAAGCATGCAGTTTCAACCAGGTAGCTGTCACCTACATCACTTCTCGTAAAGCAATGGATCCCATTATCAGACACTACTTTAGAATATGCTTTCATTCAGTCTCATTATGCGAACGAACAATAACGCACCGAAACTTCTCCAATCCACCACAAGCCCCACTCATCGAGCAAAAAATGACAATTTCCGGAAATGCACTCCCCTGTCTAAGCCTGCATGAGAGCATCAACACACCACTAGACATAATGGTTGCTCATAATCCAACACAACTTTCAGAGCATTGTATTCCCTCCGGAACAAAGTCCATTCATTCTCACGGCGAGCTAGGAAGAACATATTCCACATACGCCCCATAAGCCGGAACTGCATACTTCATCATGAATGCGACGAATGAGTGCCGAATGCATTCCGTTCTCAAAACAATTGCCGAGTGCTTAAGCGATTTAAGCATTGAGGTTGCTATCCCCTCAAGAGGACAGCATCTCTCAAGACGGACACTACGCACCACACATCGTTCGCACGGCAATGAACGGCTTCTGATTTCTCCTCATCCCCACTCCACTCCACGTCCAATGGCTCAGCAGCAATCAAGGACCAGCTATTCACTGGAGAGGCATTAAAAATGAATGTTCACTTGAAATTTACAATTCCCATTCGCACCTGAAAGTCGGCGCACGAATAACGTATGTGTGCCTAACCTTGTCCCGTCCGCCTCCGCATCACCCCCACTATCACTTCTAGACGATCCCCTTCTCAGTCCTCAGCTACCCCATTGACAAATGCCACATTCGTATCTGTAGTCGTATCTCTCACAAGTGGACGAAGTGGCGGAGAAAGAAGCGAACACATACTTCAACTAGATATCACTTCTGGAAAAGATTACAGAGAGAGGTTGGTCTCGCACATAGCGCCATCCTCGTTATCCTACCTGCTCTGCCAAATATCCTTGTAATATTCCACTTCACTTAGAATAAACAAAAACGAATCAGACTTCATGAATTTTTGAAAAGTTTTTGAGTGGAAAAAAGCAGCCCCCCGAGAGATTCAGAGAATGTGTACCGCCTCAACCATCCCCGAGCTAGTTGGGTATCGTCCTTTCGCTCTGAGCATGCCATAGATAAGAGTATTAGGCAACTATTTTTGGAGGTGGTTTTCAATGCTACATCAGCCGCAAAAATTTACAACTCCCATTGGAGACCTCGAAGCACGCTTTGAGCCGAGTACCTCCCGAGCCCCGCAGTCTATGTCGATTCAGCATCAATGCCGCCACAACAACTGAGTCGGTTGCCGCAGATACAACGCCCGATAAACTGTTCGTGTGTGTTCTGGATTTCGAGTATTTTTTTCTGCGCTGGCTGCATGTGGGGATGCTGGCGATGTTTGTGTGCGGTTTCTGTAAGCGTGGGAATGCTGAGCAGAAGAGCGGTTCTATTTCTTTGGTTTTGTTTCGGTATCAGTTGGGGTAGCTCAAGCAGGGGAGGGGGGTCTACTTCAACTATGCCCAGAGGAATTTCGAATGGTTTGTAATTTTTTCCGTACAGTTTTCCTTGTTTTCATGCTAAATTGCGTGAACCGTCCAAATCGGCCAAACAGTTTGCATAATATTGTGGGTGGGTGGCGCTTAGACTGCTGGACTGGCTGTTGGAGCTCTCCCCTGATGCTTGCAATTTTTTGCGTTGAGCTGCGCTGAGTTCCTGCGAACAGTTTAGGGATGCAAATATTGACTGATTCAATCGCCGGCAGGGTTACATCCTGCGGGTGTTATTGGGCTCCTTGCCACA
Organism: Eristalinus aeneus; assembly: GCA_955652365.1. Taxonomy (NCBI): domain Eukaryota; kingdom Metazoa; phylum Arthropoda; class Insecta; order Diptera; family Syrphidae; genus Eristalinus; species Eristalinus aeneus. The sequence goes on along the minus strand of OY019130.1, from coordinate 89,955,199 downwards.
TTATTTTTTTGCTTTAACTTATATGACCGGTGGTGTGTGTTCGTCTGGGTCCATACGTTAGATTGTGGGGACACTAGATCGATATCTGGGGAACGGTTGATTGTGGGGGAGTGTGATTTAGGGACATTAGTTCATCACGTGAGAATTGCTGTAGTAGACGAATTTGTCGGCATTGTTGGTACGGAAAGCATTGCGGACAGTTTTATTTTTAATCGTAAGAGGTTGGTTGGTCTTTAATATAAGCTATCAATTTGAATAATCAAAATTTAGTCTATGGCAGTCAGAGTCCATAATTATAACAGATTATGTTTTGCAAACAATTTTAAGCAATATGATAGCGAAGGCTTACATCTGAATTGTCTGGCATTAGATCTGTGAATTGATCGCCATGTTAAGCGATGAATTCACAAATAGCGCCATACTGGATGAGGCAGAATGTTGCTACACCGAAGGAAATCCTTGCTATTTTGTACTTCATAGCCAAGCAGCTCTAAGCCCTGAAATTTAAGTCATAAAAGTCTAAAACTGCAAACCCTTGCTGCGGATGATCAGAAGAGATTGCCAAGCAGTTGCAGATTCTGGAGAAATGTCCGGAAATTGTGGCGGCCAACAAAATATCGGGAGTACAAACCGAATCGCTCCGATTTCAAGAGATGGCGCCACCTACCTGTTGTGACTGACGTCGGAAGCGATTACCTCATTCACTGGAAAGATGTGGACTTTGTCGGCAATTATTAGCTTGCGTCAAGGTCTGTTTAATATAAGAATTGTGCTTTTTGCCTCGTCATGTCTTTAACAAACAGGGGTTTAATCACGGATGACGAGTATCGTGCGACGATATCGTTGAAACGAGAGTTTTGCATTGCGTAAGCGAAAAAAAAAAAGAAATACGATATTGACAACGCGATATCATTTTTTCATGTACTCTCAAAACTGCATCTCGCTATCGTCCTGACGACCGGCTCTTGACGGTAGCTATTTCACTATCGTTTTGCATTGGGGTGGCATGAAAGTGGTGAAAATTTGAAGGATAAAGTAAGAAAAGAGTTCTGTTCGGAGCTTTGACCGAGAAAGTTTTCTCTTCTTAAGCGCTCGTTCATAACAACCAAAATTCCTAAACGCGATCGTTCACCTCATACTGAAGACCACGGGTCTTCAAAGATTAAAGTGCACAAGATGAGTTCTAGAGAACTATTCTCTAGTAGTAATTTCTTCGCGCCCTTACAGACTCTAATCGATAATAACAACAATGACGTTGATTGCGACGAAATTATAGCTCCATCCACATCCAAAAAAAACAAACCCAAAATACCATCAGTGTGTGTTTTGCATAAAACTCTAAGTGAAGTCCATGCATTCCTTCGAGACATCCAAATAGAAAATTATTCTGCTAAGAAAATGAGCATCGGAATCAAAATCAATTGTGAAAGTGTTGAATCGCACAAAAAGCTGTGTAACGTACTCAGTGTTAAAAACATCCAGTTCTTTACACATGACCTTCCAACATCAAGGTCATTCAAAGTAATTTTATACGGACTAGAAGAGATGTCTACAGAAGTGCTAAAAGAAGAACTGACATCACTTGGTTTAAAATGTCAGAACATTAAACTTATAAAAAAACACTATGATCGATTTGTGGACACATTTTATTTAATTCTTCTCGAAATTGGATCCATTCGCCTTGCGGAACTGAAGAAAAACTTCAGGTCAATATTTAAAACTCAAGTAAAATGGGATTTCGCAAGAAAACAACACAACCGAGTCACCCAATGTTTCAATTGCCAAATGTATGGCCACGGCGAGAAAAACTGTCGCATTAAAACTCATTGTGCTATTTGCTCAGACTATCATAAAACGAGTGAATGCACATCGAAGAATGTCAAATGTGCCAACTGCAATGGCGCACACAGATCAACTGATTTAACGTGCATCAGTCGCCAAAGCTTTTTGGAAATGAGGGAAAAGCTCTCATCCAAAAACAAACCTCAGCGCATTAGAAGAGCACAAACACACTTCGTACCCAATTCAAATGACTTTCCTTCACTCCCAACTAGAAGCAATGTACCACCTGCAGTCCAGCCTGAACATCCAAACAACTGCAACTCAACGAACGCGTGGACTAAGTCATCAATCAACAATGGTGTGAAGAATTCAGAAGAGCTTTTTTCTCTTGAGGAAATCAACGCACTCACGGCGGAGATGATCGTATTGCTCGGTAAATGTGTTACCAAAGCAGAACAATTTAATACAATTACTCAATTAGCTATTAAGTACTTATATAAATCCAAATGAATTTGTGTAGTCTAAACATAATATGTTGGAATGCTAGAAGCATTCGAGGAAAACAAATTGAATTCTTTATTTTCCTTAATAAGTTCAATATTGATGTAGCATTAATATCAGAAACTTGGTTAAGCGTAACTGATCGACTGTCCAACTCTATATATAAATGTTACCGTCTGGATAGGGAAGAGAGAAGTGGTGGTGGTGTTGCCGTCGTAATTAAACGTTCGATTAAGCATGAAGTGCTTCCAATATTAAATATGAAGCTTATAGAAGCCATTGGCATTGAAATTCCTTTTGTTAATGGACTTTCACTAAAAGTCTTTAGTGCTTACTTTCCAGGTGGAGGGAATTCTCGTCAAAAAGAAGCTGATTTATGAAATGACTACATAAATCTAGTTAACACTAATGACTTATTTCTTGTAGGCGGTGATTTTAACGCCAGACATAGAAATTGGGGTTGTCTTAGAGGAAATCGGTGGGGCAGCATTCTTGCTGACCTTCATTCAAGGTACCCATTCGAAATTCTCTCTCCACCTAATCCTACTCACATTCCATCGGCCAGAAATAAGAACCCATCAACGTTAGATTTATTTCTCACGAACATTCCCGAACTTTTTACATCACCAATCACATTTAATGAATTAAGTTCCGACCATCTGCCTGTTAAGTGTAGTGTAATAATGTCTCCACCTAAATGTTCTAACCAAATATATAATTTCAAAAATGCCAACTGGAGTCTATTCAGAAGGCTTACTAATGCAAAACTAGAAAATGTCATTGTTTCTAACTCAAGCACATCTCATATCGATCAGAATATTAACTCATTTACAAGTGCTATTTTAGAAAGCATAGAGCAGTCAGTACCAAAGAAAACAGTAGTTAGGCATTCGAGCAAGATACTTCCACCTTTCATTCTCGATATGATAACTCTGAGAAATACTTGTAGGTCCAGATGGAGACGGACGAGAAATGTGTTCTATCTAGATGAGTTAAAGAAAATGAATGCTCTTGTTAAATTTGCTATTGCTAACTTCAGAAATCAATCTTGGAAAGCAAGGTTACAGGGACTAGATAAAGGTAGTAAACCCTTCTGGAATTTAATAAAAGTTATAAAGAAAAAGAAAACATTTATTCCTCCCCTTAAAACAAGCAACTCTGTGCTGTTATCTTGTTCTGAAAAAGCAAATGCGCTAGCAAATTCCTTCTTTAATAACCATTCGACTGCCAGCACTGGAATCACCGATACTAATATTGAATCTTCCGTTCGACAATCAATAAACCTAATAGATTCATACTCCTTGTTTGAAAATTTTCACCCAACTTCTCTTGGCGAACTGAAGGACATTCTTTGCAGGTTGGAAACAAGGAAATCAACTGGACTTGACATGATAAAAAATATATACCTTAAAAATCTTTCCGACTTTGCCCTAAAGAAACTGGCGGAAATATTCAACAACTGCTTTAGGCTGGGATACTTCCCCAAGGAATGGAAAGTTGCCACGATTATACCTATTCCGAAACCTGGCAAAGCTCCCAATTTGCCCTCAAGCTATAGACCGATTAGCCTACTCAGTTCTCTTAGCAAGTGCTTTGAAAAAATTATTAAAAAAAGACTTGTCTCTTTTATCGATAGTAATGCGATCTTACCCACTCAACAATTTGGATTCAGATCATTTCATAGTACAACACATCAAGTACATCGTATCACAAATGATATAAAAAAAGGCTTCGCAGTGGGAAAAAGCACTGGAATGGTTATCATAGACATTGAAAAAGCATTCGATACTGTTTGGCACGAAGGTCTGATACACAAGTTAGTACATTTCAAATTTCCATTATATCTAGTCAAAACCATACAATCATTCCTCAAGTCCCGAAGCTTTAAGGTATTTATTAATCAAAGCTTCTCTGAAAGTCAGCAGATCAAAGCTGGTGTTCCACAAGGATCCGTAACTGCACCAATCTTATTTAATATATATACCTCTGATTTTCCTAACTTGAGAAACTGTAATACTGCCCTATTTGCTGACGATACCTGCATTTATTCTTCTGATTCAATTGGTTTCAATATTGAAACTAATCTTCAATCGGGATTAAATGAAATTTTAGTGTATTGTGGCAATTGGAAAATTAATATTAATGCTTCAAAGACTCAAGCTATCTTTTTTACTCGCAAAAGAAAAGCTTGCTTACTTCCAAGCAACAACCTCTCTCTTAACGGTTCTCAAATTGAATGGAAATCAAACGCAAAATATCTTGGTATATATTTAGATAATAAACTAACATTCAGTCTCCATGTCCAGGAAATAATAAAAAAAGTTAATAACATGATTAAAATCCTCTACCCATTCATATCTAGGAAGTCAAGACTAAATGACGAGAATAAACTCCTAATTTTTAAATCAATTTTTCAATCCATAATATTCTATGGATCATGGATCTGGAGCAATTGCGCGAACTGTCATTTACGTAAACTACAAATTGCCCAAAATAAATTACTTAAAATGATCCTAAATCTACCTTGGTTTTTTTCTACAAAGGAACTTCACAAAATGGCTAATATTGAACTGATTGCAACAAGAGCTGAACGACTTTATCATCGTTATATAAACTCTTGCCTATCATCAGATAATGAATTGATTTTAAACTTGGCTTCATAACAAATTTCTCAATTTAATCATTACATGATAATTAATTGTTTATTTACTATTGATTAATATATTTATTGTATTAATTATTTCTTTATTATTTTCATATTTATTTATTTATTTATTTATTCATTTATTTATTTATTTATTTACTCATTTAATTATTTATTTATTTATTTATTTTCCTATTTATTTATCTACTAATTTATTTATTTACTTATTTATTTATTTATTTATTTATTTATTCAATTGTTTATTTATTTATTTATTTACTTAATTATTTATATATTTACTTATTTATTTATCTATTTAATTCATTGATTATTTCCCGTTTATTTATTATGTTGAAAATAAATTCTTGTCACCACTTCTCTCTTCCCCGAACCAAGTATATATTCTGTATTAGTGCTACCTCATTTTATATGATTTTATCTTTTTACCTTTCTATTTAATGAAGGTTTTAAGTGGCTTTTCCTTCAAAATATCATACAAATATTAAACATGTAAACACTTAACAACTTGTATTATTTTGTAGATGTAAGATTAAAATAAAATCAAATCTCTGTAGTCACATCGTGTAAATAACTATTGTAAAGTTGATGCCACAATAAAATATATATAAAAAAAAAAAAAAAAATAAAAAAAAAAAAAAAAAAAAAAAAAAGTAAGAAAAAAAATTAATCAGTAATTACATAATGTTTTGGATATAATCCCCAGCTTAGGGAAATATGAATGTACATTATAATAATAATAATTGTTGGCGCTACAGTCCAAAGGGGGACCAGGGCCTAGCTTGCTCATCAACTACTCGTGTTGTGCGCGCTACTGTTCTCTCACGAGTAGAAGGGACCTACAGTTTTTTGCCGACTCCGAACGGCGAAATTTGAGAAGCTTTCTTAGACAGTTATTACTCTTTGAGTGTTGTCAGCAGCTCGAAAGAGGTGGTGCCGTGAAATATAAGAAAAATTGGTGTTGAACTGGGAGTCGAACCTAGACCCTTCGGCGTGTGAGCGTCGCACTCTACCCACTACGCCACGGCGACCACATGAATGTACATTAAAAATTATTTAAAAAAATATTCCCTAAAATAAAAGTTCATACATTTTATGAGCCCCACTCGCACAGCTGTTCGTTCTTTCGTAATGTGTACACACATCGAAACAATGAAACTTTCAGGCAGTCGTTATTCATTGTTTTGTTGTGTGTGTAAAATTATGACAAGGGATAGCTACGGTCAGTTGCGCTTAAACTGTGTATAAAATAGACCGCAGACGAGACAATAGTGGCTGGGTTATGTGATGCAAATTATCGACGATATTGTTTTGGTGTATCGTCAGGTCGATAGTCATTTGAAAAGTTACGCGATTGCAGCCCAGCATTTACGGGAGGTTTTGATTTAATTTTTTAATTGGAAGAGAAGGCAGCTGAAACCGAAGAAGCTTATGATAAATCTACTTCAGCCAGTAAATCATGCAGAGATTGCGTATAGCGCTTTAAAAATGGTGATTTGAGACAAAGAGCGTCTTCACAAGCGCAAAAAGTTCGAATATGAGGAACTACTGACTGTAATGGATCGAGAACAGAGGCAAATGTTGGAAGTGATGACAATTTTTTTATAATTGGCGCGCACTAAAGGAATTGTTTATACCCTTAAGAGACCGGTATTAAATCACAGCACGGGCCGAAGGTATAAAGGAAGTGTGGGAAAGAAGGTAACGATGCATATTGGTCTTAAGTGCATGTGAATGATAATGCAGGATGGGCTAGAAATTCCACATTCCTATGTAACGGCTGAAGAAAGAGTCTCTTAGCTTAGCTGCACGTCCGAAGGTGGGCTTCAAGGTGAATGGATGAGCAGTCCTAGCGAGGCGGGTATTGCAGGTCAACCCTTCAACGGGAGGAATGCAGCTAGCTTACTCATTACACAATAGCGATAAAATGGCCGCCGTGGCGAAGTGGGTAGAGTGCGATGCTCACACGCCGAAGGATCAAGATTCGATTCTCGACTGAACACCTCTTATTTTTCACGGTACCACCTCTTTCGAGCTGCTGAAAATACTCAAAAAATAATAATTATCTAAAAAGGCTTCTCAAACTTCGCCGTTCGGAATCGGCAAAAAAACTGTCCCTTCTACTCGTAAGAAAACAGTAACGCGCACAATACGAGTAGTTGATGGACAAGCTAGGACCTGGTCCCCCTGTGGACTGTCGCGCCAACAAATATTATTATTACTTTTGACGTTTTCAGGTGTAACCACCTCAATTGGCCTTTGAGGGCGTGTGTTTGGTGGGACCAAAAAGGTGTGCTGTACCACGAGCTCCTAGAACCTGGTGAAACCGTTAATGCTGATCGCTATAGGCAACAAATGATCAATTTGAACCATGCATTGATCGAAAAACGGCCAGAATGGGCCAGAAGACACGGCAATGTAATTTTGCTCCATGACAATGCACCTGCACACAAAGCAAAACCGGTTCAGGATACAACACTTAGCTGGAAGCAGTTACCCCACCCGCCGTGTTCACCAGACTTGGCTCCTTCCGACTATTATTTGTTTTCATCGATGCGACACGCACTGGCTGAGCAGCACTTTGATTCCTACGAGGAGGTCGAGAATTGGGTGTTTGATTGGTTTGCTTTAAAAGACGAACATTTTAATTGGCGTGGTATTCACATAAAGGTCAAAATGTGTAGAAAACAATGGTCAATACTTTGCATAAAATGTTTTTACTTTCCCATTAATAATTAGTGTTTTATTTTAAAAAAAATTGAGGCGCAATATCTTGTTGATGCTCTATCGAGTGCATTGACTTCGAGTACTACCAATAAGTTTTATAGCTCGCTGTTGGATGGATCAAGTACACGCAAAGGGGTCTTATTAGCACCAGACAGGATAGGTGCGCTATACTCAAGCTTTCAATATATTCTCGATATCTCTTTCTCCGCGAAGACATACTTTCATATCTGGAAACAGGAAATAGTCACTAGGGACAAGGTCTGGACTATAGGCTGGGTGTTGGATGTCTTCAAAACCACAATGTAACGCAGCAGCGTTGGAAACTCGCGCCGTATGAACAGGAGCGTTGTCATGAAGAAGCAACACACCCACTGCGAATTTACCCCGTCTTTCCTTTTTATTTTCTCCAGCAAATTATGCAAAGCGGAAGCGTAAGCTGTGGCGTTGATGGTTTCACCTTTATTTTTGGTACTCAATGATCAAGATGCCCTTTGAGTCCCAAAAAACTGTGCCCATGAGCTTCCCGGCAGACGGAGTGACTTTGAACTTCTTCGGGGGTCTGTTACTTTTTCACGAAACTGAATGGACTCTTGCTTGCATTCAGGGTCATAGTGGTGAACCCATGTTTCGTTTCCTTTCTCTACAGCATGCGATTCTCACTTTTTTCTAAGGCGCTGTGAGCATTCGTGGCACCCACCTTGCACTAACCATTGAAGGGTTTATTTGGTCATGAAGAATGGTGTGAATGGTACCAGATGAAACTTTGGTGAGATCTGTCAACACTTTCACTTTTATTCGGGCATCCTGAAGTACAAGTTTTTCGACTTCTTTGATGTTTTCTCCCGTACAAGTAGTAGCCGGGTGCCGGTGCGGGGATCGTCTTCAATGCTCTCTTGAACTCACTTGACCACTTTTGCGCAGTTGATAATGAAGGTGTGAAACCCCGGTCACCATCTCTTCACGAATAGTTTTTTTGACTTTTTCCTTACTTAGTGAGAATTTAATTACAGCGTGATGCTCAATTTTCACCATCATCCTCTCATGCTATTATGATTCTGTTTAACTAGAGATAAAACTAGAATTAATAATCACATTTATATGAAACTTTACGTTAATGCACTAAAATAATAGTAATACTTGATAAATAAGTCATTTAATAATTGTATATAACCACAGCTTCACCCCGAGAATATATTGAACGCCCCCCGTATATTGTTAATAATAATAATTGTTGGCGCTACAGTCCAAAGGGGGACCAGGGCCTAGCTTGCTCATCAATTACTCGTGTTATGCGCGCTACTGTTCTCTCACGAGTAGAAGGGACCTACAGTTTTTTGCCAAAATCCGAACGGCGAAATTAGAGAAGCTTTCTTAGACAGTTATTACTCTTTGAGTGCTGTCAGCAGCTCGAATGAGGTGGTGCCGTGAAAAATTCGAAAAATTTGTGTTGAGCTGGGAATCGAGCCTACCCCTTCGGCGTTTCAGCTTCGCAATTTAGCCACTGCACCACGGTGGCCACAAAATATTGTTTGCATATTATTTGTATACCTAAGAACCGCAAATCAGATAACGACACAAGCGCTGAAATCAAACGCAGAACTGCACTTGCTAGCCGCTGCTTCCTTGAGGTGATAAAGCAATTGACAAACAAGCATCCCACTCCCATAACCTTTAAATCCTAGCCCTTCTGTATTTCATGGCATATGCTTTGACAAAAGTTTACGAGGTTGCAGTTTGATTGAAAGCATAAGTTGAAACTGTAGACTGTCCGAACTGTTCGGCAAAATCGACATAGCCAGCTGCTGTGAAGATGTTTTTATTTGTTGGCATGAAAACGGCAGCGACTAAGATAGGTCTGACGGAACAGAGCACAAAACATGAACGTTATGGAGTGCACGTTACAATAAGCAGCAAATAATTTCAGGATACACGGACTTCGTCTACCCAAAATCAATTCGAAAAAACGTTCAAATCTTGTCAGTCGCTGTGACATCGAGCTCAAGGGGCATGGAACTCTCTTCAGCAGGGCCAGGCTGGCTTTGTACAATATCCTATATCAAAGACTTCATATTTGAATCATCCTGATGTTCCATTTGTTCCAGAAAGTTGAACCCCCTTCCGAGGGTCGTCGTGGTTGAAATGAGATTTGACTTTGGCTGCGCACGCAAATGGAACAACTTAAACGTGCGAATCAAGCTTAAGAGGCTTGTGGGTTTACGTCTAGGTCCAATCCGGTCTGCGTCGCCTGTCTGACTGAATAGAATCTAGCTTGAGACGCCTTTTAGCTGACGTCCAAATCTACCCCAGACTGTAGCGCCAGACTAACTGAATAGGAACCAGCTTAAGACGCATATTGATTGAGGCCCAGATCCACCCCGAAATCTGGTTCCAAACTGCGAACGGCGAAGTCTTAGAACCTTTCTTGGACAGTTATTAATCTTTGACTGTTGTCAGCAGCCCGAAAGAGGTGATGCCGTGAAAAATTCGAGGTGTTCAGTCGGGAATTGAATCAAGACCCTTCGGCGTGTGAGCGTCGCCCTCTACCCACTACGCCACGGCGGCAGTTTAATGTAATGTTTTATAAAGTCAGAACCAGTGCAGTGCCCGAAAAAAGTCCACCATAAATTCAAGGATTCCATCATATGGCGGGCAGAGCGATCCTGAACATGAAATAAGTCCTCGCACCCAGTCGCTAACAAGTTTTCGGTTCGCTTGGATTCAAAGAAGGCATTCTTCCGATTTTTGAAAAAACGGAAAAGGAGTAACATGTATCGGTGAAAATCGCAAAAAGAATCCAATCCAGAGTGCTTGTGAGGTTTTCCTTCTTACACCAGAATTGTTCAAGCTCAACGTGTCATTAATTGGTGTTTTAATATAAATCGCCCTGGCATTCAAACGAGGTGTAAGGACTATTTTGTGGTTGAAGAATCTAATTCCTCATCGGCTGTTGGTGTAAAGATAAATACACCGCCAACTCAAAGTGTGTGAGGACATTGGAGCAGTGTATGGAAGTGGCTAGACGACCGCGTGGGTCAGATGTTGCGTTAAATTTTGGGCTTGAGTAAGCTGCCTACGCATTGAGTCTGACGCTAAATCGTTCCGTCCAGCAACTTCACTGCAGCAGTGCGTCACGCTATTTGATTGAAATACGGGAAAATTGTACTGAGTTTCGTTCTGACCGCTGAGAGAACATTGATCCACTGGTACACCCCTATTTTTCAATGAACATTGAAATCAGTTGAGGCGAATGACATCTGAAGACCAGGAAAACTGTCATTCCGCTGGAAATGTTCAACAGCTTTAAAAATATTGAAATCCATGTTCTGATTTTGGCGTCCTCGGAAATTAAAATTCAAAATCAAATTTCCCTGTTTCAATTTATCTAAACCTAACCCTTTCCACACCTCATCAAATCGTTGTTATTTTCTTCCCACCCAGCTTCAGCCTATCATTCCCCTTTTAGCCCTTTGAGAAAGTTTACATTGATGGACTCTGAATATAATCAAAATGTTCATAGAACAACCACAAGATCCAGAAATTCACCAAAGTACATCTGCAATCTTGTGCAAAGAGAAATTCAATTCCATCCAATAAACTGCAGCGAACAGAAGGTTGACCGCATTTGAGCCAACACACTGCACGCCCTTCTGGGTGATTGCACTTGAGGCCTGGGCACGATGATTGGCATACCAAAAGTCAGAGATTTATTCACTCCATGACACTTGCAATCAGATTCCGGAGTCGGCCAAGCCCCTTGCTTCAAGTTAAATGCTTGACATCGAATTGATCGACATACAAGTCCCGATTACAGCCACTAATAGTGGCTCAGTCTGTCCCCAAGGCGGTGTTTGGACGTTGTCAACCAGTTAAATTAAAACTCGCCACAATGCAATCTCCTGCCGAGAACCCATCCAGCATCTGGGGCGGGCATTATCTAAGCCTCAGAGTGCGTCAAGAGCTGTTCACTCGACAGAGTGTACATGAATAATTACTGCCGAGGACGAGCAGAGCGGAGCTGAGCCTACTCAACGTGATTGGGGCGGGGATGGGCGACGAAATGGATTACTTCTCTGTTCGATGCTAGTGTTGGCCGTAAGAGGATCATATTAACAGCAAGGACTCTTACTAATTTATTGCCGCACAATAGGATGGAGGGCTTATTAATGACAATAACTTCAAAATCGTTCCCAAGGAAATTTAATTATTCCGTTCGATGTCAGAGCCGGTGGAGCTATTCCTGGTGGCATCGGTCCCAAAGTATCAAGTTTGTGGCTTAATGAGATTCATGTGGTTGTCTTGGGGACCCGCCGGGACGGCATGGATCCCTCCTTGAAGACTTAATAGCGAGGAGTTATGTGCCGTTTATGGCATGCAAAATACTGTTGGGTGTGGTACGCGGGTGGAGGGTCTGCCTCGATATTGCGGCATCCTTGCGCCGCTCTTTAAAATGTAATTCCAAAATTTAAAATTTTTAGGTATTTAATTTAATTGAAAACCCACGTGTGATAATCCTTTTGCCTTAGGATCCTAATAAGTTGCGTGTGAGTGTGTTGTTGCCCAGAGAAAAGGGATAAGTGATAACAGATGGTCAAAATCAAACGCTGCTGATTGTCAAGGTCATTCAGTCATTGTGGAGTATTCTTTGCGAGTTTTTGTTGACGGTGTTTTGCTTTTGAATGTAATCGTGGTGCGATGGAATTAAATTTCTTTTCGAAAAGTAACTCTTCGTACGCGTAAGGCCTTGAAATGAAAAAAGATACCTGCGTGGAGAGCTGGCTTAATGGCTTGCCATTCGTGAGCAGTGAGTGTAATCAAGAAATTTCAGCAGTTGTTGAAGTGTCAGTTGTAAGAGAACGTCACGTAGGTTACGTATAACGTAGCTCACCAAATTGTTAAACTGCACGATGGCACTTTTGCATTAGCAGAATGCCGGAAAGCAGAAACGCAAAACTGATAAGAAACCGAACGAGAAGTGCTTGGCTCAGCAATAATATAATATAAAACCAACCGAATCTCAAAAATCGATTGGATAATCTGTTGGATACCCAAGTGTGCAGCCAAGCTATAGACAGCGGCACTCAAATAAAACATTGTCTTTAATTTCTCTTGAATTTTCAGCAAATAATTTAAGTCGGAAGAAAAGACAAAAGAAAAGTTTTCCATTTGGGGGTCAGTAACAGACTCTTTATTTACTGTATTTTACATTCTTTTTTAGATTATAAGGGAACTGCTAGTGGAGAGTTTTCAGAAAAATCCGCGCAATTCATAGACTATGTTATTCACCTAAACATATACAACATAAGAATGTATCAATTATGTAGCGTACATTACAGTAGCGTACAAAAGTAAATATTTTTTTTTTTAACTTTATCTACACAGTATTAGTGAGTGCAAAGGAGCGAAACGCAGTACGCACTGATCGCGATGAGGGTTTGATCGCAAGTCCGGTTCATTCACACCCACAACAAGACGCATGTTCCTTCTGTAAAATGGAAGCCACAACATGGTATACCCGTATGAAATGAGCGTTTTTTTTAAATAAAACACTTTTTATTAATGGGAAAGTAAAAACATTTTATTCAAAGTATTGGCCATTGTTTTCTACACATTTGGACCACCTTTCTGGCAATTTGTGAATGCCACGCCAATACAATTGTTCGTCTTTTAAAGCAAACCAATCAGACACCCAATTTTCGACCTCCTGGTAGGAATCAAAGTGCTGCTCAGCCAATGCGTGTCCCATCGATGAAAACAAATGGTAGTCGAAAGGAGCCAGGTCTGGTGAATACGGCGGGTAGGGGAGCTGCTCCCAGCCAAGTGTTGTGATTGTATCCTGAACCGGTTTTGCTTTGTGTGCAGGGGCATTGGCATGGAGCCAAATTACGTTGCCGTGTCTTCTGGCCCATTCTGGTCGTTTCTCGATCAGTGCATGTTTCAAATTGATCATTTGTTGTCGGTAGGGGTCAGTATTAATAGTTTCACTAGATGTAGGATGACGATGGACATCACTCGCTGCTCCGTCAAGATCGGTAACGAACTCATCGAGGTTTTAGGAGCTCGTGGTACAGCACACCTTTCTGGTCCCACCAAACACAAAGCATTGTCTTCTTGCCGAATCGATCTGCTTTTGCAGTCGATGTTGATGGTTGTCCCAGATTAACCCATGACTTTTTCCGTTTAGGATTCTTAAAATAAATCCATTTCTTATCGCCAGTAACAACCCGATGCAAAACCGATTTTCTTTCGTGTCTCTGAAGCAAAATTTCACAAGTTTTTTTTTCGGTTTTCCATCTGTCTATCATTCAATTCATGTGGCACCCCTTTTTCATATTTTGGACCTTTCCCATAGCTTTTAAACGGTCAGAAATTACTTGTTGTGCAACATTCAACATTGCTGTCATTTGCTTTTGACTCAAAGTGTCATCTCCATCCAATATCGTTTGCAATTCGGTGTCTTCAAACTTTTTTGGTGGTCTTCCATGTTCTTCATTTCTCACATCAAAATCATTATTTCTGAACCGTTGAAATCATCTTTTGCATGTTGCTTCTGATAGAGCATGATCACCATATGCCTCGACAAGAATTCAATGTGACTTTGCAACACTTTTCTTCAGACGAAAACAAAAAATGAATGCTTTCCGCAAATCATCACTTTCTGGTACAAAATTCGACATTTTTAACACGATGAAAAAATATGATGTTGTCTGTTCAATGACTTGATGTATACCAAATATTTTTCACAGATGTGATAGCAAACAAACAAAAAAAAAAAAGGGCTCGTTCACAACAAATGTTCCCTATCGAAACATTTGTATCTTGACGCTCACTTCATATAAGTGTTTCAGTTCTTATAAAAAGTAAGCATTCCTTATAAAAAAAGCATGTCGTTTCCTTTCACAACCGACAAGTACTGCCTGATGCCTTTTATAAGTTGATCTGGAACCAGCTTGCATGTCGCAAGAATTCTACTTCTCCTTCCCCACAGAGTAATCACAAATTGATTCGTTCCGTTTTTGTGTTTGAAAATGACTTTTAACGAAAAAACGCAAGAATACATCACTCAAAGTGTTGTCCGTCAGTTTAATGTTGTTGCATCCATTGAAATGACGGAAGTTGGAAGTGTTTGGAAAAGACGGCGGGTGGGATAAGCCCTCCATTTTGGCATTTCCAAGTAGTTTTTGACCGCTACAGACGCGTGTGGTCGAGCGTTGTCTTGTTGCGAAATCACTTTGTCATGCCTTTCGATCTCTTCTGATTGTTTCTCTCGCGATGCACTGCTCAAACGCGTTAGTCGTTGTTGACAATGCCTTCCTTCAAGGGTTTCGCCTGATTTTGGTAGATCCAAATGGCCCCAAATATGCAGAACATGACCTTAGCACCGTAGATTGTTTTCTTAAGCGTTTATGTAGACAATGACGGAATCCGTTCACCAGGCTTTGCATAAAACTTTGTCCTCTCGCTAGTCCGATAAAAAAAAATTCCTTAGATTGACGTCTTTCAAGAAGCAGTTCCGAGATAAAAAAAATTACATTTCTCAACATCTATCGGTTTCAATTTATACAACATCCAATTTAATTGTTTTTGAATAAGTCCACATTTCTTTAATCAAACTAATTTCTTTTTTTGCTGAGTCACCGAATTCGCTTTGCGTTTGGCACGAATTTTGATCCATTAGAGCCTCCAATTCCTCATCTCCGAACTTCCTGCGCTTGTGAAGATGCTCATTGTCTGCATCGGTAAAATCACCACAGGCATTCCATGGGCTTTTCCCAATTCAAAACAGAAGTTCAAAACTTCCCGTAAATGCTTTTTATTTTAGCTAAATCGGGACACACGCAAAAGGCATAAAACAACATTGTTGTTCAAAACAAACTTTGATGCACGCTAATTATTGCGGACAAGGTTCACGTCTTTCCAGTGAATGGGGTAATCATTTCCAAAATCAACCACAACTTGTAGGTGGCGCCATCTTTTGAAAACGAAGCGAGTAATTTGTTCTCTAATATTTAAAATCTTACTGCCTAATCAAGCAAGCACAACAAATGCAGAAAATGCATCCACCGTTCGACGAGGAACAAAATTCGTGATGAACGGAAAACTACATTTGCATATGTAACACCAGATAAGGTTATGTTTGCAAGCGGGAAAACGTCAACTAATTGCCAAAAATATGGTAAATCATAAAAAGGGGATCAAATGTACGAAATTCATTCACTGGCGAATTTCCCCTGAATTGTCCTTCCAGAGTCGGCTTTCCGAGTTCCCTAAAACATTGCGTACTCGCAATCCATTGCAGTCGTACCGTCATAAATCCCACGCAGGCTCTAAATTATTTCACTCCACAATAGGAGGCAACCAGCACGGCGCTCTTTAACCATCTGATGGTTTCAACCACCAGCACATTGCACTGTCGACATTGTGCTGCCACCTCATTGCAGATCGCATATCCGCTTTCTAGTGCCCGAAGCCAGCGATTCTCACGAAACCTGAGGATGCTTAATTAATAAATAGCTACACGTAACGAGTTCCGCGAACGCCACGCTACCATCTAACGTTCTTTGTCTGCCGACCGTTGATTGTTTAATCAATTGCTGGTGTCCACAATTTAAATATTCATTTCCCGTCCTGCCTGAAGCATATTTCGTGTCCGGGAGAGTTGGCGGTACGAATCCGTGGAATTCCCAAGCGCAACATGAACACTTCCGATTTCAGTGACGTGTTACAGGAGGAGTCCTTTCTGTGAAAAGACTGATTGCTGTGGAATAGTGTATCGCGGGAGCCAGATGGCCCTGAGGGCGGCTGTGGCATAATTCGTAATGGTTGCGATAGTGCAGAGTGCAGGGGTGCTGAATGAGTGGTCATCTAAACTGCGCGAAATTAGTTATCGGTCTATCTTGGGACACTAGGTGGAGTGGAGAAGGTTATGTCAAAACGGAAAATCGATAAAATGAAGGAACGCAGAGACAACACACAATTATCTTTAGCACAGCAGATAGGACAACAACATCCGACTGCCAACGGTTGTCGGCCATCGGGCATATTAGGGGTTAAGGAAAAATTTTCATTTTCACTCATCACAAGCTGAGTGATGTATAGCAGGCAGTCGCTGTCGGCAAAATGTCCCATTTCGTGCACTCCCTGGAGAATTTTAAATCACCCTACGCCCCCCGGCCATCACTCGTGTGGAAGTATGCCCACCCATGAACAACCAGTTTTCAATTTTGCACATTCTAGGTATCACACGTTGATTTACTAGAACCTAGCCACATCCTCTGCCGTCGGTCCGTTCATCCGTCTGCCCGCACCGAATCACTCTGCATAATGACCGAGTTGCCAATAAATCTCCGCAACTGCTATTTGCATGAATATCGTATTCATCTGACCATAAACGATTCCATCCACCTGTGAGCCACCATCCAGTCACCGACACCCCCACCGCCCACCACCACTGTCTGCCAGTCAGAAACCCGAAAAACATCAGCCCCACCCCCTAAGCCACGTGGGTGGGCTTGCCTGAATTGGTCAAAAAATATCGTGAAAATTTAATGAACTACAGCTAACTAAACAGCCATTTGGGGATGAGCCGTTAAGGGTACATTAGAAGGGCTATTCTGGTTGGATTGCCGACACAGCACAGCAGCAGGCTCCAGTGGTTCAGCGACGACGAGGACTTCTCCACGTCTGGCAAGCGGCATTCATAATGCAGGACCCAACGAGTGCTTCCACTAAAGTGATGATGGATGGAATGAAGCCGGCCTAATGATAATGGCGCAATATCACTTTATAGTTCGCCGCTACATGTGCTGTGCGATAATATGCGTGCGAGCTCAGTCCTGGCCTTGCTCTGCCTACGCCTCCATCGGGAACACAACAAATTGCTGACATTCATGGCTTTATTAGGTATTTCCGTAGAAATTTTTCAGCATGGAGTACAGGGTGGATGTGCCTCAACCACCCGCGCGTGGGTGTGGTGCCAATGGGCTGGCACACAACTGTGATAGGTTTTTAATAACAATGGCGCTAATAAATTCCCCAGACGCCTTCACACATGCACATATTGTCAGTTGAAGGGGCAGAAGAGAAGACGAGAAAAAACAACACTCAAAGGCCAAAAGGCTGCTCCCGTCGTTTCGCCATTTGCACCGCCGTTCACCATTCGCCGTGTGCTTGACTGTGAAAATCCTGTTAACGTGTAAAAATTTATTTACATCACGACAAATTATTTATTGCTTGTCAAATTTATTACCTAACCTTTGTTGGGGGGCGCCGCCAGTTTGGAGCTGTGGCTGGTTAGCAGCAGGGTGGCAGGGCAGAACAAAGACCGACAAAAAAGAGGTGAAATTGTTGCCGCCATATGCGGCGAAATAGACGCCGGCAGCTAGGACACGACAGTCAGACACAAACAAAAACGAAAAAGGGTTTCGGCACCGGCGAACCGGTGTTTAGTTGTGATACCGGATGGGATGCTGAGCTGTGCCACAGTTGACAGCAGGGATATGATACTTGTTCGCGTTTGTATATATTTTATATAATTTTCTGTTTTTTTCCGTTTTGTGTTTTGTTTTGCGGCTCTACGGCCTGCTCGTTGTGACATAAAATCTATTCGCATGAGGAAACGCAATAAATTTGTTTTGCAAAGAAAGCAGAAAATAAATAAATATTGAGACCGGCAGGCGAGCCACAGCAGCGGTGCCCGTCATCGTCAGGCGCTGGCAAGGCCGACATGCTCGGGTATTTTGCTTCGGAATGATTGCGACATTTTATGAGGCATATGGTCAATTTGAATGTTTTATTGGTGTAACAATGTGATTTAGTGAAGTTTTCTTTAATTTGATTTTTTTACGAGGATTTTATTGAGGTTTAAGCATTTTCGGATGATGTGTCACTAATGATGTGCCGCTAGAGGTGGGTTGTCTGTTTGTTTGGTCAGCACTTCACTTCCACCGAGTTTGGAATTGATTTTCTGACAGATATGCGTTGCACTTACTACTTTCCAAAGCAAAGCAGGTGGCAGTCTGAACTTAGCAGGGAACTTCATGCACCCGCTCGAAGAAATCTTGGATGCCTCTTTTATTCATGTGCATTTTATGTTACTCAAGGACGATGATCGGTTCGATGAGCACGGGGCTTAATGAATTATGTCCCACAATGACAACCAAGTGTATGGTAGGGAAGTGTGAGATTAACTCCCAAGCCATACTGGTGACTAGCACATTTCGTAAATTCTCACGTTACATATGGATTGTCATATTTTTAAGCACAGCAAGTATGAAATGCTCTACATGATTAAAAATTAATCCTTTGTTCAAACAATGCTGAAGTGATCCTGAGAAACTTTATAACACTTTGTGTACACTGCGGGATGAAGGACGCTATCAATCCAAGCGCCAAAATCCTTAAATCACCTCTAAAAGTGCACTCTCCTACTCGGTAAAAGGAACAATTGGATCAACATTCAATACTAATAATAATAGGGTGGAACTAAGGTCCATAGAGGTAGCAGGGCCTAGCTTGCTTATAAACTACTCGTGTTGTACCCCCTACTGTTCCCTCACGAGTAGAAGGGACCTACAGTTTTTTGCCGACTCCGACTGGCGAAGTTTGAGAAGCTTTCTTAGACAGTTATTGCTCCTTGAGTGTTGTCAACATCTCGAAAGAGGTGGTGCCGTGAAAAATTCGAGGTGTTCAGCCGGGAGTCGAACCATTACCTTCGGTGTGGAAATAGCGCACTCTACCCTTTACCCGTTACCCTTGACAACATTTACTCAATTCGATTTCCGCTTCAGGTTGTAATCGAATTTGATTGTGCGACCACTCAGGCGTAACACTGCGTTATGCAACTTTTCGTTGCCAACCTCCAGAACAGGAACCTACATAATTTCGTCAATATGCGAATGGCATACGAAGTTCAATCATTTTTGTGGGGTCCAATGTCAATAAGGCACTGCCCGCGACTCCGAGAGGCGGTCTCCGTTACATTGTGTATCCGATATTTTTGTAGCTTTGTGTGAGTGCCTTATGTCTCATCAAAGATGACGTCTGCTTGAAAATATCCAAAAAATACCGTCAATGACTAAAATTTCGATTACAAGGGCACGTAGGGCAGTGTAGAAAGGGTTAAACTGCATAGTGCCAGGACGAGTACTGCCTCCCACTACAAGACCCAACACAGGCGTAAAGTTGATAAAGCTGCTCCACCAAGGCTCCAAAGAACTTGCTGGGAATTATGTAGACATTTTCATAGAACATCAATCTCCTATCATGGCTTCAACATCACTTTAAAGAAATTCGGCCGAAGCTTACACGTCATGACCAGAGACGCGATTCCTGAATGAAAATTTCTTCTTCTAGGTGTGGCACTACGGTCCGGGGTGGACCTGAGACTCAACCAACTATCTCTCGCCAGCTGCCTGCAGTTGCCCACTCCATGTTGATTGAGGTCCTTATCGACAAGTGTGTGTGGCCGCCGTGGCGAAGTGGGTAGAGTGCGACGCTCACACGCCGAAGGGTCTAGGTTTGATTCCCGATTGAACACCTCGAATTTTTACGGCATCACCTCTTTCGAGCTGCTGACAACACTCAAAGAGTAATAACTGTCTAAGAAAGCTTCTCAAACTTCGCCGTTCAGAGTCGGCAAAAAACTGTAGGTTCCTTCTACTCGTGAGAAAACAATAGCGCGCACAACACGAGTAGTTTATGAGCAAGCTAGGCCCTGGTCCCCCTGTGGGCTGTCGCGCCAATAATTATTATTATTATTATCGACAAGTGTGCTCCATCCCAGCCTAGAACTTCCTCTGTTGCGTGGCTCCAATAGCTCGGGTTCGGAGACTTTTCGGGCAGGAGCAGTGGTGCACATAAAGTCTACATGGCCCACAGTTGAGTCTGTGGACGCATGTGCAGGCGCATGCCGCAGCATTCATAAAATTGGTGCTTTCATCTTGTTCTCCATCACCCAAAACTGAAGCAACAATCGCATGCTAAACTTTCCTCTCGCCAAGACTAAGGGCACCACTTTTCTCATACGCTTTTAGAAACGTCCAGGGATCCACGCTATAAGGTAGGATTGGGATGATCTCGTAGGGCAAGCTTAGCCATAGAAGAGAGGACTTTATTAATCTTAAGAAACAGCAACTGGCACTAATGACAGATGACTCTGCGTTTGATTTCAGTGCTTTTGCTCTGCGGACAGTCCGTCCGCTCCAGCAGCTTTGTTCGACTTCAGCTTCGATTTCGCTATCGTCTTTCATCGTCCAAATTGAGTAGAACATTCGACCTTACAGTGGAATTGGGGCCGTCATCGCCGTTAAGGGGTCTGCAGGAATGATCCTTTCAGATTCTCAGCACGGACTGCGACTCATCGAGGATTGCCTTTTATATTTCGGGGTTAGAGAACAAAACCAAATATTAATCATCAAAAATAGCTTTATTATTTTTCAAAATATTCCCCCATTAAGATCTATACACTTTTGCATGCGTTTAAATCCATTGTTGAAGCACCTTTGTCACTCTGATGCATTCTGAAAGCATCAACGGCGTCTTCAGGTGTCAAAAAAATTGACGTCACATTTTATTTTTTACGTACTGGAATAAAAAGAAGTCATTCGGTGAAAAATCAGGACTATACGGCGGATGACTCATCAAATCGATGTTTTGAGTTCTCAAAAATGCAGTTGTTTGAGCCGATGTGTGAGAGCCAGCATTGTCGTGGTGAAGAGTGGGGTTTTCAATATAAAAGGCAACCTTCGTACCATGAGTTGTCTATTTTGGTCCTGGCAGGCTTCGGTCCGAACCTTGTATCCTCCGGATAGCTGTCTTACCTTTCGGTAAAACTTTCGAACATTACCCCCGCCATAACACCTTTCCATTTCCTCGACCGCGCGCTTCTCATGTTCCTTCTTTTTCTTCTGAGAAGCTGGTGCTCTTCTCCTCTTCTCTGTTCGTAGAGCTCACGAACAGATTTCGTGGTTCCATGCAGAGTCGCCTTATAGGCGTCTTGTTTAGCTGCATGCGATTGCCTGCACTCGTCGTCAAACCGTGGGTTCCTTTTGGGTGGTGACGTGAAACCCAGCACATCAGTGGCAGCTTCTTTGATGGCTTCTTGACAAGGTTTCTAGTGAGTCTTCTATGGTTTGTGCAGGCAGCGTCGATTTCTGAGCGAGTTTCAGGGAGACTCGGTGGCAATCGGCTGCGATTGTAGCGTTTTGGTCTATCTCGACTCCATTGCTCTCTCGATATCCAGGTTCTTACCTTGGCTACAACAAGGTTATGATCCGAGTAGATGTTTGCAACTCGGAAGGTTCGGACATCGAGAATATTGGAGGAGCGTTTGATCATGCTCAGTCTGGTTGACGATATATTGATTGGGGGATCGCCAAGTCCCTATGTGAATGTTCAGGTGTAGAAACGGCATGCTAGCCACAGAGAAGGTTCCGCCCCGAGGCGAAGTCCTGCATTCTTAGTCTGTTTCCGGATGCGTTGTCGTGCAGGCTGTTTTCCGATGACTCCAGCTAAGATGTCCTTCTTTCTCAGCTCAGCGTTGAAATCTCCTAGAACAATCTAGGTGTCGTACGTTCTTTTTGGAAGATCATAGAAGAGATTCTTGGTGTTGTCATTCTTCTCTTCTCTAGGGGCGTGAGCGCAAATTAATCTGATGTTCCGTATTTAGTCTTGCTGTGGATTGTAATGAGGCGTTCGCTGACTGAGTCGTAACTCTAGACTTTTCGCCTAAGTCTGCCTCGAACAACAACTCCGCATACGAATAAGCGCTGCCTTCTCTCTCTCTATAGCAATCGCTGTAGTAGATATCGCAGTTCTTCATCGTTTTTATGCCAGGCCCATCCCATCGCACTTCCTGGATGGCGGTAATGTCTGCTTTATAGCAAGCGCCTCCACAAATTGTTCGGCTGCACGTGGCCTGTTAAGGGACTTCACATTCCAAGTGCGAAACCGAAAATCGTTGTCCTTAAAACGTTTGCTAGGGTCGTCAACAGTTGATTTTTCTGAATTTTTCTTTTTACGTGGTGAGGCAGTTACCCTCACGCACAACCCACTGGTAGGCTGATAGGCCAGGCTAATTATTTAAGCCCTCGGGCAGAGGGGTGTGCTGCACACATTGGTTCACCATACAACGAATGTTGTGATGGCTATCCAGGGGCGCCGCGAAGAGGCCGTATGTTAACTTGACCTGTGCACTTACGAGGATAATGTTGGCAGCTCGCCTTGTTGAGCGCTATCAACGGTGTTACCTCGCGTAAACAAGCCCATGTTTAAGGGTTTAAATTCCCTTATTGAAATGAAACACGGAATAATTTATTTTCCTACCGTCTCCTGTAACATCTGTAACATCTGAACAGCAACTGCCTAATTCGCCGCTTGCGTGGTGTCGACATTTTTTCACATAAGAGATCTTAAATATTACCGGTAGCACTTTAAATGTATATGTGCTTACATATGCAATGTCTAGCTCCATCATATTGAGACGCTCGGAAATCATTGATGCAGTTCATTGATTTTCACATCAATTCTAGAACAGACTCATTGAAATGTGTAAAACGTGCTTCCGATTTGGCATAATTTTTGAAAACATCTATATGGTTATGAGTTTTCGAATCTAAGCCATTGGGACAACACAACAGAGGACGGCCTAGGCTAAGGTGGCGCACACGAGTGGAGAAGGACATCAACCAACTTGGCGTGCGGAACTGGAGGCATCTGTTCCGTGCGGACTGGAGAGGCATGTTGGTTGAGGCCAGATCCACCCCTGACTGTGGCGCCATAAGAAGAAGAAGAAGAAGAATTGTTATGAGCAGTGAAGAGGCAGAATTGATGACTCAGTTCGAAATATGCGTCGATCTGAGTTTTAGTTGCTTGTTTGACATTTTATGGAGGATTTATGGAAGCCGTGCACAGTTGGAAATATTCGTCGATCTCAGGTTTTTTTGCTTTCTTGACATTTTATGGAGGATTTATAAAAGCTGTTCACGTTGATATTTATATTTTAACATTCAAATATGTAAAACTGTCTCTTTTCCGCTGTTTTAGAAATTTATGCACGAAGTTTCTTTCACTATTACGAACACTGCTACTGCTACGAA
This sequence comes from Eristalinus aeneus, assembly GCA_955652365.1. Taxonomy (NCBI): domain Eukaryota; kingdom Metazoa; phylum Arthropoda; class Insecta; order Diptera; family Syrphidae; genus Eristalinus; species Eristalinus aeneus. The sequence continues at coordinate 89,931,433 of OY019130.1, read as the reverse complement.
GGCTGTCTTTTATATATCGGGATTGGGCAACTCTAGTGTTGCAATCTACCAACAGCCAGCTCTATCATTAAGTTTGACATTTTTGAAGTTATACGAACTTAAAAAGTTTTGACATACTAGCGCTATTTGTGTTGCTTACAGTAACTTAAAAGATTCATCTCGCCCAAAAAATGGAATTAAATCGGGAAAATTTACGTACGATTATCTTTTACAACTTTCGACGTGGGTTAACTCAACAAAAGTGCATCTATGCACTTAATTCAGTTTTTGGCGATGAAGCTCCAGCAAGGACTAGTGTTTATCGATGGTATGGGGAATTCACCCGAGGTCGTAGTTCACTCCAAGACGAATTTAGTAAAGGTCGTCCAAAATCAGTTGTTGTTCCGGAAACCATTGATGCTGTGCGCCAACTGATATAGTAAGATCGTCATGTGACATATCGTGAGATTGAGACAACCTTAGGCATTAGTGGGACCAGCATACATTCAACATTGCGTGGACATTTGACCGTCAGAAAAAATTAGTTCGCGTTGGATCCCACACAAGTTGTCAATCGTTCAGAAAAGGGTCGTGACGATTGGTCGAAAGAATTGCTCCAAACTAACGATCGCAGCGATTTGAAATATGTCAATGACATCGTTGCAGGTGGTGAATCATGGATTTACGCATATGAGCCCGAAAGTAAACAGCAGTCGACTGTATGGGTGTTTCAAATTGAGCCAAATCCAACAAAATTTGCTCGCGCACGAAGCACTTTCAAGCAAATGGTCGCCTGTTTTTTCAAAAAAAACTGGATATGTCGCAACCGCACAACTAGAACAAGGCAGAGCAGTAAATTCTGAGTGGTGCGCAACCATGTGTTTGGCAGTTGTCTTCCAAGAAATCAGAAAAACCAACCGCCGAAGACGGATCACTCCTCACCACGACCTTGCGAGCTCTACACATCGGCTCAAACAACTGCATTTTAGAGCACTCAAAACATCGATTTGATGAGTCATCCGGCGTATAGTCCTGAATTGGCACTGAATGACTTCTTTTTATTCCTGTATGAAAAAAATAAAATAAGAGGTCAACGTTTTTCGACACCTGAAGAAGCGGTTGATGCGTTCAGAATGCATGTTTTGGAGGTACCTCAATGAGAGTGACAAAAGTGCTTGGACAATTGGTTCAAACGCATGCAAAAGTGTATAGATCTTAATGTGGAATATTTTCAAAAACAATAAAGCTATTTTCGATGATTGATAAATGTTTTTGTTCTCTAATCCCAAAATATAAAAGGCAACCCTCGCACAGTTTAGTTTTGACAGAACATGATCCAGTCTTTGATTATTAAGCTCTTTGTCTAGCAATCACAGCAAATCACCATTAAACTTGATTTCCACTTCATCCTTCATTCATCTCCTTCCGGAATAGAAACTACTTTGATTTTCAGGAAAACTCGAGCACAACACGATATTCCCTCACAACTGACATCAGGACACGATGCATGACTTCCCTGCCAACATACACACATTCACTCCTTAAATCAGGTCAAATGCATAAACGGTTGTTTTTTTTCTTCTTCTTTTTCAATTGGCAATAAATCTGTTCAAATCGAAATAGATCCAGACACACATACACCACCACCACCATGGCACATGAATTCAATTCGAATATTATGCAAAACAACGACAGCGCAGAGAGCGAAAACAAAGAAAAAAGGCAAAGCGAAATAAATCGATGACAGCCGTCCGGATCATTCCGAATTTATGAACGTTATTACTGTCACTTATCCAGAGATTCACTTTATACGATATACAAGCAATAAAACCCCTCCCGCTCAGCGGTACAACACTTTTGTGCCCCTCTCTCGCATTCGTACAACGAGTCGATTTTTTATTTCCACTCCGAATGCTTCCATCATGGGCCGCTTTTAATGGATGCCAGTCAGCGTGTTCGCCAAAAGGGAAAAGCCCCGCGTCTCACACTCAAGATAGAGACAGTAGGCGCGAGAAAGACCGAAAAAAGAGAAAAAAATGAGGCGAAATTCCCCACAGATTCGTGACTTAATGGAATAATGCCGAAGGATTTGCACACTTCTCCGCGAAACGGCGCCACGAGATGGAGAAAGCGGTTAAGTCTAAATGAAGTTGTTCTCCGCCCGATTTATGCCCTTTTCACGATCAACGGGGGTGGTGTCTATTTTTTGGGACATGGCGCGCTTCGTGACAATGGTGACAGCGACACATGCAAACACATCTCTGGACACTTGACCACCATTCGGTCGGCCTCCAAACGCCGCACAGGGATGTTCATAAAAATCGAGAAACCAAAATGTGCTCCTACAAGGGTGATTTATTTATGAGCGCTTCGATGCATGAAAATGTATCTACACAATCCAATGCAATGTTAAATGCGTACGTGGGTGGCGTTTTATTTTTACCAATTTGATTTTTTTCATTCATCCCCCTCCCCCTGCACTCGCGAGGGTGGTTGCCGGCGGTGTCAATGCACCACGCCAATTTGGCAGTTGATGGCAATGCACAACGCTTCAAGTCAATGAAGCGTAATTTGTTTTTTAATTAAAATTATTTTATGTGCCAGGTTTTATATGATGTTCTCGTATTTCCTCTCGCATCCCCTTGGCAGATGGCTTAAATAATTTATTCACATTTTTAGAGTATTTCTCTGTGTGTATGCGGCCAAGTGGTGTGTAAAAAACAAGCTACCGGCATAGGGTGGGTTATTCAATTTCGTCATAATTAATTCAGAGTGTCCTTTTTTGGCTTTTTCGCTATTTGTTGCTTCACCCTTTCCATGGGAATGGGCGCCATAAAACGAGACACATGGCTCGAAATAAATGGAACCGAACAACCGATATGGGGAAAAATAATTTAGAGCACTCGCGCATTTCGAAATTCACTGTTTTTCGACCGCTGTCAGCGTACAGTTGCACATTATCGATTATATGGGCCAATTCCATATTGGGATTGACGCTCTGGAAGTTAATGGTGGGTTCTTTCGCTTTCATCTGATGCTGTGGTTGTGGACTTTTAAAGGATGAAAATCATTTTTCTGTCAAGAAGAACAGATAACTGCTTAGTGACGGGTGGTTTTTTGGCGGTATACAGCTTTAACTCTGTTTGAATTTGGTGGCCATTTTGACATAGTTTTCCGATATGTTTTTTCATTTTAAAGTGAACAGGCCTAGCAAACCGTTGATTTGCTGTTTGAGCCCAAAACAAAATTGCCGTTGATCCTGATTTTCAAAAGCGAATCCTGTTTAGTGACAAAGGTTCAATGAACGCGTCAATAAACAAAAGTGTCTGTTTAGTGTGGAAATAATCTTCCAGTGTAAATTCAGCTAACAATGGCTCCACAATCCGAAAAAAACCAACAATTCGGTGTGGTTTGTGAGTTGGTGTTGTAGGATTCCAAAGAAAACACAACTGATGATTTAATTCAATTTTGTAATATTTATTTTGTGGCCGGCGTAGTGGGTAGAGTGCTACGCTCACACGCCGAAGGGTCTAGGTTCTATTCCCGACTGAACACCTCGAAAATTTTTACGCCACCACCTCTTTCGAGCTGCTGACAACACTCAAAGTGTAATAACTGTCTAAGAAACCTTTTCAAACTTCGCCGTTCGGAGTCGGTAGAAAACTGTAGGTCCCTTGTACGAAGGTTGCATTTTATATTTCGGGATTGGACAGCCCTAGTATTGCAGCCTGGCAACTGCCAGCTCTATCGTAAAGTTTGACATTTTTGAGGTTATACGATTTGACATACGAGCGCTTTGAAAGTTTTGACATACGAGCGCTTATTGTGTTGTTTACAGTAACATAAATCTCGCCCCAAAAAATGTAACTAAATCGTGAAACTTTTCGTGCGATTATTTTTTACAACTTTCGACGTGAGTTATTATTTTTTACAATTTTTTTTTACAATTTTTGGCGATGAGGCTCCATTAAGGACCAGCGTTTATCGATGGTATGGTGAATTCACCCGAGGTCGTAGTTCACTCCAAGACCAATTTCGTGAAGGTCGTCCAAAATCAGTTGTTGTTCCGGAAACTATTGATGCTGTGCGCCAACTGATATTGCAAGATCGTCATGTGACCTATCGTGAGATTGAGACTAGTGGGACCAGCAAAGATTCAATATTGCATGAGCATTTGACGGCCAAACAAATTTGTTCGCGTTGAATCCCACACAATTTATCAATCGCTCAAAAAAAGGGTCATGTCGATTGGTCGAAAGAAAAGGTCCAATAATACGATCGCGGTGCTTCGAAGCACGTTTATGACAGCGTGGCAGGTGATGAATCGTGGATCTACGCATACGAGCCAGAAAGTAAACAGCAGTCGACTGTATGGGTGTTTCAAATTGAGCCAAATCCAACAAAATTTGCTCGCGCACGAAGCACTTCCAAGCAAATGGTAGCCTGTTTTTTCAAAAAAAAAACTGGATATGTCGCAACCGCACAACTAGAACAAGGCAGAGCAGTCAATTCTGAGTGGTGCGCAACGATGTGTTTGCCAGTTATCTTCCAAAAATCAAGAAAACCAGCCGCCTATGACGGATCACTCTTCACTACGACAATGCGAGCTCTCACACATCGGCTCAAACAGCTGCATTTTTGAGCACTCAAAACATCGATTTGATGAGTCATCCGCCGTATAGTCCTGACTTGGTGCCGAATGACTTCTTTTTATTCCCGTATGTAAAAAGTAAAATGAGAGGTCAACGTTTTTCGACACCTGAAGAAGCCCTTGATGCGTTCAGAATGCATCGGAGTGGTTAAAGTGCTTCGACAATTGGTTCAAACGCATGCAAAAGTGTAAGCATAGATCTTAATTTTGAAACACAATAAAGCTAATGTATGGTTCCCCTGAGGACTGTTGCGCCAACAATTATTATTCATATTTATTTTCCGAGTTTTATACTGTTTATACTGTGTTTGACAAAAACCGATCGCGTCAGTTACTATTTTTCGAATGAATGTTTACCTCTGTTTCTCCGTCCTTTTTGGTTCATGTCCTCTTGGATGTTCGTATGTCGGTGCCGTTGCATGCCGACCGTGCGTATGAACTGAACATGAAAAACTAAAAATATAAGAATTATTAGACTATTTATAAGAAGTATGGCCTCCTTTGGCTTTAATAACTGCATATAAACGGGAACTCATGGAAAACGGTAATTTATGAATAATTTCTGGGGCTATATTATTCCATTCCTCAGTCAGAAGTGATTTTAGCATTGAAGTTGATGTTACTCGCCTATTCCAAACTTGTTGTTTTAAATGATTCCAAAAGTGTTCTATGGCATTTAAGTCAGGAGATTGTGATGGATAATAATAATAATAATTGTTGGCGCTACAGTCCGTAGGGGGACCAGGGCCTAGCTTGCTCATCAACTACTCGTGTTGTGCGCGCTACTGTTCTCTCACGAGTAGAAGGGACCTACAGTTTTTTGCCGACTCCGAACGGCGAAATTTGAGAAGCTTTCTTAGACAGTTGAGTGTTGTCAGCAGGTCGAAAGAGGTGGTGCCGTGAAATATTAGAAAAATTGGTGTTGAACTGAGAGTCGAGCCTAGACCCTTCGGTGTGAGAGCGTCGCACTCTACCCACTACGCCACGGCGACCACTGTGGTGGTTGTTCCAGTTTATTTTTGATATTATAGAGCAGCAATTCCCTTACTAAATCGGATGAGTGCTTAGGATCATTATCTTGTAATAGAATATCTTTGTCCGTTTATTGTAGTTTTTCAACGCTCGGAAGGTAACTATCTTTCAAAATGTCTATGTACATATGCTGATGTATTATTCCATTTATAAACCTTAAAACCCCAATACCACTTGCTGCCATTTCTCCCCATACCATGACAGATCCACCTCCATGGTTTATGGAAGGAACAACATGTTAAATGTTAAATTTGCATTCGTCGGTGAAAATGACTCGTTCCCAAAACGAATGGTCTGTAAGATGGACGTTATGATATTTCTGGACATATGCTAATCGTTTTGTTTTGTTTACCTCCCTTAAGAACGTTTTTTTTCTTGCCACTCTGCAACGGAGATCCTCTTCTTTTAAGCAACGACGAACCGTTTCTGCACTAACAGATACTCCGTATTCATTTCCGATATCTTTTGTAAGTTTAACAGCGCTCTGTTTCGGATTTTCAATCATAGATCGAACAATTTGCCTCTGCATTATTTTATCCAGTTTCCGGGGACATCCTGAACGTGGCTTACTTTCAAAAGTACCGGTGTTGTTGAAATTTCTTATTATTGTCTGAACCGTTGGTAAATTTAAGGATTCCTCAATTTCCGCATAAGATTTTCCATCATTTTTATATTTTAAAACGATCTTGCGAATTTCCAATGTTATTTCCTTTGACTTAGGCATTATTTTGTCAAGCTTAAAAAATACTGTCTTCTCTGGTACAGAAATGCGCATTGAATGCAGAGCACCAAAAAATTTAAACAGCTCATCGAAAAACAATGGAAAATCTAATATTTATTGGGAGTATGTATACTTTTGTGAGAGCTCCAAAGTGTTAAAAAAATGAAAAACAATGTATATTTTTAAGTTTTGTTTGAATTATGTTTTACTTTGTTTTATTATTATTTTTTAATGTGAATAAATAATATTAGTGGAAAATATTTCAAGTTTTGCGTTTCTTTTAAGCAAAATATTGAAAATTCATCCCGTATGTATACTTTTATGAGTGTGTGTAATATGTAAATGTGCTTTTTTGCAAGCTTATATGCGCTTAAATTTCAGTTTGCATGTAAATTACACAAACAATAAATCCTTTATTCGCTTTAGTTCACCCAGATATCCATCGCAATGCTTCCAATCAGAAGCTTCTATCTGTTATCGATAATTATTCGGATGTATCAAAAAATTCATCCTTTAACTCATTCATCTGACAAACGAACTTTTTTGCTTTCGCTATCTTCTTTATTTATACCACAAATGACTGATGACCATATCACTCACAAATGAAGGAAGCACACAAATATAACGACGCTAATGTCATTAACGCAAAGTGCTGACAAGTATATTTTGATGAATTATTAAGCGACGATGGCCATTTTTTTGTGCACTTTTAATTTAAGCGTATATACGCTTGCAAAAAAACACGGCTAATGTTTACCGTCCCTCAGTTTGTAGCGTATATGTCTGTATGTACATCCGTCTGGCTCCCATCTCACAATGATGCTATTGGTTCATACTTATTTCGAAACTACACTGGCCAGAACATCAAAATCACTTATGGAAACATACCAACTGAATTCTTCGTTCATAAATTGAACAGTTATATTGTGCAGGAGCAGTATTTATAACAAGGCGTTCACAGTTCTCGCCTTCTTCATCTTCTTTGTTAAGCCCTTTATTCCCGGGCGGACCTGGGCCTCAACCAACATACCTTTCCAGTCATCACGATCTTTCGCCAGCTGTCTCAAGTTGTGCACTCCGAGTTGATTAAGGTCATTCCCTACTTGTGTGCGCCACCTTAGTCTAGGTCGTCCTTTGTTGCGTTGTCCCAATCGCTCGGACTCAAAGACTTTTCGGGCCGGAGCAGTAATGTCCAATGACCTAGCCATCTTAAGCGTTGCATCCGTAGACGCTTGACCAGGCGCATGTCGCTGTATAGCCCATAGAGTTCGTCATTAAATCTTCTCCTCCAGATGCTATCAACGCAACCAGGACCAAAAATCGCACGCAAAACTTTTCTCTCTTTCTTCATCCGCCTTTGGTAACGTCCAGGTTTCAGCGCCATACAGTAGGACAGGGACGATCAAGCTGTTATATAAAGCGAGCTTAGTCTTTCGAGAGTGTGGTTTATTACTCAATTGCCTCTTGAGCCCAAAGAAACAGCGATTGGCAAGAGTGATTCTGCGTTTGATTTCGGTACTGATGTTGTTGTCCCTATTTACCGCGGAGCCGGAGTAGACTAAGTTCTTTACTATCCCGAAGTTTCTGCTGCCTAGTTTGACGCTCTGTCCGAGACGTCAATGTTGTGTGTTCTTTCTTGATGACAGCATGTACTTCGTTTTGCCCTCATTTACCGCCAGACCCATTTTGGCCGCTTCCGCTTCAATGCCAGCAAACGCCTCATTGACGGCTCGCTGTGTTCGTCCAATCACGTCCATGTCGTCAGCGTAAGCTAGCAATTGAACCGACTTCTGGAAGATCGTGCCACTGGTGTTGACCTGTCAGTTACGCACAATCTCCTCGAGGATGATGTTGAAGAAGTCACATGACAGTGCGTCGCCTTGTCTTAAACCTTTTTTTGACATCGAAGGTCTCTGTGAGTTCGTTACCGATCTTGACGGAGAGTTCTCCATCGTCATCCTACACAATTTGACGAGTTTGGTAGGAATGCCAAAACTAGGCATGGAACTGTATACCTCGTCCTTTACACACTGTCTAATGCGACCTAGAAATCGACGAATAGGTGATGACTGTAGATCTGTACTTTTTGTGTCTTCTCCAGGATCTGCCGTAAGCTGAAGATCTGGTTTATTGTGGACTTCTGAAGCCACCAGCTTGAAACCACACTGATAGGTTTCTAGACAAACGATTTCAGACGCTTACATAATACGGCAGAGAGGATCTTGAAAACAATATTGAGGAGGTTGGTCCGTCTATAGTTGGCGCAGTCAAAGAGGTCTCCTTTCTTGTGAACCGGAGAGACGACACTCATCATTCATGCTATCCTCCGACCATATTTTACAGATGAACTAAAACATGCGCTTCACCGGATCATCTCCAGCTGCATGAAATAGTTCTGCGGGCAGTTCGTTCGCTCCAGTGTCTTTGTCCTATTTCAGTGTCTTCACTGCTTTCTTGACCTGTTCATAGTCAGGGGGACGGAATTCTTGTCTACTATCATCCAAATTGAGTAGAACATTGTGGCTAACAGCGGAAGTGGACCGTCATCGCCGTTAAGGAGTCTTTCTAGATTCTCAGCACAGACCGCGACTCTACCACAAGTTGTTCATTGTGTTCCCGGCAGGCCCCAACTTTGTTTCCAACACGACTCGTACAACTTTTGATTTATTGAAGCAAATGTGTGGTAACGGTGTGAATATGTGAAGTCACTAGTCTACGCCAGTAAGCCCGAAACTCTTGAAAATTTGGAGGACAACATTCGCTTAGTCATTGTTGATATACGGCCGCAAGTGTTGAAAAACTTCATGAAGAATTTGATCTCCAATCAGAACGAAGCTAGATTTGATGGTTAATTGCAAACCAGCTTAATTATCTTACAATGCCATAAAGGTTCCTTTCGAAAAAACGAATATTTTAAGCCAATGTACAAAAATCTTCTTTATTTTATTTCAAAGTTCTATACCTTTGCAAGAAACACACACTTCAAAAATTGTAATTTCTTCAATTTTGATATTTTCCTGATAAAATTTTACCTCTTTCCGCGCTTAATCTCGAAAAAATCTCACTATTGTGTTGGTCGACAAATTGGCACTTCAAACCCTCACTTCCAGTCACATCCGGTCAGTCATCCTATTTTTGAAGAACCCTGTACTATCTTCCTTTGACCAGGTCTCCCTCATCCCCGCGTTTAGGGCTCTTAAAGACAGGATATATGTATTGATGGTTCATATGAAATGCTTCATACCTCAAGCTTACACTCATCCGCAAGAGATAAGTCTGACTGCAGCTTCGTTTCGCTTCTCACACCACAAAATGCCCGACTTTGCCTCCATTTCTCCTTTGCCTTCCCTTCCATTCGCCATTAATTGCTTCTGGGGATGAGAAAAAATAGAAAACAAAAAACCTTCTAACACACCTCGTATCCACCAAAGACTGCTAATCTGCAGAGAATCACGTGCGAGATCTGCAGTCCCTTACGCTTCCGGGCAAATGAAAAAAAAAAAAAAGAAGAATCCTTTTCCCTACAAAAAGCCGTGCAAACATTTCACAAATTAACCAACCTCACACACAGGCACACACGTACAGTCCAAGAAACCTTTAGCCACACACAGCCACGTCAAAATATCACATTCCCCGTCATACGGTTGATATTCATCCAAGGAGTACATGGCAGATTTAACACCTGGAAACAAGGAAAATCTCTTGTGCATCTGCCCGGCCCGTCGCGCCGTCCTGTTTGCGCCATTCATCCAAGATTTAATTTTAGATAATAAAATCCCCATTACTGGTTCGAAACTGACGGTTGTCTGAGGAGAGAGCCTCCTGTACATCCGTGCGCTACTTAGGCTGTGCATTGTTCGTGACGTACGACGACGATGGGAGCTTTGTCGGGGCGGTCGTGTGTGCACTCAGAAGCATGGCTGTTCGGTGAATGGAGGCTATTACACCATAGGCTCTAAGTGGAGCACATTTCGCCCAGAACTCACGTGTCCTGATGGCTCGGAAGGGTTGAGATGAATTTATGATTCAAAATAATGGAGGAATTTTAGATTACGCCGGAAAGCGGGTCGGCTCTTCAGAACGATATCTTGGTGTCAACGCTGCAAAAAAAATTCAAATGTGACAAATGTGAGAAGTAAGTTTTTGAAAGGTACGGTAAGGCCTACCATTTACAAAAAGCTGATACAGCAGAATGGTGTCTACTTGTGCACATAGGGAGGGTTTTGTGAAGCCCAAAGTATTTTTTTCCATCACTGATGTGGAGTTTTATTAGTGAACGACACCCTGTCCTCAATGACGACAGGAACTTAGTATACTTCGTGGTTTTTTGGTAACTCATAGCATTTGAGGCAGAGCCATTTGGGCAAGCAGACTTTGTGCAACAATGCTGCCGAATCTGTTTTAATTTATAAAACAGCTTTGCGGCAGCTTTGCGTTATAAAAGGCTGAGAAGAAACCTTTAAAAAGTTCTGCGTGCGATTTAAGATGTGCTGTTGGCATCAGGTAGAGAACATTCATCGACAAATTCCATGACAGTGAAAGTCTGCCAACAAGTCTGCGCATAACATTGAGGCTTCTAGGTTCTGTAGAACATGCAGGCCCCATTGCATCAATTGCTAAAGTTTTCGAAGCAAACCTTCTTTAAAAAACAGTGCTGACAATGTGCACCCGGCAGAACACCTCGAATTTTTTACGGCACCACCTCTTTCGAGCTGACAACACTCAAAGAGTAATAACTATCTAAGAAAGCATCTCAAATTTCGCCGTTTGGAGTCGGCAAAAAACTGTAGGTCTGGAGGAGAAGATTTAATGACGAACTCTATAGGCTGTACAGCGACATGCGCCTGGTCAAGCGTCTACGGATACAACGCTTAAGATGGCTAGGCCATGTAGAACGTATGGACACCACTGCTCCGGCCCGAAAAGTCTTTGAATCCGAGTCATTGGGACAACGCAACAGAGGACGACCTAGACTAAAGTGGCACACACAAGTGGAGAAGGACCTCAACCAACTTGGAGTGCGCAACTGGAGACAGCTGGCGAAAGATCGTGCTGGCTGGAGAGGCATGTTGGTTGAGGCCCAGGTCCACCCCGGACTGTAGCGCCACAAGAAAAAGTTACAATGCTTCAAGCGACGCTACTTTTGCGATTTTTAAGACAATTAAAATAATAACAGAGTTTCGTGTATTGGTTAAGCACTCTGTTTTCTTTTGTACCGTGCAACCTAACCTGTGGCTTGAAAAGTGTTGCAGGCCCCTGCTCTATCAAAAACGACTATTTTTCGGTGGAACGCTGGCTTTAAACGTGACCCCACAGACACCAAAGATGCTGAACGCTCTGGAAGGCCAATTGAGGAAACCTCAAAATGTACACGAAATCGTTTTGCAAAACCGCATCTGTGGCCTTGGTAGACTGCAAAACTTTTCTCCACACTTCGATGAGCGATCGGAAAGACCGAGAGCTTGCCTTATTGTGCCAAATCTTCTCCCAGCAACTAAGCTCGGACAATTCTGTGGACAAGATTTGGTTGCTGCAGTCAATAACTACAAATAGGGCAGAGCGTGGCAAAATTTTTTTGTGGCTTCGGCCTACTTCCCCTATGATTCCGTCCTACCACCGCCACCAAAGGAAGTAGCGCAACACGTATTGCGAAACGAAAAAGATGGACCTCGTTATCTGTTGCGACGCTAATGTTCAGAACACTTTTTGGACCAGTAGAAAGTGTAACTGGAGAAGATCGTATCTTCTCGACTTGGCATATTCGTCTGGCCTGACCATCAACAACTTTCGCTCACAAGCAACATTTGTTACGACAAGAAGACAGGAAGTGATTGACTTAACGTTATCAAATAGATATCTTAAGGAGATCACACACTGGAAAGTTATGTCGGACGTGTCCCAGTCGGACCATAGATACATGGAGTTCTGAATCGAATGCGAAAGTAAAATTTCGCGGAAGAGCAGGAACTCTAGGAGAACAAACTGACTAAAGTTTAGGAAAAATTAGCAAATCCCACTGCAAAGCTCAGAACGAGGCGTACTGTTGAGGAGGAATCCAACTGATAATAATAATAATAATAATAATTGTTAGCGCTACAGTCCAAAGGGGGACCAGGGCCTAGCTTGCTCATCAACTACTCGTGTTGTGCGCTCTACTGTTCTCTCACGAGTAGAAGGGACCTACAATTTTTTTGCCGACTCCGAACGGCGAAATTTGAGAAGCTTTCTTAGACAGTTATTACTCTTTGAGTGTTGTCAGCAGCTCGAAAGAGGTGGTGCAGTGAAAAATTCGAAAAATTGGTTTTGAGCTGGGAATCGAACCTACACCCTTCGGTGTGTGTGCGTCGCACTCTGCCCACTACGCCACGGTGACCACTGATACTCTAACCAAATGCTTCGAGCTGATATGCTCAGTCAAAAAATCCCCCTGCAGAACCCCTGTTCCGCTGTGGAACTGCAGAGAACGCGCAAGGAAACCAGAAAACTTCTACATAGTTCACTCAAGACTAATCTGGAAGAGGACTGGGACCTGTATCGATCAAAACAAAGATAATATAAGAGGCTAATTCGGGCTCCGAAAAGTGCCTCTTACAAAGAATTTTGTGGGAGAATCGAAACACTCAGTGAAACCAGCACACCAGTGAAAGTCTTCAAAAAGGATAAAGCAGTGAAGCTGGATACACTCAGAAAAACCCGACGGTACTTATACCGAGTCTAACGCGGAGACCCTCCAACTTATGCTAGAGATTCACTTCCCTGGGAACAAGTTCACTATTAGCTCATAACCAGTGCCGATTTCCGAAACTTGCGATGAGCAGACAAATACTACACGTGGAGGCTGATATATGTAATCGCTCGTGAAAACAGATGAAGCTATCAAGACCGCTCAAGATCGCGTGACTCTCCAGGATGCAGGATGACCAAGAGTATGCACCCTAGCGTTAGCAAGAAATCGGCGTCTTTTCTGCTATCTGTAGACAGAAACGAGTGCAGATGACTTATCGGTGTATTAACGGGACATTTTCTTCGCTAAGCACATAACTCTGTTTGGGCTAAGTGGAGGAGGTGAAGACACCTCAGAGCAGTTCCTTTGTCAACATACTACCTTTGCTCGCAACAGATGGCGACTTTTTGAAGCTGATGTGGAGGAAATTGAAAACCTTAATTATTTATCACAGAACCGCTTCTTGGTGTTTCTTCGGAAAACTAAGAAATTAAGTTTACTGACTGGTATAACAATGGAACAGTATTTAAGTCGGAGCGCTCCAGTGCAGTATATCCCAATCTCCAACAAAAAAAAACAAGATCATCATCTATGGAATGTTTTGGACAAGTGGTACGACAAGAAAACAAACCGTCCAAATAGCAGCTCCAGGATACATTGCAGAAAGAATGGAGGAGGAAAGTGTAATACAACAGTAACATACGGCGTTCAATATATTCCCGGTATCGATATGAAGGAAAATGCGAATTCAATTTAAATTGTTTTTATTATTCAATATAATCCCGACTAATATCAATTCATTTGTTACATATTGAGATAAGCTTTTTTTAAACCCTTAAAAATATAAATTTCCTCTTTCTCTGCAAAATACCCATTTATTGCCGACTTGAGTTCTTTATCATCAAAAATTCTTTTTCCACGAAGACATTTTTTTAAATCCGGAAGCCGGAAATAATCACTAGGAGCAAAGTCTGGACTATACGTTGGGAGTTGGATTTTTTCTAAACCACAATCTCGCGCAGCAGCATTGGAAACTCGCGTCGTGTGAACAGGAGCGTTGTCATGAAGAACCAACACACCCGCTGCGAGTTAACCCCGTCTTTTCTTTTTAATTTCCTCCCGCAAATTATGCAAAGTGGAAGCGCAGGATATGGCGTTGATGGTTTCACCTTTTTTTTTACTCAATGATCAAGATGCCCTTTGAGTCTCTAAAAACTGTGGCCATGAGCTTCCCGGCAGACCGATTGACTTTGAACTTCCTTTTTTATGCCACCGCATGGACTTTTGCTTGCTCTCAGGGTCATAGTGGTGAACCCCCAGTAACGATTCGATCCATAACACCGTCCGCGTTCTTACTACACATCTTGAAAAGCTCTCTACAGCTTGCGATTCTCACTTTTTCTGAGGCGCTGTGAGCATTCGTGGCACCCACCTTGCACTGACCTCTGAAAGGTTAAGATGGTTATGAAGAATGGTGTGAATGGCACCAGACGGAAGTTTGGTGAGATCTGCTATCATTTTCACCTTTATTCGGTCATCCCTAAGAACAAGTTTTTCGACTTCTTTGATGCTTTCTCCCGTACAAGCAGTACCCGTGGCGCCGGTGCGGGGGTCGTCTTCAAAGCTCTCTTGAACTCAGTTGACCACTTTTGCACAGTGGAGGTGCGGAATTCTAGTAAACAGCCACCATCTCTTCATGAATAGTTTTTTGACTTTTTCCTTGTGAGATATTTAATTACAGCGCGATGCTCAATTATCACCATCATCGTCTTAGTTGCCATTATGATTCTGTTTAACTAGAAATAAAACGCGAATTAATAATCACATTTATATTAAATTTTACATGAATGCATTAAAATAATAGTAATACTTGATTTATCAATTTATTTATATAACCCCAGCTTCCGATATCGAGAATATATTGAAGGCCCATCGTATATTTTATATGGGCATCTTAGCCCTTCAAAGATCATGGAAACTTAAAGTGCAAGAATACTCACAATGCTTCAATGGAAAGTGTGAAGGGCGTGCTTAAAAATATTTAAAACACTTTTTGAGCATATTTAAACGACTTGATACTGTGGAGGAAACGCCGAGTTATCAATTTTATCGTGAACGAATGCAAAAATTCCTACGCCGGCAGCATAAGAAGGATAGAGACTTACCAAATTGAGTGATGGGTAGCTTAAGGCCGCTGTGCGACTCAAGGTGTTGATTGAGCACAAAAAATGGGTGAAGCCAAATATCCCAACTAATACGCACTGCATCATTTATCGAAGGAAATTAAAAATAAACTACAGGGCTGTGCGAAATAATAGATCGACTTTGTCACTATTCAGCTACCGTCATGCGAACACATTATATCAAGCTCATAAATAAAATAAAACAAAAAGTGCAGAAAAAAAAGTCCCGCTATTCGGAACTACACCGAATCGAATTAAGTTCATCGATGCACTTTTGTTGAGTTAATCCACCTCGAAAGTTGTAAAAAATAATCGCACGACAATTTTCAGGATTTAATTCCATTTTTTGGGCGAGATGAATCTTTTAAGTTACTGTAAGCAACACAAATAGCGCTAGTATTTCAAAACGTTCTGAGTACGTATAACCTCAAACATGTCAAACTTTACGATAAAGCTGGCAGTTGCCAGATTGCAGCACTAGGGTTGCCCAATCCCGAAATATAAAGGCGATCTTCGTATGAAATTTTACAAGAAAGCGCTAAAATAATAGTGTTACTTGATAAATAAGTCAACTTATATATATAACCACAGCTTCACCCCGATACGGAGAATAAAGCAGGCATAGAAAAGAGATTGAAAGCTGTTATAAAACAAAAATGCTGTCCAACTTCATATAAACAATAAAGTTCTTAACATTGTTAAGTTGTGTTCAATATAATTTGGAATACTTTTGTCCAGCAAAAAATTCAATTGTTGCATCATTTTTATTGTTTTTTTATTGTTGTTATGAACTTATGTGGTGTTTTATTTTATTATTGTCCTTCACTATTCAATGAAATGTAAATGTATGTTTTTTTTTGTAACTAGTTTTTTATGTAATTTGTATTGGTACTACTAAATTTCGAATTTGTCCGTCAGCGTACTTGAAAAACTGAAACTGCATACCATCTCAGAGTTCTTACACTTTGAAAGTCTCAGTTTTTGAGCTGATTCCAGAGCTCATTTATTGTATTATCAGCACATTTCTCCCTTCAACTCTCCTGCACCATGTTCCTTGCTGTACAATCTCATTCCAATTTTCTGACAGATTTCCCGACACCGTCATTTGATTCTTCTTCTTCTTCTTCGGTTGGCGCTACAGTCCGGGGTGGACCTGGGCCTCAACCAACATGTCTCTCTAGCTAGCACGATCTCTTGCCAGCTGTCTCCAATTGCGCACTCCAAGATGGTTGAGGTCCTTTTCCACTTGTGTGCGCCATCTCAGTCTAGGACGTCCTCTGTTGCGTTGTCCCTGTGGTTCGGATTCGAAGACTCTTCGGGCCGGAGCAGTGCTGTCCATGCGCTCCACATGGTCTAGCCACCTTAGGCGTTGTATCCGTAGACGCTTGACTAGGCTCATGCCGCCGTACAGCCCATACAGTTCGTGGTTGAATCTTCTCCTCCAGATGCCATCAACGCAAACAGAACCAAAAATTGCACGCAGAACTTTTCTCTCGAAGAGACCAATGGCTTCCTCATCCGCTTTTAGTAGCGTCCAGGTTTCTGCGCCGTAGAGGAGGACTGGGATGATCAAGGTGTTGTACAAAGTCACTTTGGTCGTTCGGGAGAGGGCTTTATTACTCAATCGCCTCTTGAGCCCAAAGAAACAGCGATTGGCAAGAGTGATTCTGCGCTTGATTTCGGTACTGATGTTGTTGTCCCTATTCACCGCGGTGCCGAGATAGACGAAGTCCTTCACTACCTCGAAGTGTCTGCTGCCCATAGTGACGCTCTGTCCGAGACGTCGATGTTCTGCGTCCTTCTTCGATGACAGCATATACTTCGTTTTGCCCTCGTTTACCACCAGTCCCACTTTAGCCGCTTCCGTTTCAATGCTAGCAAACGCCTCATTGACGGCTCGCTGAGTTCGGCCGATCACGTCAATGTCATCCGCATAAGCTAGCAATTGAACGGACTTGTGGAAGATCGTGCCTCTGGTGTTGACGTGTGAGTTCCGCACGATCCCCTCAAGGATGATGTTAAAGAAGTCGCATGACAGCGCGTCGCCTTGTCTAAATCCTTTTTTGACATCGAAGGTCTCGGTGAGTTCGCTACCGACCTTGACGGAGCAGTGAGAGTTCTCCATCGTCATCCTACACAGTCTGACGAGTTTGGTAGGGATGCCAAAACTAGACATGGCACTGTATAGCTCGTCTCTATGCACGCTGTCATACGCGGCCTTGAAATCGACAAATAGATGGTGGGTGTCGATTTGTACTTCTTGGGACTTCTCCAGGATCTGCCGCAGTGTGAAGATCTGGTCGATTGTGGACTTCCCTGGCCTGAAATCACACTGATAAGGACCTATCAGGTTGTTGACGAACGGTTTCAGGCGCTCACACAGTACGGCAGAGAAAATCTTATATGCAATGTTAAGAAGACTGATTCCTCGGTAGTTGGCGCAGTCGAAGGGGTCTCCTTTCTTGTGGACCAGACAAACGATGCTGAGATTCCACTCGTCGGGCATGCTTTCCTCCGACCATATCTCACAGATGAGCTGGTGCATGCACCCAACCAGCTCATCCCCAGCCGCTTTGAACAGCTCTGCGGATAGTCCGTCCGCGCCAGCAGCTTTGTTCGATTTCAGTCTCGATATTGCTATCTTGACCTCGTCGAAGTCGGGGGGACGGAATTCTTGTCCATCGTCGTCCAAATTGAGTGGAACATTCTGCCTAACAGCGGAATTTGCGACGTCATCGCCGTTTAGGAGTCTGCAGAAATGATCCTTCCAGATTCTCAGCACCGACTGCGACTCTACCACTAGTTGTCCATTTTGATCCCGGCAGGCCTTGGTCCGAACCTTATAACCACCGGATTACTGTTTTATCTTGTGGTAAAAATTTCGGACATCATTCCTGCCATAGCACCTCTCCATTTCCTCGACCGCGCGCTTCTCGTGCTCTTTCTTTTTTCTTCTGAGAAGCCGGTTCTCTTCCCTTCTTCTCTGTTTGTAGAGCTCACAAACAGCTCTCGTCGTTCGATGCAGCGTTGCCTTGTACGCTTCTTGTTTGGCAGCATGCGCCTGCCTACACTCGTCGTCAAACCATGGGTTCCTCTTAGGTGGTGGCGTAAAACCCAGCACATCAGTGGCGGCCTCTTTGATGGCTTCTTGACAACGTTTCCACTTGTCTTCTATTGTTTGTGCAGGCAGCGTCAAACTTTGAGATAGTTTCAGGGAGAATCGATCGGCAAAGGCTCTAGCGATCGGTTGCGATTGTAGCTTTCCGACATCAAGCCGTCTTGGCTTGTCTCGACTCCGTTGCTCTCGATATCCGGGTTCTAACCTTGGCTACAACAAGGTGATGATCCGAGTCGATGTTTGCACCTCGGTAGGTTCGGACATCGACGATATTGGAGGAGTGTCTGACGTCGATCGCAACGTGATCAATCTGGTTGACGGTTGATTGATCAGGTGATCGCCAGGTACCTTTATGAATGTTGAGGTGTGGGAACCGCGTGCTGACCACAGAGAGATTTCGCCCCGAGGCGAAGTCAACTAGCCTGAGTCCGTTTCCGGAGGTGTTGGCGTGCAGGCTGTGTCTTCCGATGACTTTAGCAAAGACTTCTTCTCTTCTCAGCTGAGCGTTGAAATCTCCTAGAACTATCTTGGTGTCGTAGCTGGGGCATCGATCATATGTCCTTTCTAGGAGATGATAGAAGTCCTCTTTACTGCTGTCATTTTTTTCCTCTGTCGGGGCGTGGGCGCATATGAGGCTTATATTCCCGAATTTAGCCTTGATGCGGATTGTTATGAGGCGTTCGCTTATGTATTGGAAGCTTAAGACTTTTTGCCTAAGTCTGCCTCGAACAACAAAACCGCATCCAAATAAGCGTTTCCCTCTCTCCCTGTAGCAGTCGCCGTGGTATATGTCGCAGTTTCTCACTCTTCTCTTGCCCGGCCCATCCCACCGCATTTTCTGAATTGCGGTAATGTCTGCTTTATAGCAGTCCAGGGCCTCCGCAAGTTCATCGGCTGCACGTGGTCTGTTTATCGACCTCACATTCCACGTGCATATCCGTAGAGCATTATCCTTTTTTCGTTTGCGTGGGTCGTCAACAGTGAATCCATCCATATCCGAGGCATTCGGTTGATTCGCAACTGTTTATTTTTTTAATGTGGCCGGGCAGTTACCCCGACGCACACCCCCAACCTGGAGGACCAGGCCCTTTTTTATACCTCTTGGGCGGAGGTCGCACTTATAGGTTTGGCAGGTTGAGTTCGGGTGAACAACAACCAGTACCCGATGGCTACCAACGTGGAGGTAGAATAAGCACAATTGGTGTGTGGAAGACAGTTACAGCAGCTGGGCATCGCCAGGTTGATACCAATCAGTGCCTACCCTGTTCCCACATCACCCAGCCATCATTGGATTCTGCCCGGATTGAATTCTTCGCTACACGCTCTTGCACTTAGTACATCACACAAGTCTGCATGCCTCCATTACGATTGGATCACTGAACTTTCGTTTGTTCAAATCAAATAAATCACACGCCAGCATTCAGCACATTGATTTCCAAACGCAAAAACTTCTAAAAGAAATCCACTGCAAATGTCGAAATGAAAACACTCAGCTGCAGATCTCCTCAGAGATTGACATCCTTTCAATTTCATCTCATAACCATCAGTTTCCTGCCGACCATTCCTTTGAATACCATCGCCATCAGCCATCAGAATATCCTTGACCAAGCAGCCGTGACGTTGTCGTTGTTTGCCAGCCCATCCGGAGGGCACATCCGAGTGGCTCCTAACCGGCAAAGTGACATTTATTTCCATCAATCGATTCCATTCAACTAACTTTACCGTTCACAAAATTGATCCCAACTTGATATCTCGAACGTCAAGAAATCTATAAAATTCATTTTTTATCCGTGACACTATTTATCTCGGTGCCTTCGTCCCCGCGTAACAATGATGTTGTCAAACAATGAAGACGCACTCGTTTGGCGTCGTCCGTCATCATCAAGGCTATGCATACTTTCACCCTTGTCGGGAGAATCACTCAAATTCCATTCGCGCATTCTTCAATCATTGTCCTCAATGTCGTCGTTGGCCTCGTCCTGTTTAGTACTTTCATATGACATCGTAAACACGCACACTCACAGGAAGGGCGAAATAGGCGTGTACACAGCCACACGACCTGACGATTGCCGTGGGGATGAATTCAAATCCAGAGCGACTACGAAGACCCACTGCCGAAGGAAACTCTGTACAAAAGACACTTCAAGAGCGATAACAAATAACCCAACAATAAATCCCACTGAAACCCCTCGCTCCGGCACCGCAGCTGCGCGGAGGCGTGAAGACGAAATCCTCCAAATCCGTCGCATTGGAACGCTCTAGCGTGAATGTCTCAAAGGTGTCAAGGGATAAGAGATAAGGCACGTCGAAGAGTTTCCTTGTTTTCTTTGTTCCTTCCTTTTCTCGAAAATGGGTGTGTGCGTGGGCGAGCGCGCCGGGGAGGGACAACGACAAAGGCAATGATGGCGACAACGGCAGCAGCGAGCCGAATGCCGGATGATATGTGAGCACTATCAATCAAAGGAGGTATGATTGAAATGTGCCGGCTTGTGACTTGTGACTACGAGACAAGCACTTATCACACCTTTGTGGAGGCTGCTCGTGCCTGGGGTGTGCGGGGAGGACGGACGGAAACAAGCTCGCAATGACTAGGAGACCAAAGAGCGTTTCGCTGTTGTGATGTTTGTCTTTTATTGTCTCCCCACAGGGGGGGTTAACTGGCTTCTTTTCTTTTTTGAGTGTGAGCAAAGAGTGTGTGTCCTACGGGCAGATAGTGAGATTTGGATTAAAAGGACCACCTGCCACTTGGGCCTTAAACCCCCGTGGTCTGTCTTAAGTAGGATATTTGATGTTTTCTTAAGGGACAGGAACCTTTCCGTGATAGGAAGCCAAAATCACATTGTGTCGCAAACTTCAAGCTTTATTCTGAGTCAGAGGAAAGTGCCCACACCTGTCGAAGCTGAAACAGAACGATGAAAAGTCTGTGTCAGGTCGGTGGGCACGGTGCAAGTCCAGTTCTGATAATTTTACGAGGGTATCATGTTGCCAGATTTTGAGATTCTATCCTCTTGTGCAATTGAAACCAGCCTCTTGTCGGGCGGCTACGGCCCTTCATCTAAGCCAGGTACAAACCATTGCCCAATGCAGTGTTTGGTTTTGAAATCGGTTTTGAAAGCAGCAGACAGGCATAATGACGCTGCATCTTTTGAAATATGCAATGGACAGACTGAACCACGAGGACTTGTTACAAAAATTTGTAGATTTGGCTCTCCAATCCCTGCTCTCGAATAAGCAGAATTCATTTGACTACGTACAAGCTGGTGACCGTGTTCCAGTTTAGCCAACAAATACCGTCCGAGCGTATTTGCAACCTCAGTGGTTGCGCAGTGCAGCACCCTCTGACTGGCTATAAATTTTCTATTATGATAGCACCGTTTTCGTGGCCGACTCCCCGACCACAAATGTTCACTTTCAGCGATACCATCTGGCACTATCGTTCCATCAGCCACAAGCGCAATCAAAGTCCCAAAATTAACTTTAATCGAATTTGAACAGAAATCATCTTCCCTCGCCTCCGCGCACTCCCCACAACGGTGATTTGAAAAATTGTACATGCAAAGACTCCCCGCCTCGCCATCATCAGATTAGGTTGCCGACTGCCGAGCCCAGCCAAGGGCCGTAGCTGGATTCAAAGAAACAGATACATTATCAAAAGTAGGCATTATGCAAATATTCCACAGAAAAAAAAAATATATCTTTTCGTCTATTCATTTCGAGAAGAATCCAACTTCAAGGGAAAACATCTCAAACACAAATCCACCGCCGTCGCCCTCCTCTCCCATCTCCTCTCGGCACATCCTGGACAGAATGAAAGAAACTGATGACATCACCAGTTGTTATGCCGGTTGATTCGGCACAGAAACTGCCTCAATGGATCCACAGATACAGAGAGATACAAAGATACAGGGATACACACCGGCAGGAGCCAACCGAATCCCATTATGGATTACAAAGCCTTAAATTGCCAAAAGATGGGATCTGCAATTCATATCTATTTCTCAATTTTCCGCTGATAAGTTAATTTAAACAAATTCGACTGCCGTGCGCCTGGGAATCCTTCCTGGCATCTTTTTGATCGTCCAACTGGAATACGTAAAGGTCAGCTTAGCATAGAGCCCTGTGTAAGCTCGGTTCGGGAAACCGGTTTACCTGCAAGACGATGCGGTGGCACGGTAGCCGAAGGCAACCGAACAACGGTGCCTTTCGTTGGGTTCTCTGGGTTTGAGATGCGAAAACAAATTGGCTTTTGCATTGTTTACGGCCTAGTGGAATACAAACACACGTGGAGCGGTGAACGGATGTATCCGCCAGTGGGAGGGACGGTAGGATAAGTGAAAAACGGAAAACGTTACCTTTGTGCTTTGCATTCAAGGATTTGCCATGGTGACACGATGGAAAAATTGTTCTCATACCCATCCCCTTCCCCCTTCATCGACCCATCGTGATTATTAATGGAAATGGAAGACTAAATATTTCCTCCGTGAGTTCTTTGCTATGGGAGGCAGCAGGAGGACGGTTTGCCTCACAAAGTAACTGTTTGCTATCCGAAAGGGATAATGGCGTGCCATGTGAAAGGAATGTAAAAGCCCTCAGGGGATGTGTCTGTTTGTGCGAAGAATTGGTATTGGAACGGTTGTTGGAAGTTGGTTCTTTGCCGATGACCTTCTCTTTCTTTGGCTGGGTTTCCCTCGAATTGAGACTATTGGACTGTTTGCTTCTGATTGCATGACAATCGTTTGCTCCCTGGGAAAAGAAACGAAATATGGATGACCTGCAGGTGGATTCGGTGAAAAGGGTGTTTTCCATTTGTGCCTAGAAGCAGAAGGAGAGACACCTCAGAAGGTCGGCAACAGACGGGATATGGTCATTCATCAGGTTTACAAATTGCTCCTGCTCCTACTTACAGACTAGCTGCAAACTTGCATTGGAACTATGAGATTTGGGCTGTTAGTTCCAACAACCAGAGCATGTTCAAATCTTACGGAGAAAAGACCATAATGACATTCAGAATGTTCAACTTGACAGAACAACAGACAACACGAACCTACTAAGAACAGTTGGAATCGATCCAGATGGGGCAGTGCTTGACAACAAATTTTTCGTAGTTGAGGGTCTCCAGGCGAAAGTGAAAGCAATTGGTGCTGTTTTTCGTTCGAATCTTCTTCTTCTTCTTGTGACACTACAGTCCGGGATGGACCTGGGCCTCAACACACATGCCTCTCCAGCCAGCACGATCTTTCGCCAGCTGGCACCAGTTGCGCATTCTAAGTTGGATAAGGTCCTTCTCCACTTATGTGCGCCACCTTAGTCTAGGCCGTCGTCTGTTGCGTTGTCCCAATGGCTCGAATTCAAAGACTTCTCGGGACGTAGCAGTGGTGTCCATACGCTCTACATGGCCTAGCCATCTTAAGCGTTGTATCCGTAGACGCTAGACCAGGCGCATGTCGATGTACAACCCATAGAGTTCGCCATTAAATCTTCTCCTCCAGATGCCATCAACACAAACAAGATCAAAAATCGCACGCAAAACTTTTCTCTCGAAAAGACTAAAGGCTTCCTCATACGCTTTTAGTAGCGTCCAGGTTTCTGCGCCATAAAGTAGGACTGGGATGATCAAGCTGTTATATAAAGCGAGCTTAGTCCTTCGAGAGAGGGCTTTATTACTCAATTGCCTCGTGAGCTATTGGCAAGAGTGATTCTGCCTTTGATTTCGGTACTGATGTCGTTGTCCCTGTTTACCGCGAAGCCGAAGTAGAGGAAGTCCTTGACTACCCCGAAGTTTCTGCTGCCTAGTGTGACACTCTGCCCGAGACGTCGATGCTGTGTGTCCTTCATTGACGAAAGCATGTACTTCGTTTCGCCCTCATAAACTACAAGACCCATTTTATCCGCTTCCGCTGCAGTGCCAGCAAACGCCTCATTGATGGCTCGCTGTGTTCGTCAAATCACGTCCATGTCGTCGGCGTAAGCAAGCAATTGAATTGACTTCTTGAATATCGTGCCTCTGGTGTAAACTTGTGAGTTACGCACGATCTTCTCGAGGATGAGGTTAAAGAAGTCACATGACAGTGCGTCACCTTGTCTAAGGCCTTTTTGGACTTTGAAGGTCTCGGTGAGTTCGTTACCGACCTTGACGAAGCAGTGAGAGTTTTCCGTCGTCATCCTAAACAATCTGCCGCGTTTGGGAGGAGTGCCAAAACTAGATATGGCACTGTAAAGCTTGTCCCTTTGCATACTGTCAAATCCGCCCTTAAAATCGACGAATAGGTGATGGGTGTCCATTTACAATTCTTGGATCTTTTGTAGGATCTGCCATAATGTGAAAATCTGGTCTATTGTGGACTTCCTTGGTCTGAAACCACATTGATATGGACCTATCAGGTCATGGAAAAACAGTTTCAGACGTTCACACAATACGGCAGAAAGGATCCTGTAGGCGATGTTAAGAAGACTAATCCCTCGGTAGTTGTCGAAGTCAAAGGGGTCTCCTTTCTTGTGGACTGGGCAAACGACGCTGAGATTCCATTCAACGGGCATGCTTTCCTCCGACCATATCTTACAGACGAGCTAGTGCATGTGCCCAAACCAACTCATCTTCAGCTGCTTTAAATAGTTCTGCGGGTAGTCCGTTCGCTCCAGCAGCTTTGTTCGGACTTCAGCTTCAGGATATTGCTATCTTTACCTCATCGAAGTCTTCTTCTTCTTCTTCTTCTTGTGGCGCTACAGTCCGGGGTGGACCTGGGCCTCAACCAACATGCCTCTCCAGCCAGCACGATCTTTCGCCAGCTGTCTCCAGTTGCGCACTCCAAGTTGGTTGAGGTCCTTCTCCACTTGTGTGCGCCACTTCAGTCTAGGTCGTCCTCTGTTGCGTTGTCCCAATGGCTCGGATTCAAAGACTTTTCGGGCCGAAGCAGTGGTGTCCATACGCTCTACATGGCCTAGCCATCTTAAGCGTTGTATCCGTAGACGCTTGACCAGGCGCATGTCGCTGTACAACCTATAGAGTTCGTCATTAAATCTTCTCCTCCAGATTCCATCAACGCAAACAGGACCAAAAATCGCATGCAAAACTTTTCTCTCGAAAAGACTAGGGGCTTCCTCATCCGCCTTTGCTAACGTCCAAGATTCTGCGCCATATAGTAGGACGGGGATGATCAAGCTGTTATATAAAGCGAGCTTAGTCCTTCGAGAGAGGGCTTTATTACTCAATTGCCTCTTGAGCCCAAAGAAACAGCGGTTGGCAAGAGTGATTCTGCATTTGATTTCGGTACTGATGTTGTTGTCCCTGTTTACCGTGGAGCCGAGGTAGACGAAGTCCTTAATTACCTCGAAGTTTCTCATCTAAGTCGGGGGACGGAATTCTTGTCTTCTTCTTCTTGTTGTGGCGCTACAGTCCGGGGTGGACCTGGGCCTCAACCAACATGCCTCTCCAGCCAGCACGATCTTTCGCCAGCTGTCTCCAGTTGCGCACTCCAAGTTGGTTGAGGTCCTTCTCCACTTGTGTGCGCCACTTCAGTCTAGGCCGTCCTCTGTTGCGTTGTCCCAATGGCTCGGATTCAAAGACTTTTCGGGCCGAAGCAGTGGTGTCCATACGCTCTACATGGCCTAGCCATCTTAAGCGTTGTATCCGTAGACGCTTAACCAGGCGCATGTCGCTGTACAGCCTATAGAGTTCGTCATTAAATCTTCTCCTCCAGATGCCATCAACGCAAACAGGACCAAAAATCGCACGCAAAACTTTTCTCTCAAAAAGACTAAGGGCTTCCTCATCCGCCTTTGCTAACGTCCAAGATTCTGCGCCATATAGTAGGACGGGGATGATCAAGCTGTTATATAAAGCCAGCTTAGTCCTTCGAGAGAGGGCTTTATTACTCAATTGCCTCTTGAGCCCAAAGAAACAGCGGTTGGCAAGAGTGATTCTGCGTTTGATTTCGGTACTGATGTTGTTGTCCCTGTTTACCGCGGAGCCGAGGTAGACGAAGTCCTTAACTACCTCGAAGTTTCTGCTGCCTAGTGTGACGCTCCGTCCGAGACGTCGATGTTGTGTGTCCTTTCTTGATGACAGCATGTACTTCGTTTTGCCCTCATTTACCGCAAGACCCATTTTGGCCGCTTCCGCTTCAATGCCAGCAAACGCCTCATTGACGACTCGCTGTGTTCGTCCAATCACGTCAATGTCATCAGCGTAAGCTAACAATTGAACTGACTTCTGGAAGATCATGCCTCTGGTGTTGACTTGTGAGTTACGCACGATCTTCTCGAGGATGATGTTAAAGAAGTCACATGACAGTGCGTCGCCTTGTCTAAAACCTTTTTTGACATTGAAGGTCTCGGTGAGTTCGGTACCGACCTTGACGGAGCAGCGAGAGTTCTCCATCGTCATCCTACACAATCTGACGAGTTTGGTAGGAATGCCAAAACTAGACATGGCACTGTATAGCTCGTCTCTATGCACACTGTCATATGCAGCCTTAAAATCGACGAATAGGTGGTGGGTGTCAATTTGCATTTCTTGGGTCTTTTCCAGGATCTGCCGTAATGTGAAGATCTGGTCTATTGTGGACTTCCCTGGTCTGAAACCACACTGATAGGGACCTATCAGGTCATGGACAAATGGTTTCAGACGCTCACACAATACGGCAGAGAGGATCTTGTATGCGATGTTCAGGAGACTAATCCCTCTGTAGTTGGCGCAGTCAAAGGGGTCTCCTTTTTTGTGGACCGGGCAAACGACGCTGAGATTCCACTCATCGGGCATGCTTTCCTCCGACCATATCTTACAGATGAGCTGGTGCATGCGCCCAACCAGGTCATCTCCAGCTGCTTTAAATAGTTCTGCGGGCAGTCCGTCCGCTCCAGCAGCTTTGTTCGACTTTAGCTTGGATATTGCTATCTTCACCTCGTCTAAGTCGGGGGGACGGAATGCTTGTCTATCATCGTCCAAATTGAGTGGAACATTCTGCCTAACAGCGGGATTTGGGTCGTCATCGCCGTTTAGGAGTCTGCAGAAATGATCCTTCCAGATTCTCAGCACAGACTGCGACTCTACTACTACTTGTCCGTTTTGGTCCCGGCAGGCCTTGGTCCGAACCTTGTATCCTCCGGATAGCTGTTTTACCTTTCGGTAAAACTTTCGGACTTCATTTGCACCATAACACGTTTCTATTTCCTCGACCGCGCGCTTCTCATGCTCCTTCCTTTTCTTCTGAGAAGCCGGTGCTCTACCCTTGCCTGCACTCGTCGTCAAACCATGGGTTCCTTCTGGGTGGTGACGTGAAACCCAGCACATCAGTGGCAGCTTCATTGAAGGCTTCTTGACAACGTTTCCAGTCTTTTTCTATGTGCAGGCAGCGTCGGCCACTAAGGGTGACTCGGTCGGCAAAGTTCCCAGCGTTCGGCTGCGATTGTAGCTTTCCGACGTCAACCCATTTTGATATATCTCGACTCCGTTGCTCTCTCGATATGCGGGTTCTTACCTTGGCTAGAACAAGGTGATGATCCGCGTCAATGTTTACACCTCGAAAGGTTCGGACATCGAGAATACTGGAGGAGTGTCTGACGTCGATCGCAATGTGATCAATCTGGTTGACGGTGGATTGATCAGGAGATCGCCAGATCCCTTTGTGAATGTTCAGGTGTAGGAACCGCGTGCTAGCTACAGAGAGGTTCCGCCACGAGACGAAGTCCAATAGCTTGAGTACGTTTTCGAATGTGTTGTCGTGCAGGCTGTTTACCGATGACTCCAGCAAAGATGTCCTCCTTTCCCAGCTGAGCGTTGAAGTCTCCTAGAACAATCTTTGTGTCGTAGTTGGAGCATCGATCGTATGGTCTTTCTAGAAGATCATAGGATTCATCCTTGATGTTTTCATCCTTCTCCTCTGTTGGGGCGTAAGCGCAAATTAGGCTGATGTTCCCGAATTTAGTCTTGATGCAGATTGTAATGAGGCGTTCGCTGACGAGGTCGCAACTCTAGACTTTTCGCCTAAGTCTGCCTCGAACAACAACTCCGCATACGAATAAGCGCTGCCTTCTATCTCTGTAGCAATCGCTGTAGTAGATATCGCAGTTCTTCATCGTTTTTATGCCAGGCCCATCCCATCGCACTTCCTGGATGGCGGTAATGTCTGCTTTATAGCAAGCGCCTCCACAAGTTGTTCAGCTGCACGTGGCCTGTTCCACGTGCAATACCGAAAATCGTTGTCCTTAAAACGTTTGCTGTGGTCGCCAACAGTTGATTCTTCATTATCCAAGGCATGATGTTGTCTCTGAACTAATGATTCTTACGTGGTGAGGAAGTTACCCTCACGCACAACCCACAGACTGGTAGGCCAGGCCCATTATTTTAACCCTCTGGCGGAGGGGCTCTCTGCATACATTGGATCACCATACAACGGCTGTTGTGATGGCTATCCACGGGGCGCCGCGTGGAGTCTGTATGTCAACTTGACCTGTGCACTAACGAGGATAGTGTTGGAAGGTCGCCTTGTTGGGTGCAACCAACAACGTTACCTCGCGTGAACAGGCCCATGCCCCCACGTTCGAATCACGACCTTGAAAACAGAGCCTTACTAAACCATGTCTGTCTTCGGAATAAAATAAGTCAATGGCGATCCGAAAACCCTGGTTTCACCAAGTTTAGTGCAAATAATGTCGTCGCCGATGATGAAAACAACTCCATCCTTATTTCTAGAGATTAACTCCAACGTATCCTCAACTCACTGAAGAAGGAGAAGTAAGTGGGAATAGATGGGATAACAAATATTGTTCTGCGCCATCTGCCCTCTGAGGCGGTGGATGTATACACTACTCTGTTCAACAATGCGCTGGATAATGCGATTTACTTGACGCATTGGCTTCAGGGCGGAGCACGACACTATTCATGCAGCGTCAAAATTGGTGGAATGAAACAAGACACAGTGCACAGGGGCCTGACTGATTGACGTGGAAATAGCATTCGACACCGTTTGGTTAGAAGGTCTCTTCATTAAGGTGGTCAGGCTCGGCATTCATCGAAATAGTAAAAGACAGTTTGTGGTGAAAAATGGCAACGAAATTTCCTCATCTGTGTTCCATATAAAAAATGGGATGCAACAAGGGACGGCTCGCCGATCTTGTTCACCATATTCACTAGCGCTCTTATAGGTTCTATGCCTAACATAATAGCGTTTGCCGACGATCTAATCGCATACAGATCAGCTCCGAAGGTAGAAGAGGTAGAAGA
The DNA here is from genome assembly GCA_955652365.1 of Eristalinus aeneus. NCBI lineage: Eukaryota > Metazoa > Arthropoda > Insecta > Diptera > Syrphidae > Eristalinus > Eristalinus aeneus. The sequence goes on along the minus strand of OY019130.1, from coordinate 89,901,804 downwards.
GTTTGCTGCAAAGTGACTTCGATGCGATTCAACGATTTTGCGATAACTGGAAGTCGAAATTCAACTACAAGAAGTGTGAAACTATCCTTTTCAGAACCCCGTTGTCCAGAGCCTCAAGGAACACGAAAATGAATTGGCGCAAGTTCGGCATAGCTAGATATCTAGGCATATGGTTGGACCAGTTTCTATATGGTGGTATCCATGTAGACACAGCTCTGATCAGGGCTACGAATGCCTTCGCTATGGCAAGAGTTCTATTTTACAGCAACCAACTTGTAACCAAGGCGGAGGTAATCTGCTACATGACCTTCATTCGGACAATCATGAAAAATGGTTGTCCTGTGTGGTTCAACGTAAGTCCTTCCCAAATGGAAAAGACGTTGGTGTTCGAGAGGAGGTGCCTTCGGGCATATCTTCGTTTATATCGAATACCAGAATCCCAGTACAAGAAGCAAGCGAAAGACCATGCTGGCTGGAGAGACATGTTGGTTGAGGCCCAGATCCACCCCGGACTGTAGCGCCATAAGAAGAAGAAGAAGAAATTGATTACTCCCTCGCCAAAAACGTCAGGGCTATTATTCTTACTTCCTTCATGCTAAAGAGCTTAAAGAAGCTGGTCGAACTGCATCTGCGCAAGAATGCCTTGCGATCACACCCTCTGTTTCAAGTGCAACATGCCAACCAGTAGGGAAAACCAGTAGGGAAAGAATACTCACTGGACATTTTCATCGACATAGAGAGTACTGTAGACGACTTTTGACAAATTGTGCAACGCGGCCAGAGAACACGGCGCTGAAGAATCATTGGTGTTGTGGATGAAAGCAATGGATGAATATAATCACGGAGGCGGAATGTGACCAGTTTGTAATTTCGGGGGTTAACAGGGGCTGCTCCCAAGGTGGCGTTCTGTCACCTCTCCTATGGTGCATGCTGGTCGATTCTTTGCTTTCCGCTTTGAATAGATCTAATACCTACGCCCAGGCTTATGCGAATGGTGTAGCCGTTCTGGTTACCGGACCATGCCTTGCGGTCGTTAGTGCAAGTAGACAGGCAGCCCTTGACATCAACAATAACTGGTGTACTAAGAATGATCTTTCAGTTAACCCTCTTAAAATTGAAGCACGAGAAAGAGAAATCTGACCGGTCTTACTCAACTTGTACCTAAAGGCGTCACTATTCCACTTTCCAATGAAGCCAAACATCTAGGTGTTATCCTGGACAGAAAACTTCTCTGGAAAAAAAACACATTGAGACAGGAACCTCCAAGGCGCTGTCAGTTTTCTCGCAGTGTAAGGACGATTTTGGCAAAACCTGGCGTCCATCACCCAAAAGATCCGTTTGGATCTAGACTGCAATGACAAGTCCACTTCTCTCATATGCATCAGTCGTTTGGTGGAACAAGCTTTCGCGCAAATACGTGACTGCTACTTTCACCAAGCTTCAAAAAACAGTTTGTCTCGGCTGCACAGGGGCCTTTCCAAACACGCCTGGCTCCGCACTCGATGCATTGATCCATTTCCCTCCCCTTGAACTCCACATCATGGGATGTACATTCGCACACCGCATCTCCTATGACACTATGACACTCATGACACTCATGGATATGCCGTCTGATGCGAGGTCACCAATAAAACAGTTGTGACGCGTATACAAAGTCCACTTTCCCCGTGTCCTGGACTGGCTCTGGCTATCCAGGACACGGGGACATTCCGACTCTGAATGTAGTCGGAATTTGACGGGCTTCAAGACGACGGAGGGTTCTGGAGCTCGTGCCTTCGTGGAAAATGACAACATCAGACTTCACGTCTCTTTAGGTAACTTTGCGACGATGTTTCAGGCGTAAACCTTTGCGATCCTAATGGTTACCAACTATATTGTGAAGAATAGGTGGAAGGGAAGAAGTATATATGTCTGTGCCTAAGGCCTTACTTAACCCTTTTACCACTTTCAAGATAGTCCAAGAGTGCAAGTCCTCCCTTAATTTGGTCGTCAGGCTGAATTCACTAAGACTTGTTTGGGTCCCGGGACATCACGAGATCTTGGGAAACTAGATAACTGATGAACTAGCTAGGCAAGGTGCAGAAGAGGCATTCGTAGGGCCAAAACTACCCGAGTCCTTGGTCAGGACCTCCGTCGACGGTTGGGTCTCCCTACAGCACAACCAGAGATGGCGTGAGTCTTCAGGATGCAGGATGACCAAGAGTATGCTCAAGAAAGTTAGAAAGAAATCCGCGGTTTCTCTGCTATCTCTAGACAGAAACGAGTGCAGACGACTTGACGGCGTAGTTGCGGGACACTTTACCTTCGCTATGCACCTAAGCCGGCTTGGGCTTAGTGGTGTCACCCTTTTCGACGCCTCTGGAGAAGGTAAAGACACTTCAGAGCAATTCCTCTGTAATTTTCCCGCTGTTGCTTGTATCAGGTGGCGCCTGTTTGGCGCTGATGTGGTGGGTGCCTTTTGGTTTTTCTTAGGAAAACCAAGAAATTACATTTGTAGAAGAATATTAGAAAAGTTTGAGAAGCAGTGTCATCACACTTCTATTACACCCTTCGAGTTCCAATAATTAACATTCATGTAAAAGATAATGACAATAATAATAATAATTGTTGGCGCTACAGTCCAGAGGGGGACCAGGGCCTAGCTTGCTCATCAACTACTCGTGTTGTGCGCGCTACTGTTCTCTCACGAGTAGAAGGGACCTACAGTTTTTTGCCGACTCCGAACGGCGAAATTTGAGGAGCTTTCTTAGACAGTTATTACTCTTTGAGTGTTGTCAGCAGCTCGAAAGAGGTGGTGCCGTGAAATATTAGAAAAATTGGTGTTGAGCTGGGAATCGAACCTAGACCCTTCGGCGTGTGAGCGTCGCACTCTACCCACTACGCCACGGCGGCCACGATAATGACAATTAACTTAAAAAACGAGTCTCATGATCGGCTAATCCTCACGTTAGCATAATCTCTAGATTAGGCGACGGCATACAGTGCACGAATAAAATATTGCACAATTCGTTTTTTTAACATTTTTTCTATTTTTGTACACAAAACAAACAGTAAATTTATGTTTGAACACAAATTGTATAGAGTTTTTTTTTGAGTAAAATAATGCGATACAGAGGAAATAAAAAAATATCAAATTATTGTGCGAAAAAAAGATAGCACATTTGCAGCATGTAGTTTAAAAAAAATATCATATGTATTACTATTCCATTTTCTTTTAACTCTTAATAATGAGTAGTTCCTCCACTGTTTTTTTATTATTTCTGCCAATCTCTTTGTTAAAGATTTAAACAATTTTTTAATGTTTTTTTGTGGTAATTTGCACCAATTTGATGCAATGCTTTGTTTTTACGCCCATAAACACTTTCGCATTGCCTGTTTTCAGCATAAACAACCCTGGCAAGAAGACCCCAACAGTTTTCAATAATATTTATATCTGGCGATCGTGCTGGCCAATCTAAAACATAAACTTTGTTATCTGAAAAATATTCGTTAACAATTTTCGCCATGTGCACCGCAGCAATGTCTTGTTAAAAAGTAAGCGGCAAGTCCGTTGATTCTGTTTTTTCATCGGCAATCAAATCCAGGTACTACTTGCTGTCCATTCTTTTTGGTACGAGCTTTATATCAGTTTTACCATGGTATCCTATTCCAGCCAATATTATAACAGTTCCTCCAACATGTTGCCGACGAAACAATATTGTCTCCTCTTTTCTTAAGTCGTGATAGTAATATGCCAGGCCATCGGGACCGTCGAGATTAAACTTCTTCTCGTACTCGAATAATACCCCACGCCATCGTTTTTTCCATTGAATATGCTCTATGGCGAATTTTACCCTGTCATCCTTGTGTTTTGCCGTAAGTGGTGGTTTCATCTTAATTTTTTGCGCTGAATATCTGGAGGCTCCTTCAATAGTATTTGGACGTTTCTTACATTGGTCATGACACCTGCTTGCTGAGCGATTTTGCGATGCAACTCTTAGAATTGCGCGTCTATCCCTGTCACTGATAGCCCTTGGAAGGCCTGGGCTACTCTTCTTTCCGTTATTTTCAGGGTCTTTAAGAAACTTTGAAATCACTTTTCGGCTTCTTTTCAGTTTTTCGGCAATATACGCAATTTTGAAGTTTTCTTGGTGCAGTTTTGTAATAACCTTTATTTCGGCACCAGGTAACTTTTTTGGCCGCCGTGGTGTAGTGGGTAGAGTGCGACGCTCACACGCCGAAGGGTTTAGGTTCGATCCCCAGCTCAACACCAATTTTTCTAATATTTCACGGCACCAGCTCTTTCGAGCTGCTGACAACACTAATAACTGTCTAAGAAAGCTTCTCAAATTTCACCGTTCGGAGTCGGCAAAAAACTGTAGGTCCCTTCTACTCGTGAGAGAACAGTAGCGCGCACAACACGAGTAGTTGATGAGCAAGCTAGGCCCTGGTCCCTCTGTGGACTGTAGCGCCAACAATTATTATTATTATAGTTAATTTTTCTCCTGTACCCATTTTACAACTTTTGGTACTCTCAAAAAAATAAAATCACAGAATGGGCCTTTTTCTTTGATTTCCTTCACAGTTGCTTACGCAAAGATCACCAAAACGCGACTAAAATTCCTTTTTGCGAAAATGTGCTATATTTTTTTCGGGGTGATATCTACAGTTTTTTCTTATAATTAAGGATTTTCTAGAAACTTCCTCAGGCACCCAGTACAAAACTACTGTGGCTTTACTCGGGCACCGAGAGATATAATAAAAATAAGGATATAGGTCATTAACCATTGTCCTATTAAAACTAATTATGAAATTACATGTTGTGCTATATTTTTTTCGCTATATTTTTTTCGGACTTTATATACCACCCACAACTCATATGCACCCTCTCTCTCTCTTTTGCGATAAACTGTCACGTCACTAAGTACTTGTTGTTTACCTACCCCTCCCCCACACATTAAATGAATGGGACTGGCTGGTAGTATAATGGACCAGTTTTTGAGTCTAAGCGCTCCCAACCTCCAACAAGAAAAAAAGGCCTGATACAAGATAGGGAAGGCTCCCCTATCAACCAGGCAACCCCTATATACCGAACAGTAGAATGGCGACTTCAATACGAGCTGGACGTCTCTCGCAGCTACGAGGACCTCCTACGGTTCAGTAGAGCGATTTCTGCCAGCGACAGAGCAATTTCTGCCAAAGAACGGCATTTTTACTGGTGGTAGCACCAGAACCAGCTTTCGAAAACACTAACTTCTTAAAACAAAAGAGGTAGTTGAGTCACTAGGGCCAACTCACATTGGTTAGGATAGATTTAAGGTTAAGAAAAATAAATAAAATAAAAAAAAACAAAAGGTGCACCACGGCCTAAAGCATATACAGAGGTGTGCAAAATAATAGGGAAAGGGAAGAACCATCCAATTTCCAAAAAACCTAAGAACGATATGAAACCTAATCCGTAACTAATAGTTACTGTTTATTTAAGATTCAAATTGTGAACATATTTCATTTACTATTCTTTTAAATTTTCCTTTAGTATTTGTTTTTATCAATTATTTACTGAAAATAATCCTATTTACATTGTTCAAAATAATAGGGAAATTAAACACAAGCATAAGTATTCTTTATAAAACACAGAACAAATGAACTAAATTATTCATTTTATTAACTCAGCAACTAATTTCAACTGATCAGTGCCCAGAATGGCCACCCTTGTTTTTAATTACCGCACTTATTCGACCTGACATTGACTGTAAGTTTTTGGCATTTTGTTGAGGGAATGTTCTTTCAATGGATATCAAGTGGTCGTTCACAAACCTTCAAGTAGTGCAGTGATAGTGCGTGAATGTTTCGACTTCTATGAAATAAAAAAACAAAAAAAAAAAGAAAAGAGAGGGGGAACGTTAATCGGACTAATTAAGTACTGCAATTGCCTCAAGTTCATTTAACAAGCGATTGGGCGAACAGGTAGAGTCAGTGCTCTTGGCTCCACAGGCGTAGGTTCGATCCCCGCTGGGGACAGTACAATCCTTTTTTTTTTTCCATTTCCAAAAGGAAATACTCATATAATTGAGTGAGTGCAGGGAAATGGAATCCCACGAGCGGTCCGCGCTCTTTAAAGCGGACAAAACGAACCAACAACAGCAGGTGGCAGAATCAGGCCATCAGTCAACGGTGCCCAAGGAAGGCACTGCTAAAAGAAGAAGAAAAAAAATAACTTCTCCAAGCAGCTCCAAACGCCGCAACACCAAGGCGTCACCCCTGGGGGGAGAGATGAGGGCAGAGGCTGCAACGTCAGAAGCAGCAGCAGCCGACACAGAGGAAGATGACAATGTCCATTATGTGTCCGACGAAGGGGAAGGCCTGTTTGCAATCAGCAGCAACAGTTTCGAGTCTTTGGCCTCGGACACAGAAGATGAAGTGGAGCGAGTACTTCGTTCCAAAGAAAACGAAATTCTTGACATAGAGGAGAAAAAGAAGCGTCTCCTCTCTGAAATAAGAATATTGAGAGCTAGAACTATCGCTAGGCGAGCGATGGAACAACAACAAAAGCGCCAACAAGAGCCATATCCGCAAAAGAAAGCAACCCAGCAACAAAAGCAGCCAGCAGCTCTGCAACAACAACAGGCAGCAGCACAGCAACAGCCAGCAGCACAGCAAAAGCCAGCAACACAGCAGCAACCAGCTGCACAGCAGCAATCAGTAGCGCAACAGCATCAACAGCCAGCAACACAACCGAAGCAAAAGCAGCTGCATAGTGCAGCAGACCAGCAACATCAGCACCCAGCAGTTCACCAGCAACAGCAGCGGCCACAAAAAAAAGAGAAGGTTCCACCAATAAATCTCTACAAGCCCGATGTAGAACAAACTGCTAAGGTATGTAAGGAAGCCATAGGTAGTGGTAATTTTATTATAAAAAAAAACAAAGGTTTTGAAAAATTTTCAATCCACTGCAAGACGGTGGACCAATATAATAAAATTATAGAATATTTAAAGATTTCATCGTTGGAGTTCTTTTCCTACACTCCAAAAAGTGAAAAAAGCCAGGCAATGCTCTTAAAGCTCCCCGTGCCGCTTGATGCAGAGAGGGTCTTCCAAATGCTCAATGAGCAAGTGTGTGATGGTGTCGAGATCGTCGGGGTCAAGCCCTTCACCACAGCTAAGGCAAGGAGAGAAAGGCGGAAACTGCCAATGTATATTGTTCAGCTGTCACCCACAAGCAAGAGAGACAATCTAAAGAAAATCGAGTTCTTAGATTATCTGAAATGCGTCTGGGAAAATATAAGAAGGCGCGACGGCATTATCCAATGCGTTCGCTGCCAAAGGTTTGGCCACGCCGCGTCGAACTGCCAAATGCAGCCTCGATGCGTGAAGTGCAGCGATAACCACAAGGCGGAGGACTGCCCGCTGGGGAAAGAGGGAGCAGCTAACAAAAGTCAGCTGAAATGCGTACTTTGCGGGAACGCGGGGCACACCGCTAACTATCGGGGTTGCCCTAAGTTCCAGGAGCTAAAAACAAAAACAGTTCTGCAGAAGCAGCCCCCAGTGAAAAATTCACTCCGGGCAGCCGTAACCGTCACCCCTCATGTGACCTACGCCCAAATGGCGTCTGGTCAGAGGGGCATGGGAAAGGAGCTACCAAAGGTAATGCCGCAACCTTCAGTGCCAAGAGCACACGATCCAACGCCCAATTGGAAATCCTCCATTGAAAGACGTATGGATCGGTTAGAGGAGCAGGTAAGCCAAATTCTGGCGCTCCTGCAGAACCAAGCACATCCCCAGTCCTAATGGCTGCGCAGACAGAGAGTACTTACAAGATCCTTGCAGTGAATGCAAATTCATTAATAGGGATCCCGCGAAAAAACGAGCTCTACAGATTGTTGGACGATCAAAGCCCAGACCTACTTCTGATTAGCGAGACCAAGCTAACCCAGAGAGGCATATTGGAGCACAGTAATTATAATGTTATTAGAAGAGACCGGCCCAACTCCAATGGTGGAGGCGGTGTTGCGATCTTCATTAAAAATAACATTAAACATAAAGTAGTGTATAGTAGTGAAGTAAGACGATTTCAGGAGTTGGAGGCCTGCATCGTGTGCATTTCTCTCCGCAGTGGAAGGAAGTTGTATGCGGTGTCAGTCTACTCCTCCGGCCCCCCTAGTTCCAGAACGACTATATCAGAGCTCGATTCGCTCTTTCGATGTCTAAGACTGGACTCGGAGGAGAACTATTTCATTTTGGCCGGGGACTTAAATGCCCGTCACGGATATTGGGGAAACATAGTTTCCAATAGTAGAGGGGACCAGCTTTACAGCTGGTATTGTTTGCACAGTGTCGAGTATAGACTCGATTTGAAAGCAACGGAGATCTCGTCCTTCCCCAGAAGCGGTTCCTATCTGGATCTTCTGCTGTTTGACGCAAGACTCCAGCTGACAGACACAAATTCACACACGGTAAACTGTTTGAACACCTTCGTGTATATCAGTGACCATTGCGGACTTAGTGCCGAAATTAAGATACCCAACGATATTGCGGAATTAGGAGAGTTCGTTCAATCGTATCCCTACAATTACAGTAGGACACGCTGGACACGCTTCTCCAGACAAATGACGAGAGCAGTCTCCTCGAATGCGCTTCACATACCGTCCAATAGGAACTTGTCAAATGAGGAGATTGACATGTATCTAATACAACTGGACGAGACAATAAAACGAACGATGGACAGCACGATACCACGGTTTGCACGGACAAACAACGAAAACCTCTACCGCAATGCGACAATTGACGCACTACACCAACGAAAAAGTAGACTTCTGTCAAGATTAAAAACCTTGTACAGACGGTTTACCGACAGACAAGATGAGGAAATTAGGACACTGAAATCGCTCATCAAAAACATTCAATCATTAATAGTTCAGAACTACAGACTTTCTGTTAACATGTATTGGAACAATAAGATTCGGGCAGTAAGATCCAACAACCCGAGCATGTTCCCGCAGATAAATAAGTTCTTTCGTAGTAAGCATAGCGATCTTCCGTGTCTTAAGCTCCACAGAACGACGGACAACGAACAAATACTGAGTACAGCAGGTATTGATCCAGATAACGCAATACTCGACGATAACTTCTTTGTGGTTGAAGACCCGCAGGAAAAAATGGAGGTACTAGGCGCGGTCTTCCAGGAATCGTATAAGGTGAATGTGAGTATTCGCCAGAACCACGACCTGGAGAATCATGTACAATCTAGCAACTCACAACTTCGAGAAGATATGCAACAATGGCGATCTGAGAACATCGGCTTTGTCGTGTTCAATGACGTTAACATGGCAGATAATGTCATCGCCGTTGAAGGGGTTCATCCCCCGTTCATTTCGAAGACAGAGCTCCATGCGGTCTTTGAATCACTAAAGAAGAAAAAGTCAGTGGGAATTGATGGGATCTCGAACATTGTGCTAAGACATCTCCCCCTAGATGTGGTTAACATGTACACTATCCTGTTTAACAATGCTCTAAATAATGCACATTATCCGGAGCATTGGAAAACTGCGATTGTGCAACCCATATCCAAGCGAGGTAAAGATTCTTCGAATCCGTGCAACCTCCGGTCAATTAGTCTCCTTCCGAACATCAGCAAGGTATTCGAGAAGGTGATAAATAGAGCTCTGATCAACTGGACAGAGGACAAACATATAATTCCGGATAACCAATTCGGTTTCAAAGCGGGGCATGACACTATTCATGCCGCGTCGAAACTGGTGTCGGATATCCAGTGGAACAAGAGCCAGAAACAATGTACGGGCGCGTGCCTGATTGACCTGGAGAAGGCCTTCGACACCGTATGGTTAGAAGGACTTTTTTACAAGCTCAATGGGCTAGGCATTAGTAAACCACTACTGTACCTACTGTGTAACATGCTTACCGGTAGGAGGTTCGTCGTGAAGAATGGCAACGTGACCTCTGCAGGTATATTTGAAGTAAAAAATGGTCTCCAACAGGGTGCCGTCAATTCGCCGATCCTGTTTAACATTTTCTTAAGCGATCTGATAAGCTCTCTTCCTCATGTAATTGCGTACGCCGACGACTTGATCGTGTACAGATCAAGCAAAAAGATCGGGGACATCACTACGCTAGTGCAGAGTGACTTCGACTCATTCATGAGAAGTTGCGATGATTGGAAGTTGAATATCAACTTTCAGAAGTCGGAAACCATACTGTTCAGGACTCCGTTGTATAAGGCTTCAGCGGATACCAAAAAGAATTGGCGAAAGTTCTCAATTGTTGGGCGACACGGACAACCACTGGCGCAAAGGACTGTAGTCAGATACCTGGGGATCTGGCTAGACCAATATCTATATTTTAACAAACATGTAGATGCTGCTCTGGCCCGAGCCCGAGGCGCTTTCGCTCTTACAAAGAGACTGTTTTACAACAGCCAACTCGATGCGAGGGTGAAGGTAATCTGCTACATGGCCCTCATCCGGCCAATGCTCACCTATGGTTGTCCCGTGTGGTTCAACGTGAGTGCAAGCTTGATGGAAAAGATTCGGTTGTTTGAGAGGGCCTGTCTTAGGGCTTGCCTTCGCCTTTACAGAACACCAGAGTCCCAGTACAAAAAATTCTATTCCAATGAGTTCCTATACAACAGGGCGGACCTGATACGAGTGGACAATTTCCTGTTGAAATTGATTCGAGGCCATATTGCCAGAGCGATGAACTCGGTCAATAACTTGATCTCTGGGGCCTACTACCCCAATCCACAATACCACGAAAGGGTACGTGACAGTGGCTTCGTCCCACCAGAAGCTTTTCTCTATTTCGATAAGCACGGTCTGATACAAGACATAAATGCGGTGCCGCTCCTCTTCCACATCGCCCGATCAACTATGGATGGGCGACTCAACCACGACCGTTCCGTCGCACAACGAGTTGAGGAAGGTCTTCTCCGTTTCAGTACGGCGGTATCAAGGCGGGATATTCGGGATGTTGCAATGCAGCATCGAAAATACTGGTGGCTGGGTAGCGAGAGAACTCTAGCGTCGAACCCTTTAGACCCGCTGTAAAAAGGGTAGAAAGTGTAGTCCAGATCCCCTTATGGGATGCAGTCGGTCTCTGCAACCTATGGCCGACCTACATATCTTAGGTAGTTTTAAGTTTTAAGGTAGTATTAAGATAAACAAAAAAAAAAAAAAAAAAGACAAAAAAAAAAAACAATAAAACAAAAAAAAAAAAAAAAAACAAAGTATGCGCATATGTACACCTGTGTGTGTACTCATGTGTATGCCAATCTAATGTACATATTTTAATGGAAGTATATATACATGTGTATATTAATATATATATACATGCTTATAAGTACGTATTTGTTAGGTACATTAAGTTATTTTAAGGTAGTGTGTAAGTTAGTATATAAGTTTTAGTAAACAAGTTCTGATATTAAGTTTTTTGCAATTTTCTTAATCTTTATTTCTACAGTTAAATTTAAGTTAAATTTACATATGAATTGTTAGGTTAAGTCGAAAGACATAGTTAAAGATTAAGTTTAGCTTAGAGTGCCCGTCTAGGGCCAGTAAGTTAGTACTAATAACATTGTTCGTCCAACTAGTTTTAAACATTTTTGTCTAGTATGTAAGTTTGATATGAATTACTGAATAAAAATGAATTGAAAAGAAAGAAAGAAAGATGTTCTTTCAATGGTGTTGAATCGCGTCCCATAGCTGTTGTTCGTTTTGAAATGATTCTGTCGCCAACGATTTTTTAAGCTCCGCCCACATATTCTCGATAGGATTGAGATCGGGAGACTGAGAAAGCCATGATAGAACCGACATTTGATTGTCCCTTAACCAAGCACTAACATATTTTGATGAGTGCTTGGGATCGTTGTCGTGCTGGAAGTGCCACCTTAACGGCATATTGTCCTCCGCGTATGGCAGCATCACATCTTTCAATACGTCTCGATACATTTCCTTATTCATGGTGTCTCTTATTTGTATAATAGTGTTGGCCCTAAAAAACCAATAAAAACTACCCCACACCATGACACTCCCACCTCCGTGTTACACCGTTTTTTTTTTTTTTTTTGTAACTCGCAATTGAACTCTTTTCCTTCGGGCCGACGAACATTCCTGGCACTATCAGAACCAAAAAGATTTATTTTTGTTTCGTCACTTTATAGAATGTTTCGAAACTTATCCTTAGTGTGGTTTCTGAACTGCAGAGTGAACTGCATTCTCGCTTTATTGTTCTTCTTGCTTAGTAGAGGAATTTTTCTGGCGATCCTTCCAGGAAGATTACTTTGCAGTAATCTTCTTCTCACATTTGAAGCACTGACTATGTTGCCAAGTTCACTTGCAATTATTCTGGATGACATAAAAGGATCTCTTTTGGCCAGTAAAACAATGTGAGAGTCATCGGTAGGGGTAGTCTTCCTTGGCCTTCCTCGAGTTTCTTCTGCTGGCTTTCTTGAGAGTGTATTAAAAACAAAATTAACTGATCTCCCAATCGAATCTGCTATAAATTTGAGAGTTTTTCCCTGTTCTCTCATTTTTTCTTCAATCTTCTTTTCTTCTTCCGAAGAATGCTTTTTACGCCCCATTCCTAATAAATTTACAATGATTTTCATAAATATTTACAAAATGTTCAATTAATACTTGTAATTGTTGGCGCTACAGTCCACAGGGGGACCAGGGCCTATCTTGCTCATCAACTACTTGTGTTGTGCGCGCTACTGTTCTCTCACGAGTAGAAGGGACCAACAGTTTTTTGCCGACTTCGAACGGCGAAATTTGAGAAGCTTTCTTAGACAGTTTTTACTCTTTGAGTGTTGTAAGCAGCTCGAAAGAGGTGGTGCCGTGAAATATTAGAAAAATTGGTGTTGAACTGGGAGTCGAACCTAGACCCTTCGGCGTGTGAGCGTCGCACTCTACCCACTACGCCACGGCGACCACAAAAAAAATGTTCAATTACAAACCAAAAACACCATTTCACAAATTTTCAATAAAAATTCAAAATGAAGCCAAATTCCCTATTATTATGAACAACTAAAAAACCCTTTCTTTTGTTGCGTACACCACTGCACCAATCACATGAATGCTACTAAAAAAAATATAAGAATCACAAAATCCAAAAAAATAACAAAACAAAAAAGCACAAAAAAAGGTGCACTACGGAGTATACGATATATATGTCAAGCATATAAAGAGCATATACTCCCTGGTGCACGCGTCTGTATTGCTTACGAATATAGTTAAGTTTAGACTACCTAGTTGTAAGATAGCTGAAAATATATTTAAGTTTGATTTAGGATAAGTAAGTTAAGTTAGCAAGTGAGTTCAAAACAATAAATAAGGAACGTCCAAGTTTTTTAATTTTCTTGGGCAACGAAAAACAAAAACATTACACTTTACAAATAATAAAAATACAGAAGATGTCGAAAGGCAGAAAAAACGAACATACATTAGCTTAGAGTACTTGTTTAGAGTCAGTCAGTTAAATATAAGATTATTATTTCAAAATAGATATTTAAGCTAGTTTTAAGCATTTTGGTCTAGCAACTAAGTTAACGAATTTTAAAGTCTTAATAAAAATGCGTTAAAAACTAAAAAAAACTAAACTAACATGAATGCTACAAAATGAGATAATCTCCCATAAGAAGGACAATGCAGCTGTGCAAATAACAGTACTAATTACTGTTCCGATAAGCAACAAAACAAAGAGAGAAGAAACAAAGGATCGATCATGAGTGATATTCCCTATTATTTTGCACATCTGTGTACATAGCACACACTTCCTGTTGCACGCTTCCGTATAATTTTACGGGCACAGTTAAGTTTAGTTTAAAAAGTTATGTAGGTATAAGCTAAGACGTACATTTAATTAGTTCTAGTCTAAGCATGAGTTCTTTTCCTAGTATTAAGTTAAGTTAAGAACATTATCACCAAGTTTTTTGAAGTTTCCTAAATCAAATCAGGGCAATTATAATACAAAGGAAAAATAAAATAAGCCGAAAGGCAAAAACAAAATAATCCTAGGTTGAATCCTAGGTACTTGTAATAAGTCAGTAAGTTAGAATTAAAAATCAAGACTAGATTAGATAAGTAAGCCAGTTTAATTATTTTTGTCTAGTTTTTAAGAAAACCACAATGAATTAATAAAAAAAAATGCACTAAAAATTAAACAAACAGATTCTCCTGCTCCTTCCCCTCCTTGTAGTTCCTTCAACAATGCGATGTAAATTTTGAGGCCTCATTTTTGCTGACCATACTCCGTCAAAGCCACCAAAGAGCTCTCTTAGCCCAATCTCTCTTTACACAATCAAACGCCGGATTCGAGCGACAACAAAGGCAACATCCCCTCCATAAATATGTAATTTCTCACTTCAAACCGCCGGTAAGTACGTCGTTGGCATGAAGCGACTCCGCGCCACCACTTCGTCGTTGAGAAAAACAATTTGTTTTACGTCCGCCATTGACACCCTTAAGCAATCACAAAATCGATAACCGCCAGTCCTCGGGGAGGTGAGAATCTCCTAAAAAAGAAAGGAGTAAATCCAAGGCACACCTCTCTTCTTACCCATTGACCTCGCGCCCAACCTCAAGGCATTGCGAGCTGCTTCAGTAATTACACTAAGCCCTGACCCATTCACCTCAGCCCCTATCCGAATGCGTACGTGACGGGTAATGCCATTGACTGTGAGTTCCCAATAAAGCGAAGCAAGTGCAGCTCACACACCATCCCACAGGCCATCCACTCACCGCGTGTCCTTTGTTGGGGAAAATATTCAACTCCTCCAAGAGGTCCCTTTCGATTCGAGACACGAACTTTGTGCTGCTCTAAATCCGACAACGACATCGGCCACGTTCATGGCGCTGCTGCTGTCGGTGACTTTCGATTTGATACTCCTCGCTCCTGGGTAAACCGACCACAACCCACTTCATTTGGATAATCGCTTTTCGTTATCGGTCGGTCGACAGGATGGCCCGCCAACAGTCAGCCAAGGGATACTGTGCGTCGTGGTAAAACCGTGGTCGTGTAATTTATTCCGCCTGACGACTCATCGCTGGCGAGGGTCCTCAAGTTTTTTTTTTTTTTTCCATTCTCCCCCAAACCCCCTCTCCCTTCCCTTTATTCCCACAGAGGTGGAGTAAACAATTATTTAAAATCAATGGTTGCATAAAAACAGACGACAGTTCAATTGAGGGATTCAATAACAGCCAAAGGAGAGGACACCCGCATCGGCACTGCCAGCCGAGCAGCGGGTCCTTTGTTGACACTGAGCGGTGGGTGGAAGGCAGGGTAATGCAAATTTGCAAGACGCTCGGGCTCCGCCACTCAGGATTCTTTCTGTTCGACGAGATGCTGCTCCTACTCCTTCTTTAACTCGAACGGATAAAGGATATGTCGACAATATTGATTCGATATGATGGCTGACTGAATTGAAGAGATCGAAGCTGACTGCAGAGCAGCGGGGCGTAGGACCACCCTGCATCCCGTCTGAACTAGTTGTTCGGGGGGCGTAACATTCTAACGTTCGTGAATGTCAAATTAAATGTGCTGACATGACAATCGCAAGAGTTACATGTAAGTGACTTATTTGCATACACTCCAGCATTCCCGTGATGGTGCTTCTCCGTCAAGGAGCCGAGAAGCTGGTAGCTTGAGCCTCGAGATGGCTGCTTGAGATTAAGATTACTCCCCACCTCCTCCCAATCCTCTCCTGTAGCCACACAACCCACAAATGGGTTGACATGGTTGCGAAGAACCGGCGAGCAGGATGACAGGCATGTTTCCTTCCGATCCACGTCACCCCCATCTTCCCACAAAGTCTATCCGCGCACATACCCGTACTCCTCGTTTCGTGCCGCTGGGCTTGTGGGAAAATAAAAATTTTATTTACGGTGTAATGTAGATCTTACTTGGTTGGTTGAACCTCATGATTATGCGATGATGATGTACGATTGGATGGCTGTGATGTGTGCTAGTAGGGCGGCCGCGCTCGGGTAAGGTCAGGTGGGTTGACTTGTGTGTTTTATGGTTTCAATTGGTTGCGGCGCGTTGTTGGCGCGACCGGAGTTGTTATGGAAGCGGATATTGAATTTTGGGCAAATTCGGGTTATTTTATTGGATTGTCCCGGCTGGAGTGAGATCCTTGTGACATATTAAGCCTGGAGATGCTGTGCGTGCTGGTTTGTGGCAATCTACAGGTTCATGATGAGATGAATGGCCTTGAATTAGGGAACAACAAAATTGATCAATAACTCCACATGGCGCATGCCTTTCGCTCCACCAAACACGCTGCCCGCACTCAAAATCCCAACCCAACCAACGACTGACAAGAGTGCCGGTGAAGAGGTGACGGGCTTAACATAGCTGAAATAATCTTAACTCATTGGTCCGCAGGGAATGTATTCCACGCCACAATTCGCAGGACAGATGACTTAAACCCAGGAATGCAACAACAATGATATCCTTTGTCCGTTAATTGAATGCCGACGATAATTGCGGAGTCGTGTTTTCATCAATGCCCACAATTAATCGCAGTTCAATCAATGAAGCCGTAACTACCCGCCGCGACTTGACCACTAGGTTCACTCTCTCCTCTCCGAACGGAGCACACAACCAGTCATGAGTCAATGTTTGTGAGAGAATAAAATAATGCAATTTTAATTAAAACGTTGCTACTTGTCGGCTGCTTTATGCCTGACAGAACTGTTGAATGGGCAGCACATTCATCGGCTGACCTTTAATCCCAGACAGAGGTCGCCTATGGACATCCAAACGGAAGCAAATTGATTGGTCCTCGCTCATATCATTCGTGGAACTTTCGACGGAACCAGATTCAGAACTTTTCTAATTGCAGTCAGATTTGAGTGTCTACATGCTCAGACAGTTCCGTGGCTAGGGACTCCAATTATTCACGAGGAAGCGATACGGACGCGACGTCCAACTTGTCGGAAACCTCTCCATGATCTGAAAACCACACCAAATTTCAAATGCCAGCTGCTTTTCATAAAACGAAAGTTTTCTGCAAAATATCCCATTCACACTCAAACACTCTGCGGACGGACATGCCACCAACAGTGCGCAGG
The DNA here is from genome assembly GCA_955652365.1 of Eristalinus aeneus. Lineage (NCBI taxonomy): Eukaryota > Metazoa > Arthropoda > Insecta > Diptera > Syrphidae > Eristalinus > Eristalinus aeneus. The sequence goes on along the minus strand of OY019130.1, from coordinate 89,884,741 downwards.
GTGGATGCACATCGTCAGGGGTACCATGCTGTCCGACCTCAGACGGACCAAAAGAACGAAGTAGTTCAGTGGCGGTTGGCGGATGTACCTGAGGAACATATTGCGACGTGCGGTGTTGAATTGCTGCCCCTGAGGAGACAACTAAAATTCACAGCATATCAAGCATTTTAAGGAATTGTTTTCTCAAATCGGAATTTTTCAACGAATTCCCGGTATTCTCGCTCAAAATCAGTTTCTGAGCACCAGCGACAGTTGCGGAGCTCCAATTAAAATCGTAACGCTCAGAAGCGCTTTCTCCAATCCAGCGAAAGTATCCAGTTATGGGTTGCTAATGCCTTTGGCTGGATTCTGACTAATCCTTGATGGAGTCCAGGGAAGAAGGGCAGCATTCAAATTTAACAGTTCATGGTTCGCTGATGCGAGTATAGAGCAGAAACAAAATGTTTGAACTTCTACGCGGAACGCTTCGTTATCTGTGAGACCTTTTACACTCCAATTCCTTCGGGTTCCTGATAACCGACTAAAGATGGAATTCGATTTCTCCACCAGTTTAACCCAGTGTATCGAACTTACTGTCTCGAATCTGATGTCCACTGTTCTGCATACAGTTGCGAAAGGCGTTACCGGGAAAATACTCGTATACGGCTTCTGGTAAAATTTCACACTAATCAGACTCGTACGTGGTTTGGGACTAACCGCGTAGAAGGAGAGGAGGAGGCGTAGAAGGAGAGTTGGCTAATGACTTCAAATGTTGGACGGAAATGCACATCGAAATGCAAAATTGGTTATATTTTTCATTTGCAGAGAAATCAATAATGATTGTGCACCGCGATGATGACAGGCCTAAGACTCTGTGAACTTCTTTGGTCGGCGATCGATAAGGTAGGTCGTAGCAAGTTGTAATAATATTTCAAACGCTTCGTTTGATACTTCAGCGTCTATTTATCTTGCAAGGCGAAAATTAGGCACCTGAGCCGTGGAGGTGGCAAATGCGAGTGCCTCCAACTTGAAACCACAAAATGCAAATCATACAAATATTATTACTTGAACGACAACCTATGGTAGAACTTGGGCAAGAATTGGTTGAGGACTTCAACGAGGACTGGGACGAGGACTTGAACGAGGACTTCGACGAGGACTTGGACGGGGACTTGGACTTGGACTTGGACTTGGACTTGGACTTGGACTTGGACTTGGACTTGGACTTGGACTTGGACTTGGACTTGGACTTGGACTTGGACTTGGACTTGGACTTGGACTTGGACTTGGACTTGGACTTGGACTTGGACTTGGACTTGGACTTGGACTTGGACTTGGACTTGGACTTGGACTTGGACTTGGACTTGGACTTGGACTTGGACTTGGACTTGGACTTGGACTTGGACTTGGACTTGGACTTGGACTTGGACTTGGACTTGGACTTGGACTTGGACTTGGACTTGGACTTGGACTTGGACTTGGACTTGGACTTGGACTTGGACTTGGACTTGGACTTGGACTTGGACTTGGACTTGGACTTGGACTTGGACTTGGACTTGGACTTGGACTTGGACTTGGACTTGGACTTGGACTTGGACTTGGACTTGGACTTGGACTTGGACTTGGACTTGGACTTGGACTTGGACTTGGACTTGGACTTGGACTTGGACTTGGACTTGGACTTGGACTTGGACTTGGACTTGGACTTGGACTTGGACTTGGACTTGGACTTGGACTTGGACTTGGACTTGGACTTGGACTTGGACTTGGACTTGGACTTGGACTTGGACTTGGACTTGGACTTGGACTTGGACTTGGACTTGGACTTGGACTTGGACTTGGACTTGGACTTGGACTTGGACTTGGACTTGGACTTGGACTTGGACTTGGACTTGGACTTGGACTTGGACTTGGACTTGGACTTGGACTTGGACTTGGACTTGGACTTGGACTTGGACTTGGACTTGGACTTGGACTTGGACTTGGACTTGGACTTGGACTTGGACTTGGACTTGGACTTGGACTTGGACTTGGACTTGGACTTGGACTTGGACTTGGACTTGGACTTGGACTTGGACTTGGACTTGGACTTGGACTTGGACTTGGACTTGGACTTGGACTTGGACTTGGACTTGGACTTGGACTTGGACTTGGACTTGGACTTGGACTTGGACTTGGACTTGGACTTGGACTTGGACTTGGACTTGGACTTGGACTTGGACTTGGACTTGGACTTGGACTTGGACTTGGACTTGGACTTGGACTTGGACTTGGACTTGGACTTGGACTTGGACTTGGACTTGGACTTGGACTTGGACTTGGACTTGGACTTGGACTTGGACTTGGACTTGGACTTGGACTTGGACTTGGACTTGGACTTGGACTTGGACTTGGACTTGGACTTGGACTTGGACTTGGACTTGGACTTGGACTTGGACTTGGACTTGGACTTGGACTTGGACTTGGACTTGGACTTGGACTTGGACTTGGACTTGGACTTGGACTTGGACTTGGACTTGGACGAGGATTAGGACTTGGACGAGGGTTTGGACGAGGGTTTGGACGAGGGTTTGGACGAGGACTTTGACTTTGACGACGACTTGAAGAAGTAATTTTGAACAAGAACGAGGACGTGGGCGATCCCTTGAATAAGGATTTGGGCAAGGATTAGGACTTAGATAAGCAACTAGACGAGGATGTCGAGGTAAAATTTCTGACTGAAGTTGCACTTCTAACGCATGAGAATTCAGACATATTTGTAAATATTTTTATTTATAGTCCTCATAACGAAGTTTGAGTTCCACCATCCCAGTGAACTCAACTTAAGGTACAATGTCACACGATCGAAACCGATCCAAAAAAAATGAGACTGTGGACGCCTTTAATTGAATGTAGCGCCACGCAATCGAGAGAAACTAATGACTGACAAATCGAAAAATGGCTTCTCGTGAATGGCGAAGTCTTCGGTCCTACAAATTGCAAGTTTTTCAAAAACAGACAAGTTTTTGTGAACTCGAGTGACACTTTAAAATTGTGAAACGTTCCCACTTGAATTTCTTAATCTTCAATATTGACACTGAGAGTTAAATAATATTGTTGCGGAGCATGGGAGAAATAATTAATTTCTTAGTTCAAAGACCTTAGAAAGGTTAACATTAAAAATATACTTTACAGAAAATTCGTAACACCCTTCTCAGATGTCTGCAAGCAGAATTTTTGCATGTTCTTCTGTAAAGTCTCGGACACGTAAACGATTCCATGTGCCATGTCCGAATTCTCTTCCCCAGATCCATCCTCGGCAACAGACGGAGCCCAACACAATTATTTTTTGTTGAAACTCATTGCTTTCCGACAAAGGATAACTAATGCAAAGCAAAACCAAGGAAAGTACAGAGAATCATTTGCATTTTTTCTTCCCCATTATCCGTTCATTAATGAAAATATTGAATTTAAATGGGAATGTCTTTCCCCCTTCCTCCCACTCAGCTCAGTAGATCAGTTCCTAATGATGTACTTAAGGACTGTCTCGGCATGCATGCGAATCACGCCAATTTAAAAAAAAGTGGGCTACGATGTAGAGACAAAGCCAGGAGGGGAACATGAACGAAAAAAATTAAAGCGGAAACACAAAACGTTTTTCCAGCCAAGAAAGAAGAATGACGAAGATCCGAGGACAAAGAAGCGGGCGTAAGGAGTTTTAGGACAACAGTCGAAAATAAGGACATTAATATTGTGTTACGGAAAGCTGAAGAACGTCTGCATAAAAGAATTGAAGTGAACAATTGAAAGGAAAATACGGGTATCCTACACACAAATAGAAGATGATGACAGTGAATGAAATCCATTTTCCAGCTCAGCTATGAGTGAGTCCTTCAGCTGTCGGATGTTGTCCTACATACAGTTTTGTCCAGAATTCGTTGTTGGCAGTGCGTCCCTCGAACGGTCAGAATGAAATGCTCCATTGGAAGTGACTTTCGAATGATTGTTTAAGCAAGTCCACACTAAGTGAACCAGAAAAAAGTCCTGCAACCGAAGGACAGAAGTCGTCGACTACGGAGAGTTGCCACGGGGTTCTGTCTCCAAAAGAGACAAAAGAGAGCTTTCAAATTTCAATGCAAAAATAATAAGAATACACTGGCGGAGACAGTTTCAAAGGTTTATAGGGCAGTTCGTCCTTCCTCCTTCGTTCAAATTTCCCAGACTGACCGGGTTTGGATTTGGATTAATTTATTTTGAGTAGCCCCCTGTACGTTGGTTCTTTGGTAAATTCAGGTAAGTGTATCACATGTTCCGATTGAGCAAGAAGAATCTTTACTCCAGAAACCAACATTGGCACACAAAGGGTCGGAACTCTCAGACAAGTCCGGCGGCGGTGGTATCTCTGCCAGGGTGCAATCCTTTCAGCAGCCAGTCTATCTCCGATATGATATCGTCTCTGGCTTTTGCTGGTGACGTCTTTAAAGCGCGGCTACAGACCTCTGGGGAATGGGAGATGGTTGCAGTGACACAAAGGGACGGAGGTTGTAAGAAAACATTCTCAGCAGACGGGGATTCGGTGATTATCAATGTTTCAACCTCATTGAGCAGTCCAACCACGGCGCGTCTTTGATAGCTCTCCAGCCGTGGCAGATGTTTTGTTGGAAAGGACCATAGCAGATGGGAACCGCCCTCAATAAAGCAGAAAGCTGATGATTGCTACGCCGATGGTGGTTGCTCCTTTTCTTCACGCACATCAGACACAGATAGGATCACCCTTGGACCACGCAGAACTGACCCAAGCGAAGGCATTGGGAACTTATGTAAATCGGGCTGAACGGCAAGCACTTCGTGACCAGTGTCGTGTGCTGGACCAAACAGCAGCACATCTAACAACAGCGGACACCCGCGCTATTGTTGGCGCAAGTAGCGTTTTAAACCAAGCACTCACTCAACGGTAATCCACATCAACCGCAGAATCACAAGCTCTTGAGTTTTGAATATCATTCCAACGAACCGCAACCAGTCAGCAGTCTAACCCGCCACCCCTTCAGCAGGGCCCCACATTCAGGGTACTCTAACAAATTTACGCTCCTATTATGAAAGACAAGTGCGAGTATCGGTGCAAATGGAATCTGTCGTCGTCGTCGCCGTTGGAGCGCCCCTGTGCTGTGGTTTATGGTGTTTCTCTTTTCGAGAGCAGATGATGATTTACATTTCATTTGAATGAAACGTTCACTTGTGTTGCCGACGCTGCTGCTGCCTTGATAGTTAGTGCCGTTGTCGGTAATCCAAGCCGCAAGCACCTCTCTGCTGACACTACTTTAACGAGGCGGACTGGGATGGGAGGTGGCGAGTTGATGGGTGGCTTTAAAATCAAATCGCATCGTCTTAACCTCCTTTGAGATGACAGGCAGCGCACGAGGGAAGGAATAAGACTCTCGACAGGAGCTCCCAGATATGGCTGGCAGATTTCCTCTCAAGATGCGGGCTAACGGTTAACGTTTTGTGCGGTTGTTGTTGCTGTTGTTCTTGTAATTAATGACACTCGTGAGAAATTACCATTTAATGGAAGATTTGACAAGGGTTCTTGTTTCGTTGGTTTGTTCCCTGTCGCCCTACGTCGTAGACGTGCTTGTGCACGACTGTGGGTGAGGTGGGAGAGCCTCGGAGCCTCGAATGAGTTGGAGGGTCTGCAAAAGCAGCTTCACCAAAATGTGTGCGAATAACGATAGTTGTCTTCTGTGACACGCGGGTGGCCCAGGATAAGGAGCTGCTCTCTTCTGGGCGAAATGAATCGCAGGGATGTCGCTTATGCTTGTGAATAATATTTCGAATCATTTTGTAAGGGGATAACAAATTGGTTGCTAAATTGTATTATTTTATGAAATTCATACTGCACAAATGAACGCAGTCGCAATTCGCCAGCTCAGACGCTGCTCGTAAATGATTTGTTTGGACTTTGAATTAAACGTTTGCCATTGTTTTTAGGAGTGAAGGGGACGAACTAAACTGAGGCTGTGAATGTAGATATAGGAAATAGACGAGGATTGTTTCACTGTACTGCCACGTCAGACTATTAATTTCCGGGATTCTCTTATAAGTGAGTTGACCATGCAGGACATTCACTGAAAAGACATTCAGCGCTTAGTTGTAAAAGACAATCCGAAAAAACAATTCAAAAAAGGCAAAAATTCTTTAAGCGATTTTTGCAGTTTTTAATCTTGAATTCTACGTCGTGTGTTGATACTACAAAACTATAGTTATTACTTAAAGTAAAGATAACCAACCAATATGAACCAGCAGGATGTGGAAGGACTCAACGAGCTCAAGTACTTGCAAACCACCGAACACTTACGAAGGGCATTCAATATATTCTCGGCTCAGTATCGGGGTGAAGCTGTGGTTGTATATATAAATTGATTTATTTTTGCAGTAATACTATTATTTTAGTGCATTCATGTAAAATTTCATATAAATTTGATTTTTAATTCGAGTTTTATCTCTAGTTAAACAGAATCATAATGGCAACTGAGACGATGATGGTAAAAATTGAGCATCGCGCTGTAATTAAATTTCTCACTTAGCAAGAATAAAGTCAAAAAACTATTCATGAAGAGATGGTGGCTGTTGATTATCAACTGTGCAAAAGTGGTCAACTGAGTTCAAGAGAACTTTGAAGACGACCCCCGCACCGGCGCCACGGGTATTGCTTGTACGGGAGAAAGCATCAAAGAAGTCGAAAAACTTGCTGTTGAGGATGCCCAAATAAAAGTGAAAATGATGACAGAGATCACCAAGCTTTCAACTGGTACCATTCACAACGTTCTTCATGAAAATTTTAACCTTTCAAAGGTCAGTGCAAGGTGGGTGCCATGAATGCTCACAGCGCCTCAGAAAAAAGTGAGAATCGCATGCTGTAGAGAGCTTTTGGAGATGTGTAGTAAGAAGGCGGATGGTATCCTGAATAGAATTGTTATTGGGGACGAAACATGGGTTCACCACTAGGACCCGAAAAGCAAACAAGAGTACATGCAGTGGCATAAAAAAGGAACAGATCCCCCAAAGAAGTTCAAAGTCACTTTGGTCCTTCGATTAAAATAAAAAGATCACAGCGGCCTAAACAGCATATTCAAGGCTCACATTGGATTTTAAAAGCGTTTCCAAGGCTCACATTGGAATTAAAAAAAGCGTAACCAGGGCTCACACTGGTAGTAACAACAAATCAAAGAATTCAAGAACAAACATTCATAAAACATAAAACGTAAAACTGCAAGATGGTTTTAGATGAAACTGAGGTCTACATCGTAGTTGCTAGGCAGAAAACTCTGGCAGAAGAGCTAGAGAGAACTATTATAAATTTTTCAAAGGACAGCCCAACGCGAAAAACGAGTAGATATTTAGAAGAAAAACTAAATCGCACAGATGAAATCTGGGCAGAGTTTCTAGAAAACCACAGAAAGATAGAAAAAGTGGTAAAACATGATACTCCGTACATGCAGAGTAAAACAGTAGAGAAAGTACGACATCTCTATGAACAGCTACGGGAGAAAATAACTAAGACAAGCCCGTATGTCAGCGAACCAGTCGCCTCTGAAGAATTTAAGGCGAAAATTCAACAACACAACCCATACACCAATGAACCAGGCACTTCAGGAGAAAAACTGAGTCGGGAGCAATCGCAACGATTGCGCAAACTAAATATAAAAATGAAGACGATTGCTAATAATATAATGGAATTTGAAGAGGCAACTTTAACGGAATATTCAACGGAAGTACATGACTTCCAACAAAAAATATTATTAGATCAATCAAGAAGCTTCACTGAGTTGCACGAAGACTTTATGATGAACGCTTCAGAGAACGAGCTCAATACAAGCTATGTGATAAATGACGAGTACCGGCAAGTACAAAGAGAATTGAACCGATGTCTTCATAAAATGGCTTCAAAACTCAGTGAAGTGAAGCAATTAGCGATTGAAGAGAGACACCCTCAGGTTGAGGCACGATTGCCACAGTTAAAAATTCCGATATTCAAGGGAAATTATTTGGAATGGCAATCGTTTTGTGATATCTTCACCACCATTATACATAATAGAAAAACTCTCAGCACAACAGAAAAAATGGAATATTTGAAAACCCATTTAGAAGGAGAGCCACTGCAACTAATACAGCACCTAACCATTTCAAGTGCAAATTATCAATCGGCATGGGAAACATTGAAGGGTAGATACGACAATGAAAGGAAAATTTTCGGAGTACACATCGAAAAAATGCTCAAGGCTGGTCATCAAGGCAACCAGTCAACATTAAACTCAATTAAGGCGATCTTAGATGCAACGAAGGAAGGCCTATCTGCTATAGCCAACATGGGCTTTGATACAACATCTTGGGGCCCTCTTATTGTTCATCTTATCACGAAGGCGTTAGACCAAGAGAGCAGAAACCTGTTTGAGCAAAGTTTAGAACAACCAAACAAGATGCCCTCACTGCAGACATTGTATGATTTTCTGCAAAGAAGATACCAAGCATTGGAGGTGACGGGATCATCTAGACAAAGATATTGCAAGGAGGAAGCAAAGGTCTATGTTCGCAATTATCATTTAGCAACTCGAGCTAAATGCATATTTTGTAAGAATGACCACAATCTGTACTCCTGCAGCAAGTTCTTGAATTGGACGCCTAAGGAAAGATGCGAACAAGTTAGACTTGCTAAGTTGTGTATAAACTGCTTAAGGCATGACAAGAAGGATGCGTGCACTAGTTTGCGAACTTGTAAGCAGTGCAAGAAGAAACACCATACCCTCTTACACCAAGAAGACTTTGCCTTAAGAAGACAAGCTGTTGCTCGTTCACCAAATGACGGAAGAATGCATTCGGATGGAGTCCAGCCTAATTATGGACATCAAAATCAAGGTGTTTTGCTTGCCACAGCATTGATATCAGCGACGAATATTGATGGTCATCAAAGAAGACTTCGAGCTCTCATCGATCCTGGATCCCAAGCAACACTTATTACCGAAGAAGCTGCACAGTCATTACGTTTGCCAAAACAAAAGGTACATACTGAAATCAGTGGTCTAGGAGCAACTGATGCTGGAACAGCTCAGTACAAAGTAGAATTAATATTAGCACCAAGATTTGCATCAGACTTCAAACTGGTGACCACTGCGCTTGTCTTACCGACACTCACCAGACTGACTCCAGACAAAAATGATTTCAACGAAATTCCTAACAACTTAAGGAACCTGTTGCTAGCTGATTTAACATATAACATATCCGGTAACATTGATTTGATTCTTGGAGCTGATGTTTACGGAGACATCATCCTAAATGGCGTTAAAAAGGGACCAAAAGGTTTTCCCATTGCACAAAGATCACAATTCGGTTGGTTCATCTCAGGACGTACTTCAACCAAACGCGGAAGTGTAAAAATTATAGGAATGGTTGCCCAAACATCGTTAGAAAGACAGATCAAGAATTTTTGGGATCAAGAGGAGATACCGGAAAATATTAAATTAACACAAGACGACCTTAGCTGCGAAAAGTTGTACGAAGAAACACACTGTCGAGATAGAGATGGCAGATATGTTGTTGACATTCCATTTAATAAGCAATTGGAACAGAAATATAGTCTTGGAAAGTCAAGAGACAGAGCAATTGCAAGATTACTCCAACTGGAAAAAAAATTCAAATCGGACCCCTCAATGCACCGCGAATATAGTAATTTCATAAGAGAATTTATAAGTCTAGGTCACATGAAAGAAGTTCCTGAAAATGAAAGGCAAAAAGAAGGTGCATACTATATGCCGCACCACGCTGTCATTAAGCCTCACAGTCTGACAACAAAGCTCAGAGTAGTGTTCGATGCATCAGCGAAAACATCCACTGGAATCAGTCTTAATGATCTCATGTTGGTTGGTCCTAGACTACAGTATGATCTAACCACAATTATTATGCGTTGGCGGCGACACAGATATGTGTTCACAGCAGACATTGAGAAGATGTATCGACAAATTAAAATCAACGAACTTCATCAAGACTATCAACGAATAGTGTGGCGAAACTCTTCAAGCGAAAAAATTAAAGAGTACAATCTCACCACCGTCACATATGGAACGGCATCTGCACCGTACCTTGCTGTGAAAACACTCCATCAGCTGGCATCCGATGAAGAGCAATGCTATGCGATCGCTGCACGCATCCTAAGGGAAGACTTCTATGTTGATGACCTGATGTCGGAAGGAGACACCTTACGTGAATGCAAATATGTTCAGAAGCAGCTTATAGCCTTATTAAAATGTGGAGGATTTCATCTTCGAAAATGGGCTGCAAATCACACGGAACTAATTGATGTTATCTCAAGTTCGAATAGCCTGTCACCAATCAACTTTAACAAGGAAGACACAATAAAGACTTTGGGCATACATTGGAACCCATCTAACGATACCTTCCATTTCAAGGTTAATATAAAGGAACATAAAGTATTAACAAAACGAACGACATTATCTGAAATGGCACGGTTGTTTGATCCATTAGGATGGCTCTCACCGCTAACAATCCGGGCAAAGCTACTAATGCAGCAGATCTGGAAGGCAGACCTCGGCTGGGATGAACCGCTTACTGCTGAATTACAACAATGTTGGTCTAACTTCAAGATTGAACTTCCGGCTGCAGAGACCATAACAATTCCTAGGTGGATTGACACACAAAAGGGCCAAAAAATTGAGTTGCATGGCTTTTGTGATGCTTCTGACGCAGCTTATGCAGCGGTAGTGTACTCCAGAGTCTACTATGACAATAAGTTTTCAATCAACCTGTTAACATCAAAGACAAGAGTTGCGCCGTTAAAAGAAAAACTCACAATCCCAAGGTTAGAGCTGTGTGGTGCTGTTCTTTTATCGAAGCTTTTGACGGAAGTAAGGCAGAATATTGGAGTGGAAGTACATAAGGTGTTCGCTAGGACCGATTCTACTATCGTCTTATCCTGGATAAAAAAGGATTCTTCCATCAAGGCCTTATTTATATCCAACAGGATATCGAAGATACGTAGAGCAGTAGATCCAGAATCATGGAGGCATATAAGATCCCCAGAAAATCCTGCTGATTGTGCTTCTAGAGGACTGAAACCAAAACAGTTACTAAGTCATCCTCTATGGTGGAGTGGACCGAACTGGCTAAAGAATGAAGATGGTTGCTGGCCTCCACAGCCTAATTTGTATCATTCTATGGAAGACTCCGTTGATCAAACAGTTGTGCTAACATCGTCGACATCAAAGGTGAAGGATAAAGGAATCTTTGACAGATTCTCCACTTACGATAGACTTCTCAGGGTAATAACATACTGTAGACGGTATATACATAATTCTAGAAGTACTGTGGCAGAAAGACGTTCAGGACCACTTACAGTGAACGAAATTGAAGAAACTACAAAACGTATTATACGTTCAGTTCAACTTGAAGAGTTCTCCACTGAAATAAATTGCTTGATCAATGGAACGGACATTCCGAAAAATAGCAAGCTATTGTCGTTAGACCCCCAGGTAAATAAGGAAGGAATTTTGACTATTGGGGGTCGTTTAGAGAACTCCAATTTACCCCAAGCCCAAAAACATCCTTACATTCTGCCGTACGCCGACAATTACACGAGATTATTAGTACAGACAATACATGAAAGGACACTGCACGGCGGAATAAAACTAACGATGACTACATTGAGGCAGTCTTACTGGATTCCCCATGCGAAGCGATTGGTACGTAAGGTTCTGCACAATTGCGTTCGATGTCACAGATTTAAGGCATCTAGTACTCAACAAATAATGGGGGTGTTGCCACCACCAAGGGTGTCACCATCAAGGCCGTTCACTCACACTGGAGTGGATTATGCAGGACCATTTCAAGTAAGAATGACGAAAGGAAGAGGAGTTCGATTAACAAAGGGTTATGTTGCGGTTTTTGTGTGTTTCGCAACCAAGGCAATTCACCTCGAATTAGTTAGCGATCTCACATCTGAATCATTCTTAGCTGCAGTGCGAAGATTCATTTCCCGGAGAGGCATCTGTTCGAACTTCTACAGTGATTGCGGAACAACATTTGTAGGAGCAAGCAAGGAGATACAAAATATCTGCAAACTCGTTGCCAGTCAACTAAAAACCGAAGTATCAGACAAACTGCTCGTGGACGGTATACAGTGGAATTTTATTCCGCCAGCTGCACCCCACTTTGGAGGATTGTGGGAAGCCGGAGTAAAATCCATGAAATATCATCTTAAAAGTGTCATCGGTGACACCACGCTCACCTTTGAAGAATTTTATACAACGTTAACACAGATAGAAGCATGCCTGAACTCCCGCCCACTGACCACTCTGAGCAATGACATCGATGACAAAATGATTTTAACCCCGGGACATTTTCTAATCGGCTCAGCATTAAATGCCCTGCCAGATCCCACACTGGATCAAAATAGAACCTACCGCTCTCGATGGCTATTGATTCAAAAAATGGTCCAAGATTTTTGGCAAACATGGTCATCAGAATATCTAAGCCAGTTACAACATCGTGGGAAATGGAAACAGAAGAGAGAGAACATAGGTATTGGAGATATAGTACTGATAAAAGACGATCGGCTTCCACCTACTAAGTGGAATTTGGGAAAAATTACTGAAGTGTATCCTGGAACAGATGGACAAGTTCGAGCAGTTACTGTATACAGCAATAAAAAGTACGCGAAAAGACCGGTAACAAAGTTGTGTCCTCTACCAATAGAAAAAAATGCCGAACCAATAACTTCTGTTGAAAGCAGAGCAAGTTCCTCAGACCAGAAATGCAAACCTGTCGTATTATTAGGAAAAATGAATTTCAACCTATTCCTTTGGATTTGTATGTTTACATTAGTCTTAAGCTCTGCAGTTGGCCAACAAATAAGCAACAACTATGAAATTACTAAATTTGAAACAACCCCAGGGATATATTTTGAAGATATTGGACATGCAAATATGGTTGTCGGATCGTGGAAAACCATAGTGTTCTTCAATCTGACCAACTATTGGACAGATTTCTATACATATAGAAAGTTCATAAAACACATGAAGGACATTTGTCTAAACACAAACTTGTCAGACTCGAACACTTTGCTGTGTGATAGCACTCTATATTTATTTGACCGACAAATGGCACAAATTGAACGAAACAATGATATACTGCGTCACACAAACAATGAATCACCACATAGGATGAAACGATCACCCTTTGACTTCATCGGAACAATCAGCAACAAATTGTTTGGGATTCTGGATCAAGACTTTGCGGCTCAATATGAACAGAAAATAGCAGAAGTCACCGACAATGACAACCATTTGCTCGGTCTATTGAAGAATCAAACGAGCATTATAGACTCCACATTAAACCTATTTCAGGAAGATCGAACGGCAACTCAAAGCCAGTTAAGGATAATATACAAAATGATTTCTAAGTTAGAAACTCAAGACGAAAATGAACATGTTTTCCAGATGTTTATATCAACAGCCTTTCCGGCGATGTTAATATTGATGAGCTTCTACAACACACAAAATACACTATTGGACATTATATTGGCAACACACCACGGACAAATCCATCCTTTGATATTGACGGTGAATCAGCTGAAAACCGAACTCTCTCGGGTTCACAACAACATACCAAGAAGCATGATGATACCAGGAGAAGCAACTCACGAGTCAATTATTCAACTATATAAGACGTTACAACCAAGAGCACGAGTAACAGAGAAAAATGTTATTATCGAAATAACGCTGCCACTCTTGTATAGTGAAGATTTCCGAATGTATAAACTTCTTTCAGTGCCAACTTGGCGAGAAAAGAAATTTGTATATATCGTGCCGTCATCCGACTATTTGATAGTTAATCTTGAAGGCGATCATTTCTACCCTTTAGACGAAATATCATTCTCGATGTGTAAGCAACGAACGTCAGGATCATTCTGGTGCGACATGAAACATCCTTTGTATCTTACCGAGTCTACTGTTAGCTCCTGTGAAATGGGTCTCTTAAGACATGCAGGCCACATTCCATCTTTTTGTGTCATTCAAACCGTCAATCCTCAACTGTATTGGGTACAAATGCATCATACAAACACTTGGATATACAGCACACCATCCGCGGTCAAGGTAGACATAGCATGTGGAAAAGAGTCTTCATCAGCGCAATTGACGGCAAGTGGAATAATGCAGTTGCAACCAAACTGCAGGATTCTTCAATACAACATGATGATTTTTGGACGTCAGTCAGTAACAACGAGGATAACTTCATCGTATTTACCGCTGCCAAATATTTCTGAATTTCCATCGGATCAGAATTACTCCAACGTAGAGCCGCCTGTTGTGGGAACAAAGATATCACAGCATATCTCCAGGTTGCAACATGAGATCGCTCTCCAAAAAAGTCAAGAAAAACTGTCAAATCAAATCCGAACCCACAAGATTCAGCAATATTCAATAAGCGGTGCATTAGCATTTGTCATCGTAATTGCACTAGGCATTGCTGCCTTGAAAAGGTGTAGGAAAAGGAAGTCAGCCACCATTAACATCGTGACCACTCCTAACCCAGCATTAATTGACCGAGGAAATAAACCTGCTGCATCATCAATATTTTCTGACGACCACTTTGTCGTCTAGGCGGCCCCAGCATGTTGTGATCATTCACAACAATAGTGAAACACGATGCCAAGCGATGAAGCACAGAGCTCAAGAACGCACAACCGCTTGATTCATTCACCTTTGTGCATTTCGTTTCCCCTCGTTTTCGTTTTATTATCGTAGAATAAGCAAATTTGTAGTATTTAAGTGAAATTATTTGTAAATAAAGGGCCAGTTCATTAAGGTAACCATCAAAACATTGACTTCCCCCCACCAGCGGTAAGGGGTCATAATTTTTTTTCTGTTTGACTGTTAAAGCAAACACACTCACTCGGGACTCAAAGAGAATCTTGCTTATTGAGTACAAAAAAAAGGTGAAACCATCAACGCCATATCCTGCGCTTCCACTTTGCATAATTTGCGGGAGGAAATTAAAAAGAAAAGACGGGCTTAACTCGCAGCGGGTGTGTTGGTTCTTCATGACAACGCTCCTGTTCACACGACGCGAGTTCCCAATGCTGCTGCGCGAGATTGTGGTTTAGAAAAAATGCAACTCCCACCGTATAATCCAGACTTTGCCCCTAGTGATTATTTCCGGTTTCCGGATTTGACAAAAATGTCTTCGCGTAAAAAGATTTTCGGATGATGAAGAACGCAAGTCGGTAATAAATGAGTATTTTGCAAAGAAAGAGGACATTTTTTTTTTGAGGTTTTAAAAAAGCTTATCTGAAAATGTAACAAATGCATTGATGTTAGGGGAAATTGTATTGAAAAATAAAAACAATTTGAATTGAATTCGCATTTTCCTTCATATCGATACCGAGAATATGTTGAACGCCACTCGTATATATGTGGGATGCTGTCACCCCTGGGTCTGTTCATCTAACCGCTCACCCACTACAAGCCACCTGAATTCAAACGAGAGAGCCAGTCTCAGTCAGTCGAAAAGAGGATGCTTGACTCAACGCTTCATTTTTTTATTTTTTCGCATGTTCCTTAATCATCTCAGTTTTTTGCAAGTTGTATTGTACCGAAAATTGCATCAATTTAATTCACTTAATTCTTTATTTCGATATCTGCGAAATACTTTGCTTATTTTTTAATAAATATTGGATTCAGCATGAAGAAGGATTGGGTTTCGTGAATTCGTTGGTATTCTACATATATACTGTGAGCGTCAAAAGTGAGTAAACAAATATCTGACTACTGTATAAAGATGAAAAAGATGTATAAAGAAGAAAAACAAAAAAAAAATACATTTTTTTTAATGAAAAATAAAACTACTTCATATATTCCGAGCCAAAAGTGAGTAAATAGTATACATTTCTATCAACAAATGTACTTATTTATTGCTTAAAAAAAAATTAAATTTAGTACTTTGTTGGTCCTCTTTTAGACATTATTACTGCCTTGAGTCTACGTGGCATAGACATTCACAGTTTATTGGAAACATCGGGGAAAATTTTTCACCATTCTTCTGTTATAGCTTTTTTCAGGTCTTCGTTGTTGTTAATAGTACTCTGTCGAATTCTTCTATCCAAATGCTCCCATAAGTGTTCTATTGGGTTAAGGTCGGCTGATTGCGGGAGATGATCAAGCTGTTTTGGGGTCATATAAAGCAACCATTCCTTAACAAGACGTGAGGTATGCTTAGGATCATTGTCTTGCTGAAAGATCCAATTCCTAGCTAAACCTAATTTGTCTACGCTCGGTTGCAAGTTGGTCCTGATAATATTTAGAGAATCTTCCTTCCTTATTGTACTATTAATGAAGACAAGATTACCGACTCCAGATGTTGCTACACACCCCCACACCATCACTGAGCCTCCACCATGTTTCACGACCGGCCTAATATTTTTTTCAGTGAATTCTTCATTTACTGCTCTCCAAATTTTTTTATTCATATGGCTCTTAAAAATTTCGAATAAAGCTAATAATAATAAAGCTGATAACTAATGAATAAAGCTGTTTTTGTGTATCAATGGAATTTGAGTTTTGTTGTTGTTTTGACCCAATTTTCATTTTAATACAGTAATCAGATATATGTTTACTCACTTTTGACGCTCACAGTGTACGAAGGTTGCCTTTTATATATTTCGGGATTGGGCAACCCTAGTGTCGCAATCTAGCAACTGCCAGCTCTATCGTAAAGTTTGACATTTTTGAGGTTATACGTACTCAGAACGTCTTGACATACGAGCGCTTTTTGTTTTGTTTACAGTAACTTAAAAGATTCATCTCGCCCAATAAATGGAATTAAATCGTGAAAATGTTCGTGCGATTATTTTTTACAACTTTCGACGTGGATTAAGTCAACAACTGTGCATTGATTAACTTAATTCAATTTTTGGCTATAAAGCTCCATCAAGGGCCAATGTTTATCGATGGTATGGTGAATTCACCCGAGGTCGTAGTTCACTCCAAGACGACTATCGAAGGTCGTCCAAAATCAGTTGCTGTTCCGGAAACCATTGATGCTGTGCGCCAACTGATATTGCACGATCGTAATATGACCTATCTTGAGATTGAGACAACCTTAGGTATTAGTGGGACCATAATACATTGAATATTGCATGAACATTTGACCGTCAAAAAAATTGTTCGCGTTGGATCCCACACAATTTGTCAATCGGTCAAAAAAAAAGCTCGTGTCGATTGGTCCAAAGAAATGCTCCAAAAGACTATCGCGGTGCTTCGAACCACGTCTACGACATCGTGACAGGTGTCGACTGTATGGGTGTTTCAAATTGAGCCAAATCCAACAAAAGTTGGCACTTCCAAGCAAATGGTTGCCTGTTATTTCGGAAAAACTGGACATGTCGCAACCGTACCACTAGAACAACGCAGAACAGTCAATTCTATGTGGTACACAACCATTTGTTTGCCAGTTTTGTTCCATGAAATCAGAAAAACCAACCGCCGAAGACGGATCACTCTTCACCACGATAATGCGATCTCTCACACATCGGCTCAAACAATTGCATTTTTGAGCACTCAAAACATCGATTTGATGAGTCATCCGCCGTATAGTCCTGACTTGGCACTGAATGACATCTTTTTATTCCCGCACATAAAAAATAAAATGAGAAGTTAGCGTTTTTCGACACCTGAAGAAGTGGTTGATGCATTCAGAGTGCATGTTTTGGAGATACCTCAATCAGAGTGGCAAAAGTGCTTCGACAATTGGTTCAAACGCATGCAAAAGTGTATTGATTTAAATGGGGAATATTTTAAAAAACAATAAAGCTATTTTCGACGATTAATATTTGTTTTTTTTTTTTTTTGTGGTCGCCGTGGCGTAGTGGGTAGAGTGCGACGCTCACACGCCGAAGGGTATAGGTTCGACTCCCAGCTCAACACCAATTTTTCGAATTTTTCAGAGCACCACCTCTTTCGAGCTGCTGACAACACTCAAAGAGTAATAACTGTCTAAGAAAGCTTCTCAAATTTCGCAGTTCGGAGTCCACAAAAAACTGTAGGTCCCTTCTACTCGTGAGAGAACAGTAGCGTGCACAACACAAGAAGTTGATGAGCAAGCTTGGCCCTGGTCCCCCTTTGGACTGTGGCGCCAACAATTATTATTATTATTATTAATATTTGTTTTTGTTCTCTAATCCCGAAATATAAAAGGCAACCCTCCTAATATGTGGGGATTGAGTCATGAATCAACGACAGTGACCATCAGGTGCAGCGAACGAGCTGATATTAATATAAGTAGTCTTCAGTGAGGCGTCGTCGTCGTCATGTCGTTTAAGGCAGCTGAAGCAATGCATCGTTACTAAAACAGATGATCGGGGCTTGTTTATTGCTTGAATAGCGGATACCAGTTGGGGATCATTGGTGAACAATTGAGGTTATCGCCACTACGGTATAAATCAATGGAATGCTAGAAATAAACAAAAAAAGCTGCGGACGGTAGCAGCTGGTCTCCTAGTCGCAGGAATAGCTTGCTCATCAACCGCTTGTGTTGTGCGCTCTAATGTTCTCTCACGAGTAGAAGGGACCTACAATATTTTGCCGGCTCCAAATGGCAAAAATATCTTTGTAGTTTAGCATTCGATTAGAAATATAAAATGTATCCGGAAAAGGTAAAAATATTTGATTACTTCATAAATTAAAGCCAACAATTGTGTAATTAGTTCAGAGGTTTTAAATGAGAGCATTTGTTTTCTTTGTTTGTTCTTCTTCTTCTTCTTCTTGTGATGCTACAGTCCGGGGTGAGCCTGGGCCTTAAAAAACATGCCTCTCCAGCCAGCACGATCTTTCGCCAGCTGTCTCCAGTTGCGCACGCCAAGTTGGTTGAGGACCTTCTGCACTTGTGTGCGCCACCTTAGTCTAAGTCGTCCTCTGTTGTATTGTCCCAATGGGTCTGATTCCTTGTTCTAATGTTTGCAAAATATCTTCTGTTCCGGCAAAAGATTAGCATATCTCTTAATTGACCATATTTCTCACATATATCCTTAGTGTAAATGTGAAAGCAACATTGCTAACATTCTGCCGGAAATATTTGTTTTTATTTTTTAAAAATTGCGTCAACCAGTTTTCGAGGGAGCTGCTATTTCTTGTTTTGTTATTGTACTGTCCTCAGCAGTAATTGAGTTATCCTTGCCTAATAATCTGGCAAACTTATGAATGTTTAAAAAAACAACTGGTGTAAGTATTTTTGGCCATGGAATTTTGAATCAAAATTTCAAAACCAAAAATTTCTGTCTTATTCCACTAAAACTTTTATTAAACCAAAAATTTCTGCGAGAAATTCCCTGCCCTTCAACTCCGAGGTATTGTCGTCCATTAAAAATTAGTTTTCAAAATGAAAGTTATGAACTTGTAAAGATCGAAAAACCTACTACAGATACACAAATCCAAAATCTCCATGAGTCAAATATAAGGTTGTTAAATCTTTCGCTTTTCTGCTCTTCATTCAGTGCTTCATAAAGAGTGTTTCAGTGATCGGATTTATCTCAAATATGCGCCGTTCTGTTCGATAGTCTGTTTCCATCTAGAGGGCAACTTCATAATACCCCCCTCGTAGAAGCCCCTCTCCTTATTTGTGAAGAACTCGGACAGTAACTTTTTACAAGCCTCTTTTGAGTTCAACTTCACACCACCAAGGGCGTTCGCCATGGACAGGAACAGGTGTTAATCACTTGGCGCTATGTCCGGGCTATATGGTGGATGTGATAAGACCTCCCATCCGAGCTCCCGTAGCTTCTGACGAGTCATCAACGAAGTGTGTAGTCTTGCGTTGTCCTGGTGGAACACTACACCCTTTCTGTTGGCCAATTCTGGACGCTTCTGGTCGACCGCCTGCTTCAAGCGGTCCAGTTGTTCACAGTAGATGTTAGAATTAAGTGTCTGGCCATATGGGAGCAGCTCATAGTGGATGATTCCCTTCCAATCCCACCAAACGCACAGCAAGACCCCCCTGGCCGTCAATCCCGGCTAGGCCACTGTTTGGGACGACTCGTCGGCCTTGAACCCCGACCGTTTTCTCTTGATATTGTCGTATATGATTCATTTTTCGTCGTCAGTCACCATCCGCTTCAAAAATGGGTCGAGTTCGTTCCATTTCAGCAGCATACCACAGGCGTTGATTCGGTCCAGATGGTTTTTTGCGTCAAATCATGTGGCATCCAAACATCAAACTTTTTTTGTGTCTAGCCTTCTGCAGATGGTTTAAAATGATTTGGTAACTAACTCCCATCTTCTGGGCGATGTCACGAGATGCCACGAGATGCCGGTCTAACTCGATGATTTCCATGATTCGATCGATTTTCATCGTCACAGGTCTTCCTTCGGCTGGCTCTAAATCGTCGAAACCATTCCTCCGTGATTCGAAGTGATAGAGTACCATCCCCCAAAACACCATTAATCTCATGGAACGTTTCTCTAGCGGATTTGCCTTTAACGAAGGAAAACTTTAAAATAGCGCGAATTTCGGCGTTAGTGAACTCCATGTTTACACGTCTATAACTGTTGAACGCAATATCCAAACTATTCATGCATAGCGTCGTTTTGTAGGTTATGTCAAGACCATTCAAATGATGTAGTGCCAGATACGAGCTCTGTAGCATTTTGTACATAGCCAAAAAATTCAAAAGACAAAGAGGCGGAACCTTATATAACAATCGATAGCAAGAATTTGTTGTGATACATGAAACGATGTTTTCAATGATTGATGGAGAGCTTTGCAGCAGTTTATGCAACACAAAATCTTTCATGAGATGTTACCTATGCAGTGCAACATGCAAAGTCTACAACGTAGACAAATCGTATCGGAACAATATCTTTCTTTAAGTATTTCTGTTTTACATGCATGGATCAGATATTTAAATTCCTTTTGCATGTTGCACATTAGCTTCCAATTTAGAAATGGAGAACAAGAATAGAAGTTGCCGTCAATGGAAGCAAAAAGTGTTGTCAAAAAACCGGAAGTAAGAAGATACAAGGTCTAGAGAACACGGCCAAAACTTCCCATGTCAGCATTTCTGCCGGGCGTTGTCATATAGCAAAATGACCTTCTCATCACCTTCAGTCGTTTCTGATTGATTTTTACACACTGCACGAATCAAACGCATTATATGTAGTCGACAATGTTTCCCATCAATGGTTTTACCTGGTTTTAATAGCTCATAGTACACCACACACATTCGTGAATGTTTTCCCAGATTTGAATGTAGACGAACGTTGGAACGAGCTCTCCTTATTTTGCATGAAAGTTTATTTTCTCGGTGTTATCGTAGCATATCCCCTTTTCATGTCAACTCACGATTTAGTGCGAAAATCCCTTCCTTTGATGTCTTTCATGAAGCAGTTCGGTGGGAAAAAACGTCTTTCGATACGTCTCGGTTAAAACTCGCGCGACACCGTATTCTCTTGGTTTTGACTAAGCCCAAATTTCTCTAACCGAAAATGAACTGTTTGCGCAGTCGTTTTTAATTTTCCTGCGAGTTTACATCCCATTTGGCACGGATTCTGATGGAAAAGAGAGAAAAGAGCAATACCTCATCTTGAAGCGTTTTAGGCTGGCTTAGACGCTCTTTGTCTTCGACTCTAAATTCACCACTTTTGATGGGTCGAAATCACTGTTTATCGGTCGGAGCAGATTGACTTCAATCTCGTTAGCTGCACTTCCTACAAATGCTGTTTATTGAAGTTAAATCCGGACGTTTTCGAAAAGACTATGTTGTTGTCTGAAACAGACGCTAATGCACACTAATTCGTTCCAATGAAGGAGGTGATCGCTTTCAAGACCAGCAACTGGCATAGCAGAAGCAGCGGGTTGTTTTATTGTCATTGCAGATTAGTGCTGAACAGTTCCTATCCACCATGCTAATAGTCAATGCTGTAGCACTTGTCAGTTCTTTCCCAAAAAACTATCTGATCCAATACTCGTATCATCCAAAGGATTAAGCTTTCGATGAGATCATGAATACCTCTGTTTGCACCTCTTCCCAACAACAGATGGCTTCTAGAAAATGTCTCAACTGTCCGAACCCCAGTAGGCGCAAATACTTTCCCAGAAACTACATGAATTCCTTACTTCTGCGCACGGAAGATTGAATTGGTTTCACACAGACATGAACCAAGACTTCAAACTTTTTCTTCCCACATCGCAAACATCAGCCACCCGCAATTAAATTCAATTAAGCACACCTTGGTGCTGCTGCTAGTTCAAGGCGAATGTTTCACTTGAGAGTTGGAAATGCCTCAAGTCCATGGCACCATTCCCCTGAAAATGGGCTTTAAGAACGTCATACACACGCGTTGGTGAACTAAGGATCTTGCAATTAACCGCCACCTCAGGAGCACATCCAATTCCAAAGACGCTCCAAGCACCCTCACAGGCGGCGCGGCAACACGAGACTTAAACACCCACACTGGGTGTGTACACAACCCTCATGCAACGAGGACGGTCTGTAAAAATTCCACATTCCCATGTACTCATATCCGCACATTATTTTGTAATTAATTCTGTAGCTCAGAATGGCAACCGGTATGTGCACAAAAAGTAACACCCCGCCCGCCCACTTCGGAGGATGGATAACGCTCTGCTCCCGTCTGTTTCTGTACGGATTCAAGTTATTCATGATTATATCTTTGCGAGTTTGATTCCATTACCATTAGTTGTGTTCTCTTGTTACTGTTCTTTTTTCGCTCCAGCAGCTTCCACTCGATGACAAGAATGTCGTTCGAGGTAGCAGCCGCATACAGCACACCAGTCGGGGTAGGAGTGGTAAACAAGCTTTTAATTGCAACAAAAGAAACTCCTCAGTAATTAGATGCAATTATTCTAGATGGAAAGTTGATCCTTTAGACAGGTTTATGTGGCCCCCCGACATGTAACTCGGCAGTAGGTATTCGAGTGCATAAATAGCGCATCCTGCCGGGTACACAATCCCTGTGCATGCACGTATCATCGAGCGGAACTATCCCATTGCTGCCGCCATCCGATTATCGTATGTCCTCGTGTGCATCCTACACATCTACACGGGTGAATGGGGGAGTGGGGCAACAGGCACAATGGCAAAAAAACAAGGCCCAAGACAAATGATGGGATTTGAATGTGTCTGACTGGGCCGGAGCACGGGTGGAGATTATTGTCTGTCGGTCTTGTCAAGCGTTTGAGCTCGATACTTCCACAGAGTTAATGAGAAAAGTTTTCAACCGATGTATTCAAATGTTTTCAGAGTGTGCAACTGCTGGTGTGAGTTATGAGCATGCATGAAGGCGACTCCCGGTCTAGCGTGCATCGGGATAATGACTTGTCAAGTGACTGACTTGTACAGGGACAGGAAGGCCAATCGAACTCGGCAGCAGGTTCAAAAGTTGACAGGAGGACTTTCTCCAACGTATGCCACTGGGAGAGAGAAGAGAGAAGTGGTACGGATACAGCTCTGGACTACGCAATGCTTCTTGCGATGGAAGCTATCCTTGAACCTTAAACACCGACAAAAGGATACTCCGACTGCAATCATCATTATTCATTCATAGCGAACTCTCAGAGCGGCCCTTGCGAATCCAGCTGTCAAGGCTTCGATAATCAGAGCCTTTCCATTAACACATCAACAGCGAAGAGTCCGCTGATTCGGATAATCCTCTCGGCACCACGCTCAAGGAGGAATCTTAATTTTCGCCAGGATTACAAACGACGACATCTGAAATCCGGCGACTACAGCGCGTCTTATCCCCGCACGGTGCTGACCAACGCACGCCCGCCCGCCCGCTCGACGGAAAGGACACCTACAACGAGAGAAAAGAATAAATAATTCACTAGCTTGCAGTCAAGTGGGTTGCGAGACTCGGGGTAGGACAAAGGACCATAATTCGCACAGCGGAAAAGAATCGGTAATTAAATAAGTTTAAAAGTCCTCCGCACAGGATACCAGTGCAAGGACGCGACAGACAACAGGACACAACGATGGAGCCGAAAGAAAAGAAAAAAAAAACACAATAAAACAAACAGGGAGAGAGAGCAAAGTTGCCGAATGATAAATTACAAGTCCAACGGCTGAGCTTATTTTTGCCTTAACAATCCGAAGGAAGTCATCATTCATCATGATGATTAATTTGATTTCTGGTCCCCGCCTCCGTCCTGTGACACAGCCGATTGCCCAATTAGGTGGCGATACACAGCGAACAATTTATTTATACTGCGCCTAACCAAGGTGCAACAAGGACCAGCTGCCCACTCGGAAACGGTCAGCCGACGCGCCTGCCACAAGAGCTCAGCCCGACCCGGCAGCGAGATGCGAAATTAATTTCTCATTTTCTTCCGATTATCGTCTCCCATACGATTCCGGGCCAATGATATGAATGATGGACGAGATGTAATAAGTCGTTTCCCGTTTCACCCCATATGGGCTGACCCAAAGGACCTTTCACACACTGGACAACGTATGCAATGATTTATCTATAAATTCGAGAGTTAGGCCGCCCGGGCTGCACGTGCCGGTAATTACCACTCGGCTCTGATTTAATTTCGTTACAATTAATCCCAGGCCACATCTGTCCAGTCGTAGACACACTGTTCTTGTGTTTCATTTAATTAAAGCGTGCCGCAGCGACGAAGGAAGCAGCCCACTGATTGATTTCCCAAAAATGCTCGAACATGGAAAACATTTAATGTCAAGTCAAAGGGAAAGGCAAAGGCATGCATGGAATGCAACAGGACGTCCAACTCAACAGGAATGCATCTTCTTCAAACTCGATTGCAATTGGGTGGGGGCTCAAAATTCACATCAACTGACAATCGAGAATTCCGCCTGCGTAAGCATTCACCTGATTGTTATTCAGATTTTCATATCAATGGGAAGCAATCACATCATGTCCCCAGGAATTTGCAGTGCTCTTTCCAGACCACAAGCCAGTCCTTACAAGTCGAGTGCAATAGATGCAATAGACAACAGACAAAGGTCTGCCATCATCTGTCTCACCCCTGGGTGTGTCTGTGATTTGCAGTGATTCTGTGATCCCAAGACGTCATTCTCACGTGTCAGTCTAATCCATTAATTCACATCAACGGCAAACAAACTACAAGCACACGACCCCGATGGCTTCGGCCTCCACTGCCGCCAGGAACAACTCGAGAATAAATCAACATAATCCATCAAATTGACACTAACAATGCGACGGATCCCCTTTCGCTTTCGGGGCGAGTGTGTGCGGTCGGAATAAAACGGCGTTCGGTGGCAAAAATGGGCAG
Source organism: Eristalinus aeneus (assembly GCA_955652365.1). NCBI lineage: Eukaryota > Metazoa > Arthropoda > Insecta > Diptera > Syrphidae > Eristalinus > Eristalinus aeneus. The sequence goes on along the minus strand of OY019130.1, from coordinate 89,859,448 downwards.
GAAAAAACCACCGACAAGTGCCCTCAAAAGAGACTGCCACAGAAAAGCTATTAACAGGAATTCAGTTGCCTCTAATTGGGCGTCGTATTACATGGCGCACACGCATGGATATACAATAAATTACCCTTCGTTCGTCAGCATGCACAGCACTTACGTTTCAAGGAATGCCACACCAGAGATTGAAGCAGAGATTGACGGAAGCACCGTCCTTCCGAGTGGCTGACAAATTGGCATAAAATGAACGCGACATGGTCAGCTTGCAGATGCGATTGTATGCGACAGTCGGGTTTTGCGAAACTGCATTTATGAGAAAGTCCGTTCCTATGGGAGCCTGGCAAAGTGGGTTTTCCTCAAAACACCAAAGACGTTCCTGACTGGGAGACCCTGCATCGATGTGTCTCACTTGTGCGACGGAGGGAATCAATCAGCCCTTGGCGTCAATCTCACCGATTCCGCGCTAATTCCAAGTGAGAGCTTTTTTCCTTCTGACCAGATTTGCATCGACGCCCTACTGATGTGGGAGTTTCCGAATCGGGTTTGGATGCGGATCCAGGCAACGACTTCCTGTGAAGCAAGTCACACTAGCAAATGCTTCCCAAATAATCTCTCTTGTATATTTCAAAAAAGTTTTTTGCTTTCGTCTGATTTTGGAATAGCTCAGAAACTGATGCAATGGACAGCCAGGCAAGAACCACAAATCTTGGTTCTTCAGAGAAATGCCAGAACAAAAATGCCGAAGACAACGTCGTGCTTCTCTCTACAGGCATTGTAAAGCATTTGATCGTCGCAATGGCCCAGAGGTCAGAGAACTCCAAAAGGTGATAAAAACAACACACTTAAGTTTCCAACATAGAAGACAGCCACACCAACCTTAAACAAGCCTGTCTTCTTCATCTTTAAGGAGAAGTTTCCAACATAGAAGACAGCCACGCCACCTCCGCCTGTGCTCTTGCGGCGGTAACCCCTAATGGAACCTTAACCAAGCCTATTTTCTTCGTGTTCTTAAGCTGCTATGGACAACAGGCCATGTTGGAATTGTGGGCAATGAATATGCAGATGCTGCTGCGAAAGCCGCACTCAAGGCACCCAACCTCTCCTATTACACCTTCTCTCAATACGATTTAAATAAAATAAAAATATTACGCGAGTGGGAGAATTATAAACATTACTACCAAAAAATTAACCCTAATAAAACTCAGCCTAAATTCCCAACCGATATACCTAAATTATATATTGGGATGTATATCCGGCTCCGTCTTGGAAACACCGCATTCACTCACCAGCACCTGCTCAAAAGGGAGTCTCCTCCAAACTGCCTCACCTGCCGCAGACCAATAAACATCACCCACCTCTTAAGTCAATGCTTTTTATCAACGCAACCTGCAACACCGCAAAACAACCTCAACCACAACGTCGACCTACTATATCTCCTCAAGAAGCCAAACCAATCAAATATTAATACTTCAAAAAGTATCCTAGGAAAGTTAAGCATTACAATATAGACGTAAGTTTTTCGAGGGCCGTAAGTCACCGTAACTATTTGGCCCCTATCGTTCATATTAATTACAATTTTAATTGTGCATTAATATTATAATAAATAAATAAATAAAAATCTTCGTATTCTCAAGGGAGTCTGTCGGTAATTTCATTTCCCCTGATGTGTACATCAAACTACGAAGATTAAGTTTTAAGGCATTAAAAGCAGAGATAGCTTGGGAAACGCAGGACTTATGAAGAATCACAAATTGTTGGTCATTGGTAACAAACGTACAGAATTCCGCCTCGTTTTCGACCCAGTGCCTGATTTCAATGACATTAGAGCTGTCAGCCTCTAGACAAAGCAAAGCTGCTAACTGCACATTTTACAGCCAGTTTAGCGATTCCACATTGTGCTTTGCTACAACTGTACATTTCATAGAAGATCGAGAAGATGTGCTCTGGACGCCCCAGCACATCAAGAACCGATGTAAATATTAAGAAAGTGCAAAAATTGTGATAGAGAACCACCGAATGACTATCAGAAAAGCTTTGGAAGATTTTGACATATCGGTTGGCTCATGTCTTCCAGTTTTATCTGAGTGCCGAGCTATTCTTCAACGCATGCACACATCCCGCCGCCGTATGCACCACAACAAAAATAAAAAACTCTTTCCCAAAAATAGAAAAAAATCGCTCGAGCCGGAAAGAAAATCCTCCTTCACCGCGTCGCGAGTAAAACATGTTGAACATTAAAAGAATATATTTATATATACATACATATATATTTAAAAAAATTGTAATAAAAATTAAACCCCATTAGAATTGTGTAGTGCAGTGAAGTGATTTGGTATAGCACGCGTGTTATGTTAGCACACTTACCCCAAAACACGGAAGATGCGAAGTCAGCATTAATGGGCAATTGACTTCGTTTAATGCAGCAACGAGTGTCATGAACTTCATTGTGGAAATGAAGCAATGAGCGTCATGAACTTCATTTTGCTAATACGATAACGAAGTCAGGAAACTTATTGAACTGACTCGGTAAATATGTAAGTAGAACTGAGTAGGTCATAGATATTATTGCAGGGTAGGTTAAGAATATTTTCGATTAATAAAATCAGCCTCAAGACCACACTCAAACGTGTTTTACTAAAATACATAACTGGCGCAGTCGACGGAAGTATAATTCCAAAGAATTATACTGAACCAAATTTTATATAATTCCGAAGAATTTACAATTACAAGTGTTTATTTTGCTACAGTTTATTTGTGCTACATTTAATTTAAAAACCTAAACACTGGCAACAGTGAAAGAAGTTAGAAAAAAAATCGACCTACTGCAAGTAATCGTTCAACGCCAGGAAGAACAAATCGAGCGTCAAGAACAGCAGCAGCAGATAACAACATCTACAACAGCAGCAGCAAATAAACAACAAGCGAAGCCATCAGTATTTTACATGTCACCAGATAAGGTCCTTGGACAATTCCGATGTGTAAGGCCTTATGAAGGAAACGAAAATTACCGTCTGTCATCATTCATCCGTTCGGTGGAGTCAGCAATAAAACTTTGTCGAGAAGACCAATATCTACTTCAATACGCACTGGAGATTGTGGCGAACGAGAAAATTCAAGGAGATGCAGCGAAATGCATCAAACAACTGTCAACTGAATGCACTCATGCCGCAGGACAGCCCGAGCGCGCCCTAGAGAGCGAGGAACAGCCGAAACGCACCCCAAGGAGTTCTGTAAATTTTTGAACGACGCCAGACTCTCAACGGTCAACGGAAGAACGAAGACGGCAACGTTTCAGATTAACAAACGAATTATACCTTTTAAAAATAAAATTTGTTAATTTCTTGTGTGTACTACGTTTATGGTTTTTATCCTGACAAACGGAAAACGACGTCTCTCACACAACTGACTGGAGTTAACATCGAATGGGAGTATATAAAGGAGAAGCTGAGACAACACTTCAAACCTTCGAAGACGTAGTCTGAAGTGTATAATTATTGCAGAAATATTAAGGTGAGGCTGTATTACCTAATCCTGCTAGCATCAGTTCCAATGTCGTCCCAAATTCTGAGAATTGAGCAAATAGATTCCAACGCATGATTGGCCGTGATAAATATGGATGAGGTAGAGATCGTTAGTAAATATGACATAATATTACATGTTATAGAGCCCAACGAAATTTTAGATCTCCTTAGTAGGTTTATTAGAACCACATACGAAATAGATATTAATAAAGAAAGGAAAAATCTTATATTGGAGGAAATTGAAAACATCAAGAGTTAGGTTGTAACTATCATCACACATAGGTATAAAAGAACTTTACTCAATATCGTTGGCAACACTTTTAAATGGCTTTTTGGTACACTCGACGATAACGATAGGCGAACTATAGAGGAGCACTTTTCGGTTGTAGATGGAAACAACCACCAATTAATTAACACAGTAAATCAGCAGGTTAAAATAAATACCAATTTTAATGAAAGTATTTCTGAAATAGATAGACGGAGAATATTAGAAAGTCTCAACCAACTCGAAGGGCTGTCTTCAAGACCCCAAGCCGAAACCTTTTTTTTTTTGAACAAATGTTCAAACTTAAAACTCTCAAAGAAAAAGTTGAAAATATTCAACAAAATATAGCCTCCGCAATAATTGGCATTTTACATCCTAACTTACGAACCAATGAAGAAATCGTAAGTTATGATATCGATTTTCGGAAACTTTTAAATATTCGAACAGGAGTTGCCGTTTGCGAAAATAACTAAATATTGCCATGAAATTACCAGTCGAAATGCTCACTACTAACAAGAAACTTTTAATTCCCATCCCAACAAAAAATAGCATTGAAGTAGATTTTGAGTTCGAATTTATTATCGAAATAGGAAAAGTGTCCTACAAATATGAGGAAAACAAACCTATATAGGAATTGAAGAAAAGCAAAAAAGTGCCTTGGAACAAATTATTGAAATCGAGAGTACGACGGTGATAGCAATAAACATGAATAAGACACCATTTCACAGTACTTTTGATGAAAGAAACATTATAGTAACCGGAAATCACTTGATTTCCTTTAATAATTAATAATAATTGTTGGCGCTACAGTCCAAAGGGGGACCAGGGCCTAGCTTGCTCATCAACTACTCGTGTTGTGTGCGCTACTGTTCTCTCACGAGTAGAAGGGACCTACAGTTTTTTGCCGACTCCGAACGGCGAAATTTGAGAAGCTTTCTTAGACAGTTATTACTCTTTGAGTGTTGTCAGCAGCTCGAAAGAGGTGGTGCCGTGAAATATTAGAAAAATTGGTGTTGAACTGGGAGTCGAACCTATACCCTTCGGCGTGTGAGCGTCGCACTCTACCCACTACGCCACGGCGACCACTCCTTTAATAATTGCTCCACATAATAAATATAAATATAAATTGCTCCATATTTATTAAAACCACCAACTTTTCAAATAAAATATCGGAATACAAAGACACCTTTTTCATACCCAAGACAAATAACACATTTCAAACTATAAATGCGATTACTCTTGAAGATATTATTTTGAAACAAAAGGAAAACATCAAAGCCATTGACGAGTTCCATAAAACTATACATTACATTATTATTGTTTTTGCTATAATTACTGTGTGTCTAATAATTGGGTATATGAAAAAGACAAAAAAAAAGTGAATGCCCTAAACCAAAATATTGTCAATACACGTAAGAATGTTGATGAAATTCCTAATATTGTTGAATTGAAAGAAAAATATGGTTTGAATGATTGTTAACTTAAGTTAAAGTTAAGCAAGAAAAATATTGAGATTCAGGAGTATCTCAAGCTAAGGGGGGAGGTGTTATGTTAGCACACTTACCCCAAAAAACACGGAAGATGCGAAGTCAGCATTAATGGGCAATTGACTTCGTTTAATGCAGCAACGAGTGTCATGAACTTCATTGTGGAAATGAAGCAATGAGCGTCATGAACTTCGTTTTGCTGATACGATAACGAAGTCAAGAAACTTACTGAACTGACTCGGTAAATATGTAAGTAGAATTAAGTAGGTTATAGATGTTATTGCAGGGTAAGTTAAGAATATTTTCGATTAATAAAATCAGTCTGAAGACCACACTCAAACGTGTTTTACTAAAATACATAACTCGCGCGGTGGCGTTCCCCCCTTTGTCATCCTTTACAAGCCAGGTATTCTCGGACGCAACTCCCGTTTATTTTCCAGACGGGCTGGGGCGATGACTGAATTTGCTTAGCATCCGACATAGCGGATTATGAAGGGTGAATTTTTTTTAGTGGATCAACTCAAATCAATGTAAGGGCATAACACCTACATTGATTTTTGTTGTGAAGCTGTAGCAACGATTTACACATCTAACTTCTGCTTTTACAAGCTGCGTAGTCGGATTTGGTTTGCTTAATGTCTGTGATTGATATACAGTGCGCGAATAAAATATAGCACAATTAGTTTTTTTTTAACATTTTTGCAATGCAATACAAAGAAAATAAAAAAATACCTAATTTTTGTGCGAAAAAAAGATAGCACATTTGCAGCATGTAGTTTAAAAAAATATCATATGTATTACTATTTCATTTTCTTTTAACTCTTAATAATGAGTAGTTCCTCCACTTTTTTATTATTTCTGCCATTCTGTTTGGTAAAGATTTAAACAATTTTTTAATAATTTTTTTGTGGTAATTAGCGCCAATCTCAAGCTCATAAACACTTTCGTATTGCCTGTTTTCAGCATAAACAACCCTGGCAAGGAGACCCCAACAGTTTTCAATAATATTTATATCTGGCAATCGTGCTGACCAATCCAAAACATAAACGTTGTTATCTGAAAAATATTTGTTAACAATTTTCGCCGTGTGCACCGCAGCATTGTCTTGCTAAAAAGTAAGCGGCAAGTCCGTAATTTCACCAGTTGATTCTGTTGTTTCATCAGCAATCAAATCCAGGTACTTTTTGCTGTCCATTCTTTGTGGTACGAGCTTTATATCAGTTTTACCATGGTATCCTAATCCAACCCATATCAAAACAGTCCCTCCACCATGTTGCCGATGATTCAACATTGTCTCCTCTTTTCTTAAGTCGTGATAGTAATATGTCAGGCCATCGGGACCGCCAAGATTAAACTTCTTCTCGTCCGTGAATAATACCCAGCCAATGAATATGCTCCATGGCGAATTTTACCCTGTCATCCTTGTGTTTTACCGTAAGTGGTGGTTTCTTCTTATTTATTTTTTTTTTTTTTGCGCTGAATAACTAGAGACTCCTCCTAGTATTTGGACGTTTCTTACATTGGCCGTGACACCTGATTGTTCAGCAATTTTGCGAGCCGTTAACCCCGAATTCGGTGCAACTCTTAGAATTGCGCGCCTATCTCTGTCACTGATAGCCCTTGGACGCCCTGGGCTACTCTTCTTTCCGTAATTTTCAGGGTCTTAAGGAAATTTGAAGTCACTTTTCGGCTTCTTTCCAGTTTTTTAACAATATACGAAATTTTGAAATTTTTTTTGGTGCAGTTTTGTAATAATAATAATTTCGGCACTAGATAATTTTTTTCCTGTACCCATTTTACAACTATTGGCACTCTCAAAAAAATAAAACACAGAATGGGCCTTTTTGTTTGATTTCCTTCACAACTGTTTACGCAAAGATCGCTAAAACCTGACTAAAAATCCTTTTTGTGAAAATGTGCTATTTTTTGTTTGGGGTGTTATCTACAGTTTTTTCTTATAATTAAGGATTTTCTAGAAACTTCTTCAGGCACCCAGTACAAAACCACTGTGGCTTTACTTGGGTACAGAGAGCTATGAAAAAAAGGACATAGGTCATTAACCATTATCTTATTAAAACTAATTATGAAATTACATGTTTTGCTATATTTTTTCGCGGACTGTAGGAGGGTTATTCCGGGTTGATGTGAGCAACTTTCGTGGGCTAAGCACATGTTCTGCTATATTTTTTTGCGGTGGGCTAAGAGCAAATCTCTTTGCTGTGTACGTTCACCTCTCCTGCTATAAACCAGCTCTGTTGGCGCTAAGTAAGACACAGGTAGGTTAGAATACCGACTTGTCGGATTGCAACCTGCCTGGATACAGCTTAGTGCCTTTGTTTTTCCCACATCCCGGTGTCGCTATTTACGTGCGCAGTGATGAAGATGCTTACCAACTTCAACCACAATACGGTCACTGTTTCAATCCGGAATTCAATTTCCTGTGGTTAAAAATCAATGCCCGTAAGCAGTTAATCCACTATTGCTTAATTTATAGAAGTCCAAACCTGGATAGCAACTCAACTTTCAATGAGTTTGATGCGCTATCCGATTCCATCACAAGAATTGTATCCCTGTATCCCGGCACTGAAATCGTTATTGCGGGCGATTTCAATGTTCACAATTCTTCTTGGCTTCGACATTCAGCTCAGACAACAACCGAAGAAAGGTATGTTGAAATCTTTGCTTCACCTACCTCCTACCGAGCCGTAGTACTTACGTCCCTATTTTCCAAAGTCATGGAAATGCTGATAAGTCGTCAGCTTATGAAATATCTTGAAACTCTTAATGACCAGCAATGCGGCTTCGGCAGCAACAGTTCCATTGACGATTTAATGGTTTTCTCACCAAAAAATGGAACCATTCTTTGCACAATGTAGGCGAAAGCAAGATCGTTGCACTTGATATTTTAAAAGCATTTGACAGAGTCTGGCATCAGGCTCTCTTGTCGAAAATGCGTGTTTTTGACGTCAATGAGTCTGTTCTTTAATGGATTAGAAATTACCTTTCGAAACGTTCAATACAAATTGTATTGGATGGGTTCAAGTCTGATATTCACCATATTAATGCTGGTGTTCCCCAGGGCTCCGTTTTGTCTCCGACACTCTTCCTCATTTTCATAAATGATCTTCTGTCTGTCACTTCTAATAAAATTCACTCCTTCGCTGATGACAGTACCCTCAGCTTTTCATATTCGTTCCTCGGCTCTCGTCACTCCTCTTCGACCATTGACTTGGGACGGCAGCGTATGTTAAGCTCAGTAAATTCCGATCTTGACAGCATAATCGATTGGGGTGAAAAAATAGAGTGGAATTTAATGCTTCCAAAACTCAGTGCTGTCTACTGTCACTCAAGCGTTCTCAAAAGAACCTGCCATTCTCTATGAATGCCTCCTGCATTGTTGAACGACTTTCCATCCTCGGTACGTGTATCAACTCAACACTAAGTTGGAACGATCACATATTCGAGATAGCCAAAAATGCACGCAAATGTCTAGGTTTCTTAGAGCGATGCAAGAAATATTTCATCCCTTCTGACCTGGCAACAGTATATAAGGCGTACATCCGCCCAAAGCTTACGTATAACGCTCCTATCTGGTCTGATGATCCTAAGACCCCTCTGCACCTTCTAGACAGAATTCAATATCGAGCGATAAAACTTATTGGTGATAGTAATCGCCTCGCTTGAACATCGACGAAATATTGCGTCTCTAGCACTATTTTATCGCTATTTCAACAAAAAACGCTGTAACGCCTTCATCCCCTTCAAGAACTCACCCGCAATAACCGCCCCGCTAGGAATGCTCACCCGTTCACCCTTAAGGCCACCTTTGGACAGTTAAGTTTAGAGATTCGTTCTTCAGTCCCAACACACGAATATGGAATGCTCTTCCAAGCCCAATATCCCCTCCAACCCCCGGCAACCCCATTACAATCCCCAGGCATTTAAAACCAATGTGCATCGGTATCTCCTTTCCCTCTCTTCCTCTATACCCTCGACTTGTGCTGTGACCTAATTCCAGTCATTAAAGGGTATACACAATCAATTTAGTGCACGCCAATTATACAAAAAAAAATGTAGGCATAAAGCGACGGGCAGAGGAGTTCGTTCCAAAATAACTGAATTCTGTAAAAAATAATGTGGCATGAGTATCGCTCAGGAATTATTGAATGACGTCAATGGCTATCCAAATTTGATTTAAACGTTCGTAACTGATGACGGATCATGAGTATATGGCTATAAATCTAAACAAAATTTCAATCGCCACAATCAAAGAGCCTAGGAGAGCCAAGGGCAAAAAACCACACCGTCATCGGTAAACACAGCCTGTACGACAACACATCCGGAAACGTACTCAAGCTGTTGGACTTCGCACACCTGAACATATATGTACAAAGGGACCTGGCGACCCTCTGATCAATCCACCGTCAACCAGATTGATCACGTTGCGATCGACGTCAAACACTTTTCCCATATTCTCGATGTCCGAACCTTCCGAGGGGCAAACATTGACTCGGATCATCACCTTGTTGTAGCCAAGGTAAGAACCCTGATATCGAGAGAGCTACGGAGTCGAGATAGACCCAAATGCTTTGACGTCGGAAAGATACAATCGCAGCCGATTGCTAGGAACTTTGCCGGCCGAGTCTCCCTGAAACTCGCTCAGAGTTCGACGCTGCCTGCACTAACTATAGAAGAAGAGTGGAAACGTTGTCAAGAAGCCATCAAAAAAGCTGTCACTGATGTGCTGGGTTTCACGTCACTACCCAGAAGGAAACCATGGTCTGTCGACGAGTACAGGCAAAGGTATGTAGCCAAACAAGGCCACTCTGCACTGAACAACGAGGGCTGGAGCGGATGGACTGCAAGCAGAACTATTTAAAGCAGCTGGAGATGACCTGGTTGGGCGCATTCATCCGCTCATCTGTAAGATATGGTCGGAGGAAAGCATGCCCAATGAGTGGAATCTCAGCGTCGTTTGCATGGTCCACTAGAAAGGAGGCCACTTTGACTTCGCCAACTACCGAAGGATTAGTCTCCTCAACATCGCATACAAGATCCTCTCTGCTGTATTGTGTGAGCGTCTGAAACCGTTTGTCCATGACCTGATAGGTCCTATCAGTGTGGTTTTAGACTAGGGAAGTCCGCAATAGACCAGATCTTCACATTACGGCAGATCCTGGATAAGACCAAAGAAGTGCAAATCGACAACCAACACCTATTCGTTGATTTTAAGGCCGCATATGACAGTGTGTATAGAGACGAGCTATACAATGCTATGTCTAGTTTTGGCATTCCTACCAAACTCTTCATATTGTGTAGGATGACGATGGAGAACTCTCGCTGCTCCGTCAAGGTCGATAACGAACTCACCGAGACCTTCAAAGTCAAAAACAGTACATGCTTTCGTCACTGAAGGACACACAACGTCGACGTCTCGGACAGAGCGTCACACTAGGCAGCAGAAACTTCGAGGTAGTCAAGGACTTCGTCTAACCTCGGCTCCGCGATAAACAGGAAGAATAACATCAGTACCGAAATCAAACGCAGAATCACTCTTGCCAATCTGTGTTTCTTTGGGCTCAAGAGGCAATTGAGTAATAAAGCCCTCTCTCAAAGGACTAAGCTCGCTTTATATAACAGCTTGCTCATCCCAGTTCTACTCTATGGCGCGGAAACCTTGACATTACCAAAAACGGAAGAAGAAGCCCTTTGTCTTTTCGAGAGAAAAGTTTTTCGTGCGATTTTTGGTCCTGTTTACGTTTATGGCATCTTTACGTTATGGCATCAAGCTTAACGCCGAACTCTATGGGCTGTACCGCCACATGCGCCTGATCAAGCATCTTTGTATACGCTTAAGATGGCTGGGCCATGTAGAGCGTATGGACATCACTGCTCCGGCCATGTAGAGCGTATGGACGGAGCTCCGGCTCCGTCTTTGAATCCGAGCCAGTGGGGCAACGCAACAGAAGACGGCCTGGACTAAGGTGGCGCGCACAAGTGTAGAAGCACCTCAACCAACTTGGTGTGCGCAACTTGAGGCAGCTGGCGAAAGATCGTACTGGCTGGAGAGGCATGTTGGTTGCGGCCCAGGTCCACCTCGAATTGTAACGCCACAAGAAAAAGGAGAAGAATACCAGAATGGCCATGTTAACCGAGGTCGATATTAACGAATTTCACTGTATACCCAAAAGCTTGTTCCAGCAAACCACTGATTTATAGAAAAGAAGGCGCGTCGTCTCGCCTATATATCCTCGATCAAACTGTGTTTCGGAAGAGAATGTAAGCTTTGCTAATACCTATCTACAGCCACACCTATAACCTAACCGTTTCGGAGTTTTGCAGCATTTTCGCAACTATCCTGCACTTAGTTGATGAGCACGCACTGTAAAATTCACCGCGAGACTGTGCTGCCCATTTCTATCGACGGTGACAGAGAGCCGCCGATAACTAACAGATTCTGATAGTTTGTGTCATCGGGCCACTTGGCAGTAGACAGAATACGTTAGAAACAAATTTGTCGGTCTCACCCCCGACAGCCGATACCAATCGGAACACTCCAGTGTGCCAGTTCCTCGCAAGCAATTTGCTTAAATTAAAATGTATGTCTTCAATTCACAAGCTGTCGCAACGTCCTGCGGACAGCGGAACAACAGGACCACAGAAAAACCAGGACGTCGAGAGAGGAGGATCACCCATCGTCGAATAAATATTTACCATTAAAAATTCAAATGGAAATCCTTTTCTTTCCACAACAAAGAACCACAAAAACTTCCGTTTGCTTAGTTTTCCTTTTTTCGGTTTGCCCCTTATTTCGTCCTTTCCCCCCAACTAACAACAACTTCCTTCAGTCCTCAGGATTCCAAAGCTATCCGGATTATTTTTACCACTGGACAGCGACGGATGAATATGTATACACTGCAGGAGGTGGTCTGGTGGGCCGGCGGAATGGCTTGGTGCACGTTGGCAACTCCCAGGTCTGGCGGACAAAAACTAAACTCCTTGTCAAAGCCAAAAGAGATGTCGTCTTGTTCTCCCGGCTGTGGGTTTCTTATTCTTTCTTCGCTGTGGATCACCTCCCCAACAGCACTCCTCAAGATGTATTGTCGTGTCCACTGGCTTATGACAGTCACCTCTTGGAATCTTAGAGTGTCGCTAAGGTAGTGACCCTCTTGGCACAGGAAACAAAACTGATTTTCCACCCAATTACTTTGCGAGAAACTTTGTGCAGACCATTAAATTGGCCGACTCCAGGTCTTGGCAAGCACCGACAATGCCGGATCGGCCCACAGCAGATTCGCTGACAATGGCGTGGCCCAGTCGTCACCATCATCGCTTGTTGTCGGCCCACAAATTAGGACATCTGTGCCGCATAAATATTCATATTTCAATTTGTAGAAGGCCGGGCGGCACGGCCTTGCGGAAGGTGGGCGGGAATGCGTGTGTGTGTGTGTGTAGGCCGTCAAAAGTGTCAGACACTGTCCGATCCGTAAAACTCAATTAAAAATGAATCCAAATGAAGTTGGCCACGGGTTGTTGGCCGACTCCCTGTCGTCCGTGCAAAGGACACCGGGCGGCATCCTCGCTTCCTCTGGCTTTTCGGAGGATAAATCGAAATAATTTCTGCAGATTTCCCATAAATCACAGTTATTACTCGTTTTTCAGATGGATTCCTGGTCGAGCGGCTGCGATGGTCGCGGAGTCACTGGATATCAGAGGATGCCAGCGAATGCCAGCGAATGCCAGCGAATGCCGGAGGATGCCGCCGGATGGAGATGGATCGGTGGATAACTGCATTTAAGCTTTTTGTAGCGTCCCTTCTCCCTTTTTTCGGTGTAGCTCCCCGCTCACCGATCGCCCCTTCGTTTGCCCATAAGAGCGAGTGAAATTAATTTATTAACGAACCAAGGCAACGAATTAAACTGACAGTGCCGACGGTGATGGCGATTGTGGTGGTCCTGCAGTGCGGAGCACGAGGTGAGATGAACGCCGAGCGGCTATGTTGGGACTCCTGCAGTTGTTGTTCGAGGTTGTGTACGAGATGATAAATGAGCAATTTTTTGTGCTTCTCGTTGTGCGGTGGTGGCTTAATCCTTTTTTGTTGCTGCTCCGCCCGGTCGGGTGAGGTGAACGAAAAGGAAGGGCTTGTGAGCTCCGGGCGTTTCGCCGAACTTTGTTAATTCGGTTGCCACGGATAAAGTGAGACAGGTCTTTGTAGAAAAATGAGTGCAGTTGTGAACCTCAGTTCGACCATCAACGCTACGTAACATAATTTTAATTAATTAATTCACAACTGTGCGGACAGGAATGGCTTAGCTTTATTAATTGGATGAATTCCGTTGGGCAGTCCGGAAGCGATCGCGGATGAAATTCACTCAGAGACGTCAAACCATCAAATTGACAGGGAAAATTATTTTAACTGGCTGTCAATCGAAGCTGCGTTTGTAAAATGAACTAGTGTGTGATGTAAATTTACCCCCAGAGCACTGCGTCGACTGCAGTGCGTAAGAAATCCTTGAACTTTTGCAACAAATTCACAGGGGAATAAAAAGAGGAAAATGTCTTGGAAATGTAAGTTCTAACTTATCAGCTGTTGAGTAATGGTTTTTGCTATTGGTTTTCTAAAAAAAATATAAAAATGTTTGGCAACGCCGTGATCACCAAACTTAATAAGAGTTAGGCTCAAGGGGCTCAAAGGGCTCAAAGGGTCTAGAGTATATTTCTTAAATTACATCGAGAGCAAGGAATTGGATGGGAGAGAGTTATTTGGAAATATTGAGGTGACCGTTAAATAGAATTAGGCAAGCCCGCAGTCCACAAGGTGTCAGGGTCAAGCCTCTTCATGAACCAATCATGCTTTGTGAGCTATATTGATCCTGCTAATGGAAGGAACCTTACACACTTGGCTAACATAGAATACCGAAGTTTAAGGAGAATGTTAAAGACAAAAAGTACTCTTGACCGCAAAAAGAAAGAATTGAAAAATCAAATCCAGGAATCAAACCTTAAACTTCCCTCATTCACGCCGCAGTGACAACTACATTCTTCTCAATAAATCTATTGACAAAAAGGGTTATGATTTTAAACAGACAGCAAACTTAAGGCAGACTTAAGTTCCAAAATCAACTTCACCTGTGACTTCTTGATAGGATTGTGGAAGTGGATCTAAGAGAGGATGAACGTAACGTCACACGTTTTTGTTTTGTTGTTTGGTTTGAAAACACTGTACTGGAGCACTTTCAGATGATGTGACTGGATCCGTATCACTATTTATAGTGACAACGGAAACCCCGATGGAGAAAAGACCATCTGTGGCGGGATGGAGGCTAACAGATCCAGGCTTTGGGGGAACCTGACTGGTAGTGACAGCTTGACCAAAGGCTATATTCTGGTGCCACGGGGGGTCAGGGGCCCCTGGAATTTCGGTTCCAGTTTGACCGTACGGTAGGCCCTCTTGTGGGAGTATCGTGGTGGCTGTGGTTTACCACCTAACATCGCAGGTAGAGTCGAGGATAGTGTACTGTGCTGACTTGTCTAGTTGATTGTTCACCCACAACTAGGCAAGGCGGTTAGGGGACTATCCCTTCTCAGTGTGGAGTTGCATTCTCAACCGGACGCTGCGACCCAGAGAGCGGAAGTGGTTTTAGAAAGGCCTCGCCTCAAACCAAGGTGGGGTGCTTGCCCCTCAAGCATGATCCCAGTTTGGTACTAAGCGTTTAGTCTTGTGTTACTTACGACTCTTGGGAAAATGGACCTTGTGATATAAGCCGTAAAGGCAGGTGATCACGTAAAACCAAATCCCACATCTGTACTGGAGCACTCAGACTCGGAAACTGGATTATTGCCCTAGCAGGTAGTACCCCCCTCTTTCACTGTCTGCCTTGTGCTGGCATATATTCCAAGGTGGTGTACAGTGAGGGTACCCTTCATACCAAAATTTGGTAAAGGCGATTGCTCTCTCGCACCTAAGTGGAGAAGGACCTCAACCAACTTGTAGTGCGCATTTGGAGGCAGCAAGCGAAAGACCGTGCTGGCTGGAGAGGCATTTTGGTTGAGGCCCAGGACCACCCCGGACTGTAGCGCCGGAGAAGAAGAAGAAGGGGAAGATTACTCTCTCGCCAAAAATTGCAGGCCTATTAGTCTTACTTCCTTGATGCTTAAAGGCTTGGAGAGGCTAGTCGAACTGCATCTGCTCAAAAATGCGTTGCGATCACACCCTCCGTCTCGGATGCAACATGCCAACCAGTAGGGAAAACCTTGCGAGACTGCACATTAAAATCTCGTCGGCAGAACTGAAAGTGCACTTGGCGTATTCTACTGAGCATTTTCATCGACATAGAGAGTACTTGCGACAAAGCGACTTTTGACAGCATGTGCAACGCGGCCAGAGAACACGGCGTAGAAGAATCATTGGTGTTGTGGATAAAAGCAATGCAAATGAACAGAACTATTATTGCGGAGGCAGAGTGCGACCATTTTGTAATGTCAGGGGTTAATAAGGCTACGCACAAGCTATGCGTCCTTTCACCTCTCCTATGGTGCATGCTGATCGATTCTTTGCTTTCCGCCTTGAATTGATCTAACACCTACGGCCAGGCTTATGCGGATGATGTAGCCGTAATGGTTAATGAACCATGCCTTGCGGCCAATTGTGCAAGGCGGCAGGCGGCCCTTGACGTGATGGATAACTTGTGTACTAGGAATGGGCTTTTTGTCAACCTTCTTAAAACAAGGTTGTTCTCTTCACGAAAAGGAGGTCACTCAACTAGTACTCAATGGTATCACTATTCCACGTTCCAATGAAACTAAATATCTAGCAACGATCAATCACTACCTGATTCAAGAAAGGGATTCTCATAGGGTACCATCACTAACCCCAAAGATACTTTAGTGCTTAGCCAATATAAAGTGCCCAGTTTCTACGACAACAAGGCGTCTGCAGTGTTTCCAATATAGAGATAACAGAAAAGCCGTATATCTCTTGGCGACAGTTGGGAGCATGCGCTTTGTCAGCCTGCATCCTGAAGAGTCATGCCATCTCTGCTTGTACTGTCAAAAGACCCAAATATCGATGAAAGCCCCTACCATGTATGCCGGCAGTTCTAAAGTGGGTTCGGTCTCTATAAACGTCTCTTTTGGTTCTTGGACAAGACTTATATTCCTGTACTTTCAAATCATGTTCTTCTATTTCCTGTTCTTCTTTTTCTTTTTTTTCTTCTTTCTTATCTTCTTCTTCTTATTATTATAATTTTTCTTCTTCGCCATCTTTTTCTTATTTTTCCTCTTCTTCCTATTCTTTTTCTTATTGTTCCTCTTCTTCCTATTCTTTTTCTTATTGTTCCTCTTCTTCCCCACCTTCTTTTCTTAGAGTTCCTTTTCATCTTCTTCATTTTCTTTCTCATCTTGTTCTTCTTTCTCATCTTGTTCTTCTTTCTCATCTTCTTTTTCTTTTTTCCTTCTTCTCTTTTTTCTACTTCATCCTTTCTTGTTCCTCTTCCTCTTCCTCTTCCTCTTCCTCTTCCTCTTCCTCTTCCTCTTCCTCTTCCTCTTCCTCTTCCTCTTCCTCTTCCTCTTCCTCTTCCTCTTCCTCTTCCTCTTCCTCTTCCTCTTCCTCTTCCTCTTCCTCTTCCTCTTTCTCTTCCTCTTGGAAGCTTGGTCTGTGATTGGTTAAGTGAATGCGGATGCTAGAGAGTTTGGTCTTGAGTACTGGAAACAGCGTGCCCGGGACCGTCAAAAATGGAAGGTAACTATGGCTCCGACTCAGGCCCTTCATAAATCGCATAAGTAAGTTACTAAGTTAGTAAGTAAGGAAATCCGATTTAGCATTATATCAAGCACCCGTTGATGCGGGTAATGAATGACTTCCACGGGAATCACAAAACCCTTTTGACCACCGTGCATCGACTCCTGCTTAACTTCTTCTTCTTTCTATTTAGACCAATTTTTATATCATTTCGAATCCACTTTCAGGAAAACTACATTGCATCATAGACCTGATAAATCTGCCGTCAGAAAGAGGTGGTAAATCACTTATCTTGAGGAAGGCTGACATTTTCTGTTAATCCTGAAAAATAAAAATGACTTCCGAACGCCATTACTTAAAATCCGCTTCTGCTTGGCATCTGCAGTGCACATTCGTTTTCTCAAAATCCATCCACAGTGCGAGTACTAGACACAATAAATCAATAAGGAGCTGGGAAATCCTTGGAGAACAATTCACTCCTTCAGTCGAAGTCCGAAGGCAATTACTAAAGTGCCGCTCATAGGATTGGTCACAGGTACTCGGCCAGGCCTCAAGAACCGATGATGTATGAATACCTCCTGGGAACCGATATCCGACCATTGATTCCGATTTCGACTGTACGCATCTGCAAGCTGTAACCAAGGCACTGCAAACTGCATTGCTATCGTCTCGCATCTTTGAGGCATATGTTGATGCAAACAACTCTGGAGTCCGTCCGCAATAACTCATGTAATTAACCTAATTGCTATCGATTACCGGACATGTTCAAATTTCCCCAATTGTTTACCGAAGATTGAACGGAATTTTGGGATTATCCCTGCTCCGAACACCTATTTTGAGGACACTTGCGCCCACTGCAGGCGGTGGGCGTGCAAAAGAAACCGCTGCAAGTTATTCTCGAAAACACAATACACTTTCGAAAGTCATGTCATACTTCCTAGTCGGCAGCCGAATCAACATTGCGGTGCAAATACCATGCTCAATTTTGCCATGTTGCACAACAAGTCTGTTTATTGTTTTAATATGCACGCCCATAAACTTCGGTCTGACCGGAGCGAGAGGAATGGGTGGCGGGCCCACAGGTGTGCCAGCGATGCCAACTTTCACACGACTGCAGAAATGGTAAATCCTTAGTACATGTTATTCTATCGTAGCGCACCCCAAACCGCTCCTCCAACACGGCAACTATTCAAGAAATTCCCAAACAATTTGAGAAGTTTATTCTTGACCAAAAAGACTTTGGGTTTTATGGAACGTAAGCGGAACACTGGCTCGCTCTTGTGTCTTGTGCGCAAACAGTTGGTTGAATTAGTTTTTGCAGTTTTGTGCGGCAGCGGTGTAAGAGGTTTGCCGGAAAACTTTTCGTCGGTTCCCTTTTGTAGCGTAAAGCTCGTCGGAGTCATATTTTTGGTCTGCGATGGGACAGCTGGTGTCCTGTGACACTTGGGATGTTTGGTGGATTTCATAAAATTGTCGGTTGCCTCAAGGAGTGGGATTTACTTCATCGGAGGGTTTGGGTTTCTGAATTTTCTGTTTGAATTTTTTTTTTTTTGTTTTTTTGCAGAAGTTCATAAGTTTGTGAAAGGGTGGTGGAAAAGTTCTTAGAAACTGAAGCCTGTGCGCACGTTCTTCTAAATACAATTTTAGTTTTCTGAAAATAATCATGCATCGAAGCACTAGGAGACAGAGAGCCACAAGCATAGCGCTCGCGAAGGCACTGAAAGGCAGAAAGATTGAAATCGTCTGAAAAGAAGTAAAGCAAGATAAGACTGACATTTTGTCTCTCGTCGGCAGTGCAGGCTTTTTCCCCTCTCCATCAGAGGACGGACGAAAAATTAATGTTGACGCTGAAATACAGAGAGATTGAGAATGTCTGAAAAAAGTGAAACAAGACAAGACCGAGATTTGACTTCGAGTCGATAATGCAGGCTTCTCCCTTCTACATCAGAGGGTGGAAGAAAAATTGATGTCGGCGCTGAAAGGCAGATAGATTGAGAATGTATGAAAAAAAGTGAACCAAGACAAGACCGAGATTTGACCTCGAGTCGATAATGGAGTTTTTCGCCCTCTCATTAGAATATGGATGAAAAATTAATGTCGGCAGAAATTGAGAATTGCTGAAAGGAAGTGGAACAAGATATGACTTAGATTTGGCCTTGAGTCGATAATGCAGGCTTTCGCCTCCTCCATCTGAGGATGAATGAAAAATTAATGTCGCAGTTCAGTGGATCCGAAAACGAAACTTTCAGCCTGGAAATGTCCAATCTAATGACTGAAAGCTTATTACACTGTCACTGCAGCCCATTAATAAATTAATTTATCCTATCCCCACACCCCGTATCGTCTCCCACTTTAAGAGGCAAATTGAATCAATGCTATCACAAAGAAAACCATTCAGACATAAACGCCAAAGCCTACCACAAAGGACTGCCAACTTTAGACCTCAAAGCGGACAACCATCGCAACAACCACAGCCATCAGGCACGCCGCCCCGCGCTCACCCAATTTAATTAAAGTAAACATGTTCGATGGCGAGCCCCCTCGGCCGCACAGTGTATTCCTTTTAACTCCGAGAGCATTGCTCCAAGAACACCCTGCGTTTGAAAAACGATTTTGAATCCCACCGCGTTTGCCGCTACCCCCTCCCCAAAAAAGCAGCTTCAATTTCGAAAAGGCCAAGCAGGCCAAAGAAGTTTGAAAACAAATCAAACGAACACCCGCCCATATCGAGCGCAGATGGAGGCGAGTCGAGTCGACGATCAATGGCGCTTGTGCAAATAAGCTTGAAAGAAACACAATAACACACAACAGTTCCAGGACACTGTGTCGTCCAGAGCACGCTGTAGAGGAAACTTAATAACCTAATGGCGGCTATTCGGAAGGAACAAACGAAAAAAGGAATCGGGGAGCAACCTCAAATGCACGAGTAGCAAAATCCACACCGTGCCGCAAAGACCGTATTTTCCTGTTATTTTTTCCTTTCATTTCATTTTTTTGTATCCACCATTTCGTGAGGCTAAATCCGGAGGTGAGACAGACTTGGGAGAGAAAAAAATATCTGCAATCCAGGTGAACGAAGCCAAGTCGCACTAGTTGCTGCTGGCTGCGTTGGCATCGGAACGCGTTGACATTTATTCACTTCGCAAAGTGAGCTTGAGGACACGGGGTATCACTGGGAAACGGAGCGCGGGCCAAAGCAGATGCCGCAAGAATTTTCCAAATGGTAAATTTGCAACCATCGTAAATCAAACCGGTTAACAACCG
Organism: Eristalinus aeneus; assembly: GCA_955652365.1. Taxonomy (NCBI): domain Eukaryota; kingdom Metazoa; phylum Arthropoda; class Insecta; order Diptera; family Syrphidae; genus Eristalinus; species Eristalinus aeneus. Next base: position 89,839,177 of record OY019130.1, on the reverse strand, counting down.
AAAAGGATATTCGCCGCAGGAGCAGTGGTAATGCCGCCACAGCCAGGAAGGGAATATTTTTACGACGACCAGCGAGCGTTGCCTTTGATGGTGGACCGAATGCAGTTGTTTTATTTTCCGTCTTTCGTCCCCTGTTTCCTATTCACTTGGCTGATTCCGGGCGACGACGGATTCGTTTCGAAAGCTAAACCTGCATGTGTGCCCGGTCCCACATTCATTTAAACTTTTTTCGCCGAGGCGGGGTTGTTGGGTTGCGGGAGCTCAGCAGAGCGATATTCACTTATGTGAGCGCCGTGCTTGTCGTAACTTCGGCTTCTGGCCGCTGAGTGAGCTCTGCGGTGGTGGCTGGTTACGGTGTCTCGTAGGAATGTGGTGTTTTTAATTCTGCAAAATCTGTTCGGTCATTACTTTAATTTTGAGTCTTCTGTCGGCACAATATCAAACTTGCTATGGAGTGGGAGAATTGTTGCTTAGATGACCGAAACTTCATTCGAGAGACGAAATGCTAACGAATCACTGGCACTATTGAGAGAGGCTATGCACTTCACACCTCAACGTGATTGTGAAACAGAAAAACAAAATACGAGTGCTTTTCACCGAAAAATTGAAACTTTCAGAGTGGAGTGCCGGCTTGCAGGGTGTGCACTTTTGATTTGTTTTGTGTGTGTACTCACCAGCGAATGGATTCGCCTTTATGATTGGGACTTGTTTGTGGATGTTGTTCGGCCTGGAGCGGGAGCATCAGGAAATGAGAAAAGCGCAGCACCGGTGAACGTTGATTTTTAATAGTTCCGATTGTCTGATCAAATTGCAGCTGGTTGTCTGTTTGAATTTGAATTTTGTGTTGGGTGAATTAATCCTTCTGCAGACTTCGCGGAAGCCTACTGGTCTTTCATTTAAGGCGGAAATGAATGAATGACTTTTTTATTGGGAACCGGTGTGCCTGGAAGTTCCTTACTAACTACGGCCCACCCGAAAGAAACTAAAGGTCTCCTCCATTCAGCGCCTCACAGAGATTGGTGAGCTGGCCGCTAAGTACTTTACATCAGTGCCTGGTGTCGTCTCTACGAAGGTTGCCTTTTATATTTCGGGATTGGGCAACCCTAGTGTCGCAATCTGGCAACTGCCAACTCTGTCGTAAAGTTTGACATTTTTGATGTTATACGTACTCCGAACGTTTTGACATACGATCACTATTTCTGTTGTTTGTAACTTAAAAGATTCATCTCGCCTAAAGAATGGAACTAAATCGAGAAAATTTTAGTGCGGCTATTTTTTACAACTTTCGACGTGGATTAACTCAACAACAGTGCATTGAGGAGCTGAATTCAATTTTTGGCGATGAAGCTCGATCGAAATCAGTTGTTGTTCCGGAAACCATTGATGCTGTGCGCCAACTGATATTGCAGGATCATCATGTGACCTACAGATTGAGACAACCATAGACATTAGTGGGACCAGCATACATTCAATATTGCATGAACATTTAACCGTTAAAAAAATTTGTTCGCGTTGGATCCCACACAATTTGCTCAATCGCTCAAAATAAGGCTCGTGCCGATTGGTCGAAAGAAATACTTCAAAAATACGATCGCGGTGATTTAAAACACGTCTATGACATCGTGACAGGTGATGAATCATGGAATTACGCAGCAGTCGACTGTATGGGTGTTTACCAGGTATACCGGTATGAAAGCGTTTTTTTTTTTTTTGAAGATAAAACACTAATTATTAATGGGAAAGTAAAAACATTTTATTCAAAGTATTGGCCATTGTTTTGTACACATTTTGACCACCTTTCTGGCAATTTGTGAATACCAAGCCAATAAAATTGTTCGTCTTTTAAAGCAAACCAATCAGACACCCAATTTTCGACCTCCTCGTAGGAATCAAAGTGCTGCTCAGCCAATGCGTATCCCATCGATGAAAACATATGGTAGTCGGAAGGAGCCAAGTTTTGTGAATACGGCAGGTGGGGTAGCTGCTTCCAGCCAAGTGTTTTGATTGTATCCTGAACCGGTTTTGCTTTGTGTGCAGGTGCATTGTCATGGAGCAAAATTACGTTGCCGTGTCTTCTGGCCCATTCTGTTCGTTTCTCGATCAATGCATGGTTCAAATTAATCATTTGTTGTCGATAGCGATCAGTATTAACTTTTTCACCAGGTTTTAGGAGCTCGTTGTACAGCACACCTTTCTGGTCCCACCAAACACAAAGCATTGTCTTCTTGCCGAATCGATCTGGTTTTGCAGTCGATGTTGATGGTTGTCCCAGATAAAGCCATGATTTTTTCCGTTTAGGATTCTTAAAATAAATCCATTTTTCATCGCCAGTAACAATTCGATGCAAAACCGATTTTGTTTCGTGTCTTTGAAGCAAAATTTCACAAGTGTTTTTTCGGTTTTCCATCTGTCTTTCATTCAATTCATGTGGCACCCATTTTCCACACTTTTGGATCTTTCCCATAGCTTTTGAATGGTCAGAAATTGTTTGTTGTGCAACATTTAACATTGCTGCCGTTTGCTTTTGACTCAAAGTGTCATCTCCATCCAATATCGTTTGCAATTCGGCGTCTTTAAACTTTTTTGGTGGTCTTCCACGTTCTTCATTTCTCACATCAAAATCATTATTTCTGAACCGTTGAAACCATCCTTTGCATGTTGCTTCTGATAGACCATGATCACCATATACCTCGACAAGCATTCGATGCGACTCTGCAGCACCTTTCATTAAGTGAAAACAAAAAAGTAGTGCTTTCCGCAAATCAGCACTTTCTTTCACAAAATTCGACATTTTTAACACGATAAAAAAAAATGTGATGTTGTCTGTTCAATGACTTGATGTATACCAAATATTTTTCACAGATGTTATAGCAAACAAACAAAAATAATATAAGGGCTCGTTCACAACAAATGTTCCCTATCGAGACATTTGTATCTTGATGCTCACTTCATACGGGTGTACCTGGTATGTGCATCGAGTTGAATGACGATAAGCAATGCTCGATTGTTTCAAGTTACGTGCCTTCACCCCAGATCAAATGAACAAATAATTTTCAAGTATTTATTGTTCATAAATTTATTTGTTTATCATTTTCTATTTTGTCCACCTCAAAGTAGTTTTCTCAGGTATAATTCTTGTGTCAGCGTTTTTTTCAAACCTCGAGATAGCTCTGATACGCACATTTTGGTATGCCCTATCTCCCTCATCGATTCGGTGTGTCAATTATTCCAAAACGCCGTCCTTTCATGGGTCTCTTCAATCTTGAGTACAGTAAAAAGTCACAGTGGGCCAAATCGCTGGCTGAGGCATGATTACGGTGTTATTTTCGGGCGAAAAATTACGAAGGTGCATTATCGTTACGCAAAAGCCATGAATGGTTTTTCCACAATTCCGTGCTCTTTTTTCATATTGCTTCTCGCAAGCGGTGCATAACTTCAAGGCAATGCTTCTTGTTGATAATATGACAATGCGGTTAGAACACTTAATGCTATTTAATTTATTTGTTTACAAGTAAAAATAAAAAAAAACTTTATTTCAAAGACGGTACAATTTAGATATTACAAAAAAGAAATGCCAAACACAACTGGACCGTTCGACGACTGGATATCGATTGCTTTTTTGTATGATACTGCTCGGAGTAAGTCACTTCGGTATTCTTAATCTAAAGTGTTGTGGATGGGGGTTTAAATGGGAGTCGCTGCACATGTTTGAAAATCATTCCGATATTCAAGTGCTTTCTTAGATTTTGGGATGTTTATGAATTCAAGATTATATCGTTTGTCCAGCGTTTTTTTACGATTAGATCGAAGTGTTAACTTGCACTTCACCACAATAATCGAAGAAAAAAAAAGTCAGCAAAACCTTCACATTTGATTTAACTTGGCGTGCGTCTTTGGCCTTCGCTCTCCTGGGCTCTTCCATTGAGATGATTGGACTTTTGTTCAGATGTCAGAGCTATATATACTTATTATTCGTTAACAGTTATAATAATGGCAGTTGACGCCATTTATCAAATTCTGAGCGATGCTTATGCGTCATTTTTTTGTTTTTACGAAATTCTGTAATTTTGAAACGAACTTCGCTTCATACCCAAGATTTCAGAAAAAACTGGATGGCATGAGCCAACCGATATGCCAATATCTTCAGCAACTTCTCAAAAAGTGATTCGATGATTCTCCATCACAATTTTTTCACTTTCTCAACATTTCCATCGGTTGTTGATGTGCTGTGGCGTCCTGGGCGAGCGTCTTCTTTCACATTCTTGAACTTTTTTGTAAAGCTTGTACCACTTGCAAGCATATTTATGACTCAGAGTACACTCACCATCTACCACTGTCAACATTTCAAGTGTTGTTGAGCACTTTGTTAAATTTTTCTCGCAAAATTGAATGGAAACTCATTGATCCATTTTTACAACATCAGAAAATCGCAGAACACGTCATACACTTTTAACTTGTATGCCTCTTACAAACAAAATAAATATGCTTTATAGCTGAAACTATAGAAGTATGCTCAAGACGAGAGCACCTACATAATAATAATAATAATTGTTGGCGCTACAGTCCAAAGGGGGAACAGGACCTAGCTCATCAACTACACGTATTATGCGCGCTACTGTTCTCTCACGAGTAGAAGGGACCTACAGTTTTTTGCCGACTCCGAACGGCGAAATTTGAGGAGCTTTCTTAGACAGTAATTACTCTTTGAGTGTTGTCAGCAGTTCGAAAGAGGTGGTGCCGTGAAAAATTCGAGGTGTTGGGCCGGGAATCGAACCTAGACTCTTCGGCGTGTGAGTGTCGCACTCTACCCACTACGCCACGGCGACCACAGAGTACCGACATAACAAACTAAACAAACACATTATTGACAAACTTAACAAAAATCAATAATGTGCGTAACCCGAAAAAAATTAATTATTTAACGTATTTAGTACGTACATTGAGAACAGTGACGTCCAAAAGTAAATTCCTGTCTTAATTTGATTTTACTACACAGCTTAACCCCTATGGTTGACACTTTTAGTCAAGTCAGGACTATACGGCGGATGACACATCAAATCGACTATTTGAGTGCTCAAAAATGCAGTTGTTTAAGCCGATGTGTGAGAGCTTAACTCCTATGGTTGACCCTTTTAGTCAAGTCACATAGCTTTTTTGTTTTCGTTTTAAGGTAAATTTAAGACTTTATTTTAATTAATTAAGACTAAATTTTAATAAAGTACGTTTATCTAGCACGTAAGAAAATTAAGTTATTTGTCAAATCAAAATACTTAAAAAGCAAACAAACAGAACTAAGTGTATGAACAAAGTGAGGTTTGCTTAATAGGTTGAATTAAGTTCGGGAATATTGAGCCAGTGTGATCAGCCATAGCAAACAGACAGTGGATTAAACTGACGAGGATGCTTTACTTGCCTACATCAGTCTACCTCTTTAGCAATACAAATAGGCCTATATTTAAAAGACATTTCCCAGAAGTTCACATTACATGCGTAAGTGATTCCAAAAGTTTCCAAGTTAAGAATCAGAAACACTGTAGGCTAACTCAGCTTTGTGAACAAGATTCACTTCAACCAATCCATCACTTAATAAAAATCAAAACAGCCATTAATTGACCATCGGTCAGCAACAATTTTCATTAGCCGCTACACAAAGGCCCTCTACTGTGCGCCCAAATTATTCCCTCAAGTGTCAATACAATCCTAACAATGTCGTCACAGAGTTATTATCAGGCCACACATGGACACGAATTCGATACGAAATCACGGCCTGTCATTAAAATACGTTTTGGAATGCCACCGATGGCAGCGTTGCCATGCAGATCGCCGCTACTGACACAACAAATAGAAACAAACACAAATACAACAACAACAACGACAATAAACTGTCATTATGCGTCAAAACAAATAAATTTTGCACCTGCCAATTTGATGTCGATTTCTGGGCTCTGCCATGGCCAGCACCGCCCAGGCGAACCATTGCCGCGACCACGTCAGGCAACGCTGTCGCGTCGGTATGTTGATTTATTGCTTGGCCAAGCTGGGACGACCCGAGGGGATGCAGATTGGTAGTTGCCCCGCGTTGTCACTGTGATGAGTCGAAGTGAATTTATGTGGCCTGGCACAGAATGAGGCCAAAAGGCCAATAAATTTCACACTTTGTTGTGTCATCATCGATGGATGAGTGAATGACAAAAGGGTGGGTCGAATAGGCGGGTAGGACGCGTTGTGTGCCCTTGGATTTCACTTGTAACCAGTCGAATGTGTGTTAATATCTGATGTGTGGACTCATTCTCTGATGGAAAGGACTTACTGGGGATTTTGTGGATATCTTCGGTGGGAATAGCTGACCGCAATAAGCCGCGCCAAGCACAGTCACCGGCGACATGAATCCCGTGATGAATGGATTCCACAGGGAGAGTGATGATGCAGAAAACTTGGAACCTCTTTGAATTTGCTTTCTTTGTGCAAAGGTCGTCAGTCATTTTGACAGAATCGCTCTTCAGCTTCAGGAAACACAAACATCGAGGATGGACTGTCTCTGAATTCAGAAACCATCCCCAAAAGGAACTCTGAGTGACGTCTTGCGGGACATTCAGCCCCATTTTGAAAGAAGCACTCTTTCGAAGATTCAACACATGTTTGTACAAATAACAGGTTACTCAAAATTTGCCAACCAGCGACACTGCCAATGTTGACACCCCGCAGAGCAGCCTACCAGCGAATTATGCGCAACAAAGAGCAGTAGTAACTCACAGGTTCACGCCATGCAACCACCCATAAACACTTACTTACCCACGTGTGATCGATTACGGGAATCACCTGCCACCGACTTCCCTAATTGGCAGCCCGGCGCACCAACGGAGCGGTGAAACAGCAAAGCGAAACGAAAAACAATTCCCGACGGACAGCGGCAATTTGAAAAAAGAGCAAAACACTCCACTAAGTGGGAGAGCTACCCAGCGGCAGGAAGAACTGCCCGTGATTCGTTCTCCCGGGGAAACACGAAAAACCCATAGTTATGACAAATTACAGTTGTGGCGCGGCGAGAGAAACAGTGTGCTAACGCCAGCACTTCCGTGTGTGTGCGCGTGTGGGTCACACCCTTGCACCGGAGTTGACTGAGTTGCAGCTGCACCTGAATTGGCCCCCGAAGCAAGGGGTAGCCACTCCAGGCACACATTTCTAAATTCAACGATAGCACGTCAGCCAACGATTTAACTGCCATTCATCATTCCAGCTATCTGATTTGAGCCACGGTTGCGTACGGTGGTCAGTCATGCAATTCAAAATGGCAACGTCCAAGGAAATTGGCTTTTTAATGGGACCTGCGTCGGATGGATAATGGCATTTCTATATCCTTGCGGGCGGCTGAAGCTCACCAGCGATTGATTGATTGGAATTGATGCACATGGGCCGTGATGGTGGAATTTAATTTATTTTCGGGCGCTTAGGCCGTCCGAGGAATGCCTTTGAGTGGACGCTGCTTCCTGGAACTTGATGGCTTACAAAGCAAAATGGTTTCTAATCAGATGTGCGGGCGGCGTGGATCGCAGAGTGTTGTGGGTGGACTGAATACCCTTTCACCGAGTTCGAATGACAAACATTTGGATTTTCGTATATCTTAGTGACTGTGAATGTTTGAGGTTTGTGAACAGAAGAAAAAGTGATGAAGAATAACTCGTGGATATGCAATATTCCATTCCCAGCCACATCTCCACGTCGAAGAACAGGATGTGGATGATGAAAGTGTTACCTAAAATCAGCCTGGTATTTCATGAGTTAAAGAAGCACTCACTGTCAAAAGCATTTCTTCTCTTGAACTCGGCAGTGGTGGTGTTGGCAATGTTTACTCTAGAGCCATGGCAGATGAAGTTCTTTGCTGCCTTTATGTTTCTGCTGCCCATTCTGAAGCTCTGTCCGAGGCAGTTATGCTGTTCGTCCTTCTGGCAAGTTTCTGTCTTGCCCACATTCATCTCTTGACATATTCTGCTCGCTTATTCTTTTGACTGTGTAACGCCAAGGTAATTCTAATGAATAGGCAATGACACAACGGATTTTGCCAGGTTTTCAACATTGTATAAGGTTGTCAAATATCTCCCTTCCGCTTTTCTTCTCTTCATTCAATGCGTCATAAGAAATGTTACAGTGTTAAGTTCATATATGCACCGTTTTGTTCGATAATCTGTTTTCATCTAGACGTCAACTTCATAATACCCCCCTCGTAGAAGCCCCTCTCCTTATTTGTGAAGAACTCGGACAGCCAATTTTCACAAGCCTCTTTTGAGTTCAAATTCACACCACCAAGGGCGGTCGCCATGGACAGGAACAGGTGGTAATCACTTGGCGGTATGTTCGGGCTATATGGTGGGTGGGATAAAACCTCCCATCCGAGATCCCGTAGCTTCTGACGAGTCATCAACGAAGTGTGTGGTCTGGCGTTGTCCTGGTGGAACACGTGTGGTTCCTGTTGGCCAATTCTGGACGCTTCTGGTCGGTCGCCTGCTCCGAGCGGTCCAGTTGTTCACAGTCGATGGTAGAATTAAGCGTCTGGCCATATGGGAGCAGCCCATAGTGGATGATTCCCTTCCAATCCCACCAAACACATAGCAAAACCCTCCTGGCCGTCAATCCCGGCTTGGTCACTGTTTGGGACGATTCGACGGCCTTCAACCACGACCGTTTTCGCTTGATATTATCGTATGTGATCCATTTTTCGTCGCCATTCACGATCCGCTTCAAAAATGGGTCGAGTTCGTTCTGTTTCAGCAGCATACCGCAGGCGTTGATTCAGTCCAGTAGGTTTTTTTTGCGTCAAATCATGCGGCATCCAAACATCAAGCTTTTTTTTGTGTCCAGCCTTCTGCAGATGGTTTAAAATGATTTGGTGACTAACTTCCATCTCCTGGACGATTTCAAGACATGCCACATGCCGGTCTAACTAGATGATTTCCATGATTCGATCGGTATTCGTCGTCACAGGTCTTCCGCCAGCTGGCTTATCCATGGTGTCGTTTCACCGGCTCTGAATCGTCGAAACCATTCCTCCGCAGTTCGAAGTGATAGAGTACCATCCCCCAAAACACCATTAATCTCACGGAACGTGACGAAGGAAAACTTTAAAATAGCGCGATATTCGGCGTAAGTTAACTCCATGTTTACACGTCTATAACTGTTGAAGGCAATATCCGAACTAATCACGCATAGCGTCGTTTTGTCGGTTATTTCAAGACCTTTCAAATGATGTATTGTATTGCCAGATGAGCTCTGTAGCGCTTTGTACATAGCCGAAAAAATTCAAAAGACAAAAAGGTGGAAAAGAGATATTGAGAACCTTATATTTGTTTGAAATATTCTGCCGTTGTGGCACTTGAAATCCATCTGCTTGGGTTTTACTTCTGCCAACTTCAGCTGAATACAGAAAACAAGTTCTCTACCGATCAAACCACAAAAACAAAAACACCATCAACAATTTCCCAAAGCAGTCAAAGTCAAAGTCAAGCCCCTCGCATCCAAGGATTGGATTAAATTCCTCCTTATCGAAATGCGCGCTAATTATCATCGTAAGTTTTGGAAGTAGTAATTCAAAAAACATTTTAAAAGTGTTAAAAAAATACATACATAACTCAAACTATTGCTCGTCTCTCAAATCGTTTTTCATTTATAGAAAAAGCCAGTTGGCAGATGAAGCCAGATCGGGAGAATATGGTATGTGAGGTAAGACCACGTATTTAATTTCTCACACCTTTCCAGTGAAGTCAGTAATCGTTTCCAAGATCAATCAAAACTTGTATGGGGCGAAATCCCTTAAAAATCGCAACTTCTGTCGACTTTACACTAACCTTGAGTTACAACCAAATGTGATTACGAGCGTTGCCTTTTATATTTCGGGATTTGAGAACAAAAACAAATATTAATCATCGAAATTGCTTTATTGTTTTTCAAAATATTCCCCACTAAGATCTATACACTTTTGCACGAGTTTGAACGAATTGTCGAAGCACTTTTAAAACTCTGATTGAGGTATCTCCAAAACATGCATTCTGAACGCATCAACCGCTTCTTCAGGTGTCGAAAAACGTTGACCTCTCAATTTACTTTTTACGTACGGGAATAAAAAGAAGTCATTCGGTGCCAAGTCTGGACTATACGGCGAATGACTCATCAAATCGATGCTTTGAGTGCTCAAAAATGCAGTTGTTTGAGCCGATGTGTGAGAGCTCGCATTGTCGTGGTGAAGACCGATCCATCTTCCTGATTTCTTGGAAGACACCTGGCAAACAAATGGTTGTGTACCACTCAGAATTGACTGTTGTGCGTTGTTCTAGTGGTACGGTTGCGACATGTCCAGTTTTTTCCGAAAAAAACAGGCGACCATTTGCTTGGAAGTGCTTCGTGCACGAGCAACTTTTGTTGGATTTAGCTCAATTTGAAAAACCCATACAGTCAACTGCTGTTTATTTTTATTCTCATACGCGTAAATCTACGATTCATCACCTGTCACGATGTCATAGACGTGTTTCGAAGCACCGCGATTGTATTTTTGGAGCATTTCTTTCGACCAATCGACACGAGCCTTTTTTTGCGCGATTGACAAATTGTGTGGGATCCAACGCGAACAATTTTTTTGACGGTCAACTGTTCATGCAATTTTGAATCTTAGTCCCACTAATGCCTGAGCTTGTCTCAACCTCACGATAGGTCACATGGCGATCTTGCAATATCAGTTGGCGCACAGCATCAATGGTTTCCGGAACAACAACTGATTCACGAAAATCGTCTTGGAGTGAACAACGACTTCGGTTGAATTCACCATACCATCGATACACACTGGTCCTTGATGGAGCTTCATCGCCAAAAATTGAATTAATTTCATCGATGCACTATTGTTGAGTTAATCAACGTCGAAAGTTGTAAAAAATAATCGCACGAACATTTTCACGATTTAATTCCATTTATTGGGCGAGATGAATCTTTTAAGTTACTGTAAACAACACAAATAGCGCTCGTATGTCAAAACGTTCTGAGTACGTACAACCTCAAAAATGTCAAACTTTACGATAGAGCTGGCAGTTACCAGATTGCGACACTAGGGTTGCCCAATCCCGAAATATAAAAGGCAGCCTTCGTAATAATAATAATTAGATTGCGCGACTGTTCACAGGCGGATCGGCGCCTAGCTTGCTCATCAAATACTCGTGTTGTGCGCGCTACTGTTCTCTCACAAGTAGAAGGGACCTAAAGGTTTTGCCGACTCCGATTGGCGAAGTTTGAAAATCTTTTTCTTAGACAGTTATTACCCTTTGAGTGTTGTCAGCAACTCGAAAGAGGTGGTGCCGTGAAATGTTCAGCCGGGAATCGAATTTAACCTTGCAGTGTGTGAGTGTCACACTCTATGGAAATTACGCTATGGAAACGTTGTTCTCTATGACAAATGTCGTTGATATAAAATAAATGTAGGACTTAACAAAGACTTTTTTACCACTTTTACTAATATCAGTGTCATATTCACATTAAGCACAGCTTTCAAATTTATAATTACTTCCCCAGTTTGAAGAAGCAATGATGGCTTGTAATCTCCTCTGCATTGAATCGATGAGATTATGAATGGTTTCCGGACTTATCTTAAGCCATTCCTCAACTGTGCTGTGCTGTCTTCATGTCACTTTTACTTGAAATTTTTCATTTTCTTATTTCAGCATCTAATATACTCCATAGATTTTATATTGGGTTTATGCCTGGTGATTGGGGTGGCATCACAAGTTGGTGGGGGTATTATATAACAACCATTCCTTCGTAACCCTTGCACAGTGTTTGAGATCATTGTCCTGTTGGGAAAGGGGTATTCCCTTCATATCCAATTTGACGGCGCTTTGAAGTAAATTACTGCGCAAAATGTCAGTATACCCAAGAGCCGTCAAAATTCCATCGATGAAGGCGATGTTACCAACTCCGTTGTAAGCCACACAGTCCCATACCATAACATGTCCACCACCATGTTTTACCGTGGGCTTCAAATGGTTAGTTTGGAGCTCTGTGGTTGGCACAAATCTCTTTTCGTTTGATCCGAAGAGGTTAAACTTGCTTTCATCCGAAAACAAAACACTCCTCCAAAATTCGAACGGCTTCGCAAGATAAGTTTTTGCAAGCTCTAACCTTTTTTTCCTGTTGATATCAGAAATAAATGGCTTCCTCCTAGCTGACCTGCCATAAATGTTTGCGGAATGTAGAACATTCCGTATAGTTTGTGGGTGTACTGTTTACCCAGATATTGTTGCCGCATGTTGGGCTAAATTTTGTGCACTTATAAATGGCTTTCTTCGAGCCTCATTTGTAATTGCTCGTCTATCTCTCGCACTCAGCTTCTACGGTCGTCCAACACGATGTTTGTTTGCCGTTGTTCCAGTGTCTCGAAACCTTTTCAGGACGTAACGAACTGCAGAGAAACTAAATCCAACCGAATGTTGATAGCTCTGACCACTTTCGCTCAAGGATATAATTTCCTCCCGGACATTCAAAGGTATTTCACTTTGTTTTGGAGACATTTTATTGATTTGTATAGCTTTCCGATCTATACAACAAAATTCTTCACGCCAAATGAATAAAGAAACAACAAATACCTCAAGAACCGTTCGATTTTTGACGCAAATGGTGTGTACATTCAGGGAAAAGTGTGTGTGCAAATACATTCTTGAACTTATTTTTGTTGTTTTTTTAATAAATGGAGTAATTTTATATTGATTTGAATAATTTTTGTATTTAATATTAACCCTTTTACTACAGTTTCATAATGTATATTCTATTCAGCTGAAACTTTTCAGATTACGCTAAAATCGTAATAATGACACTGTATGTATCAAATCCACTCGCCATGGATCTCAATAGCTAAATTCTTTCTTCAAATTATTTCCCTACAAGGTGCAATTGACTAGTCTGTAGATTGATCATCCGTTTGATATTCACTTAGCGCTTGTAAGCAGCTTGAATTGTCATAGAAATTTAGGCTATCTTTCTGACGAGGAGTAGTACAATCTTACTCGCTGTGTTACCAAACGCAATTGATGCATCGGCGGTTCGGATGGTTAAGCAGTAACCTTAATTTAATGTACTTTCTTGGTTTTCGGAAGAAAAACCAAGAGCAGCAATTGCCACCACAGAGAGCAACAGTCTTTTAAGGACTCCGGAGTATTGGCATCATTAGACATTTTAATATTTAAACGTGTTTGGAATAAACGTTATTAGAATTTTTTTTTTTTTTGTGATTTGAGCCACCACTTTCGTCTGTTTGAAAGTTGGCGTGTCTATGCCAGACACCCTTAGTCGATCTCCTGAGCAAGTAATAAGTCGATTGGCAACTTTCGAGTGTGATCACTTATACCATTTTGTAGTGGAAACGAGAAAAATTGATGTTGTACTAATAGCCCTTCACATTGTCAATAAAAATCGACGTTGCTTCGATCATTTTGCACACTTTGTTGCCTTTTTAGGAAAGGCATTGGCATTTGGTGCACCCCGTGTATGTTTATAGAATTCCAAACAAGAGCATTTTGTTCAAAATTGTTACTTTTCCTATTTAACCGACTTGCACTTTACGCTTAAAGAGACAACGGCTTAGAGTTTCATTTCTCGCCAATCAAGAACTACTTACAACAAAAACCCTCCACACATCTCACTTCGTTCATAGCCATGAAGTCGTTGAACAGACGCCTTTGCAGAGAACCGCTGCCGTTCGCAGACGAAAACTCCTCCAGTAAACAGCATTAACTCCCAGCTAACCATTTACATTTTTGATTTCGTCTCTTCCCTTTTATTCCGGCAAACACAGCATTGGCAAACTTTTTCCATCGCCTTTAGATTACACCGCCTTTCGCCTGATTTTAGTTCAAGTACCTCATCCTTCGCGCCTACATAAATCCCGGCCAACCGAGACTGGGCAACGAAACGAAAAAAGAAAACACACAAAAATCCGGCATTCGCTGGTGGAGGATGAGTGGAAAAAATCACCCGAAAACCGGAAGCACTAAGCACAAAAACATGGATTATGTCCAAGGACAATGGTTTGAACTCGGAAACGGACCCTATTACAAAGCGAGTCACTTCATCCTGTTGTCCCACCCTGTTCGTGGATTCGTTGTTTTTCCACTTTTTGTGGATCTCTGGTTTTTTTTTTTTTGTTTTTCTCTGTTTGATTTTTTTCCCGTTTGTTCGTCCGTGGGGTGGTTGTGAAAGTTAGAGGTACAAAGTTCCCCGATGTGAACATGCAAATTACAGAGTGGAGTGTGAGATTCATGGACGGTTTTCCAAGTCTCACTGATTGCAATTACTCATGTATGTATGCAGACCTGAATCGATAGCCTTTTTCCTGAGTGACTTCTGCATGAACATACTCGTCGGTATATTGCCATGGATTTGATGAGTAAATCCTTTTAATGTTTAAGGATAGTTTTTTTTAACTCTTAATCTGTAATAGGAACTTCTAATGCAAAAAAAAACAGATCACGTTGTACAAATTATTGAACAATTTTGAAAGCATTTAAATCTGTTAATTGGATTATGAGTTTTATAGGAATATAATGCGCTCATCATTAGTGGAAAATAATCAAGTTGCAATGACTGACAGCTTGCTTGAGCTGTGATACGTGATATCATCTTTGATTAACAATTATAAAGCTTTCAATAAGAACGCGTATCCTTTCTTTCGACGTGAACTGATAAACGAAGCCATTTTTATTTATATAAGAGTTTTTATTAGACATTTACACAAAGATTTGGTTAAGTTGTGGCGGCCGCATAGCGGTGCCCTTGCATGCGGAACGCGGAAATGAATCTGTAACTGTAATAAGTAGACCGATCTTGATGAAATTTGGAATATATTTTCAGTGCCGTTAAATCACTCTGCTGTCTATATAGCATGGAGGACGAGAGAATAATCTTAAGTTAAGCAATTTAGAAAACGAACTTTTATTTAATAGCATAAAAAAAATATTTAATAACAATTTACGAGAGTAAATGTAGGCTCAAAACAGAGCTGCAATTCATACCTTTGTAGAAAAATTACATATAATACTGTTTACTAACACACTTTCGTTGTAAAAACTTGTTAATCTGAATTTAGCGCAAAAAGGCTTGCGCTTCGCTACTAAGTGGTTCATGCCCATGGTTTTTGCCAAGTACAAGCATTAGAAAGGAAATCGTAGGAAAATTTAAAACAAAATGTCGAAAAATGTCCCAGATTGTTCCACATGCACGGCTTATTCTCCTAAAGTGCTAAGAAGTAAATTTTTATTTTTGCACCATCGATAGGGAATATTTCAGGCTTTCAGAAAAATGCAGTTTCCTGGAGCCTCTTGGAGCACTTTTGTTATGCTTCACTAAACGTGGAAGTACTTCCCTCAAAGAGTGGCCTTAACATGAAGCCTTGTCTAAAAATCTGGTAGCCAAAATGAAAAAAACTGTTGATGCAATTTGAAGGTTAAGCGTACGCCCTTTCAAATAAAAGTAATATCATGTTCGGAGGTTATAATAATAATAATTGTTGACACTTAAGGTGTCTAGGCCATGTAAGAGCGGATGGACAACACTGCTCCGGCCCGAAGACTTTTCGAATCCGAACCACAGGGACAACGCAACAGAGGACGTCCTAGACTGAGATGGCGCACACAAGTGCAAAAGGACATCAGCCAACTTGGAGTGCGCAATTGGAGGCAGCTGGCAAGAAATGGTGCTCGCTGGAAAGGCATGTTGGTTGAGGCCCAGGTCCACCCCGGACTGTAGCGTCATCCGAAGAAAAAGAAGAAAAAGAATTGTTGGCGCGACAGTCCACAGGGGGACCAGGGCCCGACTTGCTCATCAACTACTCGTGTTGTGCGCGCTACTGTTCTCTCACGAGTAGAAGAGACCTACAGTTTTTTGCCGACTCCGAACGGCGAAGTTTGAGAAGTTTTTTTCTTAGACAGTTATTAGTCTTTGAGCGTTGTCAGCAGCTCGAAAGAGCTGGTACCGTGAAAAATTTGAAAAATTTGTGTTGAAACGAACTTAGACCCTTTGGCGTGTGAGCGTCGCACTCTACCCACTACGCCACGGCAACCACGCGCGAGAGAGCTGGTGCCGTGAAAAATTCGAGTTGTTCAGCCAGGAATCGAACCTAGACCTTTCAGTGTGTGAGCGTCGCACTCTAGCCACTACGCCACAGCGGCCATTTTCGACGGTTGCTTATTTTAAAAAAATGTGTCACATCGAATTTTCTTGAAATTTTTTTCAAATTAAATTAAATTTAAGTTTCTAAAAATTAAATTTAAATTTAAAATAAATTTCTAAAATTCCAAAGTCTTAATTTTGAGCTAGTCGTACATCGAAACGGCTTACTAGAAGTCAAATTTTGGCTTTCTAGGTTCTTAAATATGTAGAATCGAAAAACCAATACCACTTGGCCGAGAAAATTATTATTTCATTTTACGTATTTCTTTCCGCTGGGTCACCACGGTGCACCGTTGTGTAGTGAATAAAGCGCGACGCCCATACACCGCAGGCACCTGGCGCGTTTCCTGGACTAAACTTTTGTCACGACACCACCCCTTTCGAACTACAGGCAACAATCAAAGAGTAAAAACGGCCTTTGAAAAAATCACTCGGAACCGATGAAAAACCACATAGAACAGCAGCAGGCACAACAAGATTAGTTCTTGCGGAAGCTAGGTCCTAGTTCATTTGTGGACTATTGCGCTATTCAATATAAAGTGTGATTTTTTAGCAGTTATCTTTTTGGCAACACTGGTTTAAACAGCTGACGCACGTTTCGTATTTTGTTGCACTGTTAAACATCTTCAGTTTGGTCTACAATTTAACCATGAGTCGTCTTACAAACGAACAAAGCTTATTGAATTTTATTATCAAAATGCGTGCTGTGTTAAGAAAGTTCATCGCGCGCTTCTTTCATTTTATGGTCAGTTTAATTTTTGGCTCGATGGGTACGTACGAATCAGCAGGATTGTCGATTTTGGAGTGAATATCAACCAGAAGCATTGGAAGAGCTACCAATTCATCCAGAAAATGTCACAGTTTAGTGCGGTTAATGGGCTGGTGGCATCATTGGATCGTACTTCTTCAAAGATGATGCGAATCGTAACGTAACTTTTTTTTGTTTTTTTTTTTTATAATTGACGCGTGCAAAAGGGGTTTGCGAGTACCCTTAAGTGACCGGATCAAGTCACAGCACGGACGGAAGGTATAGAGGAAGAAAGGGAGAGGAGGTACCGATGCACATTGGTTTTAAATGCCTGTGGATTGTAATGAGGAGGAAAAATCGAGCTGGGAAGAGCATTCCAGATTCGTCTAGTGCGGCTAAAGAACGAGTCTCTAAATTTGAGACTCGTCGATCCCAAAAGCACGCATTTTCGACAAGAGAGCCTGGTGCCAGACCCTGTCAAATGCCTTCGAAATATCAAGCGCAACAATCTTGCTTTCTCCTGCATTGATTCCACTTTTCAGTGAGATATGCCATCAGATCACCAGTGGAACGGTTGCTTCGGAAGCCGTACTGCCGGTCATTAAGAAGCTTCTGGGACTCAAGATATTTCATAAGCTGACGGTTGATCAGCGTTTCCATGACCTTGGAGAGAAATTTCGTTAGTACTATGGGTCGGTAGGAGGTGGGTGACGAACATTCGCCCTTTTTAGGGACGGGCTGGACAAATGCAGTTTTCCACTTACTCGGAAAGAGCCCTGAAGAGTAGGACAGATGGAAAACTTACGCAGTGGTTTTGCCAGCGTAGAAAACACCTCTTCAGAAGAACAGGGGGTATACCATGCGGGCCAGCGGATTAGTGTATGTTTAGATCTTTAAGTACTCTTGCTACTGTACGAGTGCGAAAATGGATTTGCCCCATGAAGAAATTTACGCTCTCAAGTACAGGCGGGGACAAAGTGCTATCTGGGAGTGTTGAGCTAGCTGCAAAGTGTGCAGCAAGCTTTTAGCTTTGTCAAAAGAGCTGACAGCTGGAATGTCATTGCAAATGAGCGTTGGGATCGAAGACGAGGCTGAATTCCTTATGTTTTTTACAAAAGACCAAAAGCTTCTGCTACCCTTGGGGCATTGTAGAACTTTTTGCCTCAACTTTTGGTCAAAGGAGAATATAACACGTCTTATTAATGCATTTCAGTCATTACGGATCCGTTTGAACTTTTTCTGGGCTTTCTCAGAAGGGTTGGCTTTATAATCCCGGAAACTCAACTCTCTCATCCTGATATCCTCTTTGCAGCTCAAGTCGTACCACGCGTTTGCCTTAGGCTTGATGCTCTTCACTCTGTGAGGAATGAAGGACCTCATGCCCAGCGAAATAATGTTTGTGATCGCATTAGTAGCGGCATCCACGTCACTATCGAGGAAGCATAGTGACCAGTTAAAATTCCTAAAGAAGTTGTTAAGTCCGCTCTAGTTGGCTTTCTCGTAGAGCCATACTGTTCTTTTCGGAATTTGTTCTCTAACTGTGTGGGAGGAGTACGAGAATTTGGCTGACACGACACAGTGGTCGGACGAGCCTAGAGGCGACAATATATCAAAGGTGAATGGTGAGCGCTACCGTGAGATGATATCCAACTTTTGTTTGTCCAAAATGCAAGAGCTTGACTTGCATGACATGCGGATTTAACAAGACGGTGCCACATGCCACACAGCATGCGCAACAATGGACTTATTGAGAGGCGAGTTTAGTAAACATTTTATTTCACGTTCAGGCCGCGATTTGACGTCTTTAGACTATTTTTTATGGGGCTATGTTAAAACTCCATGGCCGACATGGCGTAGTGGGTAGAGTGCGACGCCCACGCACCGAAGAGTTTAGATTCGATTCCCGGCTGAACACCTCGAATTTTTCACGGCACCACCTCTTTCGAGCTGCTGACAACACTCAAAGGGTAATACTTGTCTAAGAAAGCTTCTCAAACTTCGCCGTTCAGAGTCAGCAAAAAACTGTTGGTCCCTTCTACTCGTGAGAGAACAGTAGCGCGCACAACACAAGTAGTTAATGAGCAAGCTAGGCCCTGGTCCTTCTTTAGACTGTAGCACCAACAGTTATTATTACTCATGTCTATACAGACAAGCCCGCTTCAATTGACGTATTAATAATAATAATAATAATCAATTGACGTATTGGAAGACAAAATTAAAGCATTTATTCGTGAGATACCGGCCGAAGGGAATTCCGCCTCGTCTACAATTCCAAAGCTCATTTGCATGACATTCCAGGACCAGGGCCTAGCTCTAGTACTACTCGTGTTGTGCGTGCTAGTGTTTTCTTACGAGTATAAGTGACTTACAATTTTTTGTCAACTTCGAATGACGAAGTTTGAGAAGCTTTCAATTTAGACTGGCAATACTTTCAGCAGCTCGGATGATGTGGTGCCGTAAAAAATGTGAGGTATTCAGTCGGGAATTAAACCTGGGTGTTCGGCGTGTGGGAATCTCACTCTACCCACAAAGCCGCGGCGGCCACTCCCATCATTTTTGGCATCAATTCGTGGAAAAGCATTGATCAGTATGTCGTTTCAACAAGTTTCACAAACTGTACTTATGTTACACTAGTTGCATGGAAGCTGGCGAGCTTGTTAGTTCAAGAAATGGACATATCGCATAGCCGACGCGTGCATGTGATTTAACACCTTTAACTTATTTTCCTTGAGGCTATATGATTTCATAAGACTAGGGCGGCAATGATAGATGAACCCAACTTTCATCCTGAATGCGATATAGACAAAACTTCTTGAAAACGTGGTCGAAAATTGGATTTCACGACTGTACCTCTGCAGACGTACCCGTGTTAGGCATGCGAGGCAAACTAAATTTCATACATAAGTGACACAAAATATTTTTTTTGTTTAATTTTGTTTCATTTGAAAAAGAAATGTCTGTATTAAGAAACCCTCTATGTACTCGTAGGCCACTAACATCCACCCTGATGGCAAGAGTGGGCTGCCAATCGCTGATTTTTTTTCTTTAACACTCCGAAGCTCAGAAACGGTCTCTTGAAAGACCAATCTTGACTTTTACAACCCACTTATCATTCCTGTGTTTCCCCTGAGGAGCAGAAATGTGAACGTTTTCAGAGCAGATTTGGGAGTCTTACGAGGAAAAGGTTCTTAGTTCAGTTTTGGGCCCAGGAGCTTGGAGGAAAGATTCAATGCCAAACTTCGTGGATCAACTTATAAAAACGCAACTATTACTTTTTAAAAAATAATTTATTCAGAACTGTGAAAGCTCGTACTCTAACTTACATTCTAAATTCACAATCGTTTGGTCTGCCTTGTTAATAATAATAATAATAATTGTTGGCGCTACAGTCCAAAGGGGGACCAGGGCCTAGCTTGCTCATCAACTACTCGTGTTGTGCGCGCTAGAAGGGACCTACAGTTTTTTGCCGACTCCGAACGGCGAAATTTGCGAAGCTTTCTTAGACAAATATTACCCTTTGAGTGTTGTCAGCAGCTCGAAAGAGATGGTCAGCCGGGAATCGAGTGGGCGTCGCACTCTACCCACTACGCCACGGCGACCACATTGTTATACATATAAAATGCTGAATTAACAAAGAGTATTGTAAACAAAATACGATACATAAATTTTGATCGACTGTGTATGCAGGTGAATTGACTGCGCGTGCAGGGCATCGGATTTCTTCCCGTGACTTCGGTCATCGTAACTATCACGTAACCTCAGCTTAAAAAGTTTCAAAATTAAAACCTTTTGAACAGCGCTACAAAAATCCTGCTCGTTTAAAATGTTAGACAATCTGGAGAATTACCTAAGGGAAGTTGGTGTGGAAATTTAGAAGCAGCTGACGTTTGAACTTGAATAATCTATTTCCCATCATAATGGTTTAATACCATAGAATTCCTCGTAACTGAATACTAGTATAAAAAATATAATATAAGCAAAGGCAAAATTATCAGAAACGCCTAGAGCCAACAATACTCAACAGATTTTAATCGATTCTGAGACACATTCGAAAGCAACCATGTCTGTGTGCTATAAAATACCTGTGGGGGAGGGGTAGGCGAACTTCGGACAATAAGTAAACAACAAGTACTTAGTGACGTGACAGTTTATTGCAAAAGAGAGCGTTCACATGAGTTGTGGGCGGTATATATACCATCGCCTAACATAAAGAATATGCTAACGGGAGGATCAGCCGATCATGAGACTCGTTCTTTAAGTTAATTGTAATTATCTTTTACACGAATGATAATTATTAGACCTCGAAGGGTGTAATAGAAGTGTGATGACACTGTTTCTCAAACTTTTCGAATATTCTTCTACATACCCATTCTGGCCTTAATATTTATATCAAAATCGTATGCGAAGGATAAAATACAGAGGCGCAAGGATTGAGAGAAGACGACGTGACTTGAGCAAATGGAACAAACCTTCAGGTCAGCACCATGAATTGGCCGTTTATTTCGGAGAACTCAAAACCCTTTAAACCGCGGTTTGCCAGTGATGAAAAAAAAAATTAATAACGTGGTGTTTTGGCATGTACGGACAAGGTTAGCATCTAAAGCACAAGACTCCCTTTTTTCAACAATCATTCATTCCTCTTAAATTTTATCGTTTAGAACCAGCAATGAGTTGAGGACCCTCACTACTTAAGGCATTGCAATCGCACGCAGTACACGAGCGATTGTTGAAAACTTTCGTCTTCTTCCTTATGGGCTGGTCCATATCCGTGCTGAAGTTGAACTCTCTTTTGGAGAAGTCCTATTTTCTTGACCATATCTGAAAAATAATTGTTTCCATGATAAAATTGAGCAGAAAGTTTGCATTCTAAGCAGTGACATGTAAAGGGTAAATCGGTTTTTATTTAAGTTGGCCAGACCTTCGGAAGCATACCAGGTATATCTGTATGAAGTACTCACTTCACAAGATACAAATGTCTCGATAGGGAACATTTGTTGTAAACGAGCCCTTATTTTTTTTTTTTTTTTTTGTTTGTTTGCTATGACATATGTGAAAAATATTTAGCATACATCAAGTCATTGAACAGACAACATCATATTTTTTCATCGTGTTAAAAATGTCGAATTTTGTACAAGAAAGTGATGATTTGCGGAAAGCACTACTTTTTTGTTTTCATTTGAAGAAAAGTGCTGCAGAGTCGCATCGAATGCTTGTCGAGGCATCTGGTGATCATGCTCTATCAGAAGCAACATGCAAAAGATGGTTTCAACGGTTCAGAAACAATGATTTTGATGTGAGAAATGAAGAACGTCGAAGACCACCAAAAAAGTTTGAAGACGCCGAATTGCAAACGATATTGGATGGAGATGACACTTTGAATCAAAAGCAAATGGCAGCAATGTTAAATGTTGCACAACAAATAATCTCTGACAGTTTAAAAGCTATGGGAAAGATTCAAAAGTGTGGAAAATGACATGAATTGAATGAAAGACAGATGGAAACCGAAAAAACACTTGTGAAATTTTGCTTCAGAGACACGAAACAAAATCGGTTTTGCATCGGATTGTTACTGGCGATGAAAAATGGATTTATTTTAAGAATCCTAAACGGAGAAAATCATGGGTTAATCTGGGACAACCATCAACATCGACTGCAAAACCAGATCGATTCGGCAAGAAAACAATGCTGTTTGTTTGTTGGGACCAGAGAGGTGTGCTGTTCCACGAGCTCCTAAAACCTGGTGAAACCATTAATGCTGATCGCTGTCGACAAAAAAAGATCAATTTGAACCATGCATTGATCGAGCAACCACCAGAATGGGCCAGAAGACACGGCAAGGTAATTTTACTCCAAGACAATGCACCTGCACACAAATCAAAACCGGTTCAGGATACAATCAAAACACTTGGCTGGAATCAGCTACTCTATTCGCCGTATTCACCAGACTTGGCTCCTTCCGACTACCATTTGTTTTCATCGATGGGACACGCATTGGCTGAGCAGCACTTTGATTCCTACGAGGAGGTCGAAAATTGTGTGTCTGATTGGTTTGCTTTAAAAGACGAACAATTTTATTGGCGTGGTATTCACAAATTGCCCGAAAGGTGTGTAGAAAACAATGGCCAATACTTTGAATAAAAGGTTTTTACTTTCCCACTAATAATTAGTGTTTTATTTTCAAAAAAAACGCTCATTTCATATCTGGTGGACACCACATTCCCAATCTGAAGAATCCTTGAATTCGAAGCAATTACGAAGTTCCTCTTAACAAAGCAATGTGCTTCTCTGGAGCCAGCTGATGAGGGGCAACAAAGAGACTTAGAGTCAAATCAACACCAGTCTTTAGGGTCACTCAATAATTTTACCATCAACAATCTTCGCAAATATGCTACTCCCCTTGTGTATTTGTCTTCCTTAGACTGTTTTGGTATAACAATTGTCTTGGTGATAACCTCTTCAATGTCTTCCTAATGACAATGCCGACCGTCATAAATCGATAGAGCAAAAACTCGAATTTTCTCCAAATCTGTGCGGACTCTTAGTTTCCTGACTTTTAAAGTGCTCCTGTCCCGGAACCAATTTGACCGCCCCTCCCGTAGTGTCACGAAATGTATACACCGCTTATCATTTGCAAAACAAAATGAGCACAACCCTTCAGATCTATATAAATTTCATCCAGCTCCAGTTGAATGAGTGAATCTCAAAACAATGCGGTGCTTATTCAAGCTATGGCACAGAATTCAGTATCAATGGAAAGGGAAATTAAAAGAATTTAAAGAAAGGTTAGAGAAAATTAAATCCATCAACAGACTTCGAATGTTGTAGACAGTCATTCATCAAAGAACTACAGGGTGTGGCGTGGCATAATCATTTCAAAACGTTGATTCTTCGGTGGAAATTCTCGGTTTTTCCCATTTCTCCCTCGTTATAAATTTCTTCCCTGACCTACATTGCAAACCGTCCCTGGGTAGAGCCAGAAAAGATCATAATGTAAATGAAAAAAACCCTGATTATTCATTAAAATAAAGGCAAATAAAGGCAAACGTTTAGCTTTCGCTCAGCGGTATAAGTAATGCCCGCATGGTAGAAGTGTTCAGTAAATTGGGTCAGCCCAAGACGAAATTAAAAGCAACTCGCCGTAGTTTGCTGTTGTTTCTTTGAGCAATCTTCTTTTGCACAACAATTTGTCTTCATTCAGAGTTTTATTTGTTTGGAGAAATAGCACGATGCTGCTATGAATAAGAAAAAAGTCTCAGACACGGTTCTCTGCGATTTTTTTAACGATAGGGAACTGAAGAGAATTGAAAGCTGAAGACCTAAGACCGAAGACTGAAGACTGAAAACTGAAGGTTGACGACTGAAGACTGAAGACTGAAGACTGAAGACTGAAGACTGAAGACTGAAGACTGAAGACTGAAGACTGAAGACTGAAGACTGAAGACTGAAGACTGAAGACTGAAGACTGAAGACTGAAGACTGAAGACTGAAGACTGAAGACTGAAGACTGAAGACTGAAGACTGAAGACTGAAGACTGAAGACTGAAGACTGAAGACTGAAGACTGAAGACTGAAGACTGAAGACTGAAGACTGAAGACTGAAGACTGAAGACTGAAGACTGAAGACTGAAGACTGAAGGCTGAAGACTGAAGACTGAAGACTGAAGATTGAAGACTGAAGACTGAAGACTGAAGACTGAAGACTGAAGACTGAAGACTGAAGACTGAAGACTGAAGACTGAAGACTGAAGACTGAAGACTGAAGACTGAAGACTGAAGACTGAAGACTGAAGACTGAAGACTGAAGACTGAAGACTGAAGACTGAAGACTGAAGACTGAAGACTGAAGACTGAAGACTGAAGACTGAAGACTGAAGACTGAAGACTGAAAACTGAAAACTGAAGACTCAAGACTCAAGACTCAAGACTGAGGATTGAAGACTGAAGACTGAAGACTGAAGACTGAAGACTGAAGACTGAAGACTGAAGTCTGAAGACTGAAGACTGAAGACTGAAGACTGAAGACTGAAGTCTGAAGACTGAAGACTGAAGACTGAAGACTGAAGACTGAAGACTGAAGACTGAAGTCTGAAGACTGAAGTCTGAAGACTGAAGACTGAAGACTGAAGACTGAAGACTGAAGACTGAAGACTGAAGACTGAAAACTGAAAACTGAAGACTCAAGACTCAAGACTCAAGACTGAAGATTGAAGACTGAAGACTGAAGACTGAAGACTGAAGACTGAAGACTGAAGACTGAAGACTGAAGACTGAAGACTGAAGACTGAAGACTGAAGACTGAAGACTGAAGACTGAAGACTGAAGACTGAAGACTGAAGACTGAAGACTGAAGACTGAAGACTGAAGACTGAAGACTGAAGACTGAAGACTGAAGACTGAAGACTGAAGACTGAAGACTGAAGACTAAAGACTGAAGACTGAAGACTGAAGACTGAAGACTGAAGACTGAAGACTGAAGACTGAAGACTGAAAACTGAAGACTGAAGACTGAAGACTGAAGACTGAAAACTGAAGACTGAAGACTGAAGACTGAAGACTGAAGACTGAAGACTGAAGATTGAAGACTGAAGACTGAAGACTGAAGACTGAAGACTGAAGACTGAAGACTGAAGACTGAAGACTGAAGACTGAAGACTGAAGACTGAAAACTGAAGACTGAAGACTGAAAACTGAAGATTGAAGACTGAAGACTGAAGACTGAAGACTGAAGACTGAAGATTGAAGACTGAAGACTGAAGACTGAAGACTGAAGACTGAAGACTGAAGACTGAAGACTGAAGACTGAAGACTGAAGACTGAAGACTGAAGACTGAAGACTGAAGACTAAAAAAAAATTGACGCGAAAGCAACATTTCTTAAAAACCAACAACACGCATAAATAGACGTCATCGAGTAGTCCAAACCTTAATAAGTTTACAAGTCCATCCCCAGTTCACGCGCAGACTTCCATAAAAAGGAGAAAAAATGTCGACTCTTGATAAAACTGTAATATTTCACGATAAGAGCCCACCTCCTCATTGCCAATGCCAGCATCCCTTCAGACAGGAACAATATACATTAACTGCCTTCATTGGCATATCTCCCCTCATGACACCAGATACCTGCACCCAGGACATACTTCAGCTTCGACTCGAGCCAAAGATTAATATTTACAACAACACCAAGGAGCCGCCGCAACTTTAGAAGTCAACGATTCAGGTCCACCTTTTTCACTTCCACTCACCGA
Organism: Eristalinus aeneus; assembly: GCA_955652365.1. Taxonomy (NCBI): domain Eukaryota; kingdom Metazoa; phylum Arthropoda; class Insecta; order Diptera; family Syrphidae; genus Eristalinus; species Eristalinus aeneus. The sequence continues at coordinate 89,812,991 of OY019130.1, read as the reverse complement.
TAAATTGCCATTAAGTACGCCACTGGACTCCTTTAACTGCCATCCACTCTCTACCCTCCAATGGGCGAATGTGTATGTAGTGCTCGGGGCCGGCGCCGGAAACATCCATTAATGGCGTTGTCCACTCTCAGTCGATGGCTTACAACATTTAGTGGCATCCTCAACAAGCCACATAACAAGTGTGTGTAAGCCCATGCATTGAATATGGGCTGTCCCACTCGATGCCGGGCGTTTGTTGTTACTGACTGCTCAGCTGGCACTGCCTCCCGTCAATTCCTATCTTCTGGTCACTGGTAGTGCCATCCCAGATCCTCTCAGACGCAGGACAAGCCAAACTTTAGGCTCCATTTGATTTGTTTTGATGTCCTGATCGTCCTCCCCTGTCCTTCTTCTGTTATAACATAATTTTACTCTCAGTCGGGGCCGCACCGCACCGTGCCCACCATGCCCACACACTCACCGAGATCCTGTGGCCATTTTTCTCCGAAGCTGTCCTTCGCAACGAAGGAAAGGAAATCCTTGCTTCCGGCAATGCCACAAACATTCCCCAACTACTACATTTCTTTTCGCCCCGTTTCAGTAGGCGTCCATGGCCGAGTGTGACGAAGCACTTCCATTCTCATGGTCAACCAGGAATAGGGTGTGGGTGTGCGGCCGCCAAACCCATGCATACATGAAGAGGATGTTCTTGCACTCTCAAGCTCACTCCCACTCAAGAGAGCCAAGAAGAGGCCCGGAGAAAGAGAAAAGGATTAATGTACGCCGAGATATTGTCACAAATGGAGGAGTAAATAAATTGCTTTTGGATCAGTTACATAAGCCTGATATATGGTTTCTGGGGCTCTCAACAAGGACCTACACATAGCACAGGGAATGCGAGGCTGCGTCTGCCTGTGAAGGATATTTATTTGCGAGGCAATGCCTTGCCGCAAAAATTGTTTGTGAATTGCGGCGAAAATACTCGTATTTTTCGATCAGACCCCTTCCCCCGTCAGGGAGCCACCTCCGCCCGGCGGACCGGATAGGAAATCGAATTTGCAGAGATAATCAATGGCGGCGATGAGGCCAGCCATTTAAATGGGTAAGTTATGATTCAATTAGGCACCACCAGAGTGGGGACTCCTAGACAGGGGACAATTCAATTGCTTGCTGGCACCGTGATCAGGTCATGGGGGACGGTTAGTGTGAAGTTTTACTGCCTCCGGAGTATTTAAAAGGCAATAAATCGATTTATGGCTTCCTAAGCGCCTTCTAATGGGGCGATTTAATGCGAAATTGAGTTATCTGAGGCACAACTGGGCAATCAATTGAGTTTTGACATGTTTCAAGGGTCGTGCTCAGTTTTTAATTGACCCTCGTAAATGTGTCTTTTAATGACTGCTGCAGCGGTGATGAGGCCCGCCACCAACGCTCAAGGGCGAGGGTGTAATCGTGCGTGAATAATGAGATCTTAGCTGCATATTGCTGGCAAGTGGGACGGAAAGCTAATTATATCTAGCTAAGGCTTTGTGTGCTGGCTTAATGGAAAGATGCCGTGAACTTGGATTTGTGGAAGGGAGGTTTAATTTTTGTTTTAAGGAAAAGTTTCCCTTCTTTCTTTCTTGGAGTTTCCTTTTTTTGGAATAAGTTTGACATCTCAATGGGGGTTGCACAGGAGAGAATTTGTTCTACCATTTAAACGATGGATAAGGCAGCAAGGCAAGGATATTTCTATCCGATTTGACAACATACCACGTCAATGTTTTGCTGACAAGATTTCACACAAAATCCATTTGTCTTTGAATGACTTTTAGAACGTTGGAGCTGACATCAAACTGTAGGTCCCGTCCACTAGTGGACAACACGTGAAAAGTTTCGAGGCTTACAATAAATCAAAATTTTATTCAAACTGTTAGTGATCTCTTTAATGAAGAGGGGAGTCTGGAGTTGTTGCAGAATATGATATACACTGAAGAGCAAAAGTGTAACAATGTTACAGGATTCTAATAAAACACGCATAGTGCTCATAGTTTGTTGAAAAAATATCTATTATTTATTTTTTTTAACAAAGTGCAAGAAATTCTCTACCTCGTCGAGGAGGTTATTTGCATTTACAGCTAACTGTAGAAAAATGATAAAGATAAGAGTTCAAAAGATGCTTTGTTACAGTTTTGCACCCGTGCAACGTGTATACAAATAAGCTTATCTTTTCGCGTTGATCATTTTGTGGTGTAATTTTGAAGTAATCGGCAGTGTAAGTGCAATATCGTACCAAAATGAGAATGATATTAAAAAAATAGCTCTGGATTTGGAAAACTACTAAGCAAATCGAAAACGCATTAAAAATAAGCCACATGTCTGTGTCGAGAATAAAAAAGTGAAGCAATCTTGATTGATGCCACACAAACAAGGGAGGAAGACCAAAAAAAGTTGAAGATAGGGAGGCAAGACTCATTGGGAAGCTATTGATGACAGGAAAAATATCTGTGACAAGGGATGGCCTTCCATTGCTGACCCAGAATGCAAGTGTTTGGACTCTTAATCGGGCGCTAAACAGGGTTGGTTATAAGGCTAAGAAAACGAAAAAGAAGCCAGCTTTGTCAGCCAAAAATGTTTCGGGGAGAAAAGCCTATTTTGCAAACATACAAAAAACTGAACTTCTGATGATTGGAAAGGAGTAATATTTAGTTTGTGATTGTTTTTAGGTTTTTCCTGTAATCCTGTTCTTGTTCTAGGTGATTTGGTGTGATGAGACTAAAATTCACCGTTTCCAATCAGATGGGCGTTCATGGTATTGGACAAACTCCTCAGGCCCTCTAAGACCTCAAAATGTTAAACAAACTGTTAACCATGGAGTAGGTTCTGGAGGTACGTAGGGGGTGTATTACGCCTAATGGCATCGGCCCAGTGGTAAAAATTGAAGGCGTAATAAAAAAGGAGCAGTATCTGAGTATCCTCCAGGAGAATTTGCCTGTTGCAGTGGACATGATAGGAATGGAGGAAGATCGGATAATTTTCCAATAGGACAATGATCCGAAACATTCCTCCAAAATTGTCAAAAATTGGCTCAATAGTCAACTTTTTGACACTATTCAGTGTCCTGCACAGAGTCCTGATATGAATTCCATCGAAAACCTTTGTGCTTATTTGAAAAGGCGGCTGGCAGGGTATGACAATGTGCCTAAAGGAATAACGGAGTTATGGGATCGAGTGCAAGAAGTATGGTACGCTATCCCACCGACTTAATGCATTAAAAAAGTCCAAAGGACTGTGAACTGATTATTAAAAATTTTATTTTTATTTTTTTCTTTGCTACGGTGCAAAACTTTAACAATGCATCTTTTGTATTCTTTTATTTATCATTTCTGTACCGTTAGCTGTAAATGCAAAAAAACCTACTCAACTAGGTAGATAATTCCTTTCACTTCGTTTAAAAAAATAAGTAATAGATATTTTTTCAATAAACTATGGGCAGTATGCGTGTTTTATTTGAATCCTGTAACATTGTGCTCTTCAGTGTATGTACATAAAAATCCTTATGAATCGCTAGAATAATTAATAATTGGCACAGTCCACAGGGGGACCAGGACCTACATAGCTTGCCCATCAGCTACACGTGTTGTGAGCGGTACTGTTCTCTCACGAGTAGAAGGAACCTACAGTTTTTTGCCGACTCATAACGGTGAAATTTGAGAAGCTTTCCTAGACAGTTATTACTCTTTGAGTGTCGTCAGCAGCTCGAAAGAGGTGGTGGCGTGAAAAATTCGAGATGTTCAGCCGGGAATCGAATCTAGACCTTCGCACTTCACCCACTATGCCACGGCAGAATGGCTAGAAGCAGCCCGAAATTTACATGTGCGTGCAATTGTAAACCCGTTGCGATGTGCGAGTAAGCCCCAAGGTAGTAACTTGCGGCCGCATGCTAACCCACAAGTAAATACTTCATTCTATTTTTTCGCCATCCGAGAGTAGCTCTACATGATAAATGGCAAAGGGCGTAAACTCTTCTTTATATTTCAAGGCCTGGATGTGTAACCTGCTGATTATTAATTGGATACAGTTCACACTCACCCAATATGTGAGTTTTTAAAAATGAAGCTGTTAAATTTGTTTTTTTTTTTTTTTTTTTGTAAACGAACATCAACGATCTGTGATAAATAGTTTTTTAGTTCAAACTAGGATATATTCAGGGCAATAGGTCTGCTTGGGTTTAGGTGCTTTTTCTCTGCTTCGGTCATTTAAACTGTTAGGAATGGGATGCTGCCATAAAATGTGAAAGTAGTGAAAAAAGATACCAGTCTCTAGAGGTATAACAGCTTTCAAGAACTTTCTGAAAATGGTTCAGGAAAAATGTACAAAATCCTTATAGCCTAAGGAAATTTATTTGCTTGTGCCTTTTATGTGCCTTTTTAAGAACCATGCTTCTTCTACTAAGGTCTCAACTTGATCTTTGATATTATATTTGTATGAAACAGCACTGTCCGCCACGTTTTCTGTACGCATCTGAGTGTGACGCTACAGAACTGCAGGAATTTTACTACAATTTCCTATCCGAAACATTCCTCCAAAATTGTCAAAAATTGGCTCAATAGTCAACTTTTTGACACTATTCAGTGGCCTGCACAGAGTACAGATATGAATCCCATCGAAAATCTTTGTGCTTATTTGAAAAGGCGGCTGGCAGGGTATGACGATGTGCCTAAAGGAATAACGGAGTTATGAGATCGAGTGCAAGAGGAATGGTACGCTATCCCACTGGAAATCGAACTAAAATTATACAATGGTATGCCACTTAGACTTGATGCATTAAAAAAGTCCAAAGGACTGTGGACTGATTATTAAAAATTTAATTTTTATTTTTTTCTTTGATATGGTGCAAAACTGTAACAACGCATCTTTTACATTGTTTTATTCATCATTTTTGTACAGTTAGCTGTAAATGCAAAAAAAACCTACTCGACTAGGTAGAGAATTTCTTGTACTTTGTTAAAAAAAATAAATAATAGATATTTTTTCAACAAACTATGAGCCCTATGCGTGTTTTATTTGAATCCTGTAACATTGTTACACTTTTGCTATTCAGTGTAACTGCAAATGACTTTTAAAAACCATTTCTCGTCATGCCACACGATCCCAAACCGCACAACTTCCCAGAGTCCAGAGACAGCTCACCGAGCAATTGCCTGAGGTTATCACAAAATTTTGACTTTTGTCACCCTTTTCCTCTAGTAAGTAACTTCCCAACTGTCGCCGTGCAGTGCGAAATTCAGGTCAAACAAGGCAAGGCAACCATTTCCACTGATCCAAAGAATCCCCAGTGAACCCACAATCGCAGTAATCAGTGTTAGAAAAGCCACATAGCCACAGACTCTGCACACCAAACGCCATCGATTCAGTTAAATACACAATTTAAAGGCTCTCCTAAACGTTCCCTCCTGACACTGATGTCGACCACGACGATTGCTAACTTCTAAGACCATACAGACGAAAACATTTCGTAAATTTCTCCAGGGAGTCCCAGACTCGGTCGGCGTGAACCACGGTTGCCCATTGTGCTGTGTCACTCACTCAGTCAGTGTGTCGCGACAACATGCATACACTACATTCTGGCGCTCCCTGCGCAGCCGGAAGTAATAATCGAAGAATTGAAAATGCACAACACCACTGCAAACATCAGCTCCTTGGAGGGGCTCTAATGATAATTGTTTTCGAAACCACATGAGCCAAGGACGAGCTTATGTAATTTGTGTACAAGTATGTCCCGCCAGTGGCCTTTAAGGAACATTTTCAATTTCCAGTCCCCAGACCGGGCAAGAGGGCTGAGCACAAACTCTTTGAAGTTGTGAACCTTCAACTGAATGCCTTCACTCCTGCTGCCGAAATGAATCAATAATATAGTTCAGTGTGTAGGTAAGGGTAACTATACCGAGCACCAGAGAACCATATCCTCCAGTCTGTGTGACGAAGGATTCCCTCGTTTTCCCTAGTTCTCAATAGTATCCTTTAAAGTTCTTTACGCTCTCAGCTAGCATTGAGCCCTGTCTGCTGTGTGCGTTCGTGTGTCGGCCTTTGTGAGACACACTGAGAAATGCAGCAGAGTTCCTGGAATGAAAATAAATACCTACACTTGACTTTCAGAGTTCGTCTTCATCCGCATGGCGGGGAATTCGTTTGAGAGGGATGCATGCACTCCACAGGATAGGGATAAGGCCTTCTCCATTGAGATTGATTGATATTGTTCACACTTTCAGCATGCACAAGAAGTAGTTCAACTGTTGCCAAGACAGCTCTCTGGAGCTGAGCTGATCGATAATCATTTTGTGAATGAATCTGTCAATTTGGTTGAAAAGTGACTGTATGTTGGGACGAGTGCGGTATCCGTCGAATTTCGGATGCAGGAGCTTTGTATATGTAATGTGTTCCCATCGAGAGGGGCTCAGCGGTTAAATGGAGAATGTGACGTTGAAACTTCGACGATTGAGGCGAAGTAGGAAACCTCAGACGGTTGCAGTCTTTGTCTTGGGATTGCATGTCACTTAACTTTATACACGAGGACAATATTGGGGAGTGGAAGTTGCACATAATTCACGTTCCTCTGAACGGAGAAAAATCACAGAAGTGCCATGCGGTTGAAAGAAGTTGGGAGATAACTTGTTCATCACTTTCTGAAGTCTACTTAGATTGGAATTTGAAATAAAGACGGTCACAATTGTCGCCTTAATCAAACTGGGGCTCAACTTAAACCACCATCCTACGAAACAAGCTTTGAATGGACAGAAATCAATTTGTTTTGCTTCTTCTTTCTTATACTCTGTGGACCTGGATGTCACTTAAGGGGACACGATCTCTTGCCATGTTGCTTCGGCTAGGCACAACAATAAGTAGGCTGCAGTTCTTGTGGACTATGATATGTCCAATTCAGGTGTCCCAACAGATCGAATTCGAAGATTCTTTGAACCAAAGTTGTGGTACCCATATTTACATGACTGAACAAGCATCTTAAAACATTCTATACGTGTAAGCCCAGAGGCGCATGCTGTCATACTATTGACTGAGTTAGTAAGTGGACCTTGTTCTAAGATGTGAGCAATGCAGACAGGGTTGTATTTGACAGGGTCTCGAAAGAACTATCTACCTCATCCTCTGTGCCATACAGCAAGAATGGACAATGATTTTAAATAACAGACTCTAGAAAAGACTAATTCCGTTCTCATCTGAATTTAATTGTGCCCATGTCTCTTTTCTACAGAGCAGGACTGAGAGAGGGCAGGACTGGCAGAGGACAGGACTGAGAGAGGGCAGGACTGGCAGAGGGCAGGACTGGCAGAGGGCAGGACTGGCAGAGGGCAGGACTGGGAGAGGGCAGGACTGGCAGAGGGCAGGACTGGCAGAGGGCAGGACTGGCAGAGGGCAGGACTGGCAGAGGGCAGGACTGGCAGAGGGCAGGACTGGCAGAGGGCAGGACTGGCAGAGGGCAGGACTGGCAGAGGGCAGGACTGGCAGAGGGCAGGACTGGCAGAGGGCAGGACTGGCAGAGGGCAGGACTGGCAGAGGGCAGGACTGGCAGAGGGCAGGACTGGCAGAGGGCAGGACTGGCAGAGGGCAGGACTGGCAGAGGGCAGGACTGAGAGAGGGCAGGACTGAGAGAGGACAGGACTGGCAGAGGACATTACTGAGAGAGGACAGGACTGAGAGAGGGCAGGACTGGCAGAGTTCAGCACCGGGAGAGGACAGGCAGAGGGCAGGACTGGCAGAGGGCAGGACTGGCAGAGGGCAGGACTGGCAGAGGGCAGGACTGGCAGAGGGCAGGACTGGCAGAGGGCAGAACTGGCAGAGGGCAGGACTGGCAGAGGGCAGGACTGGCAGAGGGCAGGACTGGCAGAGGGCAGGACTGGCAGAGGGCAGGACTGGCAGAGGACAGGACTGGCAGAGGGCAGGACTGGCAGAGGGCAGGATTGGCAGAGGGCAGGATTGGCAGAGGGCAGGACTGGCAGAGGGCAGGACTGGCAGAGGGCAGGACTGGCAGAGGGCAGGACTGGCAGAGGGCAGGACTGGCAGAGGGCAGGACTGGCAGAGGGCAGGACTGGCAGAGGGCAGGACTGGCAGAGGGCAGGACTGGCAGAGGGCAGGACTGGCAGAGGGCAGGACTGGCAGAGGGCAGGACTGGCAGAGGGCAGGACTGGCAGAGGGCAGGACTGGCAGAGGGCAGGACTGGCAGAGGACAGGACTGGCAGAGGGCAGGACTGGCAGAGGGCAGGACTGGCAGAGGGCAGGACTGAGAGAGGGCAGGACTGAGAGAGGACAGGACTGGCAGAGGACATTACTGAGAGAGGACAGGACTGAGAGAGGGCAGGACTGGCAGAGTTCAGCACCGGGAGAGGACAGGCAGAGGGCAGGACTGGCAGAGGGCAGGACTGGCAGAGGGCAGGACTGGCAGAGGGCAGGACTGGCAGAGGGCAGGACTGGCAGAGGGCAGGACTGGCAGAGGGCAGGACTGGCAGAGGGCAGGACTGGCAGAGGGCAGGACTGGCAGAGGGCAGGGCTTGCAGAGGGCAGGACTGGCAGAGAGCAGGACTGAGAGAGGACAGGACTGGCAGAGGACATTACTGAGAGAGGACAGGACTGAGAGAGGGCAGGACTGGCAGAGTTCAGCACCGGGAGAGGACAGGACTGGGAAAGTGGCTTCCTCAACCGCTTTTTATTGCGTTCATGTATCTGCGCTTTAGAACCGAACTGAGAAAACTATTTTCTTTTGGACCCAACAAATGATGACTCATCTAGCCTGCTTCTCTTTTAGAACATATAACAGAGGAGTAAGTTCCTGTGACGAATTCTATGTTGAAGAGTTCTGCGGACAAACCGTCAATATTTTAGCGCAAATCGTGTGGATATCTTCGCCAAAATTGTGAGACACATTCCACTTTGCGTCGTCATCCCATTAGAATCGTTAGAAACGTCCTGTTTATATCGACAGTGACACAACCGCTAATAGTCTATTCTTGCCCTCAACATACTTCGGTCCTGTATCTAGCGTTTGGTTTTGAAAATAGAAGCCATGACCCCTATTCATCACTTTAAGCACCTGTTTTGTGTGACTTTTCTTTTTGCTTTTTCCAAATATTTTTTTTTTGTGTAGCTCAAGATCACTTATTGCGTATATATTATATATTATATTTGGGTGTGGCAATTCCAATCATGCAGTTTTTGTTGCCAGCGAGACAGCTAATTTTACTGTTGCAGAAATATCCTCTTTGCTGTGACAGTGAAAAACGATTAAAGTGTTCTGATTTTGACTGCTTGGTTTTGATATTGAATTTGTTGTGGATTGTAACACGGTTTGAGACCAAACTGCTTATCTTGTCTTGTATCTACTGTTCTTCTATATTGAGGCTCTTACTTCCTTACCAACATAGTTTCTGCGTCTAGTTTCACAGTCGGAACTTATTCTACTCGCTCCATATATTCCAACTAAATATGTACGACAGTTCCGACATGTTCAGTACTTTTTACATGTATATCTGTGAAATGGAAAATCACACACACTCAAAAGGTATATTTTCGAGGCACATACATATATCTCTCGCAAATTTGTTTGTTTAATGTGTTTTTGTCTTCTATGAGCTATATGATCCACACAATCCACATTTCTTCAAACACATAGTATTGCGGGCCGAAAAGAAGTGTGATGAAAATAAATCACACTAATTTTTTTTAACGTGGCCGCCGTGGCGTTGTGTGCAACGCTCACACGCCAAAGGTCTAGGTTCGATTCCCAGCTCAACACAAAATTTTAGAATTTTTCACGGCACCACTTCTTTCGAGCTGCTAACAACACTCAAAGAGTAATAACTGTCTAAGAAAAAGCGTCTCAAATTTCGCCGCTCGGAGTCGGCTAAAAACGGTAATTCCCTTCTACTCGTGAGAGAGCAGTAGCGCACACAACTGTGGACTGTCGCACCGTCCAATTGTTAAGTACTGCTTATCTTTCCGCATTTCAACATCCTTTAACCGGCTTATTCCACTGCTCTCCTTGACGGAATAGAATGTCTGCTTTAAATCTTTGAACAATATGCAACATTCAGAAAATTTCAAAGAGACCGACTGTTTCGAATGCAGCTTTCCAACCTGTTCAAAAAATAATTTCTTTAATTTTTTTAAAAAAATATTTATTGATTCATTTGCCCTCCTTAAAGTAGTAGCCCTTAAATACAATTTACTTGTGCCAGCGTTTTTTTCATCCCACGAAGCAAATATCACAACTGCTACACACACTGAATTTTTTTGTATGCCCTTGAGCTCTCTCAGCGATGCAGTTCGTATTTCCTTAATTGTAGCGAAACGGCTTTCTTTAATGGGTCTCTGTAATCTTAGGAACAGACACAAGTCGCAGGGAACCAAATCTGAATAGGGTGGCTAAGGCATGATCACGGTGTTGTTTTTGCCAAAAAAAATTACGCACAAGCAATGACGAGTGAACGACAACTTTAGAACGAACTTCGGTGTCACACGCTTCTTGCCAAAAATTTCCAAAAAAAAATTACATGGCGTGAGCCAACTGATACACCGTCATTTTCAGCAACTTGTCAAATAGTGAATTGAGAGTTTTCTTCATTTTCTCAACATTTTTATCGGTTGTTGATGTGCTGAGGCGTCCAGGGCGAACGTCTTCATTCATATCTTCTCAGACTTCTTCGAAAATCTTGTACGACTTGTAAATATTTTTTGACTCGGAGTACACTCTCCGTATGCTGCAGTTAAAATTTCAAGTGTTTTTAATCACTTTCTCGTGATTCTATATTTTTTGACTCGGAGTACACTCACCGTATGCTGCAGTAAGACTTTCAAGTGTTTTTGATCACTTTCTCGTGATTCCATTTTTCAAACAAAATTGAATGCAATTTTTGAACCTGTTTTTCGACAGTAGGAAATCGCTGAAAACGCAAAATACGTCTAGTTTTTTTTACCTCTCGCTGAAACTGTAGACACATATTCAAAAGAAGTGTACCAACATTACAAAAAATAAAAAACGTTGCTTATAAAATATTGAAAATTTAAAATTTCCTGCTACCAATTATTCACAAATTTTTAGCCACCCTTACAAAATTTCCAAGTCTATCCGAAACTCGTGAGCCCAGTTAATTGCAAATTGTAAAAATGAAATCTCCCAGTGAGGCTGTTAAGACTTTTCCATAAATCGAACCATAAGAAAGCTTTTTTTTGCCGGCCTAAAGACCAAACGTTTAAAATTAAGGATTTTAGGACCATTCATTTTTGAAGAACTCCAACTGTGGTACTTCTTTTGCAGGTTGTTAAGACAATATCGCATTTTAGCTGAACACATTTCGCTTGTTTTGAGTTCATTTCACTCCGTTATGACGCAGCCGTTAAAAGAAAACACAAAACGACTCTTCGACCTCATTTTGAGGAACTCTTTCGGAGTGATACTCTCTCTTTTAAAGTCAAAAATTTATGGAATTCCTGAAACTTTTGCGCCAACCCTCGCGGAAGCGTTAAAATTTGCATTGATTAAATTTTAAGCAGTCTCCCATCCAGTCCACGGACTCTCGTGCCGAATGGTCATAGCGTCATAACGTCATCATCGCCATCATTACCGTCATCAGCAGAGTAACGTGGAGGTGGGGACGTCTTGAACGGCCGAGGAACATTGTGTAACAACCGACACTCCGTTTAAATAATGAGCCATTTCGTTTTTGATTCCATTAAACCCTTTTTCTCTATTAATTGAAATTAATAGCTAAACATTTTTCATCCATTAATCCGCAACAATCGACCTCCGCCCCTTGGCGGAGCGCCTCATCGCCCAGAATGGGTGGGTGGGAATGGGTGGTGTTCATATTCTGTATACTCTTTGATTTTATGCCCTCGTTCCCTATCTCCAGGAGATTGGGAAGTCATGAAATGAATTAATTACATAATTAATGAAGAAGGCGTCAAGCAAATCCTGATTCCTTTGTCATTTGGAATGCCATTAATCGTTGTCCCCACGCCATTGTTCCGCAGTGGCTGGCTGGTCTCTAAAATCGATGGTTTCCTCGCACTTGGAGGGGGCACAGACAGCCTTTCGGTCAATTCAATCTCTGGTGACGTGGCCAAACTCGTGGAGCTTTCCGAAGCCTCTGTGTCTGAGGATGCAAGACCGCTTGTTGTCACCTTTCGCACGGAACAAAATAAATAGTCTGTTTGTCTGCGGTAAACAAGCAGCATACAGATGCTGGAGAAATGAACTCATTTCGTTGGCCCTAGATTTAGTCGGTGCTCCGTGTTGACCTCGTTTACAAATCTCAACGTCATCCGAGTGTATGAGTGTGCGAGTGTGCACGGGTGTGGCTATGTTCTGACTCCATCGCACAGCCGAACGTATTACCATTCAAAAACGAAATACGATGAGTATTTAACCATCCATGAACTGTTTCGGGTTAACAGTTCGTGGGAGGAAATGAATCGGTCCCGCCTCCAGCGACTTCCACCACCAACACCACCAGGCAAACAATATCTCGTTTAGATGACATAGTCGTCTTCATCGCCTTCGTGATCGTCATGGTTGTGGCTGGCGTTGTCGTTGATGCCGACAAAAAGCCCTCTGGGGCAACTACGTTACTGTTGATGAAAAACGAAGCGTATCCTTGTGCCTATGTACTCATTCGTCAGCCATGAATTTGTTGAGAAGTATTTCCGGTGTAATATGCCCTCCACTCTGGTTGTTTCTCAAGAAGAAACAAAGCCGTGGACAGATCTCCCCGCTTCATGTCGTGTACAGATGTGTATTTGCTCAAAGAAAGAGCACACAATGCTGCAATTCAATCTGTTGCGGCATGGAGAAGTCTCGGTCCCTAGACACTTCCTGTGCACGCACGCATTCACTTCGTAAATGCTATACATCACGAAGATTCCCTGCGAAGCAGAAGAACAGGCGAGCAGGAAGTTAAAGATGGAATATCGTTCCGTCGGTAGGCAGGCAGGATAATAACGATGATGGTACAAGGCTGGTGCGCTCTGTTGGCTGGTAAGTTAGTAGGCAGTTACATACACACATCCAAGCCGTCGCCGCTCCGCCGCCGGTTTGCAGGGAAGTGGGAAGCATGACAGATACATTACGAGGGACGTGCTGCCACACACCATTAAGGAGACAAGAGACGGAACAGAAATTACATTTTACAATAACTGCGCCCATGGCCATGGCTTACATGGTCGTGTGTCTGTGTGTGTTCGTGCTCTTGTGTGTTTAGGGATAATAAGGATATAACATGAAGACACAATATCTGAGGCGAAATTAGCCCACGTAGGTGGCTGGGGTGATGTCTAACTTTTCTCCGCTCCTTCATCCCACTGCAGGCGGAGATCTGGCTGGAGTGTGTTGTGTAGCAGTTTGCTGAGTTTTGAAAATTCGCTTTTTCTTCATTTTTTCCACCACTAACGCCAGGCAGACTTGATTATGACAAGTGATGTACGTCAATTAACATTGTGAAACCATGTTTGCCTCGACGTGTCACAAATGTTTTTCTCTTGTCCCCAGACATGTTCGCCGGTTCTCCTTTAGTTTAAAGTTTTCTCCTCTCACCAACTTTATTGTCTGTGTTGCAGTTGTGTATCTGTTCATTTTTGTGCTTCGCTATTGTCTGTTATACCTATGAGTCCTTTTCCAGGTCAATATGTGTTAAGGAACATACAAGAAATGATGGATTGCTAAGTCCTGCTGTCAGTTCAATTCTCACAAAGCATTGAAAATTACAACCCAGTTGAACAGTAAAACCTCCTTGCCACATTGCGGCTCGGGATAAATAGTCTTCAGGAATATAGCGTGAGATTAAATGTTGCTTTATATATAAACTGAAACACTATCTACACTGCTGCCAATTAAGGCAGGATTGAATTGGGGTATTTTCAAAGAGGGCTTTGCACACTTGCCTTAAGTTACAAAAATTGTTGTATACGAGTATGCTCGTACTGCCTCCCTAATTTCTAGTGAAATGTGTCTGAAATCTGAATTTAGCATGTTAAATTTATTGTCACACAAAGATGCCTCGGTTCTCAACAATGCTATTCATCTCGTGCTTTCATGTTGGTAGCACTGGAATTAGATTCACCTTCGAACAAAAGACTTACTTACTTCGAAGGAAATGATTCGCTGTGATTTTATCGTCGTTAGCTGGTTAAATTGTTAAGAAACAAAAAAATTAAAGCGTTGTCGACTTCGTGACGCCTGTGCAATTAAGAGTTACGTGGTTGTAAAAGGATACGAATTGGCCGCTATGTGGTAGTGCAACAATCCATACACAAACTTTACTGTGAACGAAGCCTTAAGGCTTCAATTGTTGTGGCCGTCCTGAGTGGGACACTAGCACGTCAATGGACCCAGGCTCGTTTTCTGGACTAAACACTTTGATTTTCTAAAGCATCATCTCTTTTGAGTTGCTGGCTACATAGTTCGGAGTCGACAAAAACTTGATGATCCCCTCTTTTTTATGAAAATGCAATAGTACGCAATAGAGAACTAGTTTCTTTAAAAACTAAACCTTAGTCCTCTTGTGGGCATAAAAAAGTTTCATCAATATAAAAGCTGGAGGGCGAATTTGACGTTTTACAGCAAAACAAGTAAACAATAAAGGTCAAAAAAGATACAGCTTCCTCGTCTCCCGCCCTTGAATCTTATTTGACAGCGTTTTTTTTACTATTTCCAAGAAAAAGTCGTACAAAACCGTAAAGTTCGTAAATAAACTGGGGAAAACAGGTAATCCATCAGCTGTGAACCTATGCATCTTCTTTTTTCTCATCCCTGAACAAGATGCTGAATTTTTAACCAAACCCTACTTTATTTCAAGAGATCTGTCGGTTGATATAGAAGGCGGTACAGTTATATGCATAAGGTGCAGACGAAAGAAAAACACAAAACAGCACAAAACAACGCAAATCAACGAAAGTCTGTTCGCGTATTCCAGAAATATGGGTATTATGTCAAATGTGTGTTCCCATTTGACAGAGTAAAATATTTCTCCTCCCTGCCTATTTTAACCCAGAAAAAGCTGTGTTCCAGTACTTTATCATGAAGTTTATCATTTGTTAAGTAGTGGGGTAAATCTCCCTTAGAAAGAGGAAAAGTGCGCCATTAAAAGCATGTCATTAAGAAATGTCAAATTCATTCTTTCGATACAGAAAACAAAAAAAAATTTGAGACGCATACAAATTATCTCTTTGTGTCAATGCTCACATATCTCTGTAGGCTCACCAACTAATTTGACAGAAAGCCAACAACCTACCCAAAAAATATCTTGTGTAAGAATGCGCGGGGTGGGGTAATATTTTACTTCTTCTCGAGAGTTACTCATTTGACGTGAAACCCAAACGGGAACGGACATTGTGTTGGTTTGTGTTCTTTTGTGCTGTTTGTTTTGGGCACGGGAACACGCCTAATTTTTTGTGGCTAGATTTTTGGTTTTCTGTCATTTTTGTTGATTTAAATTTTGTACTGTTTTCTATTGTTTCTCTCGGGTACGGGAACGAACCTATTCAGATTTGACATTTTATAAATGGCATAATTTATACAATAAGTTTAGCTGCGTGCCGTACGTTTTTTCCGATTTTTCCTCCCTTAGAGTTTATATCCCAATATATATCCCCAACATTTGATAGATTTCATAATTTGGTGCAAACAGTTTTCGGACACATTTATATACACAAATACTTAAAATTTCAGGAAACTTCACCAAAATTTTAAAGAAATAGGAGGAAAAAAGAAAAAGTGGCGGACGCAACGAAAATGAAAAAGGTTCCCTTTTTGAGAAAACGAAATAAAGGTTACACCATTGCGTAAACTATTTTATTGAGGCGAAATCAATAAAATGTTTATCGACATTTAATCGCTCTCCCCCCGTTTTCATTAAATTTTTCTTAGAAACAACTGGAACAAATATAACTGAAATTCAAACGTATAAACGAATAAATAAAAGGATAAGACGTTTTTTGTAATATACATGCAAAGACAAATTTTGTAAATAAAGGTAAAGTGTCTGTGAAATATCAAAACAAATAAAAAAATAATAAATTTTCCGCTTTTTCTTAGTATTTTCAAAAACTGTATTTTCTTTTTTCCATATTTGTTTTGCTTACAAAGGCCGCGAAACTTGAAAATTCACCTTAGTTTTCTGAACAATCATCTTGTCCCACGGTACAGATATGAAGGTAATATCTTACGCATGTGTCATTAAAAGTAAACAAAAACAAAATCCAAGATGGCTGATCAGTGTGACATCGATGGTTGTTTTCTTATGATTTTACATTTTAATTCATATTAATTTGGTTTCTTTACGGAAGTTTTCTTTTATTTATAGTTGCAAATACTAATAAAGTGAGATTGTGGAAGAATAATCAATTGTGAATAAGTGCCAAGTGTCTCAAAGTGTATTTGCTATGCGAAAAAAGTCAAAATACAACAATTTTGGAGATCAAAAGGATACAGTGTATTAACATAAGTTTTCAATAAAGTTTAAGTTGGCGAAGTCTAATTGTGAATCAATGAAATTGTTTTTTTAATTTTCTTCTTTCTTTTCACTGAATTATCTTCTACTGCACTATTTAGGTGTTTAATTCTAAAATACATTCTGGATCTGAAAAAAATGTCCTTAACTTTCCTATCGGTCGATATTAAAATTTATTAAGTGCTTTAAGTAATTGCGGCAGTATAATATGTTCCTTTTGTTAAAATTTTCAAAAATTGCATTTCGTTCGTAGGTTTCTGAAGAAAGCCCTCCGTCAACTGATTTGTCCAGGTGTAGGATTTTTCTTGCTCACTT
This sequence comes from Eristalinus aeneus, assembly GCA_955652365.1. Classification (NCBI taxonomy): domain Eukaryota; kingdom Metazoa; phylum Arthropoda; class Insecta; order Diptera; family Syrphidae; genus Eristalinus; species Eristalinus aeneus. The sequence continues at coordinate 89,796,204 of OY019130.1, read as the reverse complement.
TGAACGACAAAATCCGTGTTGTTCAGCCTATGGCAGATGTAGCCAGCCAAATGCTCCAGTCCATCATATTGTAACGATTCTAGTTCATCGTGATGTTCTTCCGGTGATGTAAATTCTGGACTTAATTCCTTTAGCAAGGTGCTACTCAAATAATTGCCGACTTCAAAATCTGGTGTGCCGTCTACGGAAGTATTACGTATGGGAGATACAAATTTGATTGCTATGCATTAACAAATTGCCCTTCTCGAAAATATGGCTAACAGAGTCAATTACCTGTTGTTGTTTCCAGTTCTTAGCCTTCAACTCTGCTATTTGTTTTAGTAACCTGCTAAATGAAAACATATTAGCTCAAATTCTATATAAGTGCCATGCGGTAAAACTTATTCTGATCTACTTAATCGGAATATGTCGGCCTGGTTTCTTCCGTTTGAGTACTACCATCTACCATTACTAGCTTGGCTTGTACTCAGCAGTCTTTTTTCTAGATACTAACATCTGTTTGTGTAGAGCAATCGACACACTTGGGGTCGTTGGATTCGTATAAATCCTCCGTTTGTACTTCAACCTCAACGTTCTCCTTATCAATCAATCCATCGCTAATATGTGAATCGATGTATGTGTTGACATTATGTAGACAACAAGTATTTTATAATAAATTATCGGCACTTACCTGGATACCAAAAGTTTATTTTGAACTCGTAAGTCTCGTGCAATCGTTTTATTATCCTTTTGAAGTGGTAATAAGATTGAAGGCACAGCATCATCCTTCAGTCGTCTAGTTTTTAACGATATTCCATACTGCACATATAAAGGATTCAATGGCACAAAATCACTGCAAATTCTGGCTGTTTTAACGTTGAACTTATCACTCCGACCACACAAAAATACCCATTGATTACATATTTTGTTTTGTTTTGGGAATGAATGATACGATACATTTTCATTTTCACTTATATTTGTATTCTTATTTTTATTTTGAGAACACCCGTACACTGCACAGCGCATTTTAGAAACTTAGAAATTGTTTACTTTAATCAAAACACAATATTACCGATGTTAACAAACTCTACGATGTCACCGACAGCCGCCATATTGCGAGAATTTGATACATGCGCAGAACGAAATCAAAATATCTGCCCGGAGTATATTACCTTCTGTACATGTACCTTGATCTTGTACGACTTTTCTTCTCTACTCTTCAGATATTAACAAGGTCCCATGATGCTTACGACTGTTTCACTCTGCTAAATACATAAAAACAGGGGTTTGCAGTGTTGCCGCCGTTGCGTAGTGGGTAGATTGCGACACTCACACGCCGAAGAACTAGATTCGATTCCCGGCTGAGCACTTCGAATTTTTCACGGCACCACCTGACATCACTCAAAGAGTTATTCCTGTCTAAAAAAACGAACACATGGTAGTCAGAAGGAGTAAGGTCAGGGCTTTTAGGCGGGTGGGGGAAAACTTCTATCTACTGATTTCCAAATAGTTCTTCACCGGAATAGCAATGTGGGGCCGAGCGTTGTATTGACGTATTTGGTCGCATATTCCGACTGTTTTTCGACTACTGCTCTCTTTAAATGGATTAATTTTGTTCTATAGTATGACGCATTGATGGTTTCAATCGGCTTTAGGAGCAGCACACCCTTCTGATTTCACCAAATACAGAGTATTACCTTCGCGCCATGGATATTCGACTTTGCCATTGATTAGCTGGTTGGCCGGGTTTCACATATGATATTTTGGGCTTGGGGTTATCGTATTGGAAGCATTTTTCACGACTAGTAACAATCCGATGCAAAAAAGACTTTCTCTTGTGGCGTTCCAGCAGAATTTTGGACATGGAATACCGCCTTCCGACGTATTGAGTTCATGTGGAACCCAATTTCCTTAATTTTGATCTAGTTGCTTTTAAACGCCTTGAAATAGCTGTCTGATCGCCAGTGCTACGTGCTCTTCTGCCGCTTAGCAAAAATTTTCATAAAGTAAGGCTTCCAGTTCTTCATCTGCAAACTTTTTTGACTGCTCAGGATGTTCATCGTCTTCCAAGCCAAAATCACTTTTAAATCGTGCTCCTTTTGGCACGTCTGCTTAGTCAGCGCATGTTCACCATAAACTCCCACCATGATTTTCGATGCGATGACTTTCGGCAGCAGTTTTCTTCATATTAAAGTAATAGAGAAGAACCCTTTACAAGAACACATTTTAAGGCACAAAGTTTGACATATTTGAGTGAAAAAAATTATTGTTGTTTACGCTTTAAATGAATGACACATCTGAATCGCACAAGTAACTTTCCAACGCATTTTCCAATGGAATAATTACAATGGAATAGTTCTAGTTACATAATTTTTCAAATTTGTGTCATTTGGAGTTGAAATCCCAAATTCCCAAATGCAGTTTACGACTAGTTTTAACCACACAGAAAATGGAACGTCCTCCGAACAAAACATGTGGACAATTAAATCACCAAAAGGAGAATCAACTTCTGACATCCACTGGCGCCTTTCATTCATTCAAATCTCAGTGAGTGCACGTATTTAACTCTCTTTCAAGTTGCCTCCCCCTGTTAGGTTCCACAAATCCAGCCAGTTACCTGAACGAAAATTCAGAACGACTCCCCTCCGAAGCCGTTCCTCCGAGAGCGCGTTTATAGTCCTCTATTTAGCCAATCAAGCACACCGTTGCTTGCAGTCAACCCTTCGAGCTGCCACTTCATTAACGAAACCCCCGCAGTCTAGATTCGGCAGGGAAACTTACGACATCGCCCGCCAACACTGGTCTAACCGCAACCGCTTTCCCTTCAAGAAAACATAAATATTTTAATTTTCTCCCTAGCATCCTTAGATCTGCCAAACCCAAACACCACCGCCGCTGCCATTATTATTTTTTTTTTTTTTTTTTTTGCTTTCACCAAACTCACCTTAGCTAGGGAACCTGACTCTATTTGGAGATTATTATTGCCTCATCCATCGTGTACAGTTCCGCAGCCTGCATCTGGGTCCTTCATTAAGACCACCTCAAAGCCAATTTCCTCCGTCCCCCCGTGAACAGCGCTCTATGTTTCACTACACAAGTCGCCGGAGAACGGACATTCCCCTCTCTGGCATTAATTGCAAAATTATCCTAATGGCTGCGAATTAAAAATTCCTTTGATTCCGCTGCTCCATTCATAATTCATCGCGGGTGCTTCTCGCCCATCTCTCGCCCACCTTCCGTCCACGTCGCCGCTCACCGTGCGACTGGTTGTTTTTGCGCTTCGCCTTGGAGCTTGCATGCTTTTACACTGATTTCCTCCGCCGGCTTTAACCGATCCAGGAGACAAGCCAACGGTTGGCAGGACAGCCTCTGAAGTGGGCGAACCGCTGCTAGTGTCCCGCAAAACGAAAATGGACTCGTCTCTGACGTTTAAAGTCTTTTGGGCATTCGCTTCATAAACACTGGCGGTGGCCAACCAGGGGGGTGGGCCGTCGTCCGGACATGAAGAATAGCCGACGCAGTCTACCGTGCTGTGGCGTGTTCCCAGCTTGTGCATTCGCTGGCTTTTATGGGGGGCAGATTTATTATTTGAAGATTTTTAGGAGGGTTTTATACCCGTTCTCCAAGTGCCAATAAATTTTCGCATTCATCCGAGGAGAATATACTGCCGCCCGGTAGCTCGGCCGCCAAAGGAGGGTTGAAGTAGACGTTACTTCTTCAATTGCCCGTTTGTCTGTTGTGGCCACTTCGTGATTGTTTGCAACGTGGACCTGAAGCGATGCGAACAATGGCAGGGGAGGGGTGATGCTGGTGGTGGAGACTCTGAATGGCAGTGCTGCCCTGGCATTGCGTGGTAACGACGCAATTAGACTGGTGTATATTGCCCATTCTATGTTTAAACCAATTTGCCGATTGCCGTTGCCGCAGCAGCTTCCTCTTGCGTTGGCATCGGGATCGATGCCGTTGAGGTCCGTTATGAATGGGGGCTACTGCGTGCACCCTAAGTCCTTTTACGGCCATTTATTGCCGCATCAATTCTTGTTTTGGAAGCAATAGAAATATTATTGTAAAGGATTGCCTTTGGACGAATTTACTGCGCACAGCCCACGCGACGCTCTTCGATTGACACACAACGGACTTCGCGTTTAACGTATTTCATTGGCAATCACGGAGTCGTATGTAGTGGACCGTCTTCGGGCGGGATGGGCAATTGAATTAAGTGTGCTGGCGATATGTACTTGATTATCAATTTTGGAAACCTAATTTTCGCTCGTTTATTTACCCGTAAAATGGCGGCTTTGTGTCGATTGGCTGCGTTCGCTAATGGGGATCCCCTCTGAGCGGGATTACAGATGTAAGCCTTTTTGATTGAGACCGATAATGGAATTTTCCCCTCCCAGGCAACACACTGGGATTTAGTCGGATACTAGGCGGTTTGGCTAAGAGAGCCGGCGGGCTTTTGGTGTAAGCCCACTTTATGGTTTCTCTTTTGGTTTGGAGTAATTTTCTATAAAAACAATTTTCTAAAGTGCTTTCAAATGAGAATGGGAAAAATTTCATCAGGATCAGGAGTTATAGACCTTGCGCTTGATTGTGCAGCGTGGGAAAGTTCGAAAAAACGGCATCCCTCATGTGCACAGAAACGTGTGTGTCATCACTGTTCGATTTCTGAACCAATTGAGAGGGTCGTTGCGGTTTTATAGAGGACGTGCTAAGCCGTGGGTTACAAACATACAGGCACAAATAGCGTATTACATTCAAACGTTTATATTAATCGGTAGATTTTTGAACACTGTGATTCACTATATGACTTATTGCGTACATGGAAGCGATTTCCACGATCCATACGATATTTTGGGTTATTTTCGTAATGTGGTGGCCGTGGCGTAGTGAACTTTTCACGGCACCACCTCTTTCGAGCTGCTAACAACACTCAAAGAGTAATAACTGTCTAAGAATGCTTCTCAAATTCCGCCGTTCGGAGTCGGCAAAAACTGTAGGTCCCTTCTACTCGTCAAAGAACAGTAGCGCGCACAACACGAGTAGTTGATGAGCAAGCTAGGCCCTGGTCCCCCTTTGGACTGTAGCTTTTACTTATTATTATTCGTATACATTCAAACCGAAATGGATGAATGCGTTTCTAAATGTGAGCAGAGACCGAATGTTTAACTTAAATGTGTTGTGTGTTGAAATTTTATTGTTGTTTTTGGTGTTCTTACGGAATTTTGTAAGACTGCGTTTTTATCTTAAACTGAACTGCAAATGTCGTTTGATTTTTGAGCACGAGATCCTTGAATATCCACAGATTTGTCATGTACATCGGGAAAGAGGCACAAGCGTTTTTGTTTTGTTTTTTCTGCAACTGATACATCGGATAAAAATGTTTGAGAGCAAACCTTACAACCCCTGTCGACAAAAATGTTAATAGACAAATTGAGCTTCTTTCTTCAATTAAAACCAAAGTTGATCCAGTGTCTAGGAAATATGTCTGTGACCGCTAGGCAGACTATTTGACAAACAGAATGACACATCAAAGTTGTTTTTCGTTTCGGTTTTTTTTTTAACGAATTTTGAAGAAAGAGATTTCGCCTGGCGTTAAGTTTAGGCTTTGAAAGGTGTTACCTTTGACTTGTCTTGTTAAGAACCTTGTGCTTATGGTTTTCTTTTACTCTGTAAAGAAGACAGTAAAAGTAATGGCAAGCGCCATTATTTTTGCACTCGGCTACCTCACTGATCTCGGAGTAATGATTGCATTCAGTCGTTGAAACTCCCACATTTACTTTGGTTTCACTGTATCCCGCAACCGAGAACCTCGTCAAGGCTCTTTCTGGAATTTTCAACTTCCCATTCAAAAAGCTACACACAACCAAAACATACCTCGTAGCAGTCATAAGTTTAATCTCCACCTCTCGAAAAAAAATTTCAATGCCGCCATTGAAATCCTACTCGTCCTTCGCTTTGCAAACAACAAAAAAAGCTCCAATTCAAGTTTGTCGGCCCTCCGGACATTCAGCCGTTTTGCCATTCCGAGATGGAAAAAAATAAAATGACTGAAGTTGAAGTTTTTCTCAGTACGTTGGAAGCAACGACAAAAAGTGAAGTATTAACCCTGTCACATCCTTTTTCGATAAATCATCAAATTGAATGCCGTAATCCTTATTGCAACAAATGTATCCTTCACTCATTCCGCCTGCGCATCTCTTTACTCTCGCAAACGAGTATTCGCTGCCTCTCGTCTATCACAAAAAATCTCGACTTAAACTATGATAGGACGTGTTTGTCCTTCATTCATTTCCCTCCGACTGTCCCCGCCTCCTCATTCGTCAAACCAATTTAGAAGGACAACGAGGAAGAACAGAGAATCTAGTGCAAACTCCTATGTGACACACACAACAAGTTTGCGAATGGAACGATGCCAGGACAAGAATACAAGATGCTTCACACAAAATAAAATCCACCACCCTGCCCGCTCCGACGCTTCGACGCTCCGCGCAAGACGATGATTATTATGAGGAATGGAGTCACACTTTCATACAATAATAACGAGAATTTTTATTCTGAACCGAGATTTAATTTCAGATAGCACCCTCCCCCCGCACACATCCTCAGACAGGGCCCTCATGAAATCCTTTTCACAGATCGCTAGTTAGATATGTGTGCTTGGAGCTGTCGGCCTGGAGAGGGCAGAGTGGCCCTCTTTGGTGGACCCTCGAAGGCTCTTGAACGCTGTGTTAAAAGTTCGTCCTTTTCCTCATCTTATTCGCTATTTTCTCCCTTTATTCGCCGAGGATACACTGGGATTACACACAAATAAACAAACAATCGCGAACAAAAGAGCCAGAGGGACGCGTCCACACATGGTGGGGGGGCGAGCTTCAACCCCATGACGTCCCCATCATTATCATCATCGTCATGATTATCATCAGACCCCGCAGCAGGGGCAGAAGAGTATGAAGCAGCTCCAGAAGAGCAGCAACACGATTCGGTGACCAAGAAGGATCTATTGAGGAAATGTAAACAATTTGTGTGTGTTTGTGAGGAGTAGAGAAGCCGTCATAAGATGGTATGTGGCCGACCAGTAATCACCCTTGGCTGCATTGTGCCCACCCCCGTGCACCCACTACAATGTATGCTGTCTGCACCCCAGCTCCCCGTCTCCCCGTCGGGTTGCGGTTCAAGTGGATCAGTTTTCACTTGATTGCAAAAGATGTAGCCAGTAATGGATTTATGAATGCAGACAGGGATCGGCAAGCGCTCGGACCACCCACAGACCGGCAGATAAAAATCCTTATTCTGCACGGAACGGTGGTCCCTTTTATTTGGCCCCTTAGTGCGGGGCTCCTCACGAACTGCACCTTAATAGCCAAAGGCGTTATCAAGAGCGATATGAACTCTCGTACTGTATGATTTTCACAGCAGCTCTCAAGTGCTGGCACGAGATGGTGACTCCCATCCGGGGGACGTCATGCTTCTCGGTTGGAATTGGAAAATCGAAAGCACATGGGCGTCTGCTTCGTCTTCGTCTCAGCGAACCGGGCGGGACGTATGGACATGTTATCAGCTTTAAGGATTATCATTACCGTGGCTCGCTTGCATTCACACTGACAACGTGCCGGCGCACAGGGATGGAACGAGTATCTTGTGCATGTTGACGTAGAGGGCTGCCGAGGGATAAAAATTGCAGTCCTCTGGTGCTCTTCACGTAATGGATGGGCGGTGGATTGGTTGCGGACTGGCTGACCCACATGGCATTTCGTGCGCAACGTCGAGTGTTCGAGTTTAATGATGGCAGTTGCAATGCTCCTTAAGAGCTTAATGAATGACGAGCTGGCGAGCGGTTCTTATATCACTCATGGGTGCTTGCACATGCAGCTATTCATTCTCCAAAATGGTTTAATTCTGTTGGCGATTGAGAGGATTGCCGCAAAAAAAAACGAATGACCCGAAATAATCTGCTCGCCCATACCCTCGGGCTTCATAGCACGCGCCAAAAATCAGACGAAAGTCAACACCGGTCGCGTATCCTTCTGCCTGAACATACTCAGCCGCTGCCACGGTCCGCCTCCCAGCCCAGAACGACCGAGCGGGCCCGAAAGGATTCCTAACGAATAACAGTCAACGCGCGCGCCAGGCAGCAGAGTGCTCCCTTAATTGCGTATATCTAATTAACGTGATAATGTCTTCATTAAAAGCGAGGCAGCAACCTGTTGTGATTATCGGTGAATCCGCCTGCGACATTAAACCCAATCAGCATCAGGTTACACGCCCCCCTCGGTCCCACCGGACCGGCATACATCCTTTTACGAGTCTCTAAATATAGTACCCTAATTGTTATTCACTCAAAAGCTTAACAGCTGCTAGGCTCGACGCCTCCTTGTTTCACAACTCAGCGAACAGCAGCGGCTGGCGGTGAGGTGGTGGGCGACCACACAGCCGTGTGCTAGCAGCTAGGGGACGCGTCCGCGACCGGGATCGGGGGCGAAAAGAACTACACAAAAGAAAATGAAAATTACGCCGCGATTTATGATGTAATAAAATTTTATCGGACTTTTGAATATCGCTATATAGGTCCCTAATAGATTTAAAGCACGCCTCCAGTGACGACGGCCGATGGTCTTTAACGCTGCGCAATCCTTTCGGCGGAACTCGCTGCCGTCAGCGGAGGAGCGCTTTAATTTCAACCCCATTCGAGGATGAAAGTTGGCCGGGGCCGCCAGCTTTGCATGTAGACGCAAAGGGCGAGGGTCAACAGCGCTGTTGTTTGGCCGTGCGGCGGCAGATGGATGGTGTCCTTCTTGGGGGGAGCCGTCGATGGTGTGACGGTGACGGCAGCGTTGGTATGTATTTCAGTTTCGACATTGAAAAGGAGAACGTGCCTCCGGACAATTTTGGCTTTTTAATACGTGATTGTCATGCCACAATTATTTATTGTGCGGACCGGGCCCGGAATGCCTCGGCTATTGAGGGAGAGGCCTACTCATTGTGCTGCGGTTGGTTTCGATTTCGGAATTCATTCTCGTGATGGTCTCCGAAACGGAACAATCCAAGGTCCAAAGTTGGGCGATTACGTGAGCCGTTGTCTCGGTTTGCCAGTTTGGCAGCAAGCATGGAGGCAGCCGTCGGTTCATTTTGTTGCGTTAAATCGAATTGAATAGTCGGTGAACTGCAATGTCCGGAACGAACTGTGTTTGCGTATTCCAGCGACGTGCGAGGTCAAGGAAATTGGCGGATGGTTAAGTTCTGTTGGTGGGCACACAGGGGCTTTTGGTGTGGAATGCATTTAAGGAATATTTTTTTTTCTTATGCAATTGCTGATTGTGATTGTTCAACGTTGTTCGACAAGTATAGCACGTTGAATTTTAAACGTGTCCTAGCATCAATGCCTCCATTCGGTGAGAGGGCAACTTAAACGACAACGGTGTAGAAGGGATGCAATCACATCCCGGAAATAGTCGAATTTTTTCCAAGCCCATTGTGCCGCCACACTGCTACAAACAAATTGGTTGGTATACTTTTTTGAAATGATATGAAGGCAGAATTTTTCAAATGTGTTGAAGACCACCCTGTGAGTGGAGAGTGTGAAGAAGAAAAAGATGAAACTATTGGAATTTGACTTCGTCTTGTCTGCGGAAGTCTAAAATTTCAATTCCCTTCGTCATTCAACGAGGACGATGCAACTTTTAGCAGAGTGGCCACGATTTGTGAATGCAGTGTGAGATAGCCAAAATATGTTTTTCCGTAGATCTGATTTGACACACAGCACTACACAAACGGCACATGACTTTAAAAAAATATTTTCTGTTGACTGCCTTCGTGGCCAAAGGAAATTTATGGAAACTGTCAACGTTAATTGGATTTTTGCCTTGCTTTGGAGTCTTTGGTCTTGGTTAACTTTTGGCACTGTACCCCACTAAGTTGAGTTCTCCACCTACATCCAAGACACATTCTAGTTATGTATGAAGCGTTTCGTTTTGAGTTAAAGGTAATACGAGGGTTGCCTTTTATACTTCAATCTGGCAACTGCTAGCTCTGTCGTAAAGTTTGACATTTTTTGAGGTTATACGAACTCAGAATGTTTTGACATACGCGTGCTATTTGTGTTGTTTACAGTAACTTAAAAGATTCATCTCGCACAAAAAATTGAATTAAATCTTGAAAATTTTCATGCGATTATTTTTTAGAACTCTCGACGTGGATTAACTCAACAACAGCGCATTGAGGAACTTAATTCAATTTTTGGGGATGAAGCTCTATCAAGGACCAGTGTTTATCGATGGTATGGTGAATTAAACCGAGATCGTAGTTTACTTCAAGACGAATGTCGAAGGTCGTCCAAAATCAGTTGCTGTTCCGGAAACCATTGATGCGCCAACTGATACTGCACGATCGTCATGTGACCTACCTTGAGATTGAGACAATCTTAGGCATTAGTGGGACCAACAAAGATTCAATATTGCATGAACAGTTGACCGTCAAAAAAATTTGTTCGGGTTGGATCCCACACAATTTGTCAATCGCGCAAAAAAAGGATCGTGTCGATTGGTCGAAACAAATGCTCCGAAAGTACGATCGCGGTACTTCGAAACACGTCTATGACATCGTGACAGGTGGTGAATCGTGGATTTACGCATATGAGCCCGAAAGTAAACAGCAGTCGACTGTATGGGTGTTTCAAATTGAGTCAAATCCAACAAAGGTTGTTCGCGCACGAAGCACTTCCAAGCAAATGGTCGACTGTTTTTTCGGAAAAACTGGACATGTCGCAACAGTACCACTAGAACAACGCAGAACAACTTCCTAAAAATCAGAAAAACCAACCGCAGAAGACGGATCACTCTTCACCACGACAATGCGATCTCTCAGACATCGACTCAAACAACTGCATTTTTGAGCACTCAAAACATCGATTTGATGAGTCATCCGCCGTATAGTCCTGACTTGGCACCGAATGACTTCCTTTTATTCCCGTACGTAAAAAATAAAATGAGAGGTCAACGTTTTTCGACACTCGAAAAAGCGGTTGATGCGTTCAGAATGCATGTTTTGGAGATACCTCAATCAGAGTGGCAAAAGTGAGTGCTTCGACAATTGATTCAAACGCATGCAAAAAGTGTATAGATCTTAATGGGGAATATTTTGAAAAACAATAAAGCTATTTTCTATAATTAATATTAGTTTTTGTTCTCTAATTCCGAAATGTAAAAGACAACCCTCGTAATGTTTAGGAGTTCATAAGTACTGTTTAGTAAATTATTGCGTTCAAAATAAGTTTATGTTTGTTTGTTTTTGAATTAGTCATAAAGTTTAAGACTATTGCTTTTCTGATGCAACTACTGCCTTACAAACATTATTTCCGAATGCGGCTATTTGTGGCGGAAAAAACCTTTCCTTCCCTCTTTCAATTGTCTGATTTATGTGCCCTCTCCTTCTGACAGTTTGAAGAGTGAGGAGATCCACCGTATAGGCAGCTCACACGTATTCTTATTTAAAAACAAAAAAACTCTGTCTGTGAATAAGTTGTTAAAGGAGGGGAATTTATAAAAAAAAAACGCTGTCAATATGAATTCCATCGCGGGAAACGAGGGAGTTGACCTCCTATTGTCTCCCTATTGGTGTGTGCTTTTTAAATATAATTTTTTTGACGGTTCGTTAATTCGACTAATTTCTTCGTAAAGTTGTTACACAAGTTTCGGCAGAATTGCCCTCTCCAAGAGAGACTTACACCCAAACTACTCAGCTACGAATTTCTGTGCAAAAATGTATTGGAACAGACCTAGTGATGACACGCTGAGATTTTTAACTGAAAGCTATAACTTGGAATGCTTTTCCCCCGTAAATGGTCCTCAAATCCAGTAGTAGCTCTTTCATACAACACTGCTAAGTGGCCTATAAATAACCGCTTGGATTAATAGATTCCATGGACTGCGCCAATATACTATTTTCGAGGAAAGTTTACAATTTGGCCGTCAATCTCAAGCCAAGCTCAATCTCACAGCAGGAAAGTTATATTTTGTGAAGCCAACAGATTTCAGGTCAGTCGGTGTCTAATATTTTCTCCTTATAATTGTTATAAAACTAGAAACTAGAACTTGGCTTCCTACTTTACTTTATGTTGCGCTATAGGCCGAAATGAGCCTGGGCTTCATCCAATATGGTTCAATCTCTCAATAGCCGCCTGCAACTACGCGCTCCATATTGGTTGAGGTCCTTCCCCATTTGTGTGCCCCATCTCAACCTAAGTCAACCTCTGTTGCGTTATCCCGACGGCTCTGATTTAAAGGAGCAGTGATGTCCATACGCTCTAAAAGGCCTAGACATCTAAGCGTTGGGTTCGAAAACGTTTGACCACACGCAAAAAGTTCATCGTAAAATCTTCTCCTCTAAACGCCATCAACTCAAAACGGGATCAAAAATCACACGCAATGTCTTAAAAAGACAAAGGGTATCCGCTTTTAGAGAGGTCAAAGTTTTTATGCCACAAACCAGGACTGAAATGATCAAACTGTTATAAGAATCCAACGTAGTCTTTCGAGGGAAGGCTCCGTTACTTTGTTACCTCTTCACCCGAAAGAAGCAACATATTTTGCGTTTGATTTCGGTACTGATGTTATTGTCCACATTTAGCGCAAATGTGAGAGAGCGGAGGTCTTTGAAGAAATCGAAGTTTCTGTTGCATATTGTGATCAATCTGAAATGTCAATTTAGTGTTTCCTTAATGGCATGCTCATAATTGAACACCAGGCGTTAAAAAAGCAAAATTAATAGAAACGCATCAAATTTTGTCGCGCTTCTTCTCTTGAACACAAGGAACTTTCTGGCGAGGTCTCCAAATAATCTATTTAAACACAAAATTAGTACCTTCCCGCATTCAGCCCGAGAACTAGTACAGGTCTTCAATTCACCATTAACGCAAAATTCATTGGTCTTATCATAGATATCCAATTCGAATGGAAAGCCAACACTCAAGAGCACTCCAAGAAAGCTTTGACTCGTTTTTAAATATCAATTCTGTATTCTAGGCTTTAAAGAATACCTCTCTAGCCAGTATTTCCTTTTGCTGGCTGCGACTTGTTTCGCGCACCAAATTTTTTAACGTCGCCTTTCACTGCTGTTAAATAGAGATCATTGTAAAGTAGATTTACAATTAAACTCTTCAGCAGTCCATGTAGTTTTTGCATCACTTGCACGAAATATACACGCTGTGTTGTGAACCCCGAAATTTAAAAAAAGGACTGGTCTGTATATTCTAGACTCTTAAAGGCCATCGGCTTTTCTTACCATTCGTTCTAGATCCCTCTACAAATAGTTGCCAACCTCTACATGACATCACTCTACCCTCCTCAACTGGGATGATTTTTTTTTTCCACAAACCCCACGACATCACCATCCCCGCACAACAACTCCAAACCCTAAAAATTAGAAATAAAAATTGTTCCGTCCCCACGCAGCCTTGGATATGTAATAAAATAATTTTTTATGGAAACCCACACATATGCACACACCCGTACTCAGGCCTAAAAGGCGCGGGCGGGATTGGTTTGTGTGCAAACGGCAAGCTCGATAAATAATATTGACAGGAAACTAAATCAGCTTCCCCGGTACTCACTCCGAGTGGACGACCACTACCACATGGAGTGTGGATGTCGCCATACCTTCCGACAGACACCAGTGGCAGTACCTGGTGGACGGTGGCCAGCTTGTGTGGAGCAACACGACCAAGCCCAGATCGAATCCATTAATTACCACGGACTATGTCGTGTTGAATCGTTCACCCCCAAGAACATCGCTTTCGTGTGACCTTAATTAGTTTTTGCTATCAAAGTGAATTCGAAGGAGTTTTAAGATGTTGCCGCTGTTAACTGCTTATGTTTGTATTTCGTCTGTCCCTCCCGCGGGCAAAGGGTGGGAGACTGGGTATTATGAGCTGCTGATTATCTTTATATCCCGTTGTCTAACACCACACTCCGTGGGAGTTCGACAAGTTGAAATTCTGCTTTCTGCTTTGTGCCGTCTTCGTGAAACGCTTGTGGGCTCAGAAGGAGTCCTTTCCATTCATCCTCTTTCGGTTTCGTCTTTGCGGCCCAGGTGAAAGGTGCTGAAAAGGCATGGGTGGTAAATCGATGTGAGATAATCCTTTGAGGGTCTTGTTTGTACTCCTTGCGGTTTGATTCCTGTGCTTCTTGTTCGATTGTGTGGGGGATTATCACTTTTCGGGGTTAATACTCTTTCGTTTGGGCAGAGTAGATCTCGTACTCAGCACTTGTAGGAGATTTTGAGAAGTACTTCTATTCCGAAAAGGAAATTTTGTAAGCAAAACGATCTAATATGTGTTTAAGATAAATTGTAAGCTGAGAACATACATCGAAACGGAAAGAAAATATAAGGTTCGTTCTCGTTTTTAATATAATGGCTACGAATTTTAAATATTTTTTTTTTTTCGTCATTTAATGATGTGTAAAATATATATAATTGAAATAATAAAATTTCAAATGAATTCCATTAATAAAATATTTTCTTTTCCTGCGTGCGTTAATATTTTTCACAATTTCATATCCTGCTTGGTAGGTTTTAACAAATTAAACGTTTTATTGACGTTCTATATAATATAAAAAATGGGTGATTTAAATTTCGGAAGAATAAGGTTAACGATGATGAAGAAAAACTGTAACATGTTGGATTTAATTACTTGTGTTCATTAATTTTGCATAGCATTCCCCATGACTTAATTAAAATAAGTGTGGAATTGTAATTTTTCAAAGATGTTCTTTGACATTAAAATAATATGAATTTGTGTGACTACAAGCTATGACATTGTAGATGGAGCATTAAGTTCTCATCGGTTTTAGTAGAATGAGTACTGGAATGTTTAAAAAAAATCACTATACTATATTGCCGACAGTACGGCCTTAACGACACTGAAAAGTTTTTATAACATAGCTTTACAAAACACCATATTAAACCAAAAGCTATAAAGTGCAAGCGTTTGGCAAAGCAAGTAGTCTGTACAAAGACATCCACCACATCAACTGCACCAACCAGACAACTTCTTGCCTAGATGTCAGATCAATCGACAGCAAGAACGTTATATGAACACAGCAATGATTTAAGGAATATGAGAGTTAAACCTGCTTTAATGGCAGTAAATGGTTTGAATTTAATTGGAATTCAGAGGAAATAATTTAAGTTTTCAATCTCGAGTGGCAAAATTGTTAGATATTACTATTAGAAACGACTTTTCGTAGAAATTTGCAGAATTAAATGTGAACAGCTGTGAGACATATGAAATGTCAGAAGTTTCTTCATTTTCACTTTGACAGTCATCTGCTGCCCACAGAATTTTCTTCGGCAGAAGAATTTTATTCTCTCACGAGCTCTCTCTTCTACCAAAAAATCAGCAAATGGAACGGCTTTTGAGAGTTTTTCGGGTAATTTCGTAGGCATTCGTAGCATTTCAGAGGAATTGGAACAGACCTAATGTGAACTGCCCAAGTGCCAAATTGGTTAAAAATTGGAACCCATCCACTCACTCAATAGGTGAGTAATTTAGGTAAACATCTCTCTTGCAGAGAATAACTCTACCGAAAATTGTGGAACGGCTTTTCGTAGAAATTCGTAAGAAACTATCAGATATGTATGTGAAATGTCGGAGGTTTTTTTATTTTCGATTTGACAGCCATCTGCTGCCGAGCTGCTGCCCACAGTTTTTTCTTTGGCAGAAATTCGTAGCGAGGGGAAATATTGTGCTCTCTCGTGAGCTCTCTCTTCTACGAAAACATCAGCAAATGAAACGCTTTTTCGTAGTTTTTCGGGCTAATTCGTAGACATTCGTAGCAATTCAGAGCAATTGGAATGGACCTAATGCCACATAAGTCAATTGAGAGGCAACCCTTGGGTCACTATTTTTCAGTTTACATGAAATTGGCAACAGTTTTTAAACTGGCGTTCATTTTGACAGTTTGATATAACATTTCAACATGCCACATGCCACAACAAACTGTGGCAAGGGAAGAAAGTGTTTCGAGCCCAAAATAAAATCGCCGTTGATCCCAATTTTTACAATGGTTTTGATTGGCTGGATAAACGGATAAAAGAAACTGCGATATTTGAAGTGATGATAGTCCTTAAGCGTATAATGAGACACCACAAGAACTGATTGTTTGGTGTGCCTGATGAGTTGGTGGCATAATTGGTCGTACATCTTTAAAAACGATTTTGACTAGAACATTTAAGGCAAAGGTAACCGTTTCAGAGCCATAACTAACTTTTTGTTGATGTGCAGGAGCTGTGGTTTCGGCAAGATGACGCAACGTGTCACACAGCTCGTGCCGCAATGGATTGATTGAAGAAACGTTTGGAAACCAGCACCGCCGAAATCGTGCGTCGCCAAAAGTCGTAAGTCTAAGCCGATAAGCCCAAATCAATTGACTACTTGTATGACAAAATACTGCAAATTTAAAGGCATAAATGTTGGAAAAAATCATCGGAAATTGAGAGTTCTGTTTAGATAAGATCGAGCTTACTGTTATAAATATATGCTAGATGCCACATCTGACCTAAAATGCCGGAAGATTATCTTTTGAATAAGATTTATGTCGATTTAAAAACATGATCTTTACTTTCATCCATTTGAAAGTTCTATACCTCCAAGGAAACACGCGTCTTATATATTGCCTTACTTCTCATTCATCTAGAACCTAATCAGAAGAAATTCCCTCAACAACAGAAATATCATATCCACCGAAATTTATACAGTTTGATATTTTTGTTTTCAAACATGCAATGTACCTATGTACCCTTTTAATTTAAAACCTGTTCTAGTAAACCTTTCAAATACAAACAATAATCAACAACAAAACTTTAATTGCTGTTCTCTTTGAACTTTTATATTATATTCTTATATTTATTGAGCCTTATCAGCTGAAGCGGGATTTTGAATAAATATCGTCGCTGGTCGCGGTTTGTCAAACCAGTATAACATTCACCGTGAGCCATCTGTGTATCATTGCCTGTTGTCAAATCTTAGCCAAGTCCCCAACCGTATAAAACATATTCACATGCATAAAAGAGACACAACTAAAACAACAGAATCTCACTGTGAACATGCCTTTTAAATGGCGTTATCTCTCGTCAGGCGCTTCTAGTCGGGTGTCGGCTGTCAATTTCGTTTCGCCAATAAGTTGCATTTACATGCCACTAAATTCATAAATTACTCATAAAAATTCTTCGCTACTTCGGCAGCAATTATTATCCGACCCACTCACGGCGCGTCCCATTGATAATTTATGTGTCGCAATCGATTGAATAAACTTGTGTTTTTGTTTGGTGCATTTTTATTCTCAGAATCTGGCACGTAGGCCGTCTCGCTCTGTGAAGAAACTCTATCTGGTTTGGGACATCTCTCTCGCTTATGCATTGCCGCTGTTGGCGCCGCAGCAGTCGAGAACGAGATCGAGAAGTGAGTGTGAGTCGCCGTTGCCGTTGTCCGTCAACGTCGTTGCTTCCGCCGTGTGGGTGATGTGTTGAAGTGGAAAAAAATACGAAAAATGTTTTTCGCTGGTAAAAAGGTGTGAAATTTCAGGAAAATCTTTGCTTTCCACGTGGAATTCGATAAGGAACCCTAAATCGCGAGAGTTCCATTACCAAAGGCCAAAAGTACCTGCGTTTTTCAGTATCCTTTTTCTGGAAATTGAAGGGACTTTTTTTTGTTTTTCCCTCAGTGTCAGACCAATCGCACGCGAGTGAGTGGGATAGTGGTATGGTTTAGTGTGTGCGTGCAAGGGCGATGTAGTGTGCAGAGACTCCATCGTCTGGAGAGTAAGAAAAAAAGAAGAAAAGGGTAGCCCGCCCCCCTCAGTGAGATAGTGAATATTTAGTTGTGTCCCCTGCCCCTCTCATTTAGATTGCAATTTTGACGGATATTCCCAAATCGCTGCAGGAAACAAGACAAACACACCTGGACCTAGAGCAGATTCGCCACAGAAGTGGGCACATCCTATCCGCACATGCAGACGCCGGTGAGTAAGAAAAATCGAAAAACAAAAATCAATAAAAATAATCAACCAAATCCTATTCCTGTTCCCTGCACAGCCCAATGTCGATTGGCCGGCTATGTGTTCTACGGTTGAGGGTGAGGCCAATCCATTTGTCAAGTGTGGTGGCTGCTGGATGTAGTCAAAGTTTCCTTTTGCATATAATCACAGCAGCCGAAAGAGCACCAGCCGTAGACGCCTTGTCTGGGGGTGAGTGCATGATGACGGTTGACTGTTGTTGTTGTGTGTGACTGTTTAGTGCAAGTCTTTGCCTTTTGATCGAGCAGGCGGCGGCAGCAGCGACTGTGAACCAAGAATCGATTTATGAGCGCACGCCAGACACCACAGCGATGGCGTTGGCAACAAGGCCTGCTACAGCGGAAATGGACGCGGAAAAGGGAATGCTCAACTTTATGATTGAATTGCTTATTCTTCGTTTTCTTTTTGTTTTTTGCAACAAAAATTTGTTTATCCATTTCAATGTTGTGTCGTGAATTTGATCGAACAGCAAAGTCCGGCGAAAACACTCCTAAAAAGGGAGCCAATTGCTCTGCACGTTCGCTGTATTTGTGTACGTGCGTGTGTGTCTGACTCAAAACTTGGCGAAGTAAGTTACCCAATTAGGAACAGATCGATATTATTCTGGGTTGCTGCAATATCTTTTTATCAGCGAGGTTGCCTTCCCGCTTTTGGGTGTATCTTTCCATCCCGTTTGGAGTTTCTCTGAAACGTCAACGATGTGACGTTGTAAATATAAATGAATGGTGCTCTACGGCAGAGAGATTGTTTGTGTTTGGGACAGCAACAAATGCCTAAAGTGCAAGGGTTGTATAGTAGAAGCAAATTACGTGTCAAAAGATGTGGGGTTACGTAATAATAAAGTTCAAACTTTACAAACTAGGGGTGGTTTAGTGTATCGTAGGTCGAGCTGCCAACATATATTTTGTTCAATCAAACTGAGTTTTGCTGCCGGGAGGTGCAGCTATTGGAACTGTGTAACTGACAGCAGAAGTGCTATATTTCTTAATTTAGAATTGTGAGTTGAATGTGATCTGTTTACTGTTCAGCCGTTTTCCAGCAAGAAAGTGTGTCTCTCTCCGGGTACACAACTAATTCCCTGTTATTCCATAGAAGCATGTAAATAAATGAAGTCATGTATCTTTGTCAGAGGCTTCTGAATCAAATAACTTGTTGCAATTGTTTAAAAAAACTAGAAGTGAGCGGAGAGTATGATGATAACAAGAAAACAAATCTGCTTTCAAATTTATACACAGTTTGCAGTAACCGCTTCGAGAGGAAAAACGGTAGTGATGAACAACACACCCGATAAAAAGTCATGTGCCTAGTGACATCTTTTCGGAAGTCGGACGTTCCTTGAAGTCGGGCTGTCATACAAAGTTGAGTATTTCGATGACCTTAACTCAGGGATTGCTTTCTAAGGAACGTAGTTTTTGTGCATTTTTAAATTTATGGGGTGTCACTTCGTCAGAATTGTATACTTTTCCTATCTATACACATGATGTGTGCAATGATCCGCAACGCTTTTGTTGTGTGTGCATCCAGCGTTTTTTGTAAAATGGCGTCACTATTATTAACACCGTTCCCGGTTTTCTTTGAGACTTCCCGTATAGGACAAAACATTTGCAACTCGAAAAGAAACTAGGAAATTTCATCAAATTCATTATATTTCTTATTCGAATACACAATAAAATTCACATATTTTTGAATGTCTGTGTTTAAGGAAAATAACAAAAAAAAAAATCATGAAAATCGAATAAATATTTCTTAAGTTATGATACATTATGCTAAGGAACTTAAAACTGTCTCGCGACAAAACAATTGCAACTGAAGTGACTGCAGCGCTCAGCAGCATATTCATCATTGCATTTCAGTTGTTTCCCATTATTTCTGAGTAGTATTGTATTGATCACTTTTTAGAAGCTCGTTGCCTGCAGACTCACTTGCGTAAATATTTTGGAACACACCAGGCCTCGCGTGTTCTTGCAAATTTCAATAATGACAACTAATAAGTTTGGTAATGCGTTAAGGCAGCGTATTGTGGACGATTTCACACCAGGCATTTCACAAAAGGAAATAGCTATAAAATGATGAATGGTATCATAAATCGTCTGTTTCCCGAATTATTGATCGCTTTAAGAAAACAAAAGAAGTAGCTGTTGTGCATCATGGCAGTCGACCACGTAAAATACGGTCCCGAATAGACAGTTTATCGACACGAAAAGTAAAAAAAATCCCTTCATATCTGCGCCGAAATTGGTTCAAGAGTTCCAGCTTAGAGTAAGTGCTAGAACAACATCTCGTCGGTTGATCGAAGCTAATTTGGGCACTTTTCGGTCTGCTAAAAACCATTGATTTTGATCCGAAATCAGAAAAAGCGGTTTCATTTTGCAAAAGAACATCTGTGGTGGGAAATTCAGAAGGTAAGTCCTTTTTAGTGATGAGTCAAAATTCAATATTATATCCAGCGATGGAATTTCGTACATGAGAAGCTATTAAGCATGACGGAGGTAATGTGTAGTATGGGGTTGGGCAGCAGAAGCTCCTGGTTTGGAATTAATAATTAATTAATTAATTAATTAATTGGAATAATGGACCAAAACGGATATAAGAACATCTTAAAAGATAGAATGCTACCACATGCAGAATGGGAAACGCCGTTGTGTTGGCTCTTCCAGCAGGATAATGACCCAAAACACACATCAAAGTGGCTCAGTGACCAAAATGTCACTGTAATGGAATGGCCACCGCATTCGCTAGATTTAAACCCCATTGAGAATCTTTGTGAAATTGTAAAACAAAGAATAAATCGAGTTGATGTACGAAATACGGACGATTTTTTCTCATGAATAGATAAAACTTGGAATGAAATTCCCGGGAATATTTTAAGAATTTAATTGAATCCATGCCACGGCGATGCAAGACAGTTATTGAAAACAAAGGACTTGTCACAGAATATTGAATAGATATGTATATTTTTTTCCATTTGAATTAATTAACTGTTTTGTCGCTAGACCGTTTTAAATTCCTTAGCATAATGTATCATAGCTTAAGAAATATTTATTCGATTTTCATGATTTTTTTTGTTGTTTTCCTTAAATACAGACAAAGGTACGTCAAACTTATTGTGTATTCGAATAAGAAGTATAATGAATTTGATGAAATTTCCTAGTTTGTGTTCGAGTTGCAAATGTTTTGTCCGATACTGTAAGTCTCCTTGCTCAATCGCGAAACCTTTCAAATGTGTACGTTTTTAGCTAGTGTCGACGCATTGCGTGGTAATTATTTACCATAAAAGAAAAGAATATGAATAGTGGACAGAGCGCTTTATTTATAAAAAAAAGTACCTTGAGTTTTGCTAAGACACATCGTGAAACATTAAATCTATTGCTAGATTCCGGCGGAGAAATTTGTGAAAATCTGTAAAACGATTTACCCAACTAAATATGGATAAGTTGTATTAATTGAGGAAGTGTTTTCATATCCGGCTAAGAAGGACTAATTCTCGTTTTCGGAAATGCTGCGAAAAGTATAGGTTTTTTAAAATGATACAATTTAGAAGCCCAGCGTTCATTGCTACACTGGTTTTTCAAATACGTCAATAGAACACTTAAATTAGATAGATAGATAGATAGATAGTAATTTATTAGTTTAACAATAAACTCTTACAAATTCAATTTCATTCTTAATAAAATCTTAAAACATGTTGAACAATTTGCTTTTTAAATAGAATAATGTTGGTTTGATTTTAGATATCAGTATTTAAGTTATTGAACAATTGCGCACCTTTGTATAAAACATTATTTTGTGTTCTATCTCTCCTATATAGGGGTAACCGAAAGTCTCCTACATTTCTTAAGTTATAATAGTTTCCTACATTTTGCAAATTTCGTTGTAAATATACAGGAAATAGTCCATTTTTTAATTTAAAAATAAAAATTAGTACATTCATTTTCAGTCTTTGTTTGATATTCAACCATTTCAACTCGTTTAGCATATCAATACTATGAGATCTTGATCCATATTTAAGTATACATCTCATTGCTCTATTTTGTAAAGTTTGAAGACTGTTAATTTTATTAACATTACATAAAAATAAAATAGAAGAACAATAGTCAATATGTGGTAGTATAACAGAATTGTAAATATTAATTGCACAGTCTTTTGAAATCTTTTTTCTTATTCTAAATAGGAAGTTTATTTTCTTTGATATTTTTCCACAAATGTAGTCAGCATGCTCGTTAAAAGAAAGTTTATTGTCTACAATTATTCCTAGATATTTAATTTGGCTTACACACTCTATAGTATTATTATTTATTTCGACATTTATACTATCACAATTTTTACCAATGCACATACATTTAGTTTTTGAGACATTTAACATTAATCTATTTTTGCATAACCATATATACAAGTTTTCAGCATCAACATTTAATTTCGTTTCACAAGTATTTACATTCTCTCCAACAATATATATTAGCGTATCATCGGCAAACAATGAAACGTTTGAAAACTTAAGACAATCCTCTAGGTCATTTACATATAATAAAAATAATATCACTCCTAATATTGTTCCTTGCGGGACACCCAGGTTAACCTCTTTAGGCGTTGAAAATTCTCCTCCTAACTTTACTCGTTGTGTTCTTAAGGATAAAAAAGACTCAAACCATCTAAGTTCTTTGTCCCTCACACCATACTTATGTAATTTATTTAACATTATAGATCTGTCTACTGTTTCAAATGCTCTTTTTAAATTAAGAAACAGCGCTAGTACCAATTTTCCTGAATCTAGTTCTCTTTTCCATTCATTTAGGACCCAAGCTAAAGCTGTCTCCGTTGAATGGCCTTTCCGGAAACCCGATTGTTTTTCAGAAAGCGTTCCAGATTGTATTAAAAAATGTTCCAGTTGTATGCGTACCACCGTCTCGAGAATTTTTTCATATAGGGGCATCATGTTAATTGGTCGGAATTGCTCTGGTTTTATTGCGTTATGTACTTTTGCCACCGGTTTTATAATTGATTCCTTCCATGAATTTGGAAAGATGCCTTCATAAGCTAACTGGCGCAGCAGTCCACAAAAGAACCGAGGTCCGAGCTTTAATAGCACTACTCTCGTTGGTTCTTTTTTCTTCGCCTTCCAGAGTCTTCTTCATTGACACACGGTACACATTGAGTCTTGTCACCAGCTTGAAAGAAGGAATCGAACCTGAAACCTTTGACGTTTTTGTGTCTCACTGTCTCACATTGGAATTCTTATTAAACTTTATAAAAGGCAATATCTTGTTTCTTAAGACAAGCGTTGTCTTAAACACTTTCATGGCTATTTTAGTAAAATGATACTCAAATGAAGTACCCTAGTCCTAATTCTTCCTCAGGAACGCATCAGAAATACACACCTTGCTCGAAATGTCCATCTGTTCACCGTGAATTCTTTTTTCAGCCGTATCGTTTAGTTTGAAAAGCATTTCTTCAGCATTTCACCGCCAGCTATCAATGCTCCTCGCAACTCTATGCCTGTCTGATGTACGAGTGTACCTATGTACATATGTCCTTTCAAAATTAATTTTGCAGTGACAAATATAACAATATCTTCCAACCTGTCCTGTGTCAGATTTTTTAAAAATTGTTTCAGTAAAACGTCCCCTCCACAGACGCAGCCATTTGCGATAAGCGAAACTTTCCCCCGTACGTTAAATTCGATTGACGGAAAAGGAAGTTCTTTCACAACTTCAAAACTTTTTTTTTAAATTCCACCTCCCCTCGCTCTCGTCGAAATGGGAAGAAAAACATCAATATAACCTCATTTTTTGTAGTCCTGCAGGCTTATAGAACACAATCTCGTGCTCTCAAGCGTATGCCATCGTCAGCTCTAAAAGTGAATCCACACAGCCACCACAACCCTTTTTCGCCCGCATGATGTGCAGACGTGCATAAAATTTGCGAAAAATGCACCGCAAGCAAACTGCAAGGAAGTGCTCAACAAAGTTTCCATAAAAACCCATATCATGTCCGACTCCACACGTCGGGATTGTCTGTCATGTGTGTGTTCCGTTGTTGAACAGTGAGACCCCCTCCCAGTGGCGGATGAATGTGGAGATACTCTCAACGCCAGAAAGCCGACATCAATACACGAAGAAGCATCAAGCAGGCGGGCAGGTAGGTAAAAATAGAATCCTTACAAGCGGGGCGCCCTTATGCACGCCCTCCGGCTGCCCCATAATATGGATTTCCAGCTACCCAGCAGAGACGTGACATTCTTTCCGAAAAAAAATCTCATTTTCACACTGCGGTTTGCAAGGCAAACGAAGGGAAAATGAAAGAAAACTTGAGGACCTCACACTGCACGAAGAGCCACTTAAGGGACCATTTACTGGCAAAGACTTGCACAACCCGGGAGTGACATTATGTCCCGTCGTCTGTCTGCAAAAAAAAGTGAGAAAATGACTTCGAAAGTGCTACGAAACGTCGGGGTTTACTTAACATAACTCAATGAAGAGAATCTATTTGAAGTCACTGGTTAATGTTTTGTTTTTAGACAGTCTCCTCCCGTCTCTTTGCTCAGTGCTGATAAAGCTGGAAGTGAAATTGGAAAATTAGGGCAAGCTCTGGTTCGACGGGGGCAGAAATAATTTATCAAACACAACTCGAAGGAGGTATGCTTGGAACTTGGAGATTTATAGCAGCGACCAGGGTCATTAGATGAATGAAAATGCTGCAATGAAGGTGATTGAGAAATCTGCATTGGATTATGAAAAATGCTTTTGATTGTTCGAAAGGGAATTCAAAAGCAGATCTGGTACACTAAGCGAATGAACGGATTGCATGATTGCGCAGGAGGGTCCTTTTTGTCTGTTAATTGGGTTGGGCAGTTTATTTTCACGCGTGTTGATTTCTATAATCTTTCCTTCTTCTGCAAGCGGAGGATGAGAACAAATGAACGTCTCTTGGGATGATGCTATCCTTTCGACTATCTCTGTCGTAACATGGATAGAGTTCCTCTTCAATTGTCAGAGATTATGTATAATGACTGTCGGTGGCCATATAAATGTGCGGATTTGTAATTTTATGACTCACAAATGCAAATGAAGTCGAAACATAAAATATGACACAACTGAAACATGTACTGTTCGTAAAACCGTAATCTGCACTCATTTCCTGCTCCTAACAAAAACGGCGTACAATATAACTGTCAAATGTGATGACAGTCAAAGTTATGAGTTTTGCCATGCTAATTTGAGCAATCCATACGCGAACTGAATGTGCCCGAATAAACCACATTCATTCAGTTATCGCTTATCCCTCTCCCAACTCCTCCTCAGAATTGTCGTGATTCAGCTTTCAACACCTAAAACGCCATCATCACCAAGCATGACTAATGAGCTCTTCCGCATCCCAATTGGTTGTGTTACCATTCGCAGCTAATCTGCATCTGTAATCCGTCAACGAGAGAGGTAATAAACAAAAGAGCTCTGAAAATAGCACCGCATCCCAGTCTCCAGCCACATTGCTTCACAAGATGGAATCATGTGATGGAAAATTCTCCAATTAGCATCGGCAGACAAACAAACTTCCAAATCACACCACAGCTACGTGAACGATTCACATATTTACGTGAATCTTGGATGCGGTACAACTAAGAAATCCTCACAACCCACCCTTTGAAGGTGCTCCCGATTTGGCTTCGCATGTCAGGCACACGGACAACTTCTTCGTTTATATACTTGCAGATAACTGAACAATGCTCATATAGTCGTAAGACTGCGTGGAGGAGATGCTTTCGAGATTCCCTAAAACCCTATCTGACACGCCGATTACACACTCCCACACACTCCCTACATAATCCACCGTGGTTTGGGATGGAATTAATTGAAATAGTTTAGTCATTCGTATGTACACAGTGCAGCCACAGAAATTCACAAAACCAAGAGAAGAATAGATTGTGCTTTCTGCCTTAGAGACTTTCAGAAGTTGTTTCCAAGTGTTAATCGAATCCTCACTTAAAGTTCTAAAACCCGTAATTAGTTTTAAAATAACTTTGATAGTAAGTTGCAGCAATGAATTGAAAGCGTTTCAGGGTTATGTGGTTAATGGGGAGTTTGATAGAGATGTCGGTTTGGTCCAGAATAAAGACGAACAGTTTTATCTTTTGCTTTGTGTTAAATAAAACACCGACACGAAAGTAGATTTCACTCGGTTAGATTGTTTAGGAGACCATTTTGAATGACGGAGGATGAATCGAAAGGTTGCGAGTTATAGTCACAGATGTAAACTTGTGACCAGGAGCGATTTAGTCTTTTACTTTTTGTTGTGCTGTTCTTTTTCGTTCATCTTTTGGAAGACTTTAAATAAAGATTAAGTTATCTACCTCAACCGTACAGGGTTGAAAGGGGTTTGTCATTTTGTTCGCCTTTCCAAAATATGACAGAAAAATAGTCTCATACGTGCACGAAAGCGATAAAAGTTGGGGAATGTTTTTATATATAAAACAAATGGAAATAATCATGCAATCAATCTGCAAGCTACAACCCGAAGCCTTCAACATTATTTTGAATACATGGAGTTCCTGAATGCATAACTGCAAGAAAAGCCGATAAAGTCGGTTAAAGGGCGCAATCACTGTTTAGTGGGTTTGTAAGTCAAAACCTTAATATTGTACACTACTATACCGACTTAAGTGTTAAAAAAATGTTGGTGGGTAAAATGAAAATTTTCATAATATTTTCCTTGTTGAAGTATTTACAGAATATTCGAAGAAAGCTTGACAAGTCTTGCATACATACATGCTGCACAGAAGTATGTATATTGTCATGAAGATGCACTAGGTTTTCGTCAAATACCTTGCACTGCCAAAATCTGCCGATTTGGATGTCACTAAATTCTGCGTCATGTTCGTTCGCTGGTAATCGAATACATTCATCGAAGACTTCATGGACAGAAAAAAGTCATTCGTATGGTTTGATCCAAAACAACTTTTTAGTAAAAATTACTTACAGTCACATGTAAAACGTTTTTATTTATTAAAAGCAAATGGGGCGCCGTGACGTAGTGGGTAGGGTGCGACTCCAACACGCCGAAGGGTCTAGGTTCGATTCCCGGCTGAACCCCTCGAAATTTTCACTGCACCACCTCTTTCGAGCTGCTGACAACACTCAAAGAGTAATAACTGTCTAAAAATAGCTTCTCAAACATCATCGTTCGGAGTTGGCAAAAAATTGTAGCTCCATTCTACTACGTTACAGAACAGTAGCGGGCACAACACGGACTAGTTGATGAGCAAGCTAGGCCCTGGTCGCCTGTTGACTGTCGCGCCATACCATTATTATTATTATTAAATGGGCACATGTATGAGAACTCCTTCACATTCCATAAATTTGGAATCGAGCAGAAACTGTTGGTTTTTAAAATGTTACCTTATTCTATTGCATGAGGTGTTTTCCCGCATCTGAGAACACAAAACAGTACAAAACAACGCAAATCAACGAAAGACTTTTCCAGTACGTCTGTGAAATAAGGGCTCTATCGACATTAAAATATTTCCCCACCCTGCCTATTTTAACCTAAGAATTTTTTTTAAATAATTTATTAATTTTCCGTCAGATCAATTCATGTGTGTATGTCAGATTGTTGGTTTGACATTAAACACATTTTTTGACGTACTCGAACAGACTTTTGTTGATCTGCCTTGTTTTGCACTATTTTGTGTTGTTAAATTCGAGAACAGGAATACACATATTCAGATTTGACATTTCATGAATGACATAATTTACTAAATTGGTTTAACTGGGTACTCATTTATTTTTTGAGTTTTTTCTCTCTCAAACATGTTTACCCTCACTCCATAACAAATGACATATTTCATAATTTGGTGCAAAATGTACTGAAACACAAGATTTTGGAATCGTCAATTCATTGTTTGTAGTGAAAACTTCAATTCATTGTTTCTGAAATCTTGCCTAAAATAAATCGAGTTAGTTTTGAAGATCGTATACTACTATAATCTGGAAGTAATTTTCTTGACAATTTAAATATTGTGCTTTTAAGATGTGATTAGGGTCGTTTTCTTTGTTTTCAATTTCTTTATCAAACTCTCGTAAGTGCGTTCAAACATTGGAGTCTGAGGCTGAAGTAGCTCCTTTTGACAACCTGACTTGAAGTCAATTTTTCATCAGCAAACTTGAAACAAGTTGTAATCTTTTGTCGCAATCAAGGCTTAAGGCGCTAGGTTAGCCCTGAATGGACGAATTGGTTTCTTTAGATAGGTCGGTTGTTGACAATGGAACTTCGCTTTTGGGTTTTTACATGAGTTATAACTGATTTTGTACCAATCTAAGCATGGACACAGTAAATACACTAAAGTCATGCAGATAATGTAGTGTAGCATAATACATTGGTATACAGGTATTCAACCACGATAGTAGTGACTTTAAAATGTAATTAACTGCACACAGCCTTACATTCCAAAATTGTTTTTAAGTATTTGAGATTCTTTTATATTTTTGTTTTTTACTCTGCTGTGAGGGCATATGCGACAACAACCACCCAGCACTTGTTGTTGCATTTTTCTTATAGTTTTCCTTTCAGGTCACTTTCACTTTTGTATAATACTTTCCTTTGTTGGTCTAGTTGCACTCTCCAACACATAAACGATCGCCTCAGGTACACGTTCGGATAACGGTCGTCCCATAATTGCACCCTATTACCTGGTTCACAGAAGTACTACCATGTCGCCCACTATTTATTACTCAGTATGGTGCTGTTTCAAAGCGTGTGGCGCCCGAATGGCCCTTAACCCAAAATGAAAACAATCGTGTGCATCGCCGTCACTGGCGATACCTGTGTACCGCTTTCCGAGTCATTCCATCGCTCACTACATCAAACTGTAGTCTATTATTGTACATTTCACGTGCGCACTGCTATCCCTGAAAATAGATCCCATCAACCGAAGCGGAGACACTTGTGCCCGGATGACTGGTAGGCCGGTTGCGGGCAACGAATCAAAATAATTTGATGGTGTTGCATTAATATTTTACAATCATGTTTTGGCACTACTCCTAGCTGTGCGTCGTCGGCGGCTGCTGCGAACGTCCACCAATTAGTTTGAAAACAAACGCATGCGAAAGACAAGAAGCAAGTTTCTTCGCCTGATGCACGTCTCTTGCATATCAATGAATTCGCGCACGACTGCACATTTTGTTAGTAATGTCATTAAGACGTTTCACTGCGCGGAGCTGAGATTCAGATGCGCACGTAAACGCATGCCTTTGCCTCGCCGTCGACTTACAGTGCCGCTCAGGCTGGCGTCACTTAATTGCGAGACGAGTCTAGTTAAAACGGAGTGGTGATGGGAAATTAATTACCGCCTGACAGTAAGATGCAATTCGACTTCATATCAACCATTCAGCATTCCTTATCGTTGCCCCCTTGGCCACTGCTACAATATTTTTGCAAAGCTGCCAGGAAATGCGTTGTTTAAATGTAATTATCGCGGCCGTCAACAACTGAATCAGTTACCGCCGCGGCAAACAGATATTGTTCATTGACTCCGTCCGAGAAGAAGGTCATTTGGGAACTAGATTAGAACGACAGTGTACACCCCACGCCGATCGGGAGACCACAATTGTGCCGGGGATCAATTTTCTTGCAATCGCTACCGATATGTCTTTCATTCTGAGCAGCTGAAGATCTCTGCATAAACCACTGAAGATTACTTATGAGACTCAAGATTAATTTAGATGAGGCTGCTAATGAGTGATGAAATCCAAATAAAAAATTAAAAAATTCCACGATTAACTTGTTAACTGAAGCGCTAACAATAAGCAGGGTTCATATATAATTGAAAGCTGTTCACCTCATTCCACTTCAAAGGGGGCATTTGGTGCCTACTCTTGTTTTGGTTGCATTTGAGGTATCTTCGTTCCAAAACTGTATTGAACCCCTGCTTCAGTTTCACTTTCTTGTGGCTCCCCATTAGCCTCATACGTGTCCAAAGCAGTTTGCACGTTCTTAATGCACGGCACCAAGGAGTATGTGCGACATCATGCAAAGTGTTCCAAATTTGCAATCGGGGACGTCACTATTAGATGTCCGTCTGGGCAGATAAGACTTAAAGCAATTTCTTTAATGACGCAAACTGCAAATTTGTTCGGAATGGGCTCTCGTCTTGGACACAAAGCAAGCCCCCTTCTAGCTTCGTCCCAGACACTGTCTTCTGGCGTACTTGCGGGTTTCCTTCCTTCGCTTTTGTGCCGCACGGAGGGCTCGTGAGAAGAACAAACTAAAAGAAAAAAATAGAAGTGTGGAGTATCCAGTCGGAGTGTCTCTCTGTCCCGTTCACAGTAAGTAATGAGAAAGTTTTCTTACTCTCGGTATTGTTTCGGTGTACGTAATTACTGCTTTCTGTTTTGTCGCAGAAAGTGTTGCATGAATATGAATCACAAGCACCCTGTGGAAAGTTGTCTTTTCCTCATCCCATTCCTCATCCATTCATTTGTTTTTTTTTTTTTTTTTTGGTTTCCCTCGCCGTAGAGAAAGACATTAAAACTTTATCTTTTCATTACTATCCATTAAAGTTTTGAAAGCATGAATATATAGCTTGTAAAGTAAAGCACAGGGAAGATGAAATGCTGGATCATCCTGTGCAAGTATTGGAGGTCGGGAAATGGAAAATATAATGAATTTCTTGCTCCCCTTCACCCAAAATGAATTGTTATCGTCTGCATTGGCGTCAGATGCCAAGTCACAGAACTACGTTGTACATTGTTGGCTAAATAATGGTTTCATTCCGATTGAAATTTTTTTTTGTCTGTTTTGAAGATTATTTTTGCTGCTTTCCGAATTCGCATTCAATAGTTTGTTTGGAGAGTAAATGCAGATTTATTTGAAGTTTGACTGATGCAGACAACCTTAAAAGCAGTTGACAAAGCTTTTCATTTATTCATGCAATTACTTCAAACATTTTTAAAAAAGGTTTTTCTTACTTTTGATTTTACAAACGAAACCATTATCATTTCGGTATGTTTGTACGTGAGTCTCTCAAACTAACCTGTTCAAGTTGTAATCTGCAAGTAGTATTGAAATTGATTTTAGTTAACTGCCGAAGTTTGAAAACAGAAACTGAAGCTTAAGTAACGAATGCGGGTAGCATATGTAAGCATTAAGTCGAGTCAAATCGTGCGATATATCATGCGACAGATTTTCAAAAAAATAGTCAAGGTTTCTTATTCAACTCACTGGTCGTGTTTTTTTATTCTAGTATAGAAGTAAACTATTTATTTAAAATATGGAGAATTTTACAATTTGGGAGTTGCAGTGAATTTGCTGTAGCTACATGCAAGTTCTAGCCGCCGTGGCGTAGTGGGTAGAGTTCGACGCTCACACGCCGAAGGGTTTCGGTTTGATTTCCGTCGGAACACCTCGAATTTTTCACAGCACCATCTCTTTCGAGCGGCTGACAATACTCAAATAGTAATATCTGTCTAAGAAAGCTTCTCAAATTTCGCCGTTCGGAGTCGGCTAATAACTGTAGGTCCCTTCTATTCGTGAGAGAACATTAGCCCGCACAACACAAGTCGTTGATGAGCAAGCTAAGCCCTGGTTCCCTGTGGACTGTCGTGCCAACAATTATTATTATTTCAGTGTGTTATTCTGTTGTAAGCCTTGACATCCTATGAATATAACGTTAGAGTTGAGCCCTATAAAGGTGTCTTCTTCTTTAGAAAACCCCAGCTGCTTAAGCCAAAAAGATTTTCTGCAACTTTTATTGTTCTGTTATCTTCGGTGCTTCAATGAATCCAAGATCCCAAAACAGACACCATTGAACAGAGCTTAAACCGCGTCAAACACTGCTTTCAAGTCGTTCTTGCCTACTGCATTAGTTTTCAAACACACCGTCAATCGACGATCCACCAAAACAAGATCTCCCCTGTTTTATTGCTGGTAACGCCTGAAACTCGCTCAGAGTTCGACGCTGCCTGCACTAACTATAGAAGAAGACTGGAAACGTCAAGAAGCCATCAAAGAAGGTGTCACTGATGTGCTGGGTTTGACGTCACCACCAAGAAGAAACCCATGGCTTAACAACGTGTGTGCAGGCATGCGCATGCAGCCAGACGAGACGCCTATAAGGCAACGCTGCATCATATAACGAATGCTGTTCGTAAGCTCTACGAACAGAGAAGAAGAGAAGAGCACCAGCTTCTCAGAACAAAAAAGAACGAGTATGAAAAATGGAAAGGTGTTATGGCAGGAATGAAGTACGAAAATTTTACCGAAAGGTGAAACAACTATCCGGCGAAAACAAGATTTGAACCGAAGCCTGTCGGGACCAAAATGGATAACTTGTGGTACAGTCGCAGTCTGTACTGAGAATCTGAAAAAATTATTTCCGTAGACTCCTTAACGGCGATGAGGGCTCAAATTTCGCTGTAAGGCAGAATGTTCTACTCAATTTGGACGATGATAGACAAGAATTCCGTACACCCGGCTCAGACGAGATGAAGCAATATCCAAGCATTATCCAAGCAATGTCCAAGTTGAAGTTCAACAAAGCTGCTGGAACGGACGGACTGGAGATAAACTGGTTGGACGTATGCACCAGATCATCTGTAAGAAATGTTCAGAAGAACTGATGAGTGGAATCTCATTGTCGTTTGCCCGGTCCACAAGAATGGTCCCTTTGACTGAACGAAATATCGAGGGATCAGCCTCCTTAACATCACATACAATTTCTTCTCTGCCGTATTGTGTGAGCGTCTGAAACCATTTGTCCTACCTGATAGGGCCCTATCAATGTGGTTTCAGTCCAGGGGACAGGGACTGTAGCGCCACAAGAAGAAGAAGAAGAACCGTCTTCGGAGCACCTAGGCTCAAAAGCATTTATATTATACACAAAGGAAAGCTGTCTTACAAAGGTATTGTTTTTTTTTTTTTTTTTTTGCCACGAACTCTCTCAATCTGTTAAACTTATTTACGGTTCTACGTATAGAGGTGACGAGCTCCCAAATCGTGTAGCGTTGTCGAATAGCCCAACTAACTACGTACAACTAACTACGTACAGAAGTCTGATCTAATCATCGCCATCAACCAACTGAATTTCACATCGATGACATCATACAAGACTAACGCTCCGTTTCACTGACATGATGCAAACATTTCCCTGAACAGATAAGTTTCACTGAAATTCCACTGAGTACTGCCTTCAAAAAGGTAATCACCTGCAGATAAGGGCCCAGACGCCAACTACACAGTTCGCAACCCATGTTTCCTTGTCCGCCCACCAATGTGAATGACTTCTTGCGTAAATATGTATGCAATAGGCAACCACAGTTGACAGTTCTCTTGTGCAAAGGAAATCACCTCGATTTGGTGTCAATCAATTGCCTAATACCACCCCGAAACGGGTTTCCCATGGCTCATTACGATTCCAAAGCAGGCGACAGCACGAATTCACTCACTTAGTTTGGTTCTGCCCAAGAACCAAAGACTTTGCGCATTCACCTTCCCAGGCTCAAGAAGTGTGCTTCGCGGTCCCATTTCCGGTTCAATTTATGCCAGGCACGCGTTCGATTTGAAGTCCAGATACTAATTGTGCGGAAAACAGTGTTTGAAACCCGTATATATTCTCGGCCAGACATTGTGTGCTTGTGGCGTTCTTGTTTGCTTTGAATTCACAGAGACGCATCAGAGGTGTGTGTCGGCAAGGGAGCGGCGTTGTGACTGTGACGGAAATCAGTTCCTGATTACGATGATGGTGGGTAGATGCTTGGGTTGGCATCATGGTGATGAGACTGCCACGGCGTTAGGGAGGGAGTGGAGTTGTTTCCCTTCAATTGCATTCTGCGAATCTGCGCAGAGAAGCTATGAGTCATGTTCTGCATGAGTGAGCATTCTGAATGCGGAATTGTACACATTTTGTGTCATGCACACAATGTGCAATTTACTGATATGAAAATTGTTTGGAATTTACGATGACTCTTGTACACAAATGTTTCGCACTTAATAGAGAAAATCCCGACATTTTAAATGTCTTGTCTGATTTATTACTCATGTCAATCTGCGGAGTCATGAAGCACAAGTGCATATAAAAGTCCTTTTATGGAGGAAACTTCCTCTAATAATAATATTTATAATAATAATTGGATGGCGCGACAGTCCACAGTGGGACCAGCTACTCGTGTTGTGCTCGCTTCTGTTCTCTTACGAGTAGAAACGTTCTCTAAACGTCGTTTTATTATTCATTATTATTCACGTTCATAACTTAGATGGTAGCCACGTGTTCTATTGACACGTGTTTGGGATGGAGTCATTGTTAAAACAAAGTTGAAAAGTAAAAGTTTGTTTTTTGTGAAAAAATTGTCTTAAATTTAAGAACGGAATTACAGCCAACATGATCTTAAAATTGTCACTTCAAATGTGCTTAAAATTTTCGTTGGTTGTTCATAAACGTCACCTTACATCAAATCCAATCTTTAAAATGTATAAAAAGCTACGATTTTATTAAGGCCAATGTTGGCCACCTACTGTAAAAAAGCAGGTTCAACAAAGTTTGCATCACTCGCTGAATGCAAATCTCGGGACGAACCTAAAGAGAATACGAAAAACTTCTCAGTCGTAGGTGTGCACAAGCAAACAATTAATTTGTCATCTCGCTCACGCAACAACCTCCCAATGAGTCACTCTAATCGATATTTCGATTTCGTTCTCAGATAAAAACTGTCTGACTTGTTTCGTTTATAAGCCACACAGTAAGATATTTTTATAAGAATGACTTTTGTGGTTGTGCTGAGGTACCTCTTTATGGAATCTTTTTCACCGCCTGACTAAGTCAAATAAAGCGCTGGAATAAACAAATTAATATTTATCTTAAGCTGTAATCGAGAAAAGACGACTATCCAGATATGCAATTGCATACTGAACAAAACTTTAATGCACAAAGGCCTGCCTTTCACCTTTTATTTGTTAACAATCTGCGAAATAAATTTTTTGTTCGCCTCGACTCCTCCGACTGAAACCGAACTGCACGATCATCAAACGGATCCATAAATTAATCGGCAAATACGTGACTCAAGCAAAATTAGCATCTTTTTGTAGGTTAAATCCATAAAAACAGAAATTAGAAGATCATCTAAATCAATGTAATTCATTGTCAAGTGAGACTACCTTACCTACTCTTGCTGAAGTCGGTAATTTTGTTTTTCTGGGCATTGTAGTGTATAATGAAGAAAAAAAAATGATGAACAAACTTTTTACAATAAGTGTCGACTGTTACTATAAACAAAACAACAAATGTACAAATTCAACGACTTAGTCTTCCCAGACTACAGTTTC
Source organism: Eristalinus aeneus (assembly GCA_955652365.1). Taxonomy (NCBI): domain Eukaryota; kingdom Metazoa; phylum Arthropoda; class Insecta; order Diptera; family Syrphidae; genus Eristalinus; species Eristalinus aeneus. The sequence continues at coordinate 89,760,853 of OY019130.1, read as the reverse complement.
AGAATTCACACCTATTTTCACAATTTAAGTTAGAAAACGTTGATTGTTTCAGCCTTACTGCACATAACCAAAAACATTCTTCGTCGCTTTTATTGAAAAGATTTAAAAATTTTACTGACTTAGAAGGGTGGTACTGAGCGACGAACGCGTCTCATAGCAACATCAACTTGACCAAGGGTCGCTAACTCTGTAAATTGAATGGATACTTAAATCTTTGGAAGCCTTTCCCAAGAAGTCTCGTGTGATTTGGGGCCCCCTAAATAAATACGCGAGTAGATAAGCAATTAGCTCAAGTTGGATCATATCTTGACAAAATTTCCAGGCCTACACCGTCCCGCTAAAAAGAAAATAATTAATTAATAATAACTAATAATAATTAATAATAAATTTCGTCGCAATCTGTCCAATTTTCATTAATTTCTCTAAAACATATAAATTGATAATCTTAGAACATCACTAATGCCAAGGAGCCGGAAAGTCAACATTTGTAACACGAAACAAAAATCGTTTACAGAACATTGAAATTGAATTGATTGAATTTAATTCAATCCAAAACATAAAGTACTCCAATCGACTAGTTATCGATATCGTGAAAGTTATTAAAATTATTGTAAGCATTGGTCAAATGAATTTCACTCGATTGTGGCACTTATTGTAATTTGCTGAAGTTTTCGAGAACAAAGTCCTTTAAAGCGTTTTATTCCTAAGTGGCATTCCAAGTTGGTACTCACTTTACCCACTAGACAATCACCGATGCAGAATATTACTCATCGATGAATTTTCAATAAGTTCCAAGTGTAATTGTAGAAAGCCATTAGACATCCACTTGGCACGCCCCGCCGTGCGGATATCTCCTCTTGAGCCTTATGCACTTAAAGACACAAGTAATCAAGAATTATTGAAAATCTTTTGAGAAGTGTTATAAGATCTTAGGGAATGAATATTTAAAGAATGAATATTTTAACTTCTGCTTGACAATTGGCTTTGAATTTTTGATTAACAGAAAACGAATTAAGAATCGTATTGTGCAAAGACTGATCACTGGAAATTACTTTGCGTCGATTATCCAATCTTTCCTTTTTCTTTATAAGTAGGAAATTGTTAAAATCCCAGTTGTACACCGGACTGTGTTATTAAAAAAGAAAACAGATTCACTGAGATATGTCATAACCACTGCGATTTTGAATGTCTCCGGCATTACAGGAATTTATGCCATATTTTGTTTTTAAAAATAAACTTTTGTCATATTTTTACAATTTTTTTTTGTCTGCTCACAACTCATCACTGCACTGAATGTGCTGTATTTGCACATTTCATCAAACGTTTTTTGAAGTCTACTTCAAGCTGTCTTTTGTACCTGAATACTCAAGAACGTAACGTACGTTAAAGAACAGATAAATATATGCATCAGGAAATGACTTAATTCATACGGAAACACCGAGTTGCAAAATTACCAATTTAAACCAATTCGTGAAAAAAAAACAACCTGGGCAAACCATGGTATGGAGCAAATGGGAACTAAAAACGGATTCTCTTTCCAGGGTTCAGTCGTTCGGTGTAGCAAATTCTAGAATATAAATGAAAAAGTGCTTTAAATTTTATCGAGGAAGTGCTAAAGGAACTCTTAACAGAGAAACTTGTCTGCATAACTAAATTTGCCTTTTGCATTCTGAAGATAATAAACCACATGTGTTCAATGCGATAGAAATGAAGAAATATTTTAAAACATCCAAGAAATCAATTAAATAATTTTTTTTTTCAACTTAAAACCTTCCTTAGTTTAAGCATCTTAACAGTGGCGGTAATACATATTTGTGATGTCATCTATTTGAACATCTCAAAGTTGGAGAAAGCATTCCGAAATGTCATATCCGAAAGATACAATCGCAATTAAAACAAAAAATATAATTCAAGGAAGACGATGATCCGAAGGAGAAGGATAGACAGCGTCTCCTTGGTCACTGTAATCTGTGTTAATTTATTCAGTGACTTTAATTCAATACCTATACACATTCGATGAATAAGCACTTCACTGTACCTGTCCGGTGCTCTCTTTAGTACCCTTTCACCTCCGTACAACATGTCTTCGGTGAAGCACATACCATACTCCACACCCAACTTGTGACCCAATCTCAAAGTGCCCAGAGCAATTAATTCAATGAATCTTTGCTCAGATAAAGCGCCCGGAGGAAATATCTCAAAACATAACTAACTGAAGCACTTGAAAATTTCAGTCCAAATTTTTACCTAAATTCATCCACCCCCTTTTCTCTATTGAGAAATTTTGCAAAATTTTAACCGCCTACGCTTCGCCAAAAGTCATTCCGGAAAGCATTCCACTCGCTAAATTTAGACTCACATTTGCCCCAGTCGCTTTGCATTTGCGAACATTCTTCTGTTCAATGAAATTGTTTGTCCGAAAGCGTAACAAACAAAAACCGTGGCATCCCAGAAGATGAGTGAAAACAACAAGCAAGCATCTTTTGTTTTGAAATGAAGCAGAATCCTACCGCTGCAGGGAGTCGCGAAAACAAAACTTACTTTCCCTCGCAACCAGCCAGAAGAGGTCTGGCTACAGCGATGGCACTGAACTCTAAGACCTTCCCCATGCTGTGCATCTTCCTGGAAGCATTGAAAGACCATGTGCTTGGTGGGCGGCTACACATTCGTCAGTTTTATTGTTTCAAACATAAATGGAATGTAAGGCCATTTTCCACATCGGGTGGCACATTTCACTTTCGTTTAGCAATTACTGTGCCGGCGCACGCCATAGTGGGCGAGAAGCCCGAAGCAATTGAAATCGAGAGCGCGGCCAAACCATACCACTCGACTTATATAACGACCTCTGCGGACGTCTAACGGGTAATTATGCGCGTTGTTGATGGAAGAACAGGCGACAACCCCATAATGCGCGACTATGTAGGTCAGCAGCGTAACGAGACCGCTATGTCAAGTGGGTGCGTCTGTCGGACAAATTGAAGTGAAGTGATGCTTACGGCACAACGCGCTTTACGCTTTACACACCAACCACAATCGCATCGAAACCAGATAAGTTTAAATGTACGTAATTGATTAGGAGGTCAGTGATTCCAATTAACGGGCTCACGTTGTGGTACATGACAGACGGAAGCAGGAACAAGTTCTTTGAAGTGGGAGCAGTTGCTCTCTGCTTTACATTTCGCGTATCTGCCGGCCTGTGAACACCGAAATTATTTCGGAAAAGTGATGTAATGCCGAGTGATGCGGTTCTCTGACAAGTGTATGTTTCTTGCCCCTTATGGTGTGCAGATAAACATCGGCTGCCGGCTTGTGTGAAGCGAAGGCAAATAAATTGCCTCGGAGGGTCTGGCCGTGAGAGCGAGCGAGTACATGAAGTGGTGCTGGTGATGGCATAATTGAAGACCCCAAAATAGAGTTGCTCGGCGACGGATGTTTGTGGCAAAGAAATGGACGGACGGGTGCGCGGACTTGTCCGAATTAATTGGTGGAACCGGCCTTTTGTAATGAAGACAAACCACACACCCAATGTGTGGTTGATTAGTCATGAAGTTGATAAGACTTTTCTACAGTTCAGTTCAGTTTGGTTTTGCTGGGTTGGGAAGCGAGCAATTAACAGAGCAGTAAAAACTTGTGGTCGTTGTGTGGTTAGGTTTTTGGTTTATTTGCGATGGCGAGCCACTGTTGAATGCCTGAGAAAGGATATGGAGGCTTTTATTTGAATCTGTAAAGTCTTCGAGAACTGATGCGATGCGTGATATCATTTGAATTTTGAATGAGTGTGTAAACAGACATTATGATGGTCTTTAGTGTCACTTATGAGAATTTGCTTGAGTAATTTTCTAAGTACTTGGGGGCTAATGAACATCATGTTTATTTCTTGGAATAAGTCCATCTGCGCGAGATTGTGAATTATTCCGCATTAACCATTTTATCCAAATTCCTGAATAATCTTTGCAAACATTGAATACATCTAAACAAAGTACACAGTGTTCATTTTAGGGGAGACCTATAAGAGATGATATTTTTAAATTAGCATATAATTTTTGTACTGGGTATATACAGTTGTGTTCATAAAAATAGCAGTGCTCCTCAAAAAAGACAAATTATTTTTATTTTTTCAAATTGTTTTATTATTTTTTCAAAAAACAAATACAGTAAAGTATTTCAGTCTTAACAGGTACATCACAAAATAAACGTTGTTCATAACTTTTAACTATTTTGTTTGATCGTAGTTATATTTCGAAGTTGTTCATAAAAATAGCAGTGTTTAGAATTATGCTGTGCCTAGACAACAGAAATCAATGAAACAATATGAAATCATTATTATTTACAGATTACTATTAGTACATTGTAGCAAAGTCTTTGTTTTTTATCACTGGGCTGCATCTTCGTGGCATTGAGTCCACCAGACTCCGACATCTCTCAACTGGTATAGCTTCCCATGAGTCTCGCACTACCTCCCACAATTCCTTGGCGTTTTTTGGTTTGGCCTAATGTACAGAATTTTAAACATCGCCCCACAAGTTCTCAATGAAATCTAGGTCAGGGGATTGTGCTGGCCACTGTAATTTTTATACTGGGCATATGTGTATAGATTTTATTCTCCCGGCCTTTTTTTAATTTTTATTTAAGAAAAATATGTACAATTGGATTATTATTATTATAGTATTGCCCAACTGAAGCTATGACTTATTTCCATCTTTCTGGCAGTTTGTGGATCCCATCCCAAAAAAAGCGCCGGTATGGCAGCCAAGAATGAATTAAGCCAATTTTTAATATTCTGCTCTGATGTAAACCGTACAGTTCTATGCAAAAAATATCACCACGTTGAGGTCTGCACTTTGGATGCTAATTACTTTTCTCCACACGATATTTATTGTAGGACATCTGTTGGGTATCAGTAATAAAATGCAAAAAACAAGATAAGCGAAGATGCATTTTAAGACAAGAAAATTCCCGTTATACGAAATGAAACCGAAATTTTGGTGTGCAAAATAATAGCACCATGTCATTCTAAAAAGTGTTTTCGAAGTGTTTGGTGGTGTGTAGTTTTGTTTTGTGCGTCAAAAGATTTAAGTAAAAATATTTAAGTATTTTGAAACTAGTATCTTTAAAATACAACGTTATAAACAATTTAAATGGGTCGCTGTGTGCATTGTACTCCTAAGAAACGTGAACTTATAAAAAAATTAATTTCTGACGGAAAAACGTTCCCTGACGGTCCCGTATTCGGGAAATCGTTGGTTGTTCGAATAAAATGATTACTAATGCAAAAAAACACGTCGAAAAAGAAGAAACAAGAGGTAGAAAATCGAAATTAACCTCTACCGACGAGCGAAGAATGATAAGATTAGTGAAACAAAACCCATTCATCACATCAAACAAAATAAAAGAGGAACTAAAACTGCCCGTATCAACATCAACCATAAATAGGAAGTTGATAGAGAAGGAACTACCTGCCAGAAGTCCCAGAAAAGTACTTGCTGACAAAGGTCCATTTTCATAAAAGAAAGAATTTGCGAAAGAACATTTGAACTGGGAAGTAACCAAATGGCGTAATATATTATGGGCAGATGAGTCCAGGACATTTGTTCGCAGGCAAAAAAACCAAGAGTTTAAACCGGAGTGTACTTTAAAAACCATTAAGCCCGCCGGCGCGAAATTAACATATGGGGATGCTTCTCCTACAACGGTACTGGTCCTATATTTTGGATAAAACCATTGATGACCGCCGTTTTAGTTTTAGTTTATGTTGGCATAATGAGTGAAACCATGTTGCCCTACGTCGAGTGGAATATGCCTCTCAGACGGGTCCTGTAGCAAGACAATGACCCGAAACATACGAGCAAATTGGACAAGGAATTTTTTGCGAGGAATGGGGCTCAAGTTATTGAATGGCCGCCGCAATTTCCAGACCTAAACCCCATTGAAAATCTTTCGACAGATGTTAAGAAAGCTGATTTTAAAGCGAAACCAAAAAATACCCTACAGCTATGGGAAGTTGTGCAGGCTGCGTGGAGGGATATTCCAATTCGGCGATGTCAGGCACTAATCGACTCTATGCCACGACGTTGTGCCGCTGTGCTCAAAAATAAGGGTTATAAAACGAAGTACTAGAACAGTAGTATAAATAAAAAAAAAATAAAAACCATACTATTCCACTAAATTTGGCATTTTTTACAATGTTTTACTTGTGGTGCTATTATTTTGCACACCAAAATGTCGGTTTCATTTCGTATAACGGGAATCTTCTTGTCTTAAAATGCATCTTCGCTTATCTTGTTTTTTGCATTTTATTACTGATACCCAACAGATGTCCTACAATAAATATCGTGTCTTTACATGAGCATAGAGAAAAGTAATTAGCATCCAAAGTGCAGACCTCAACGTGGTGCTATTTTTTTGCACAGAGCTGTACGTTCATATTTCCGTAAGCTGAGGATTATATCCAAAACATTTTTAAATTTCTGAATACATTTTTTTTCTTATTATTTTCTTCAAATTTTCACCACTTTCATGCCAGTCCAATGCAAAACGATAGAGAAATAGCTATAGTCAAAAACCGGTCGTCAGGACGTTTTGTCGATATAGTTCTTTTTTGCTTACGCTATGCAAAACTCTCGTTTCAACAATATCGCACTATAGACGTCATCCGTGATTAGACCACATGAAAGCAAAGGCATACAAAAAGAACCGCCAAGTGCGAAAAAATGTAGAGGGCTTACTGACCGTTTTTTTTAATTACCGTGGGGTAGTGCATCAGAAATTCTTACCATATGGTCGCACGGTCAATAAGGAGTGTTTTTTTTAATTTATGCACCGCTTGAGAAAAGCACTACGAAGAAAACGTTCGGAATTATGGGAAAACATCATGGTTCTCGATGATGCACCTTCTCTCTTGTCATTGTTTATTGGTTTTTTTCTGTGATAAATTCTTCTAAACTAAGGATAATTCTTATAAACTAAGAATAATTCTTCTTCTCTGAATTCTTAATTTACTACAGTCAATTTGATTGTCATAACAAGCCAAAGAAAAATATTTATTTTCTTGCTAATAAGGGTAAATAAACTATACTCCACCCTAAGAAGTCAATGCTGTCCATAATCGTTTCCCAGCAGTTTTCGAAAAGATTTAACTCATTTGAAACGAATTTGTTTCGTAACAGTCATCAACCATTCGCATATGAGTCTACATGTGTTGCACAAGTGAATAATCATCTGATATTTTCCTCTTCTCAGCAAAAAAATAGGTCATTAGTCGTTTCATACTGCAGGCCACTAGAACGGTCACCCCCTCCTAGGGCCCCAAAGTATGGCAGCTGTATAGAATATTCCTGATATTAATGCAAAAGTTTGCCATACGTTCCCTATCACCTAACCTATACTTTGAATTATTTAGCGCAAGGCGAATTCTCCCCCGGGAATAGCAGGTCCACAATTTCGTTAATTATTCATATTACACAAGAGCCAGCATGTGGCCGTAAGTCTAATTTATTCAACTCATTAATGCATGAAGTTGTGCTCCAAACGAGCTCATTTTCCTGCCCACAAATGGACGATATATCCATGCCTAGCTGTATACTTCACCAACGATGAGACTGTCAGTCAATCATAGCAGCAGTTCATCAATTGACGGCGACTCCACTCTCATCCCCATTGACTGACCAGAGCCCACACGCCGTCAGCATAAGACAGAAAATAGAAAGAGCGAGAGGAAGGGAAACTGTACATGCTCTAACCTCAATCTGAATTCGTCATGTACATAACATTTCCTCCCATGCGACGAACAACCACCTGAAAGCGGTCGTGTCCCATATAAGTGGGAGCTGCCTCTGCTTAGCTCTCGTTCGCCGGTGCGTTAAACTGTAAGCCCGTGTGTTCAACCAACTTTCGGAAGCACCGCAAAACGGTGCCCAACACACGTTCAATGCACACGACAACACTATCTCTAACAATACCGCCCGCCACCGTGAAATAAAAACAAAAAGCAGTTGACCCACTGACTAAGACTGACATCTATGTAGCTCCACTCGTCCCAACTTTTACTGTGACGGTGTGGGTACACAGACGGGTGTTTGAAATGCGGCCTCTGCGCCACCCGCCTTCAAGCGGGCAGACGCCCACACATTGAGTGGCCTAGGCGATGGAAATGTAGCAGTCAGTTGTTTGAGAGCACAAAAAACTAGTCGAGGTCGTATTTCTTTTAATTGGTCTTTGGACAAGCGCTCCACATGCAAACAACAATATGATACGAGTTGCAAAACTGAATTCAAGGTTGGAGCACGTAACAGAGTCACAACGCCATATCCGCCCACAACACACGCGAAGGGCAGTCTGCGGGGGATAACAATCCTCATTGGGGAGCTGATTCTGCCCGTTTGGGGTGGTTGAAAATAGCTGCGTGCTAGTGACGCAGATGGAAAATAGTTCCAAACTTTTGGATATGTCGTCAAAGCGGACGTGGTTGGCTGCTGTAAGAATTTTCTTCTCTTGGTTAACTGTTTTTAACAGCAAATAAGTTCGCAAAATGTGAGCAGAAACGAACACCCTTTGAACTTTAAAATGAAGAGAAAACTGCATTATGTTCCATTCCACAACTCGGATGAGAAGTATTCTCCGTCACATCCAACAGCTACAGCCAATCAATCAACCATCGACTAAATAACCCTCTCCCCACAACGGCAAAAGTATCGATTCGGTTTGAACCCAAGTCGTGGTTACACGCTCCGGAGCACAACCCACATATGCGTCGCGGCAATTTGTAATGCGACCAAAGCTAAGATTAAATCAAGTTTCCAAAGCTCGGGCAGTTCGAACCGCAGTCAAGCCGCTTTTAGGGTAAAAATCACTTAAATATGCAAATGGTGGTATCCACTCAACTGATCATGCACCGATGACAATTAGTCATCGAAGCCGTTCGCAGTCATTTGGCGGGCATTACTCATACGACTCCGACATTGTCGGCAACCAGGCCAAATGACATGTGAAAACGTCAAAGAAGGCAATTTACGGCGTCCATTAATTAATCAGCAGCGCGCTTCGGTTGCAAGAGCGATTTCTTCGTTTGCTCGTGCGACTTACAAGGCATCCGCGACCGAGACTTGTGTGGGTCCTCCATTATTCTCAACTTCCTGCTGATTCGGTCTACAACCACAGTTGCGGATTCGTTTGTGTTGTTTACTTTTCGGATTTACTTCATTCGGAACTGTTTAACCATCTGTCAGTCAGGTTGTGTTCCTGCAGCTGTCACGCTGATTCTTCAAGAATGATAAACGTCCTCTTTGTTTGAATGGTTTTAAAGTTTCTCATTTATAATGCTCGAATGTCCTTTTGTACGGTTTATGTTGCTGTTGATATTGTGTCGAGAGGGTGCAGCGTTTGTATCCTTTGTGTCCTGCAGGTGATGGTTCTTGTGCATGGAAAGAAGGGAGAGACTTTTTTTTCATTTGTCTGGTTCGTACTTTAAGTCTGCTGTCTGTATGTGTGCGCGCTGATGGATGAAAGGATAATGCGCTTTTGTGTAGCTCTTATTTCTGAAAACGATTAATCATAGAAATGGAGGAGAAATTGCCATTCGAGTACCCCTGCATGGACTCTGGGTGAATTGGTTTTAACAAGATTTCGGAATTATTTGTTTTTTACTGGATGGGTGATACGCTTCTTAGACAACGTCTGATAATTGCTTATTTCTATTTGTTTCAGGTTTTAATGGAAAGGCTTGGGACAGGATTGTGGCAACGGTTTTAAAGTAAGTACCACCAAACTTCGTTGAGCGAATTTAAAGTCACCTTTAAACGAATTTATGAAATTTGTGACTCAATTTACAATCGTTATTATTTAAATGTAATTTAATAGAAAAAAACTTAAAAAAAGTTAAACAGCTAAAAAGTTTTATACTACAATATCATAAAGTGCGGCACTCCGGTGTATATATGACTTTGTATCTATTCACTCGAAGATCGTTATTATTTAAATGAGTGCAGTTGCGATTGTTAGGGCAACTTGTTCCGACTATTTTTATTTGCATCATTATTCAAGTCCACTTTAAGACTCAATTGGATTCTTGGTATTTATAAGGAAAATATTTACAAGGTCTGTGGCCTCCATGGCGTAATGAGTAAAGTGCGACACTCACGTGCCGAAGGTTCAGGTTCGATTCTCAAACTGAACACCGTGCATTTTTCACGGCAGTATCCCTTTCGAACTGCTGGCAACACTCAAAAGAGAAACAACTGTCTAAGAAAAAGCTTCTCAAACTTCGCCAATCTGCAAAATCCTTCTACTCGTGAGAGAACAGGAGCACGCACAATTCGAGCAGTTGATGAACAAGCTCGGCTCTGGCCCCTGTGGACTGTCGCACCATCCATTTGTTAATTATTATAAGGTCTCCTATTTGAGCAAATTTGTATTTCACGACTTAGGCACGTGCAGTCCGTCCTTGAGTTGAACTTGGGATCTTCGTGTGAAATCTTATTACAAAACGCGAATACCTAATAGTTCAAGGCACAAGATTTTGCCGGAAGTTTATAATGCTATTCGACCTAATTATAAAATATATATCTACAGCTACGGGCAACTAATTAGAAACGATGCACCGATTATTGACGGATTTACTTTAAGGTTATGTTCCGTAATTTTTTAAACTCCCAATTGATCTGTTCGTCTGGTGTTTATTCTCACTCAACTTCTCAAGTGAAAAGTTGATTATTCCGTCCCTTGAAAGTGTTATTTTTTTTTATTTTTTTTTTTTTTCAAAAAACTGTAAGCACAAGGGATACGGTTAGGAGCAGTTCATTAGAAATAAAGAATTTTAGAGCCATTCTTCGGTAAAAAAAAGTTTTTTGAATTCTAATTTCGTGTTAATACATGAAACAATTATTTTCATTTACATTAAATTTACCGTTAGCAAGTCCTTGAAAATGGGAAAAACTGCTAACAGTTCACCAGCAGATCAGAAAGCTATTTCTGAGCAGTTAAGGTTATCTGGAATGTCGTATAAAGAAATTGTTGATCACCTAAACTGCTGAAAAAAAAAAAAGTATTTAACTCAATAAAACATTTTGAGGGATATGGGACTTACGACAACATACCGAAAAAGAAACACCACCATCCGAGATGACCGCAAAATAATAAGACTCTCCAAAAACGACCCAAAAAAAATGTGCAAGAGATTTTCAACGAGAATTGGAAAATGAAATAAACTCAACAATATCTGTCTGGACTATTAGGATGCGCTAAGTCGAAGCTGGACTTCATGGCCGTGTAGTGCGGAAGAAGCCAATGGTTACCAGCATGCAAATAAAAAAACGCCTTGAGTTTGCTCGGCATCACTTGGAGTGGACAACAGAACAAAAGAAATTTGTATTATGGAGTGACGAAATTAAAATACATCGTATGGGACCAGATAATAGGCGATCCCTAAGAAGGTCCAAGCGACATGAATTCGATCCAAAATACACCTCACTTGTTACTATGGTGGAGGATCTACCAATGTGTGGGGATGCTTCTCATGGAATGGCGTTGGTCCAATTGATTGATGATGACATGCTCACGAAAGAGAAATACACTGTGTCAAAAAATTGTCCGTACACTCTTGACTTTTTAAGTCTAAATAGTATAACTTCAAGAGTGCTTATCCAGTTTTAACAAAAAATGTCTCAAAATAAAGGGAATTTAATATGTAAAAATAAAACGCCTGTCAAGCATTGGTGCGAAAACAAAAAATATTTAATAAATAACAAAAACTTAGATAACTTCATGTTTTACACCCAAAAAAAATGTCTGTACACTTCCGGCTGCAATGCGTAACCACGCATAACATTGCAATAAACCTATCATCAATAAAATGTGAGCTTTCTTCTTGCTTAAATTACAGCACGCAATCTATTTTTCATTGAAAGTGCGAGCTTTTCGGTATATTCGGGCGATATTTCCCGCCAAACACTTTCCAATGCCATTTTAAGTTCTTGTTTACTCCTAATCATCTTTTGCTTTAGTTTTGTTTCCATATGGGCCCACAAATGCTCTATAGGGTTCAAATCTGTACTTTGGGGAGGATGGGGAAGAACTTCCTTAACATTATAGAGTAACCACTCTTTTACAATCATTGACGAATGTTTAGGGTCATTGTCGTCATCATCAATTTACAACTTTTAGGCGCTACTTTTTAAAATTTGTAAATATTATATTTTGTTCATAGTCGAGTATATAAACACAAGATTCCCCACTCCCGAAGCTCCCATTGAACCCCAGACCATAACATTACCACCACCGTGCTTGACGGTATGGTTAATGTTGCCATCCTCAAGTGCTGTTTCGCTCTTACGCCAAACAAAACGTCGCCCGTCGGGTCCAAAAGTATTAAATTTGGATTCATCTGAGAAGATGACACGTTTCCAAAACTCAGGAGGCTTATCGACGAAGCCTTGAGCGTACTCTAACCTTTTTTGTATATTCCGTTTGGATAGCAAGGGTTTATTACGAGGTGCACAGGCCTTAATGTTATGTGAACCCAAGAAATTTCTGACTGTCTGTGGATTGACATCAATATTACAGTCTTCTTTGAGCATTGTTCTTATTTCTGTAGCGTTCGTTTTTGATTTTTATTTTATTGCTTGCAATATTTACTGGCCCCATTTCCACAGAACCTGTTGCTTTATATTTGTTTATCACATATTGTACTGACGAATGTGTTCTTTCAACAGTATCTGCGATTTCACGTAAGCTCCGACCTTTTTCCCAGAGTTTTATTATTAATTTTTTTATATCCTTTGGAATGATTTTCTGTGTTCTTTTTTCCATTTTTAAGAGTATATGGAGATATCTACTGTTGCCAGCAAAGCTTTAGAGCGCAGTATACAGAGACCATCAAAATAATAGCAGCAATTTTTTTCTCACATTCATTTTATATTATTTTGTAAGGTGTACGGATAATTTTTTGAGTTTAAAAAGGGAAACCTGATAAGCTTATGACCTGCTATTATCAATGTTATCATTAATTTATTATTTTCCTCCTTAATTTATTTTCTATAATACATTTTCTTTAATATAAGATATATTTTGTTGAAATTGGCCTAGTACTTTTCCAGTTGTACTATTTCAACTTATAAAGCCAGTGGGGTACGGACAATTTTTTGAGACAGTGTATGTGGACATAATGTCAAATGTAATGAAATCATGGCCCGAAGAAAATTTACCACTTACTTGGAAATTTCAGCAAGACAGTGATTTAAGGAACACTACAAAGTTTACAAAAAACAATTTTCGCTGACCATACCATCGATGTTTTGAACTGGCAACCTTTCAGTGCAAATCTCAACCCTATCGAACACTTATGGAGTGATGTAAAATCTAGCCGAAGTCAGATAAAAAAAATTCCAAATGAACGAACTGTTTGAAAAGGTAAAGGAATCATGGTAGCTCATAGCTGTTGATCGATGTCATTCTCTAATATAAGACCATTTAGCATCGTTGCGAAGTAGTTATAAAACAAAGGGGCTATCATACCCAATATTGATTAAAAAACGAAAAATAAATGATGACAAAAAAAAATGTAACAAGAATTTTTTTTTTTTTTTATTTTTTCATTTAAATGCGGTTTTAACTATGTACTATTATCCTTTCTGATTAGTTGCTCGTAGCTGTATATATATGTATGATGGAATTTTCATATCAGGAGAAATTGGTTTACTTCTCCACTGAAATAGTGAGGGAATTAAATAAAAATCCTGTGAGATCTTGAATCCCAAATCGAATTATACAATACACAAATCGGTTTACGGTATTGTAGCATATAGTGTCCTCTCGAAAAGTTACCGAAATACTGCATGTGCCACTGACTTCTGACAGTCAACAAGTCGCAACACAACTTACTTAAAAGTTTTAAGAGCTTTCAAGTAGGGACCCTTAAACTGATTTTCGATAGAAACGGTTAACGATACCATACATATGTAAGTTTTTTTTTTATATCTACACTCATATCTAGTTTTCTTATCAACAGGAAGCAATACACAACTGTAAAACGTTTGCAGCAGCAACTTTAGGAGAAAAATTTATTTAAGACGACGAGGTATATTTCCCCCTGAATGGGTTTGTCATCAAGCAAATCATGTGTTACTGGGCAGACACCAACTCAAGAGAGCTTCACGTTGCACCATTATATACCAAAAATATAACTTTTTAGTGTAGCATACATGCCGAAGAGGCTATTGATCATTGTCCCATTACTGAAGCTTATCACTAAGTCATTGGTAATTGAAATCAGTATCGCACCTAGATAATTGATTACAAAGTACGAACTTGACAGGACGGTGCCACAAGCGACAAAGCATTCCTTACCATCGTTATAGTAATTGGGTGGCGCGACAGTCCACATTGGAACCAGAGAATAGTTTGCTCATTAACTGCTCGTGGTGTTGCGCTAATGTTCTTACAGTAGAGGGGACCTACAGGTTTTTGTCAACTCCGATTAGCGAAGTTTGAGTAGTTTTTTCTTTGACAGTTATTACCAATTGAGTGTTGTCAGCAGCTCGAAAGTGGTGGTGCTGTGAAAAATTCGAAGTGCTCAGCCGGGAATTGATCCTGAAACTTGGCGTGTCAGTATCACACTCTACCCACTTCGGCACTGCGATCACTTACATTCATTATACCGAAGACTTGCGAACGCGATTTTTCAAGAAATAGAAACGTCGTCGCACAGCCGCCTCGTTAAAGTATTTTTAACGCCAAAAGACTATTCCTTCTTTCGGACTGCATCTATGTATAACAACAAGGTTGCAACACTAGATGAACACAGTTTTAAGTGTGAAAGTTGAATTTTCCACCAATTATGCGTAAAAGTGGTCGTATGTGGTTTAACGAATAAACTTTCGCAAATGTGACTGTGATAGTCTTGGAAGGAAATTAAATTTGATACATAATTCCCAATAAATGAACTTGAGCTCATAAACAATTTGTTTGAACGTTTTCACTTCATTTTCCTTTTCTTTTATTGAAATTAATTTTGAACCGGCGTCTGTGCATACCAACCAAACACACACAGCAAACCGAAAGAAAATAGAATTGCAGTCTTGCACTCCTTAATTCATATTTTATGCTTTCTGTTCGTTATCAAATCAAATACATAACGGTCTGCTCATATTTTAACTCAAGTCATATAATGCAACTTTCGGGTTGGCATCGCACTTAAACTTATGCTTCTATTCCACAAAGGATGCGTGGTATCGAATTTTAAAACACATAACCTTGGAGTGTTTCCTTCGGCTGAATGAAATGCGAAAGGAAACGCATAAGACCTTAAGATTAAAATAAACTGGAAGGACTTACGCAAAAAAACCGCATATATTTTATAAGCTTGATAACAACAAGTCAAAGTGAAGACATGCAAAAAGGAAAAGGCTGACTAAGGAAATAAACAAAAAACGGTTTTACTGTAAGGACAAGAAATAATGGCATTGAACCTGGGAAATTATTCGCGGGTTTGAAAATAATTCGGAAAATTACTCTTACCATACACCAGTTACTTATGGTGATTTCCTTCTATAATAAGTTTCCTTCCCCGTTTACTGACATTATAACGTCCTGTGCCGCTTCTAGGAAAAGTCCTGCTTCTCTTCATTAACCATCCCATCCATATTTTTAATGCCATTCATTTTCAAACTCCTTATCAAACAGGAATCTGTCTAATTTCCGCTCCGTGCACTTGTTGCTTTCGTTCTTTTATTTTTACATCAAGTCCCAGGTGAATACTCTTTTTAGTTCCAGTTTCAATTTCAGAATAATTTTAAATTGTTATGCGTTTGGTATGATAGTAAAGAGAAGTAAGCAAACATATGTACAAACACATTTTTATTGAAATTCGTACACTGTTCTAGACATTGATGAACGCAAATACACTGCATGTATTTATGAACTGTACCAAGGCCTGTGCAAGTCTCGTGTGTGCTTCCATTGTTGTTTTGGACTATTTTAGAAGCGAGCACTGCGTACCCATAAAATAATAAACAGATGACAAAATCATCAAATCATACGCAAAATGCGAGCATAACAAAGCAACTCGTTCCGCAATTCGCAGAAGAAAGGAACCACTCGACGTTTATTTTATCCAAGTTCTGGAACGTAGAGATATGAACCACTTTAAAATCCATTACCGCATTTATAAAAAGTCGTCCCCGCCATTGAATTCCGAAAACGAACGAAAACGAAAACGATGTTATGTTTTGTTTTTTTCCTGTTATTCCTCTTCAGATTTTGAGATGAAATTCAAAGCATAGAACAAGCACATTTCCTCCGCACAGTTAGCGAAGAGAAGCTAAAAAACGAAACGTCAAACATGCATTGATTACATCAACTTGTCTAGAGCCACCTCTACGTCCGTTTCTGGGCCCAGTAATAAAATCATTGCCGGATGCTTGACATTCGTTCATAATCTTTGCGGGAAATAAATTTTGGCACTCGTTGTAAGGGAATGAGAATTCTAAGTCCATTATTCAATCGGAGGGTAGTACGTCATTCGAAAAATAATCGCGTACACTTTTCTACACAACTTTGAACACACCCGTTTGAAAAGGCATCATTATCGTTATCATGAAAATAACCTCAAAATGAACAAAATTTGATGAATAGAGAAACCATGGGAAATCAATTGACCAGGGAAATATTGAAAATAATATAATTTCGTCTATCAGCCGTAATTATCTTAATTAACTGTGACACTGAGGTATATCGTAACGTATCTATGTACTCGCAGACCGTAGGGGATGATTTGCTAAGTGGATGGCAATGTACAGCGTGAGTGAGGTGGCAAGTGGAGGTGTTGAGCATTATATCAAATTACGTCGGCGGTAAGTATAAGCCGCAACAAAAGTGGATCAAAACCGTAAAGACGTGAGTGAGACAGATAGAGAAGAAACACGAGAAAGAACTTCTACGGTGCGTAGATGTCATCGAAGTGGAAGTCGCTTTTAAGGTTGCCTCAAAAATGGGTGCTGACGTGAATGTGTTTATTTAAGGGGTCAGACAGGGTATCCGATGGCTTGACATGTGCGGAATACGGAAAGCAGATTCGTCGAGATACTCCCTGATATTGAACGGGAAATTAGGTTTACGTCAAAGATTATCCCTTTTTGACCCAAATCGACTCACGATAGATAAGAAAATCGAATCGATTTTAAATGAACTCTGGCTGTTTGGGAAGGTTTTAAGAGACGGACTAAAGTTTATGAAGATTGACCAAAGTTGCGGAATATTTGCATATCTTGTCTTGGGGTTGATAATCAAACGTACTCCTGAATAACCGCAACATCGTGTAAATAAGCAATATTACTTTTAAAGTGAAATGATTATTCGTGCTTAAGAGTGAAACAAGTTACAGAAATTATTACCTTTAATATACATCATGTTGCTTGATATGATTTTTTAGCTCTGTGCGGCTTGTTTTTCTCATGTCGGAGAAAAATTTTGTTTTAGATGTGTTAGATGCAGAAATCTTAATTTTATTTTAAATAAAAGAATGGCCCGCAGCTGATCAATCATACTTCCTACGAAACGTACAGATTTTTTAAAAGTTAAGGTTCAGTTTAGTTTATTTGTAGTTTAATTCATAAATATTTACATTTTAGCATAATATATTCTAGAGATAGAGAACAAGAGTTATTTACAACTATGAATATACAGATGGTTTGGTTATTAATTCCCATCTCCTGGGCGATGTCACAAGATGCCACATTCCGATCTAACTCTATGATTTCCATAACTCGATCGGTATTCGTCGTCACAGGTCTTCAACCGGGTGGCTTATCAATTGTGTCGTTTTCTACGGCTCTGAATCGTCGAAACCATTCCTCCGCGTCTCGAAGTGATAGAGTACCATTCCCTAAAACACCATTAATCTCACAGAACGTTTTTCTAGCGGATTTGCCTTTAACGAAGGAAAACTTTAAAATAGCGCGAATTTCGGCGTTAGTAAATTCCATGTTTACACGTCATTAATTGTTGAATGCAATATCCAATAGCATCGTTTTGTGGGTTATGTCAAGACCTTTCCAATGATGTATAGTATTGCCAGATACGAGCTCTGTAGTGCTTTGTACATAGCCGGAAAATTCAAAAGACAAAAAGACGGAAGATATTTGACAGCCTTATATAACAAGATATTGGACATAATACGAGTAGTAGAAAACACAAAGATGAGGGAAAAAAACTACAAGCAAAAACTCTTATTATAAGGTAAGCTTTAGATTCTTATAACTAAATTGCACCTAAACCCAACCTTATGATAAGGATAGTTACTTCAGAAAGTTTCGGATAAGTTCGCTCTCAGAGAAAGTACACTTAATAAGAAAGTTGTATTTTAATTTATGGATAAGACATAAAATAGTGTTAATATTAGCTCTTTCATTAAGTCTTGCGGTTGAAAAATGCCAAGGTTAATTCGTTAGCTTTAGCACCTTGTTTTGACAAGTTTGTAGCTTCCTCATAAGAGTATTGGCACAATCTGCTCACACAGCTGAAGCATAAGTTAGAACTGTTTGGAAGATGGTTTTAAAAATTAATAATTTGTTTTCAAAACTAAGCATTGACTTTCGATTGATAAATATGTAGAGTATCTTAACCATGAGGTCTACTTAGTGTACTGTGTCCGATAATTGTTTTTCAAAAGTTAATTTTTTGTCAAAAGTTACTCCTTAGTACTTGCAGTTTTCAGACCATTTAATATTAATAGAGTTCAATTGCAGGTTTGATTGGGGTAGAAACTAATGTTTTCTGCATCTAGTAAAACACAGCCTCAGACTTGTCAGCATGTAGGTTAATTTTCCATTTACTACAGTGTTGGATGAGAACAGGGCTGTATCATCAGCAAACAAAGCAAAAAAAAGTGTTTTCAGTAGGTATTGGTATATCGAACATAAATATATTGAACAGGATGGGGTCAAAAACGGAAACTTGTGGTACTCCGAATTCAGTTAAGAGTAAAGGTCATTCGCATCGAATCGAATTTTTTCGGAAGTCTTTTCGCCTATAGACCAGTCGCTCTTCTAATCAACACACTCACGTCATTAAACTAAAGAATGAATATAATAACACAATGAACATACAATTTTTTTCTTCTGACGATGATGCGACGGTTGCACACAGATTAAGCTGTAAGGCGCTATAGTCTGCACGGCATGAGAGTTATTTTCCAGCAACGATTTGTACTGCGTGCTATTGCTCTTTTAAAAGTGAATATATCCAAGACTCAAACCTGCGAGTCGAGGCTGTAGTTTTATTCTTCTGATTCCATCCAACACTTCCGTTGGTTTGTCGGTTCGGTTTTGTTCGTCTGTTTAACTAGGATCCATGCTGCCATGATTTCAAATCTGTTCCAGATTCTCTTCATTGATAAGAAAAAGGTAGTGAAGTGTAGAGTACCTTAATGCAATGTAAACCCGCGATATTCCAATTGAATATTTTGAAAAACACTGACAGGAATTAAATTCAAAAATCAGTTCAGAATTACTCGTGCAACTGTTGTTTTTGTAGGCTGAAAAAATTGTTCACCTCCTTTCTAAAATAACAGAGCTGTCTTTTTTGCATGACACATGCAGAAGTATGGACTTTAAGTGGATAAGGACTTCTAGAAGTCATGTATGAAGTCATATTCACATATTTTGGCGAACGCTTCCCACTTTAAATGGTCCTTACCATTTTCAATTGGGACTGGCGGCCGAGTGCAATAATAATAATAATTGTTACAGTCCACAGGAGGACCAGGGCCTAGCTTGCTCATCAACTACTTGTGTTGTGCGCGCTATTGTTCCCTCACGAGTAAAAGGGAAATATAGTTTTTTACCGATTCCGAACGGCGAAGTTTGAGAAGCTTTTTCTTAGACAGATATAACTCTTAAATGTTATCAGGAGCTCGAAAGAGGTGGTGCCGTGAAAAATTTGGAAAATTCGTGTTGAGCTGGGAATCGAACCTGCACCTTCGACGTGTGAGCGTCGCATTCTACCCACTACGCCACGGCGTGCTGCTTGAAATTATTTTAGTAAATCAAAGAAATATTGAACTCATACATTTTCTTCAGATTTAAAACATTACAAGTTTTCAGTTGTTGCAGAGCCAGTCTTAAATTTTTGAATACGCTCCCTTGCAAATTAAACGTCTTCCATTTTGATCTCTCTTGAATATGTGACTTTCGATTTAACGTACACATTCTGTCATGCCTTCCATCAGTAAATTAAGTCAATGTATACTGTGCACGTTAAACTCACATTACTCCCCGCCTTATGACGAGACTTACTACCGTCGCAGTACACCTTCAGGACTCCGTTCACAACGTTCACATACTCCCCCAAATACGTCGACGTCCGTTTTTGATGAAATTAACAAGCACGCGGTTTTAATATTTCAAATACATACTCAACATATTACCCTAAAGTTGACTTTCATCCCCTTCTAGCATGTCAACCGCGCAGAACACGTGAATAATTTCCGAGTCGATGGGCTGCAATTAATCCGGTTTTCCCTTCACACATCCACCCGCAGGATTTTTTTTTATTCCAATGCATGTGGACTTTAATTAAATTGCAGCGCCATATGACGCTGCCTCTCTAAATGCTGTGCATTCATTTTTCAGCAGTTTTAAATGCTATCCCGTCTTTATGTCAAATTAAGTTAAACCCCCGTTGTAATTGTTACCGAGTCAACGTCGTAGACACGTTCGCAGTACATTCCATTCTGAAGTAAAATCAATTTCCCATTCAACATTCGAGGGCATATGCAGTGAGTTCCCAATCATCCCATCCCATCCCTGTCGGTCGCAGCAACAAGGTTAATTCCCCAACCATTCGTTGAGTTCATATTGCCTCTCGAATCCAGCTCTATAGTTTGCAATTCTTGATCGATCCGTAGATGGTGGTGAAAAATCCTCTCCGAATGAATGACAAGTAAAATCGATATTGCCCCCTGCTCGGTGCCAACCTCGACCATTCGAAACCCCTTACAATTCAATAGGTCTGCTGCCGAACATTAATTCCCAAAGAACAGTCAGAAGTAAGCAACGCGGCTGTGAAGGGTGTGTGAAAGTTTCTACACACGTTTTCTCGACTAAAAAGCAGCAGCGGCAGCATCATCACCATCCTAGGGCACATCGTTCCTTGCTGCCGCCCTCGTTCTCACCCCGATGACATTTAACGACATGTGAATGATGCTAAGAGTTCTCCATTCAACTGAACCCGGTTGCCATGTCGTGCCGTCCTGGTTTTTCCATTCACCTCTCGACACCCCGTCTATTTAGCACATTAGACTGTGTAGATCCTCTCCTTCACCACTTCCGCTTTCATTTTGTTAGGGTGCTGGCAGAAGCATCCGCTCCTTTCCCCACTGTCGTGCTATCAGTTCTTCCACTTGATTTGGGTTATGTTTGTGCTAAATGATATAATGTCCTCTTTGGTTTGACTTTTTATGCATTGCACGGCGACAACGCCTCCGCCACCGCCATCGCTCCCATTGATGTTGCCAGCCCGAGGGGTTGTGGATGCTGCCAGATTGGACCCGATGAAGAGTGGATTTATTTAAATGTTTAATGAAATACAAATTGAATACGTTAATTTGTAATGGGAAAGTAAATCATTTGTCGAGAGAAACATGTGCTGAATTCAGAAATACAAATTGGGGTTGGTGTATCCTGGGCTGGAGCGTGCCGTGTGTGGAGTACTTGTCGCTTTTGAAGGCAATTTTAATTTTTGTTGTGGCGTTCCTTCTTCCTTGGCGTCGCTTTAATGTAATTAAGTGCGTGGAAGAAGGGCAAAATTGTTGATCTGACATAAGATAAACAATTTGGTGATCTAGATGAGAGCATGAGGAAAAAGTTTGCTTTGTTTAATTACAGTGCAAATGTGTTTCATGTTTTTAACATTTTTTAAAGCGAAACATAATTAATGACATTGTGAAATGTGTAATGCTTTTAAGGTTATTTATTTATGACATACATTTTCTCACTGATAATGCAGTTCTTCAGGCAATTGTCATTTTAAGTAAAGACAAGGACCACTATCCAGTTAACAGTCAGATAATGCAGTGCTTTGAGTAATGCTTTCCATCCAAATATGTGTTCGAAAATGGACAATTTATGCATGCACTAGTTTTTTCTTTCAAACTACTGAGGTTGTTTCAAAAACCTTTAGCGTTGAAATAATTATTTTAATAAAGTAAGCATAAGCAAAAACTAGTGGACTATATGAAGAAAGGAATAGTAAAGCGCAATTAAGAATATATCGGAAGTAAATTTCGCAAAAGACCGAAGTTCAAATCGAAGTATCAGTAACTAAGGCAACTCAGAAAAAGGGAATAGAGATGTTATCCGGGCGCCAAAATGAAACCAAATAAACAGAAACGTGAAACGTCGAAGTAGAAACTACGTCGAAATAGGGAATATAGAAATATCAAATGCAAATGGGGTGTTGAACGTTTTTCAAAAGAACTTAATGGGTATGTTTCAATTCATTTGTGCACAAAAATTCGTAGTTGGGTAGTTAAAATAAAAATTTCTCTTGAAGAGAGTAACTCTGCCGAAACTTGTGAAACGACTTTTCGTAGAAATTCAGGGAATTAACGAACCGTCAAAAGAAAAATAAATGTAAATAGCTATCAGATATATGAAGTGTTAGAGGTTATTTTATTTTCACTCTGACAATCATCTTTTTTGTCAGAAATTCGTAGGAAGGAGAAATATTGTACTCTTTCATAAGCGTTCTCTTTTACGAAAAAATCAGCAAAATGGAACGCCTTTTGACATTCTTTCGGTGAATTTCGTAGGTATTCGTAGCAATTCAGAACAATTGGAACAGACCTAATTTAATGTGCATCCTCACTGACTCGAACTGCAACCAACTTTATACTGATATAAGGTGTGTTCCAGTACTTTCTGTACTAAATTCTAAACTCTGTCATTTGTTAGGGAGTGCGGGTGAATCTCTCTCAGAAAAATGAAAAGTACGGGAACGCATCTAAACCAAATGTGTAAAGTATGTCATTAAGAAATATCAAATTTACTTTTCGATACAGAAAACAACAACAAGATTTGAGACACACAGAGATGGGTCATTGCTCACTTATCTCTGTAAGCTCAACAATAAAATTGTCAGAAAAACAACAACCTACCCACAAAAATTTCTTGTGTTAAAATGGGAAGGGTGGGGAAATATTTTACTCGAGATAGAGAACGCTCATTTGATGTAAAACTCAATTTTTCAGAATACGGGAACGGACATTGTGTTGCTTTGTTTTTTTTTTTTCAGGTACGGGAACACACCTATAATTTTCAAAATGTTCATGAAAATGAGCTCAAATATTGACAACTGGGCAATTAATTTCTTACAAGCCGTCTAAATCCTTGAGACACGATTTTTTTGATTTTTTAATACATTGAGTGTATTTAGTTTTAGTGTAATATCATGAATACATCAGTCCGAAAAAAAATATTATTCAGACAACAAGTAAATAAAGAAACATGTTCATTAAGGAAAACAAGCGTAATATTCATTTTAATAAAAAAAAAAAAAAAACAGCTTTGTAGATGCCATTGCCAACTTGTCTCTTATATTATGGTAGGTTTGAAACTTTATTCGAAACGTATTCCCAATGTTTGTTTCGCCTGTAAATAAATTGGCGTATTATTAAATCGATGGCAAGTTCCAATCGTCAGGGTTGAAGGATCGAAAAACGTTTATCAGCGACGGAATTCAAACGTAATAGTGTCATTGCTTTATATTCTGCTCGCAAGTCGCTGTCCTTAGAGAACTCAAGTTGAATAAATTATTTATGTTTCGAAATACCGTGATACTGTTAGCGTTTCAACGATATGGAGGAAACATCGCAGAAATGGTTCAGAAAGTGAAGGCTCGAATTTAGCGAAATCCGGATCGAAGTGAAAGTAAGTGGCTTCACATATTGCTGGAATGGAAAGAGCTTTTTAAACTTCGCAGTCGACACAAAAAAAAACTTTAACTCATTAGAGAACAGTAGCACGCACACCACGAATATTTGATAAGCAATTGCATGTGCTAAGCAAAAATTTAAATTCTTTGATACTTTCCAGCCATTCAGTTGGGAAGTCTTGTAACCATTTCCATTCACTGGCCAATGAGTTTTCCAAGAAAACCGCATGACTTTAGAGTTATACAAATATTTACTTTAATATAACTTCCTATATGCACAAACCGTAGGCAAATAAAAGCCCTCGACAATGTCCATCATCACCTTGACAAAGCAAATATTTGCATAGATCACCATTGCAGTGCGATGGTATTGTGGCGGTGATGTGGTGATGGGCATAGCATTAAAGCACAAGTCGTGGTTGATGCAAAATTTCCATATCGACAAGTGAAAGTGGAACCAAGTTGAAGGAGTTTCATCCTCACACCTCGAGCATTACAAGGCAAACTTGTCCCCACAATTTAAGTAATTACTGCACACATCCTCATGTATGTGCGGCCATTGACTGTGCACATGTACAATCGGGGATTTCAGTTCGTGCTTCGGTTTGGCTTTATTGAGTTATTGGAAGAGTACTTGAATTGTTGCCGGTGCATTGTGTGTCACTCAATGCCTGTGAAATTGGATAGTGAGTGGAGCGCTGGTCGAGTGCTTAATTGAGAATAAGTAAGCTACGTATATGTGCCGGACTTTTGTGGAGTATTAAGTCAGTAATCCATTTATTTAATGGGCTTATTTTGACATAAAGTGTACGTACGTATGTCAACGTCATGTACGCAACGGTTAGCTTGTGGCAGACGGCTGCTTAATGGATTAAGATTCTAAATTGGGTCAACTAGGGCAAATGTTATTATTTCTGTTGGTGGCAATGTTTATTTTTTTTAATCTGTTAGGCTTGATGGGATTAGGTATTTGGATTGATTCCTGCATATACGTGGTTTATGTAATTTGCGAATTTCAAAGTAATTGGAGTTTCATAGAACTTGACGGATGTCTCTTGAATACACTGAGTTGAGAAGCAAAGTTTGGAATAGGGGCGATTAAATAAAATTTTATTGAAGCAAAGTTCCTTGTCATATTCAAAACCTAAAGAACATACGCATTTCCTGTATTTAACGTCACATGGAAAGGTGTTTGATGTAACGTTTTCTGAGATCAAACAAAATGTGTTTAAGCAGTAAAGGCATGAATCTGTTGGAGTGTATTGGAGCACAATCGTTACACATTTATTTCGACAGATGATTTTAAGGAATAGCATTCGAAATCCGCTTCTACCATCACAAAATTTTAAAGCGACAATAAATTCCAACGTCAACGCAACAAAGCGTACATTTTCACAATTTCCAACGGGTTCATAAGTAGACATAGCTGTGAATATTTTAATGATGCAGGATTACATGTCCCAGAGTCGTGTTGAAATTCTTGGACAAACTCCATCTCTTGCGCAATCATACTTCCACTTCCCCTTTCTGTTGCAGTTCACATCTGCACTTCCATATATTTCTCACTCAAAAATTCTTCCTAATTGCACAATTCAATATTTCATTCGGTACGAGTGCATCGATCACAAAAGAGAATCTCCGTCAAAGCATAGACGACATCTTTATTATTGCATTTCTGTCTAGGCTCAATTAAGATTTTCAAAGGAATTGAAATAGATTCATTCCCATTCGCCCAAGCAGCATCTGCATTAAAACCAACATCGCTCGTAGCTTCTACAAAAATGCACACGCATCAATTTAACACAAATATAAGCAAAGGTAGGAATGCAAGAAAAATTTTGTGCGCTCTTCCTCCGAGCAGACATTTGAAAAACATAATAAAATCTAAATATGAAAAATTTCATTCGATTCATCGAAAGTTTTCACATCAAAGATACCCACGTACCACATCATCCTTCACCAGGAAGTCTCTCTGCACCCACACAGATTGAGCGCTCTCAACGTCACATCATTGGTCGTAGTCGTCGATGACATCCTCGTCAACTTCACAGCATGCGCATGAGAGTCAATATCAGCAAAGAATAACAAAATTAAACTAATAACGACATAAAGCACCACTCCATCTTTTCATCCAGAGGGAAACCTCACTCATCCATGAACGTTCTCGCTCTTGGTTTTGTGTTCTCTGCTTTCTGCTGATTTATTCGTTTTTCTGCTTCCTTCTGCCATTCAATTAGGTGTGTAAGAGTGCCTGAGTGAAAATAAAATGAGGCACCCAAGCGCCCATTATAAGGTCAACTCTCTTTCTAGTGTGTTGTCTGAAGAGGGGCACGGGGTACAACACAACCAACGGCAGCACCGAATTAGTGCTGGAGAATATCTATTTTAATCATTTCAAATGAGATCTAACCTCGTTTTATCTTATCGTCTATTTCCAGCGACAGCGCAGTGCGACACATAAAACGCAACACAACGATGTGATGACTGAAGAGGATCAAATTTGAAACTTCAGGGAAACAGTAACGAAAAACATTAAACACAACAACAGAATAATCAAAAGTGAAGAAACAAACATGTCAAAGTTACCTGATAACGATAATCTTCGTAACGACATCTACGAGAATCTGCCATGTCAGGCAATGTTCAACGAATCGGTGCGGAAGATCAATAAGACGACCACAAACAACTCGTTATTGTTGAACAATTGCAATCAGAACAGCCATCGCGGGAAGCACTCGGCGCACTTAACCACAAAAGAGATGCTGTATGCCACACCTTTGCGAAAGTCAGACCGGTATAGGAGTGGTGAACGCAGTCGTTTCCACAGAACCTCAGGAAGTGGGGGCAGCAGTAGCAACGATATTGACAAAAATGAAAAGCTAACGAACCTCATGGAGTTCAAATTGCTGAACAAAGACAATATGTGCCGCAATGGGAACCCAGATGATATTGACAATGGTATAGACATTATCGGTGACGCTGGCACGTCATCATCCATGACAACGACTGCCAATCAACTGGAGGATCGAAGGATTTTAAATTTCCTAAAGGATACAACACAAATCCATAAAAAAATGGAAATTGTGGGAAGCAGGGAAAGGGACTGCCCCAATGCCAGTTTCTCGTGCTTAGCTCGTGAGGAGCACTTTGCTAATCTGGTGCAACAGAATTTTAATATAGAAACTGGAGCATTGGTAGTGGAAGAATCCATAAACGGGGAGGAAGAAGATGTAATGGACCAATCATGTCCACAAGTAGAGCACAATCCAGCTGAGGATGAAGATGAAATGCCAGCAGTCGGTGAGGAAACGGTCGGAAACTTGGAGGTGTTCATGCATAAAAAGCAATCACCAGACAAAGAAGTGAACGGGATTATAACCCCAGCCACGATTGCCGTGCCAACCAGACCGAATTCCGTGTATATTCACCGAGAGTGGGTACTTAAAAAGATTGCATTGTGCTTGGAACAACGAAACGCCGGAAAGAAGTCTATACCCGGTCTGCTAGGAGCCGCAACAGGTGCTAAAAACGAAATGGGTGCCACAGCTTACTTGTCACGCTCAAAGGTAGCAGGTGCTGCTTCCATGTACCATGGATGCTTGGTTTTGGGTTCAAATGGGTCTGGAAAGACATCTATCTGCCAAGCGATAATGAATGGCAATTCGGGCACCAAAGGTATCCTCAACCGAAAGCTGCTTGCGTGCTATTTAATCAACTCACAAAACCCAGAGTGCCACAGCCTGAGCCTATTCATCCGGAAGTTTGTACTGCAGCTACTGAGTCACTCCAGCCTCATTCACAAAGAGGACAGTGAACGATTAATCGAAGATGGACTGTCCTTTTTGAAAAAGGAGGAGCAGCAAATGGAGTCGAAGCTGGATGAGGCGATGAACAATATTTCACTGGAGGAGAATGCCGAGGAGATCCTTATTGCAGAGCTAAAGAAAAGTGTGGAGCAGGAAGAATTTCCCGAACGTCGTACCTCAACATCCAACACAAAAAAATCAATGATAAGACAAAAGTCAGCTCCATCCCCGGAGCAACACCATCACGGCAGTGACTTAGCAATAAAGAATGCATATTCCACACACCCACCATCGACCTCCGGGCACAAGACAACAAAAGCTGATATCAAGGACAAGGACAAGGAAAGAGATTCCGACGGAGCCAAATCAAGTCCAGGCAAGAAGATATCCAAAATTCCCGTGGCCATAAGTGCACGCGTTGTCGCTGCACCACCAAAGACAAATAACAATTCAATCCAACAAGGAGGCGGCGAAGGCATCGCGGAAGTTGGCGGCGATGAAATGAAGGATGAAATCGCAGCCGCTATCAATGAAGATGATCAGCCCGAAGCGGAGAAACTGAATTCAGAGGCCGACATGAATAACCTAATTGATTTGAAGGAAACCGAAAATCCTTGCGAAGTGACTATGTTAGTAGGCGACGATTCAGCCAACATCCCACCCCCGCTGCCAAAGCCGAAAAGTTGCCGCACCATTATTGCAGATGGATACTACGAAATGTTGATCTCCAATCCGGAGATATTCGAGTGTCTTAACGTTGATAACATCGAGAAGAATCCTGATGAATGCTTTAAAAAGGCTCTACTGTTTCCGCTCCTCGAGCTAACCCCGCCAAAGACCGCTCTTCTTCTCTTGATTGATTCAATCGATGAGAACTACATCAATGAGGGGAACTTAATTTCGACCTTAAAGGGACGATGCTCAACAACTCAGAAAAGCCGAAACGTAGCCGAGTTGCTTTCCAATCACATTCATCTCTTCCCAAAGTGGCTATTCCTTGTGTGTACAACGAAGAAACAAACGAAGCACATCACAAAAATGTTCACAGGCTTCAAGAAAATCACCCTGGACGACCTTAGAAAAAGTCACGTTGTCAAGGATGTGCAAGAGTACATCATAAACCGACTCAATACGGACTTCAAGGATAGCATCATGTTGACCAAGGAGATCATTGAGTCCCTGCACCAGCTCTACATCAAGTCGAATGGATGCATTCTCTATTTGGAAAAGGTGCTCAATGGCATCAAGGAGAACTTTTTCTCTTTTCGGGAGATCAAGCTCATTCCATGTACATTGAACGGCCTCTATCTGTACATCTGCCAGAAGTCGTTCAATAAAAAGCAGTACCTCAAGATTCGCCCGCTACTGAACATTCTCCTCGCGTCAACTGGATTCGTGGATAAATTGTTCCTTTTCAATTGTTTACGTACCCACAACTACACAATCGATGCGGACGAATTTGAGAAGCGCCTGCAGCTAATGAGGAACATTCTCATGTACGATAATGGCCACAAGCGTGTGAAGATTTTTCACAATTCCTTTTGCGACTGGCTGGTGGATGTGAAATTCGCGACGAAAAAATTCATCTGCGACGTGAACGAAGGGCATGTTATGATCTCAATGTACTACATGCTTATAAGTGACACTTTGTGTGCGAACAGTGTGAGAAAGTTTGTGTACCATTTGATCAAGTCAGGCGAATACCTCACGAGTCGAGAGGTAAATCTCGATCTGATCCTCATGTTGCTGGAATCGCAAATTAATTTGAACGACTGCTTCTACACAAATCATCTGAATTGCTGTTCAGTCTGTGAATCGGAATTCAAGAATGATTCGAACTTTTTGCCAAAGACCCGAAATATGTTGGAGAAGTTTTTGAGTAACGAACTGAACGAAGACTTCTCGACATTTTTGTGTGATTTTTTCAAGCCCAGTTTACCGACGGACGCAAAGATCTTGAAGTTGCTCATCGAAACTGGAATAAATAACGCTGACTCGCAGGTACGTGCCAATCTGTTATAACATATTTGTATTTTTCTTAATTTTTATTCCATATAGACTTCCTGCGATTCTTCGTTGATTTCTCCCGAACTTTCAGAGAAATCCCAGAACATTGATTTTGAACTTGCTGACCTGCTTCTGTCTAGTGAGAAATCTTGCTTGGTGGAGACACAGCGTCCGACAAGTCCGTCGGAGAAAAGTGAACCACCACATCCCGACAGTCAGGATGAGAACAATAGTACCCTGCACCAGTTGTCTGATTCAAATAGAATCGAACTGCATAAAGGAAAGGCACTAATTCATATACTGGCCAACGATGGCAACCACCAGTTGTTGGAGCGTGCATTGAATGCATGCAAAGGACCGATTGATCTCGAGATCGAGGACTACAACGGTCAAACAGCGCTTAATATCGCCGCTCGAAATGGTCACTTGGATGTCGTGAAGCTGCTTCTTACGTTCGCGCAACCTTCAAGCGATGGAGGTGGTCGCATGAAGAGAGCCGATGTAAACCACGCGGACCGCGACGGTTGGACCCCATTGCGCTCAGCTTCTTGGGGCGGTCACACTGAAGTTGTTAAGCTACTCATCGCTCACCCGGGGTGTAAGATTGATTTAGCAGATAAAGAAGGTCGAACCGCGCTACGCGCAGCAGCGTGGAGCGGCCATGAAGATATCTTGAAGATTCTAATCGAAGCTGGGGCCGATGTCAACTCCGTGGACCGACAAGGACGGACATCGTTAATAGCTGCCTCATACATGGGTCACTACGATATTGTGGAAATACTCTTAGAGAATGGCGCAAATGTGAATCACCTCGATTTGGACGGGCGCAGTGCACTGTGTGTCGCCGCGCTCTGTGGTTCTTCTGGCTATAGCAAGGTCATATCGACACTGCTGGAGCATGGCGCCAATACGGATCAACTGGACAATGATGGAATGTCACCGCTTTTGGTGAGTTCATTCGAAGGAAACGCTGAAGTGTGCGAACTTTTACTAGAGAACGGCGCTGATCCTGACCTAGCCGATTTCATGGGAAGAACCCCACTATGGGCTGCTTGTACTGCTGGTCATGCAAATGTTGTTAAACTTCTCCTCTTCTGGGGCTGTGGCATTGATTGTATGGACTCAGAAGGACGAACAGTTCTTAGTATCGCGTCAGCACAGGGAAATGTCGAAACCGTACGTCAGCTACTAGATCGCGGACTCGATGAGACACATCGTGACAATGCCGGTTGGACGCCACTGCACTACGCCGCTTTCGAGGGATTCCATGAAGTATGCCTACAACTACTGGAATCTGGTGCCAAAATCGATGAGTGTGACAATGAGGGAAAGACAGCGTTGCATTTAGCTGCGCAGGAAGGACGAGAGAAATGCGTACAATGCTTGTTAGAAATTCATAGCGCATTTATTGACCAAAAGGCGCACGACGGAAAAACTGCATTCAGGTTAGCTTGCATCGAAGGGCACTTGGATTGCGTTCAAATTTTGCTACGATTCAACTGTGATGTTAATTCGAAAGACGCCGACAGTAGAACAACGTTGTACATATTGGCGCTGGAGAATAAACTGGATGTGGTGAAGTATCTGTTGGATGTTGCTGATGTAGACGTGAATATACCAGACAGCGAAGGCCGGACTGCCCTACACGTTGCAGCTTGGCAAGGACATTCTGACATGGTAAAGATCTTAATAACAATGGGTAAGTGTAAATGTGTACATTCGTGAAGAATATTCTAGAGAAAATTCCTACCCTAGGTAATGCTGACGTAAATGCAATGGATCTTGAGTGCAGGTCTCCACTCCACTCATGTGCCTGGCAAGGAAACCATGACGTTATGGGTATACTCTTATATTTTGGTGCACTGGCTGATCATGCCTGCAAGCAAGGAGCTACAGCGTTGGGTATATCCGCTCAAGAAGGTCATGAGAAGTGCGTTACGATTTTGCTCAAATACGGTGCCAACCCTTACAAGTCAGACCACTGTGGCAGAACACCCATTAAATTGGCTGCAAAATCTAATCGCAGCAATATTCTCAAAATCTTTGAAAGCTACACGAAAAGTAAGATACGTCTAACGACCCCCAAGTATTCCCTTCTTTAACTCACACTAACAAAATCTTCATTTTCCATCCCCATCTGATCAGCAGATGAGTCTAACAACATTGATCCAACGAAATTCCATCCGAGCATGTTACGATCACCGGATAACCCCCCACCACAAGGATTCCTACCGCACCCAGTTTCGCAGTCTTCAGCTGCAGTTTTAGGCGGTAATAGCCTAATGATACCAAACAACAATAACATGCAACCTCCGAACATATTGAACGCATCCACCTCCACCCATAGTAGCAACAACTTCTACGAGAACACAATGCAATCGGACACAAGCAGTCTGCAGAAGCGTAAAAGTGTGATCTCTAGTCAATCAACGGGCAGCAGTAATGAGGTAAATTAAAGTGCCATCGAATCATGCCACCATATAAATTAATGTCCAATTCCAGCAAGCACCGCTTTCATTTACACAGCAACTGCAGAGGCAAACCAAACTAAACTCAAGGAACAATCCATTCGTGCAGAACGCTCCGATTGTCAACACAAAGTATTCCAAGAGCCATCAACGGCATTCTCAGTTGCTACCAGACTTGAGCGAACATCAGATCAATATGGGTAAGTACCAGTTTTATCTTTCTTCTCGAGATGACTATTAGCTGCACGTTTCATCAATGATTGCATGTAATTTACTTGATTAGACCTATAAAGCACGAGTTTTTCTCAAATTCGCGCGTTTATAGATATAGGACGTATCCGATATTACACTGTCAGCATCTACGTGTCATGCAATCTATCCATTTTTATGGCACATAAGGCGTGCTATGAAAGTTTAATTGGACTCTCCACGAGGATAGTAGTTAAGAGAACGTATTTTGTAATCCCTTCTTTCTCTTCTCTCAGCAGCAGCTTCGAACGATGCTGACATGTATGATATGGAATGTATGTCACCACTCTATGCTACTCCTCCGCACTCACCGAGCAGTGAACTGAGTTCTCCAGGACAGTTGCCATCAATAAATGCATTCGAAGAAATCGGTGGGGCTACGAGTGGCAATAATCATTTGACAAGTGGAGGTGGTGGCGGTGGAAGCAGCAGTAAGGCTGGTCCAACTGATAATCATTTTGCTCGCGACACCCACATGAGAATCATTTTGGGAAATCTGAAAGACACCAGTCAATCGTCTTCAAAGTAAGTTTTAACTAAACGTTTTAGTTCTGGAATTATGACATTAGAAAAATTGTGACATTTTATTTTACATATTACAACTTCATCTTTTTTTTTAGTAACAAATCGAAACGTAGTGGCATTGCTACGAACCCAGCAATGCGAATGATTCGCAGCCGTTTCGACTCAGCAGCGCAGCTTATTCGGCGAACAAACAACATGTTGAGTATCTCGTCAAGCAGTAATCAGGGATCGTCAAGCATCGGAGTAAAGTCCGGTACTTTTCAATGGCGCAAGGAGAGTCAAATGTAAAAACACTATGAACCTAAGCAATTCATATGAAAAATTAAAACTTTTTTTTCTAAATCAATTTGCTTAAGTTGAGCGTTTTATGGACTTTAATATTTTGTGTTGTAAAGTATTTGTTTAAAATATACAACATTTTATATTATTAGAAAAGTGTTCTTGTGATAGCTCAAAATTTTGTTTTTATCGTTTTAGTTTTTTTTTTTTTCTGTTCATTTTTTTCCTCGTTTATTTATTGTCATGATCCTTTGTGTACGTTAGTCTTGTAGTTGAACACTTTATTAGACTTATTGCGGAGGATTTCGAACATTTCACTTAGTTTAGGATATTCAAAATAAGTTTAAACAAAATTAAGCAATAATTAAATTAAAATACTTGAGCAGATATAGTTTGCTGATTTCAATTTTCATTTTACTTTCCTCCTTTCATTTAAATTCCAAAAACATACTCAAAAGTAAGAATCATGTGAAAACAGGAAAAACTCTTCATAATCAGAACAAAAAAAAATGATACTCCCTAAAAATCAAAGACCAAATATTGAAATATTCAAACAGAACTTAATTGTGCACCGAGTAGAGATGGAAACTAAGAAGTACATAAATATATTTCATTTATCAACACACCAACAAAGTTTAGAGGCCTATAATTAAACAAAATAAATAAAGGAAACATAAAAAGTAATTAAAAATATTAAATGAAACACTTAGAATTAGTGGTATTTTAATTAGCATTACAATAATTATTTAATCAAAACGAAATAATAATCTTATTTAATTAGTTTAACTATCTACGGTAGTGTATCAAATTTGTTTACGGTTCATTTACTTTAAGATGATTTCTTTTAATTTGATTTTATTCAACCTATAGCTATTAATACAAGAAAAACTCAAATATATATTCATACGAAGTACTGATTAAAAAAAAATAAACAACACAAATAAACAGAAATTATAATAAAAAAGAATATTTTTTTTTTTGTATTATTTATAAACTATCTATGATGCATTTGAACACTGTGGTTGGAATGGAAGGATTTTTTTTCTTGTTAAACCACTCGTGTTAGTTTGATAAAGTTATTTTTCTTTTCCAGCCTTAAGTTGGTATATGCTTGTCCAAGATGGAATTTCCATATTTTAAAAAAAAGTATTTTGATCTTGATTTATATATGTATTTGTCTAATTTTTTCTCCCAATCGTCCTTGGGGCGTGTTGACAAATGTATTTTTTTTTTTACAACTGCTCTTCTGTTTTTATTTACGAGTAACGAATGTTAAAAATGATGAAAATCAGTTTCTTTCATTTTGTTTGTGCATGGAATCTGTCCATTTTAAACGAGCTTCTGATAGGTATTGATTGTATTTATGAATATGATGGGTTATCTCTGCGACGGTCAGCAGCGGAGAAGTTTGAGTTAAATTTGGTGTGCTTAACCAGACAATCCACATGATTAAAGATTCGATAAATATTCGTAGCTTGTCATCGTCAATATAGCACTAACGAATATAAATAGAAATCGTGGCTGTTAACAGCGTTCGAAATGTTAATTTCTTTTTCAAAGCTTTCTTTACATTTGAGGAATTCGGCGAATAATTTGTAGTTGATTGGAATGTGCAACATTTAAGAAAATAATTATAGAAATTAAATAACGTCTTAAATCATCTTCAACAACAGGAATTACCAAGGCTTGTCCAAATTAAGAGCGTTTCGAAAAATGGTTGCGTCTACTACCTTACCAACTATCGACTAAAATTTTGATCAAAATTCAGAGCAAAGGTTTTTATTGAATTTTAAAATTCAAATTCGCGTGAAATTAACTAAATTTCCAGAAAAGTACTAGCTGCTTTTCTGTGCATCATCTTCTGTATGAGCAATTTATTAATCAGCTCTGACACACACTCTCTAGGTAAATGCAAATGTACGTAAATGTAAATGCACGTGTACATGGGCCTCCTTTAATTATACAAAGTGAAATAAACAAAACTGAAAACCATTGTGGTTTGATGAGTGACTAATATAGTTTATATAAATTGATTCTTTTTCTTTTATCCTAAAGAAACAGCAACAAAGTAGCAATGAATATGAATATCAGATTTACGACTGGGTTGTAATATTTTTAATGGTCTTTAACATGAAAAAAATGATGTGTTTATGTTGTTCTACAGAAGCGTGGGATAATACGGAAACTAAATGGGATGGCAAGACTTTATCGTACTAAGCCAATTTAAGAATGTGAATGAAAGTCCTCATATTGATGAGAAACCCGAATAGAATTGCTCCTCTTATTTTACAGTTTTACTTTCGAACTTTATGTATATGCAAATAAATTGATTCAAACTAGCGCTTTAAAAAATCATTCCATTCAAATCAAAGTACACATAAATTTTCAAACAGAAAAACAACTTGTTCAAGTTAACAATGCAAACCAATAAAATTACAACTACAGGTCACAGAAATTACAGTAATTTACACATAGAATCAAAAATTAACAAAAAAGTATATATTTTAAGAAAAACATGTAATTGAAACGAATTTTTAGTATTAATAAGCTAAATCTAAATAAATAAATACCCAAGAAAAAATAAGAAGCGGTAGGCAAATATTTTGTTAGCTGATTTTTAAAAGCATCCTCATGCTACACCATGAAACTTTATTCAATCAAGATGATTATTTAAATAATTTCCTTAAAACCACACGGCAACATTTATGCAAACAAAAAATATGAACAAAGGAAATTAACACCTCTTGCCAAATAAATTGAGAGTATGACAAAATTTATAAATACTCACTTAATCAAAAACCCCTTATGCCTTGACACTCCTTTCAAAAACACACATGAAACGACATACACACAGCCACAAGCCACACACTCGTTGCCACTGAGAGGACTGGTTTTAATTTGTAATTTTTCAACAATGCAAAAATATATGTAATGTATGTACAATTGTTATTAAGATATGTATTTTCCCATTCAATTTAGGTGTTTAGCAAACAGTTTTATGTGCATCTCAGTGAAAATGTATGTATATCATCTTTGCGACACGTTTGTTGAGTAAACATTTGTAAAGGTGAATACTTTAAGAAACTGTTGTATACTAACCTGAAGGCATTTGTATTTGTCTGACTAGAGAAAATGAGCAAAACCAACTGATGGAAGTGATTGAAGTACTTTCCGTTAAGCAATGAACGATATTTAACATTTCAAATATTTATTTATTAAAATAAAAGATTATAAAAATTTAAATGTTGTTTTGTTTTACTTAAAATCAGACCTAAAGAGATGTTATGATACAAATATTAAGGAGCAGATGAAGAAGTGTTCCTTGTTCAAAACTGGAACAACTTAAAAAAAAATAAAAAACATCTTCCGTAAAATTATTTTTCTGTGAACTACTGTTGCCTTCGCTGTGCACCACGTTTATGATGCCTCTGTCTACATTTTGATATATTTTATAATTTACAAAGATGAATGTAAACATCAAAACGTAGAACCTTTTTTGTAGCAAAATATAGTTGGATACCAGACCAAGGGACGAAAAAATCTGAAAATTAAAGAAAGAGTGTATTAAACACATGGCTCTTTACAAATGAAACAAATAGAAAGAATGTGCAAGCTTTTTACTACCAATAAAGACTCACTTAAATCTTTGAGGCCCTGTTGGCTCAGTTATTTTTCTCACACTGAGATGCAAATAACATTTTTAATTTAGCGTTTTCGGGTATACGCTTTGTTGGAAACATTTGAACCAATAAAGCGAACACCTAACGCAATGACGTTCTTAAAAAGTTGTAAACTTACCACTTCCACCCGGCTGTTCTTGTGTGTTGCTCTTGCCGTGAGTGCGAATTTTTGCTTATGCTATATAGAAGATTTTTTTTTTCAAACTTGCAAACTGAGCGGTTTATTGTATTTTGAAAAAAAAAATAGTTACAAAAAACACGAAATATTGAATCTATCAATATTTGACTTTAACATCTAATTATTGAAAAAAGCAAACGATAGATACATAACACTCTAAGAACATTAGTTTTGTAGGTACGTTGAGTATAGACCTGCTAAGGAATCATGTTTTAAATTAAAAATGAAGAACATCGTCAAAACACAGTTTCACTCCACAATTAGTTGGTATTGACTAATTTCCTTGCACATTTCGTTGAATTCGTTGGCGAATTTGTCCAGTTCTTTAGCCTGCAAAACAAGAGATATAAAAATCAGGGCAACCACGGGAACTTTTTAGTTACATTCGTGTTTGGTTCATTCTTGTGGCGCTTCTTAGGCTTGATTTCCAATATGGATTCCTCTTCCTCCTCAGATGCGTCGCTGTCCATAAACATCACAAAATTATTACGCACCTTTCGTTTTCTTGTCTTGTATAATCTTGAGTATGTACGTCTTGAGTCCTAAAATTGTTATACCAAAATCTTCAGTTTAACAAAACCATTCTTCAATTCACACAGTTTTTTCTTTAGATACAACACAGTACCATAATATAAATGCATTTTTATTTCAAAATTAACTTACCGACTGATTAAAAGTTGTCTCTGGGTCTGGATCTTTAAAGAGGTTTGACAAATCACCGTTGCAGTCATCGTTGAAAAAGGCGTCTTGCTTTTCCCCGAAACCATCCTGTTCAACAGATTTCGGCTTCTCAATCATCGTGGAGCACAGCATATGCCTAAGATTTTTCTGCTTCATCTTCGGCTCTTCATACAAATCCTTGGTGATGACCGGCCTTGCTGTACTCTTAAATGGGACCTCAGGCTTAAGTCGCTTCAAACGATGCAATTTCTCCTTTATATCATTTTTTGTGGGGATCGCGGTTATATTTAAGCTGACCTCTTGTGAATTGTCGTCATCAGCAATTATTTCTTCGAATCCGAACAAATCAACTTTACTCGCATTGGAATCTTCGTGAACGGTTTTGTTCTGACTGGTCTCATTTTGTACGATTTGGTTGAGACTCGCATTACTTTTCATTGGATTCGAGGTGGATCGATTTTTATCCTGGTTGCTCTCTTTTGCAGTATTATCAAAAACCAGAGGCGGGAGGTTGACCACTTCAATTATGTTAATCGATTTAAGCGGACTTCGGTTGCTTGGCCCTCGTCTCTGAATAGTTCGCGCATCAAGTTGTGACTTGTCTGGCACACCAACCGGAGCAATGTTTTCCATGTCAGAGTCGTTAGACGAAAATGATGACACAGATTTGGGTCTATTTTCTGTTTGAGTTGAGGGAATGTGATCTGAGGAAAACGACGGTAAGTTGGCGTTGTTGCGACCAAAGTAGAATGTTTTTGGGTAGTGGTCATCGGTCGCCCTCCAAGGGGATTTATTGCCGTATATTGGAGATAATTGGTTCACATTTATGGTATCTGCGGTCGGTTTGACTGGTGTTGATGACTGCCCTACAATTTCTTTCGCCATCAACAGAAGCTTCCTGCGATCGGTGATCATTTTTCTATTTGGAACTTTTACACTTGCGTTCGCCTGTCTTATCATCGTCGATCGCGCTAATCCACTGAAGCTGCTTTGTTCTTGCCAGGGATTGTCATTTTTGCTGTGAATGTCATTACTGGGTGCCGGAATGTCATCACTGTGATGGCTTTCACAACAATCTATTGGATCGACTTTAGGAGGTATTGCCTGTTGATTTGTTTGAGGTCGATTTCTGGTTTTGAGGCATTTCGGTTTAATAGCAGCATCTTTCTTAGCCTTAGTCCCCGCTTCTCTTTTGCGTCTTGTTCCCTGAATTGGTTTTCTTCTACGCTTGTTGTGCTTGACTACAACGGCTCTTCCGGTTTTGATCATTTTTTCGATTATATCATCCACAGGAATCATTTCTTCCGACGACGACTGCGAAAAATAGTCATAGATGTTGTCATTATCGTTCTTTTTATTCGCGGAACTTTTATTTTTTGGATGTGCAATTGGTTCCGATGTTAGGGGTGGGGCATAAATGCGGCTGGTAAAGAATTTTGTCTTGGTGCAGTTAAGGCCCATTGACGTATTGTTATCGACAGCGTCGTATGTAGGAGAACTAGACGGTCGTTCAATTTCATTATCGTCCATTTCAAGTAGTGCCGAGACATCTTCTGAAATTCAGAGAAAAAAATGGCAAGAAACTCATTTTGATATTTGACTGGGCTTACCATCGAATATATTTTCTGTATTTGATGCTGGTTCTTGATTAGTGGCATGCGGGTCTTGCGATGCTTCCGGTGTGGCTGAAAGTTCTTCAATTATGGATAAGCACAAAGAATTCCCAACGTTCTCAATTTGAGGGACTTGCAGATTTTTTTCTGAACGCAAATTTAACCTCCGTAGTCTAGGCCTGGGGAAACGGTTTTTTTCAAACATTTTCCTCCTTGAATGAATATTGTTTTGGCCTTCTATAACTGGTTCAGGGGAAACAGATTTTAATTCATGATTCCTCACGGACACGTCGTTAACGCTTTGAATTTCATGTAGCTCTTCACTTTCTGGTATCAACTGTTCTATTTGTGGTACAGATTGTATGTTCTCTGAATCTATTTTGAATCTACGGAGCCTAACCTTCGATAATTTTACACCTGATAGAAGATTTGGCTTAGTTTCCTCGTTAACTTGGGATTTATGGATACATTGCTTCGCCCCTTCAGGGTTGCAAGGTGTTGATGAATTATTTTCTTTTGATAGGCGAACATCACTTGGGGTCGAATCTGTTTTTATATAAGAGAGAAATTCAGTGTCAAATGTGGGCGAAAAATAAATAGCTTACCAGAAATAAAACTTTCTCGCTCATTGTGTTCACTGTTCTTTCTTGCTAATCCAAAAGATGAATTACAATTCACTTGCGAAACTTTTTCCACTAAAGAATTTGCTTTCGGTGGAGCTCTCAAGTGTTCCAAGTCAAATTTTAATCTCTTAAGTTTAACCCGGGGTAATTTGAACTGTACATCCCCTTGATACTTGTCGAATTGTGTGTTTGCATCTTGAGCTGAAGTAGGTTTTCCTGTTTTGCCTTCTAAGCAGTCATTATTCTTACAACTGGCATCATTATTTTGTACAATGTTAACAGACGTACTGGCAGTCTTGTGTTTAGATTGTCCCGATTGGTTTATTGAGGAGGATGTGTTTGTGGAATCCCCGACTTTAAAATGCAAACTTCTCCATGTAGGAGCTCTTTTTAAAGAACAACTGCCCTTAGCATCATCTTTTTCAAACTCTTCTGAACTTGAGTAACTCTCATCGTCAAAACTTTTCTTACTCTTTCCTTTCTGAGTGCAGTTCTCCCCAGCACTTGTGCACTCAAACAAGGTTGATAAATGTTTTCTTACACGAACCTGAGGCTGCTTTTTAGGCACATCTTTGGGAGTCTGGGGTGTCTTAAGAAGTGACTCACACAAAGTAGAACTTGTCCAATCATTTCTTAGATTTCTAATTAATGTATTTTCCTCCCTGCGCTTTGTGTAAGCTTCTGATAAACAATTAGAGTGGGATTCATTTAATATATTCTCTTTTCCCATATTAATGGATTTAAGTGGCGTACGATGCAGTTGAACTTTAAGTTGCCGATCAGTGCTGTTGCTACAATGAACCTCCTCATCTTTGTCCTCAACAACTGAAAATAACCGTCTCATTCCTGAAGTTCTCCTCCTAGCCAACACTTTCTTAGCCTGACCATCATCTTTGGCTACTTCGACTTGTGAAAGTTTCTTTGAGGGCAAGCTTTTTTTATTCTCATCAAACCCCGTCCGTCCGTCTCCATCAAATACTATAGGACTCAAAGAAGTTTTACATGCTGAAGACCCAAAAATATTAAGCCAATTATTTCCAATTGTATTGTTTGGCCCCGCAACTGTTCCAGGCGTTGATGTTTTCTTCGACATACATTTACCAGGCAATGGAGTCGCCTCCAAGCCGGGGTTTTTCTCGTTCGCGAGTCCAAGTGGTTTGGGTTGCATTGTTTTTTTTAACAGTGTTTCTTTTCCAATTTCATTAAAAACATTAACTTTTGAATTGTTCCGTGAAGACAGTCCTCTGGTTTTAGACATATTATTGTTTCTATTTTGTTCAACTTAACTTTGCGTATTAATTAAATCATTCCCCAGCGATCCCGAATTTATATTCCGATATTGCGAGTATATTAAAAACGTACAGTGGTTGCAATACTTAAAAAAAATTAAATATCAATTGTAAATATTATACTTAATCAAACCCAATTGTTTAAAATGTGAAATTAAAGCACCGTTTTTCTGTGTCATAATTACGTCGCAAGCATTGCGTTGGTATACGTTGGTAGGACGCCATTTTCGTCAAATTGAAACAGACTAAGGGGTTGCCTACATATTCCCAGTATTAATAATTCACATTTTAGAGCTGACATTTAAACGGTATTCTCTGATAATTGTTGTCTCATTTGGAAACTTATAACATTCGCAATATGTATTATACCTGTTCTTCTATTTCGGCTTCCCTAAACAATAGAATTAAAACAAGTTTTCGCATTCAATGAAAATGAAATGTTGTTTAATATATATCTCATCCCGCAGATGGAAAGAAAAGTTACGTAACACAACAAAATTGTAATAGATGATTCATTAAAATTGTTTCCAAAGCTTGTAAACGGGTTCGTTCAGTTAACGCACAATGACAATAAAATTTGTACAGTATTTGTACTTTAAACTTCAAAATATTTTTAATTTTATTATAACATTGACTTCTAATGATAAAAAATAAATGGTTTTGAATGTGGCTTTCGGAGAAGACCAAGTCGTAGACGAGTATCCAGAATTTAATTCAAGAGATCTTCCACTTAATTTGAGTTCTTTCTTTAAAATTAGTGTATTCGAAAGCAATTCCTTACGAATAGTATTGCCAGTTTAAATGTTAGTGTATTCGATAACAGTTCTTTACGAATAGTATTACCAGTTTAAGTGGCCGCCAGAGATAAGCAAGGAGATATTCAACTCCCTCGTCTTCCGCCCTTTGAGGTGAACTGACAGAAGTGTTGGCGATTCTCAAGGGATTTCTCACACAACTACAAAATCCATGGACAGGCATATGGCCAGGGGCAAAAACTGGTCTAAGATGATTCCCTTATCTCTTGGTGGCCGCCGTTGGTCGAGTGCGATACTCACACGCAGAATGTCTAGGTTCGA
Organism: Eristalinus aeneus; assembly: GCA_955652365.1. NCBI lineage: Eukaryota > Metazoa > Arthropoda > Insecta > Diptera > Syrphidae > Eristalinus > Eristalinus aeneus. The sequence continues at coordinate 89,718,460 of OY019130.1, read as the reverse complement.
TTCCCAGCTCAACACCTCGAATTTTTCACGGCGACACCTCTTTCGAGCTGCTAACAACACTCAAAGAGTAATAACTGTCTAAGAAAGCTTTTCACACTTCGCCGTTCGGAGTTCGCAAAAAAACTATAGGTCCATTTTACTCGTGAGTTGTAGTTGATGAAGAAGCTAGGCCCTGGTCCCTCGTGGATTGTCGCGCCATATAATTATTAATTATTATTATTTCCAGTTTAAACGTAACTTCCGACTTTCTACTTTCATGCTGACAATAGAGCAGGTACCGAATAGAGTCCATGGATCGCAGACCCGCTAGGCTATTCCTTATTTATGCTTGTTGCTTATTCCCTTTGTGAGTTTACTTGTAAACAGCTATACTTATTATATAAGTACGCCTGCCAGTTGGAATTCTGAAGCCAAAATTTAGTCTAGTACATACATTTTTATATCATATATAGAGTGTAACATGATGATACTGAAAACAATACTACGGATAATTTAATTTACTTATTGTTGGCAAAAATCTTTGGATTTGTGACCCTAAAGACATGGGGGACCATTCCGGCCAAAGTAGTAAATAGCTCCTCAGAGATGTCATGCGGCAACAAGAGCTGAAGAGTACTAAAAGTGGCATTCATTAGCACTACACACATTCATTCTATAATCAATCTTACCTTAACTCGGCTCCGCCCCACGAAGCAGATTCAATCATGAATCCTTTGGCGCACTTAAAAACAAGTTCAGCTCTCCGCATGCACCACTGCACTGTCATATCCTATAAAAACACATGAATGATCAGATCATAAGAAACTCTAGCGAGACACTGACATACTTCAGACATTTCATGTCTCAGAAGAGCAGGTATAGTCAACGTGGTCACGTCGTGACGACTGGCAGTCTTCAAAATGTTTCGCAGACCTAAAATCACTGGATGTCGTGAATTGATTTCACTCGGACTGTTGATTGGCTCATCGGAAATCAAATGGAATATCACATGCGATTGAGAAAGGTTGGAATGTTTAGTGATGAAAAAGTCTCCAGTCTTTAGTTTCTGACTTGATTTTGTCGGACTGCTTGGGTTGGATCCGTTTAACTCCTTTGTATCGGCTTCTATTTGTTCCAGTTGGTTGTCGATTTGGTCGAAATGAAACTCTGTTGACATGTTTGAGTTCTTTATGATGTTTTTGTTCGCCTGTGCCTGAACGGAGGGTGTAAGAACGACAACTCCGCAGAGGGAGCTCGAATAGAGACCAAGTGCCATGTTTAAACCGTTCAAACTGCAAAGGAAAATTTTAATTGAGAGTAATGCTCCTGAAAAATGACCCATACTTCTCGTCTGAATGCAAAGGACTACAGAGATCGGTTACATCGGCGCTTAAGATGCGTATGTTATGCATGTGCTTAAGCTGCGAGCCCAAATGTATTGTGAAACTCTCCTCCATAGATGGCATTTGTGAGATGTACATTGAAGAACGGTTTCCCAGGGGCAGTGGCTCTTGGGGTGATGGGAGAAATATCTTGCTCACTTGACTGGTGATCCATTCACGGTACTCGTTCTTTTGATGTCCTCTTTTCGCTTCTAATTCTGACTCGTACCGCTTCCGGATGTAATTCTGCGTGGCATACTGTTGGGCTAAGAGATGATTGACGTCTTTTGTAGTTGTCGAAATATCCAATTGCTCAATTATTGCCTCCATTTCTTCTTGCTGCTTCGAGTTGAGTGTTTCGATTTCCTTCTCCATTTGATTCATCATATCAGCTATCACTTTGGCATGGTTTCTCTCTTTTGCCAGAATCACATCCAATGAGGAAGAATCCAAGCGGAAAAGTCTGTAAAAACGGGCAGTTTTGGAAAATATTTTATGGCCTCATATTTATGAAAACATACCTGTGGAAGCTTTGTGCAAAGATTTCCTCATCGGAAGGACCCACTCGATCAGCAAACTGGATAAGTTCTTCCTTATACAACTTTTCAGTATCCTTTATGATGCCTTCCACGTCAATTTCGTTTTCCCGCACTCTTTGCAGCAATACCTCATCTCGTTCGTCATAGAATTTTTGGTTTTCTTCAGCAATAAACATGTCCAATTCTTTCTTCAAAGCTATTTAATCCAAAATAATGTATATAATTAGAAACAGTGTTTGGATCAAATTGCTTACGAATGTCGGCGTCCAGATAGCGCATCAATGGATCCATTTTATTCATAAGCTTCGAAACGATTTCTTCTGCACATCCATCGAATGGGATTTCAATATTTTCAGAGACTTCCGCGTCGGTGCTATCATAATTTTTGTATTTATAAACAAAATTTATTGTTTTCGATTCAGTATCCATTTGTTTCTTTACGCCCCCAATGAACCACAATCAGCTGATATCACTCAGTGGTGCACCTAACTTGGTTAACCCATATAATGGTATGGTCACATACATAACATAGTGTATATATTCATTTAAGGCACAACGAGATATATATCTGCATGAAACATGACTGAAATACAATGTAAGGATCCTCTATAGCTTTAAAATATTATTCATATCATACACCTTGATACAAAATGTCTGTATTTAGACAAAAATATCGTTTATGCTCCCCAAAGCACATAAATAGCTAACAAGGTATTAAAAGTTTCACAAACTTTACGTTTAATTCCACTAGACCATTCCACCCATGAAAATACCAGATCCCCTAGTTGGGCCTGATTTCCCAGCTATTATGGTAAAAGTTGCCATTCTCCAAAACCCAAGTTCGCAAATGTTATAAAATATTGCTTCAATTTCGAATGAAGTTGGCAACTCTAAAACAATCAGCATTTGACATTTGTCAAATTTATATGTATTTTTTTTTATTTTGGCGGGATACCTTTGTCTGCGAAAAAAAATCTAAACTCAGAAGTGGACTACAACACTTTTGTAGGAAAAAACTTAAATTAAAATTACCACTGCCGAAATGAAAGTGTCATTTGAATGGAAGAAGCGTGTAAAGGCTGAATACTTAAAGATAAGACAGAAGAAAAGGTACAAGCGGGCCGATGAGATAAAGGAATTATGGATTAAAAATTGGTAAAACATATTCACTTTTGCCAACAAGCCGTTCTCACTTTTATCATATGCATTAGGGATGAACACAATTATGACGAGCAAGATATATGGTGTGAGTCAAAAGTATGGAATCCTCAGCCAATGGATACCCCACACATTGAATGCATGAAGAACGCAGAGGTTACCACAAGCGATGGTAAAACAAAATTGATTTCTCTGCAAATTATGAATGTAAACTAAGTTTATTATTTCTTAGGAGCGAAGCCCCAGAAGGTACCCATATGCATCATTAACGCAGTCACGCCCATTCCAACAATGTACACATGGGCGCCCACACAGCAGAATTTCATGGTTGAGGATGAAACGGTTCTACACAACATTCCATATATGGGAGATGAAGTGCTTGATCAGGACGGGAAATTTATCGAGGAGCTTATCAAAAATTATGATGGCAAAGTTCATGGAGACAAGGACCCATCGTTCATGGACGATACCATATTCATAGAACTAGTGCATGCTCTAATGAAGAACTACACTGAAGAAAACGAGGAGGGAAGTGATTCCCCATCAAAATCAGAAACGGTTAAGAAAGAGTCCGATAAGAGTGAGCAGTCTAAGGATGCAGGAGCGACTGCTGAAAAACTTCCATTCCCACGTCCAATTATTTTTCATGCGATTAGCACCAATTTTCCCGACAAGGGCACTCCGCAGGAGCTTAAAGAAAAGTACGTGTAACTTTTGCTAACATTTTCCTATTTACCACGACATTTTTTAGATACATAGAACTAACTGAGCGGCAGGACCCTGAAAGACCACAAGAATGTACTCCGAATATCGATGGAGAAAAAGCCGAGAGTGTTTCGCGAGAGAAGACTTTACACTCATTTCACACCCTATTCTGTCGGCGTTGCTTTAAGTATGATTGTTTCCTTCACAGTAAGTTGTCTCCACGTACTTGATTTCGTTGAGTAACCTTTGCTTTCCTGTGAAGGGCTCCAATCCAGCCATGCTGGTCCTAATTTACAGAAGAGACGTTTCCCGGAGTTGAAGCCATTTACTGATCCTTGCGGGAATACCTGCTACATGCTCCTGGTACGAACTAAAATTGTCTAGAGAAGGGCTTAGATTATTATACATTCAATTCATTTTAGGAAGGAATGAAGGAAAAGCTTGCAGCTGACAACAAATCACAAGCTGGTGATTCAGGAAATGAAATCAGTTCCGAAGATAGCAATGACAGTAACAGCCAGTACAGCAACAAAGAATTTAACGCAGAGAACAAAGAGAGCAAGGAGAGTATTACGGCATCTTCGGCTGAGATTAACTCCATGATAAGTGAGAGTCAAAATCAAATCTTTTTTTTCGAATGGATATTCACGAAGTTAATTACGCTCTTACAGCTGACATGATGAACACCACAAACACCAAGTGTGACTGGACAGGTGCCGACCAGTCCCTCTTTCGAGCACTGCACAAAGTGTTCCTGAAAAACTACTGTGCCATTGCACAAGCAATGCTAACAAAAACTTGCCAACAGGTAGGCATACAATTTCTGCACGTTTGTTCTTCTTTAAAAACAATTACGATTTTAGGTTTATGAATTCGCTCAGAAGGAAGCAGCAGATCTGATTATTGAAGAAATGCGACAAGACTTCACCCCTCCAAGGAAGAAAAAGAAGAAGCAACGTCTTTGGTCTCTGCACTGCAGAAAGATTCAGCTGAAGAAAGACTCAACATCTAATCATGTGTACAACTACACTCCTTGTGACCACGCAGGACCGTGTGATGCAAGTTGCTCATGCATTCAAACTCAAAACTTCTGCGAAAAATTCTGCAATTGTAGTAGTGATTGTCAGAATCGCTTCCCAGGCTGTCGTTGCAAAGCACAGTGCAATACAAAACAGTGCCCTTGCTACTTGGCTGTACGCGAGTGCGACCCAGATCTCTGTCAGACTTGTGGTGCGGATCAGTTCAATCTCACCAAGATAACCTGTAAAAACGTCAGTGTTCAACGAGGATTACGTAAGTGTAAATGAGACCATATCCCATGAATGGAATTGTTTTAACAATAGATCCTTTTTAGATAAGCATCTTTTGATGGCACCATCCGACGTGGCCGGCTGGGGCATTTTCCTTAAAGAAGGCGCGCAAAAGAACGAGTTCATTTCGGAGTATTGCGGAGAAATCATCTCGCAGGATGAAGCCGATCGTCGCGGAAAAGTATACGACAAGTACATGTGTAGCTTTCTATTCAACCTAAACAATGACTTTGTGGTCGATGCCACACGTAAGGGAAATAAGATCCGTTTTGCCAACCACTCAATCAATCCCAATTGCTACGCGAAGGTCATGATGGTCACTGGTGATCATCGAATCGGAATTTTCGCAAAGCGAGCCATTCAGCCGGGCGAGGAGCTCTTCTTTGACTACAGATACGGACCCACGGAGCAGCTGAAATTCGTCGGCATCGAGCGTGAAATGGAAATCGTTTAGTTGTAGGATTCTATTTTATTATAAAATGAGACAATTCGATAATATATGACAAATTTTAAATGCATGTCATGTCTTGGGCTCTACGTTGGCTATTATTGGCTTCGGACGGGCTTTAAAGATCAGCTTCTTGGTGATAATAGCTCGAACCTTATATTCAGTGCGTTGAGAAGATTTATTTTCTATGGCTGCTGTTGTGTCGAGTAAGGTCTGCTCGGTGGTTGTGTCAAGAACAGTCGCATCGGTAATGGTTGTGGTCTCGCTGAGATTAACTCCTTCGTTAGTCTTTGTTTTCTCCAACACAGCAAAGGGTTTATCCATTTTTTGTTCTCTTCCCTGGAGCATATGATGACCTATGATCATAATCTGCAAGAGGTCCGAAGTTCAAAATTTTAGATTTCATGTTATTGGTGGTTGGTGTAAAAGCGACATACCGGTTGACCGTACTTGTTGTAGTAAAGGTCTCCAATATAGTGTCCTGACAGGTCCTCATTGTCTCGTGCCGCGAGATCTCCTTGCATTTCAATAATCGCCCATTCTTTTAGGCCGTTCTCAGAGCAGCCCGGACTGTAAGTAAAGGTGAAGGGTTTAAAGTTGTGTGATGATGCAACATGACAAAATATGTGAACGAAAAATTCAGGAAGCACTAACACGTATTAAATGAGTTAAGGCATCGCTGTCTTCTTGAAATTGGCAGAATAACTGTTTTATGTGAGCCAGGTCTATCGGTCTTCTTAAAAGAATTCGCAATCAATCCCAATGATTATTGAGCCAATTTTTACAAAGAAAGTTTCTGTCTCATAATAGATTTGAAGAAACATTATAGGAGTGACTGGGGTGATAGTGAGATGCACATTCCGCATTGAATCACATCCAAACTTATTTAAAGGGCGAGAAATCACATCTAAGAGGTTATCCACTTAAATAAATAACGCATGAAATTATGATATTTTTACATATAGAGATTTATTTTTAGCATTAAATACAAAGAATACATGATCTAACCACGAAATTTCTTAAAAAGCGGATGTATGTTTCCAGAATTCTTCTTCTTGTACTCATAGTACACGGCATCGTCTCCACCTGACATAGAACCAAGTCCACCAGCTCTCTTGACCCCTGGTCGATAGCCAGGTTCGCCAGGCAATTTTTCATCCTCGCAGTCTATATCCGAAGCGGAGAGAACTTGTTGCAGCAATTGCGCCTGTTCCTCTCGGGTGTTATACATAAGATCGGGTTCAGTGTCCATGCCACTTAAGTGCGTAATCACCTTGTAACTGTAGCCCTGATTCACCAAAAATCTTTGACGCTTCCGGGAATAGCTCATTTCCATAGTATCTTGAGAGACGAGAGTGTAAAAGAACGCATTGTACTCCTCGGCAATTGCGCCCTTTTTCGCTCGCAAAATACGTCCCAGACGTTGTGCCTCCTGTCGCCGTGATCCACCATGTGAAGATATTTGAATTAAGACGTTCGCTTCGGGCAAATCAAAACTGGTATCGGCAACTTTTGATACGAATATCGTGTTAACCTTTGGGTTAAACTTGAAATTCTGTAGGATTTGGATTCGCTCATTCTGCGATGTAGGACCGTAAATGAATGGTTTGTTCATTTTAATAGCGTAGTGCTTGAGAGCAAACACATTGTCACTGAAGACAATGGTCTTGTCGCCTCGTTTTTCGTGGTACTTTATAAGGAACTGGCAACTGCGGAACTTTGAGGGATTCATGACGTACAAAAGCATTTTCTTCGAGGTTTTCGTTGTAAGATATTCACGATAGAATTCGGGTGACATAGGGCACCAAACTTCAGCACATTGGACTCGGGCGATGTAACCTCTCTTTTGCAACTCCAACCAGTTAGCCTCGTAGAGCTTTGGCCCAATGAGAAAATTCAAGTCCGCAATTTTGTCATCTTCTCGCAAGAGTGTCGCTGTAAGACCCAGCTTACAATGGGACTGAACTATAGTCAGCACACGTCGAAACATTTTCGCTGGGATTGTGTGTACTTCGTCGAGTACCATTATGCCCCATTCCTGCTCCTGTAGCCACTTCATGGTCTGTTCTGCTTCCCATGAACGTTTTTGCGTGTGCGTGATCATGGAATATGTGGTTACGAGAATACCACATCCCATTGGTTTATCCTTCGCTTCGGACGTAAAACGACAAATCATACTATCATCCGCGGTGGACCACATTTTAAACTGCTGCTTCCACTGCTCCACGGAGACGCCGCTGTTACATAATACAAGGGCTCTTTTGCGGACTGTACAACACGCAGTAACACCAACAAGCGATTTACCTGCAAACGAATTATAATATCAGAGATAAGTTCGTAGAAATGCGGTTTTATCCTACCGGCACCACAGGGAAGCACAATGACTCCCGACCGAGCGCGTCCATTTCCGAACATTTTTCGCAAACTCTTTTCCTGATAAGGCCGCAAAACGGCTGCTGGCTTAAGATCGATATTTATATCCGGATTGTGTGTATCGTTGCGAAAATCATACTCCGCCAACAGTGGGTGCTCTATTTCAATGCAACGCTTTTGAATTACTTCAATTTTTTCTTGGTTAACCTCAAAAGAAACCGTTTTTAAATTAATTTCATCTTCATCCTCTTCGTTGTCGATCTTTTCGTAAAAATTTGTTATGTCGTCTGGTACTGTAGTGGTGCCAGGCGCAGCTGCATCAGAATCCGTGGTGGCACCGGCTGGTGCGGCACCACTGGTACCTGGCTTGGATCCAAACGCTGTTATCCCCTTGGTGTCAGCTGATCCAGTGATGAAGCCATCACCCTCATCCTCTTTTCGCTTCAGGCGGCAGGTCTGGATGACTGGGTCCTTGAGAAGTTTTTGCAAAATCTCCGGGTGGGGGCTTTCTATGAAATATCTGGAATGGAAAATCTTTTAACTGGACGGAGAGGAGTAACCACTGAGACCCACTTATTATGCTTCAGAACAAGTTTAACTTTTCCATACGATAAGGTGCACAATCTAATGAATTCCACTATACCCTCCGGAATGCTAGTTTTGCTAAGTCGCCGCAAATATTCGATTATGTCGTGGGTTTGCAAGCCTACAGACACAGCTGCATATAAACTGTACGCAGTTAATTTGTACTCATGGATATGTTCAGGGCGACAAACAGGCTCAGAGATAGCAATTAAAAAGTCATGTGCATGTTTATAAACCGGGGAGAATGACTCAAGGAAAATGTGACCATTCGGTGCAACCCAAAGAGGCCGATTGTGGTGATCTCCCTTCAGATCCATTTGGGAACGATAATCTTTTGCACCGTATTCATCTTCCATAATTTCCTCATCGTTTTTTTCGGCGTTTTTCGATGCTGCTCCCGGAATACCGTCCGTTTCATTCCCGCCATCTCCTACATCAATATCTTCGACTAGTTGAGTGTAGGCTTCGTCTTCCTGTCGGCGTTTTTTTGCTAAAACCCGAATGGTTCAGATATGAAGATTCATTCAGATCCTTTTCATACTCACCAAACTTTTCTCCACTGGATTTGTCTTTTTTAGACTTTTTCGGTGGACCCATTTTTGACATGATTACAATTTTTGTCTTTTTAGTTGAGTGTCGAACGACGGAATAAGTGATTTTATTTGGAAGAAAGAATTTCAGCAGCCACTTCTTCGAAGTTTGGTTGAAGAAGTGACCGATAACCGTATACACTATCAAATGTCACAATGACAGTTGAATAAAAACTTCAAACTCACAGAACGACAGACACAAGATAATCGCTTACAGAATATCAGAACGAATTTTAATTACTATACTCACGATTTGACTATGATCGGCATATTCTGCGGCGTTTATGTTCTCTAATTGTGTTTATTTAAGATATTTTTAAACTCTGCGTTTAAAAGCTTTCACTCGAGAAATCTTGTTATGACGGCACAAATTAGTTCCCGCTAAATTCAACAGTTGTGGGATAAGTTTTTTGACAAGAGAAGCACATTTAGGTAATAGAAGAGTTCCTAATGCTTACTTTCTTTAAGCCAAACACAAATCCTAGTCCAAATAGTAGCATTGTACTGGTATTTTTACTTCGGCCAAAATGAGAAAATATTGATTTTGTTTCTATTGAACTACTTTCTTTTATACTTGGTTTTTAGCTGTATCATTTTAATTTTCACGAAATGAGATAATGGGAGCTATGCAAATCAAAAAAACACGTAAATTTTCGTTTGGCCTTAATTTTTATTTTGATATCTTTGTTCTCGGTACAAAATGCACAGTTTACCCTGAAGCAAACAGTTTGAATGGGTTGAATGCCGACTAAATGTAAAAGAAATACAACTCATCTTAAAAACGGGAGACTTACCAGGAATAGAGGAAACCGGGTTTAATTGATTCACAGACGCATATCATCCATCAAAGCACAACTGCTCTTGGGGCATTCATATTTATTTTTAGTAGTGAGTAGCATGTCGATATGCAGTAGGCATTAGTACCTAGTTCTTCTTTGCATTCACAATAGAAGAAACACTTTAAGCTGGGGTTTTTCAGTTTATCTCAAACTGTAGTGAGATTGCTGCACAACTGACAGTTGTCAAAATTGTTTATGTACCACCAAAGTTTTTTTTTTGTTATAAATTTTCATAGGTTCTCATAAAAATTACTTTTCCTTTTTGAATGAAACTTATTCAATCGCGACAATATATAAGGCATTTAATTAATCCTTAACCAGTTAAAAAAGTTTTTCGAGCTCATACCCGAAGTTCACTTGTTGCACAACTGGCTGGTTGTGAAAAATTCTTTGTTGCACTTCCTCCATAAGAAAATGGCGAAGGACGGTTGACGAAAATAAGCAACAATTTTTTGTTTTTGTTTTCCCCCTGGTTTATCATAAAATAGCCATCAATGAATAGATCACCAATGTTTGGTCAAAATGAAGTGGTACTACTCGTTTTTAGTTCGGCGGCCTTATTTAATGGTTTTAGCCATAGGCATCCTGTGCACAGCGTGTATTATCGTTTCATTGATTACTAAATCCTTCCCAAATTTCAGTGATCCCACTTTGGTAAGAAATGTGATCAGCTTATATGATCTAATGCTAACTTTTGGTTTTTCAAGGGTTTTGAGGCTCGCGGTACAAAAATTGGAAATCGTTTAACTGCTTGGCGTAACTTATACACCGAAACTGGGCCATCTGGAAAATTGGTCTCCAATCCAAGTGACTTGGCCTCGTTCCAGCATGATTTCAACGATGGTTTCCGTGGGTTTCACAAGAAGCGCCAACGTAAGAAAAAGAAGAATAAAGGCAAGAAGAAAGTAAATGCAGATTTCTCGAGGAAAATGAAAACCCTGCGGGACTTCGCGATGACGGAGGCGGACGCCAACCCCACTGAATGGAATGGAGATACGGGTGTTTTTCGTGATTTCACTGCAGCAAATGAGACTCTTGAGGAATCAAATCATCATCACTTTGCTTACGGTCGGAACATGTCGTTCGTAGATGAGGAGGATCAACAGGAAAAAATTGAGAGCAAGAAGAGCACGTGGCGTATTCTGACACAATCCACGCCACCGCCTCTACTTAATTCAGGAATACATATTAACATCGGTGGATACTTTTGTCAATCGCCATGTATGTGAAAAATTTTTCCGTGGAGGTTTATTTTTAAAAAGAGATTCTATTTGTTGCAGCCAAGGATTACTCGCACTTCGTTGTTGAGCGAATTGGTCCGAATTCTACAGATTCCCTGTTTGACATTAACTCTCTACTGGCAATGTGCCAATTGGAGCAACAAATTATTAGTGTACCTGGCTATGAGGATTTCTGTGAAAAAGAGATGATGACAGACAATTGCTGTCGTCCCTGGTCAATTCCAAGCTACGTGGGATTGCTTACCAACAAGACTTCCTGTTTTGACCTAACAGTAACTACATTGGCATGAGTGGCGTTTGGATATGAAGCAAAATGTATTTTCTTTGTAGCAAGAGGATGTGGCAGCTGTACAGAGTCTTTTAGTAGGATGCTATGAATACTATAATAGTCTGAAGCTAAGCTATGACTGCAGTGAAGCTAGGTGCTATGCACCACAAGAGTGCACCCGTCACAATGCGGTGTTCAATATTTTGCATTTTTTGACTGATTTAAATTTTATTAAGGTTAATGTACGTAAACAAAAATAGAGTGTTTATAAAAAGAACTTCATTTGATTCTCTTTTTGTTTCTTTTAGGAATCTAATGTATTTCTTAAGTATGCAATGATATTTGTTCCTGTCTCACAGACAACTAAAATCCTTCCACTTTTTCATGAATGGGAAAAAACGTAAGTCCATGATATTGAGTTCTGTGTAGTGTCTTAAGCGTGATGATTTTTTAATTTTTATTTTTCTTGGAGCAGATTCGTAAAATAATTTATTAATAGCTTTCTTTTTTAAAAATTTCAAATGGTCTGTTGTAAATGTCCGCCATGTTTATTCGCCACTTTTCGTCCACTCTAAAAAAGCAGGCGCTGCTGCTGCACTTCCTTCCTCGGGTTTGTCTTCTTGACTACATGCAATTTATGCTCATCGTCGCCTTAATCAAATGAAAGAGTACCTTAATAAAATTGCCATAATCAAAATAAAACAAACAAAAGAGTGCAGTCGAAAAATTTTAAATTTACACAATTTAAATTTAAATTTAAAAAAAATCGATGACTTGATACTGTTTCTAAATTCAAATTAAACTAACATTCATTTTTCTGGTGTACAAGGACACCTAGTTTCCGGTTAGTGTACCTATCTATTGGACCCTTCAACAATTTACCAGCTCTTAGCAATGCGTTCATTTTGGCACCTTGAACTTCACAAAATTGAAGGTAGTAGGCTGATTGACTTGTTTTGGTTATTTTTCTCAGCTCTCTCTTTAGATGTTCTTCGTCATGTGGATAGGCGAAAGGTTTTGCAAGTGATCGGAATTCTGGTATTTCCTCTATTCGACTGTAGTATGTTTTCGACAGCGTCTCTTGATATTTAAACATCGATGTATCCAATTTAAGTCTTCTCCACTTTAAATCCTCTTTTCTTGAAACATAATAATCCGGAGAGTAGCTAGACCCATATGTGGATAATTTGGAGTCTTTTATAGCCTCTGATATGGGCTTTAAGTCAACTTCAGGATTGGAAAAATATCGGTCGTAAATTGCCTTCTTGTTGATTTTTAGTTTCTCCAAGAATTCTATATATTCCTCTGGCTTAGCATCAATAGCAGGTCTAGACCACGTTTTAGACTCTCTTGGCTCGCCTTTAATTTTGAGATTATTGGCAAAATGTCCCGGAATCAGTTTCGGATCTTTTTCTGGAACTGGGGATGCCAAGATAGTGCGACAATTTCCCGTTTTGTCTCTTTCGAAAAACCGTTTATAACTCGTTTCGTAAAAGAAATCATTGCAATTCATTTCCGTTTGCCTTTTGTAGTTAGATCGAAATTACTTTTTATATCTTGCCTGAATGTAAATTTTATAGTTTCACAAATTGCATGTTTTGTCATTTTCAGTGAACTCAAAAATGAACTTGTACAAGTGGCTGCTATGGACCTTGGCTTAAAGAATGCTCTTTTTGATGAATGCCTGCTTTCGGATGGATGGTTGGTGGCACTTGGAGGCATTTTCGTTATGGTCTGCATGTGGTTATACACATCTTCATTGTTTGTCACTATTATGACATGCATTGCGGTGACTTTTTCCCTAGGATTAGCCTATTTTATATACACTTTAGTCTTCGAAATGACATTTTTTCCATTTATGAATCTACTTGCTGCGGTTGTGATTATTGGTGAGCGCAAGCACAGTTCATTAAAACTGGATCTCTGAAATGTTTATATTTGCTGAAATTGTAGGAATCGGTGCTGACGATGCATTTATATTTCTTAAGATATGGCAATGTATACTAGCTGAACGTATAACAAAATCTTCCAGCTTAAACTCACAGTCTGTAATGGACACAGAAAATACAGAGACCCTTCAATGTTTGATGGCGTCAACGCTTCGACACTCGGCACTGTCGATGTTCGTCACTTCACTTACCACCGCTGGGGCGTTTTATGCGTCCTACATAAGTTCTATAACATCGATAAAATGTTTCGGGTAAGTAACACAAACATAGTCGTTAGTCGGGATTATGAACTTAAACAATGCCTTGTTTACTTTGCAGTATTTTTGCGGGAACAGCGATTATGTCAAATTTCATTTTGATGGTAACCTGGTTGCCGGCATCTGTTTCTATAATGGAACGTATTACTTGCAACTGTGGGAAGTTGTTTTCGCAAGTTCTCTTACAAAAACTAAATAAGTCAATTAATCGAATGAGCACAAAATTGGAGGAATTCGTTATCAGCGTTGTCCTCAAATGCCCAATTGTTTGGGTGCTTTTATTTGGTAAGTATTTTAGTATGAATGTATGAAACGATTCTTACAAATGATACGTATTTTAGGAACTGTTGGTATTTGCAGTGGAGTTATTGTTTTGTACTACCCCGGTATTCAGTTGCCCGAATCTTCGAATTTTCAGCTTTTCGTTAGTTCTCACCCTTTTGAGAAGTACGATTCCAAATTTAAGAACGAATTTTGGTTTGAAAAAATTATTCCAGTAAGTTTTGGCGATCGTACGATTGATTACCATGCAAGTTGTACATCTAAAATTTTTGAATGTAGTCCACAGATAAATTACCAATGCGATTTGTATGGGGCGTTCTGCCAATAGACGATGGGGACTATGCGAATCCATCCTCTCATGGAAAACTACATTTAGACAATAATTTTAATGTATCATCAAAAGCATCTCAAGAATGGCTATTGAACTTTTGTAAGAACATAAAGCAACAGCCCTTTTATAAGCTCACATTGGGCATGCTTTTGCCAAATTGCTTTATAGAGAATTTTATCTCATACATGAGTCGAATGTAAGTAGCTTTGCGAATTCGTTTCAATCGTTTTATTTTAAGAGCTGTCCACTTTGCAATTAGTGGTTAAAAGGATATTTTACACATTTACAGACTAAAACGATTGAAGTTGCTCCTTTCTGCTCGCTGTTTATATTAATTAATTCATATTTTAGGTGTATTGACGTCATGGATAAAACGGACAGAACACCTTGCTGTGACACTTCAAAATTTCCATACGAACCTGATATCTTTGAATATTGCCTTCCACTGAGTATATCGTCCCTTTATGCGACTTCTAGGGAGTTTTTTATGCCTGGTGTGGCTGGGCCTAAATTTATATCACCACCAGATTATCATTTAGATGAAAACTCCACACAGATTCCACCGATCGTCAAAGCAATTGTCATTGAATTTGAAAGCAATGTATCTTATTCGATGTCTTACCATACGGTGAAAAGTTTTGTGGATACTGTTGAGGACTGGTTTAATAATGAACTGCAATCTGCACCTCCGGAAATGCGGGGAGGCTGGTTCATTAGTGAGTTGGAGTTTTTCGATTTGCAGGACACTCTCTCCCAGGGCACCGTCATTGCAATTGCCATGTCGATGAGCGCCTCATTACTTGTGCTGCTGTTTGTTACTTTAAACGTTTTGATTAGTTTTTATGCAGTCATTACTGTGACACTAACGATATTTACAACGGTCGCAATTCTCATCTTACTTGGTTGGAAATTGAATATTTTGGAAAGCGTCTCAGTTAGTACGGCGATCGGTTTAGCTGTGGATTTCAGCCTGCACTATGGAATACACTATCGATTGTCATCTACCAATGAACGAGAACCTGCATCTCGATTTGCATTGACAAGAATCATTGGACCCACTGCGATGGCCGCATTAACGACGGGCTTAGCTGGGGCACTGATGTTGCTATCCAATGTGCTACCGTACATACAAATCGGACTTTTCTTGGTTGTGGTAATGACAGTTAGTTGGATGTATGCAACCTTCTTCCTAATCAGCGTTTTAAGATTAATTGGACCGCAGTACGGGTTCATGCAATTCAGGTATCCGTCATTTAAAAAGAGGCAATCTAAACCTGGAATAGGCTACTACGAGCGGTAAGTGTCTTACACATTTAAACTCATTTTATATGAAACCCTTGTAATTTCTTTTTTCAAATAGAAAACCAAGCCAAGCAATCGCCAGTGAACAGCTCCTTACACCGTCAAGCTCAGCAGTTGGTGATCTTCTCAACTCGGAATCTCATGAACTAGACTCCCTGACATCAAATTCGCTGATCAAACCAATGTCGGACTGCTCCCGGCCTCCAGTTGATTTTGAGAGGGCATTTATACGCACAGCATCAGGCACAAGCAACCGCAAAGAGTATCAAAGTCCGTCTACGGGTAGTGCAATAACAGTTGTCTTATCCGATGATCCCAATTACAAGGTATAACGAAAGCTCAGAAACGCTTGCCACATTTAATTGTTTGGATTCTCCGTTACTTAAAAACGACATTTAGTACATAATCCTTATACAAAGATAGATAACTAAAATTAATTAAGTAATCGCACTTAATCCATAAATTATATTTTTACTGTTTTATATTCAAGAGACGAATGTGACTAATAATAGCGATAGTTTGACATCAGGTTATACCATTATTCTCCCATATGGTAAATATGTAGTAAACATAAGATTTAAACATAGAACATTTATAAACTATACATATATACAGTGAATTGTGTTTGTTAAATAAATATACATATATTTGAACAGTTTGAAATAATTTCATACCCAAACACTAGACTATTGAATTATGTGAAATTATTGTTAATGTTTGTAACGAATCGTTCGATTAAGTACGAACTAAATATATACTCGTACACCCATACATAAATATATACATTGTTTTAAATGAATGCATGCTAGGTAAAATTTAAGTGTACAATCGTAAAGAATTTCACTTCAAAAAGAAATGAGTTTATAATCAGTTTTTAGTTCTGAAGCCGGTAAAGATAGGTAATTACTAAGCTAATAAAATATTCGAGCATATGGTATATACAAATGTTCTAATTTAATGTAAGTGTCAGTTAAAGTTGAAGATTATGCTAATAATTATTGATGTTTAATGTGGTCGAACATTGCAGTGAAATATTCAAATCACATATTTTGTATTATGTAAATTTAACTGTGATAAATATAAATTTGTTTCATGTACTAGATTTTCGTACTTTTTTTCTCTTCTTGCCATGCACTCTGATGTATTCTTAAAAAGAAAGATCTAAAGCACCTTTTAGACAATCATTTCAGTTTCAGTTGAGCTATTTGTTAAACTGATGTATAAACGCAGAAACTTAAGAATTCAACTGAAGCTAAAACTGATGGAATTCTGAAAAATGTCAGTTCAGTTACAAGTTTACGTTTTAATTCAGTTGTAATTACAATTGTAGTTCAGCCGTGAATCTGCTTTCAGTTTTTTTTTTTTTTTCAATATCTTGTCGACTTAATTGAAATCAGAAACCAATGAGGAATTATTATTTGTCTCTGATTGAAATTTAACACGCGTATTCCTTTTTGTGAAAAAGCTACGCTTTTTATGATGATTCAGTAAAAAAAAGAAGCAGCATAAAATCTGTAATATTTTCCTTCCGACTAGGTACAAGAAAGCTGAACACCTAAGAATAATAAATACTCCCTCATATGTACTGAACTAACAACTGAGCTGAAAACTGGTTGTCTAAA
This sequence comes from Eristalinus aeneus, assembly GCA_955652365.1. Lineage (NCBI taxonomy): Eukaryota > Metazoa > Arthropoda > Insecta > Diptera > Syrphidae > Eristalinus > Eristalinus aeneus. Next base: position 89,701,300 of record OY019130.1, on the reverse strand, counting down.
TGGGGCTTTAAACAAAGAATGAAGTCATTAAAAATTTCCTCAAAAAAGGTCCTAAAATTGTGGTTGTATGCTTCCTACCCAAAGTTACATAAAAAACTTTTGTTTCACCCTATTGCGTTGGTATATAACTTCCTAAAAATGTCGTAGCTTTACTTTCCTAACCATTCTCAGGAAGCCTTTGAAAGCTATTTTTCAAATGTAATAACTGTTAAATATCCCGATCTTCTGTTTCCGTTATACAATGTTATCAACTCGTCATTTATTCAAATGAGGAAAACTGTTAGTACGCATATACAGATATATTAAAGCACTGTCGGTTGAAATCAAGAGTCAAACTGTAAAAATCGCCTTCGCGATTAAATGTTCACATGTATATTTTTCATCAGAAACATGCGGGAAAAAAATTTAACAGTGCGACAGCGGCCAACTTTCTTTGTACTGAAGAGCAAAAGTGTAACAATGTTACAGGATCCAAATAAAACACGCATAGGAGCACTATGTAGTTTGTTGAAAAAAATATCTATTATTTTTTGTTCTTTAACAAAGTACAGGAAATTCTTTACCTAGTCGAGTAGGTTATTTGCATTTACAGCTAACTGTACAAAAATGATAAAGATAAGAGTTTTAAAGATGCGTTGTTACAGTTTTGCATCCGTGCAACGAGTATACAAATAAGTTTATCTTTTCGCGTTTGTCTGTCGCCTGTTGATCATTTTGTGGTGTAATTTTGAAGTGATCGGCAGTGTATGTGCAATATTTTACCAAAATGAGAAATTTAAAGAATGATATTAAAAAAAACTCTGGATTTGTTGAAGGACGGAAAAACTACTAAGCAAAAACATTAAAAATAAGCCACATGTCTGTATCGAGAATAAAAAAAGTCAAGCAATCTCGATGAATGCCACACAAATAAAGGAGGAAGACCAAAAAAAGTTGAAGATAGGGAGGCAAGACACATTGGGAAGCTATTGATGACAGGAAAACTATCTGTGACAAAGGATGGCCTTCCATTGCTGACCCAGAATGCAAGTGTTTGAACTCTTCATCGGGCGCTAAATGGGGTTGGTTACAAGGGTAAGAAAAAGAAGCCAGCTTTGTTAGCCAAAAAATGTTTCGACAAGAAAAGCCTTCTTGCAAACCTACAAAAACTGAACTTCTGATGATTTGAAAGGAGTAATATTCAGTTTGTGATTGTTTTTAGGTTTTTACTGTAATCCTATTCTTGTTTTCTAGCTGATTTGGTGTGATGAGACTCAAAGAAGCAGTATCTGAGTATATTCCAGGAAAATTTGCCTGTTGCAGTGGGCATGATAGGAATGGAGGAAGATCGGATAATTTTCCAATAGGACAATGATCCGAAACATTCCTCCAAAATCGTCAAAAATTGGCTCAAAAGTCAACTTCTTGACACTATTCAGTGGCCTGCACAGAGTCCAGACATGAATCCCATCGAAAACCTGTGGGCTTATTTGAAAAGGCGGCTGGCAGGGTATGACGATGTGCCTAAAAGAATAACGGAGTTATGGGATCGAGTGCAAGAAGAATGGTACGCTATCCCACCGGAAATCGAACTAAAATTATACAATGGTATGCCACGGAGACTTGATGCGTTAAAAAAGTCCAAAGGACTGTGGACTGATTATTAAAAATTTAATTTTAATTTTTTTCTTTGCTACGGTGCAAAACTTTAACAATGCATCTTTTGTATTCTTTTATTTATCATTTTTGTACCGTTAGCTGTAAATGCAAAAAAACCTACTCGACTAGGTAGATAATTCCTTGCACTTCGTTTAATAAAATAAATAATAGATATTTTTTCAACAAACTATGAGCACTATGCGTGTTTTATTTGAATCCTGTAACATTGTGCTCTTCAGTGTATGCGCATAAAAATCCTTATGAATCGCTAGAATAATTAATAATTGGCCACAGTCCACAGGGGGACCAGGACCTACATAGCTTGCCCATCAGCTACATGTGTTGTGAGCGGTACTGTTCTCTCACGAGTAGAAGGAACCTGCAGTTTTTTGCCGACTCATAACGGCGAAATTTGAGAAGATTTCTTAGACAGTTATTACTCTTTGAGTGTTGTCAGCAGCTCGAAAGAGGTGGTGGCGTGTAAAATTCGAGATGTTCAGCCGGGAATCGAATCTAGACCTTCGCACTTCACCCACTGTGCCACGGCAGAATGGCTAGAAGCAGCCTGAAATTTACATGTGCGCGCAATTGTAAACCCGTTGCCATGTGCGACTAACCCACAAGTAAATACTTAATTCTATTTTTCGCCGTCCGAGAGTAGCTCTACATGAGAAATGGCAAAGGGCGCAAATTCTTCTTTATATTTAAAGGCCCGGATGTGTAACCTGCTGATTATTAATTGGATACAGTTTACACTCACCCAATATGTGAATTTTTAAAAATGAAGCTGTTAAATGTGTTTTTTTTTTTGTTTTTTCTGAACGAACATTAGCGATGTGTGGTAAATAGTGAGTTAGTTCCACTAGGGTATATTTAGGGCAATAGGTCTGCTTGGGTTTAGGTACTTTTTCTCTGCTTCGGTCATTTAAACTGTTAGGAATGGGATGCTTCCATAAAATGTGAAAGTAGTGAAAAAAGATACCAGTTTGTAGAGGTATAACAGTTTTGTTTTCAAAAACTTTCTGAAAATGGTTCAGAATAAATGTACAAAATTATTATAGCTTAAGGAAATTTATTTGCTTGTGCCTTTTATGAGCCTTTTTAAGATCCATGCTTCTTCTACCAAGGTCTCAACTTGATCTTTGATATTATATTTGTATGGAACAGCACTGTCCGCCACGTTTTCCGTACGCATCTGAGTGTGACGCTACAGAACTGCAGGGATTTTACTACAATTTCGAAATCAGCGATCGCATTAGGTCTTTATGAAGGTTCCTTCAACCATAAGCAACCAACATTGCTAGACAATAATAAAAAACAAATAACCTACCATTATCTATGAATGGTTCCTGTGTTGTTCAAACTGAACGACTTTCTATCCTCAGTATGTGTATCAACTCAATACTAAGTTGAAATAATCACATATTCGAGATCTCCAAAAATGCAGCGAAATGTCTAGGTTTCTTAAAGCGAGCAAGAAATATTTCACCACTTCTGACCTGGCATGTAAGGCATACATCCTGCCAAAGCATGAGTATAACGCTCCTATCTGGTCTGATGCTCCTTAGACCTCTCTGTATCTACTAGATTGAATCCAACAGCGAGCGATAAAACTTATTAGTGATAGTAATGCTGCGAAGTCAATCTACTCGCTAGAACATCGACGAAATGCTGTGTCGCTATCACTATATTATCGCCATTTCAACAAAAAATTCTCTAATGAGTTAGCCAGCTGCATTCCTTTCCTTTAAGAGTTCAACCGCAATACCCGCCTCGCTAGGAATGCTCACCAGTTTACCCTTAAGCCCACCCGTTTACCCTTAAGCCCACCTTCGGACGCACAGGCAAGTTTAGAGACTTTTTTTTTTCAGCTGCACCACACGAATATGGAAATGCTCTTCCCAGTCCAACTTTTCCCTTCCATTACAATCCACAGGCGTTCAAAACCAATCTTCATCGGTAACTCCTTTCCCTCTCTTCCTCTATACGTTCTCGGCTGGGGCTGTGACTTAATTCCAGTCATTTAAGGGTATAAACAATCCCTTTAGTGCGCCCCAATTATTATGAGAGAATAAATTCTGAGAAATAACTCAAAAAGATTCCCAAAAACTCGCACACGTAATGCATTTAAATCACTTTATTCTTTCATCTAGTTTACACGATTATCATGATTTCTATGACAACTACCTTTGTTGAGATGAATGTTTCTATGAACGAATTATCTAAACAATTGCTTCGTTTTACAAATACTCGACTATGTCACATTTGATTGATATATTGGGGCAGCTCTGACCGACCACACTGCGACCCCTGTAGTGAGGGGACTTCTCTGTGAGTAGTTTCCTGAAAATCGGTAAGATCGCAGTTTCGCCGTCAAGAAGTTCCGACTCCGAACTGGCGCCATACATTGTGGGTTCCGTTTTGATTCGATGCTTGCGTTTATCCGGGGCTACGTTTGGCGACGAATGATGGTGAGCTGCATGTTGAATGGTCTTCACCAGCTTCCTTTGTTGTACACATTGCGTGACTGGTGGAGTTGGTTCCTTTTCTCTTTCGCTGTCGGTCTCGCTTTGACACACGGTACCCTTTTGGGGTTTGTGCCGATGTTTGTTGCGATTCTTCTCGGATACAGATCGTTGTATTGGCGATGTTGTTTGGTCGTACGGTACAATGTGACTGTGCTCCGTACAACGCTGTGGATTCGGATAGTTGCGCGGTGATTGACGAGAATGTTGCTTGGCGTGGGATAAAGTGTGCGTGTCCCAGAGGTCGCTTTGTGAGACCACAAATCCCGACTTGAGCCCAGCGCCCATACTTACTCGTCGATTCTCAATTGGTGCTGAAACAGACCAGAATTATTAAATAAACCGAACTTTGGGACATTAACTTACTCTTAGAGACATTGTTCGCCTTAACGTGAGGCCCATGTGGACAGACGTTGTTTAAGTCGGTGCTTGAGGTCGAGAGGATGTTCGTCGATGAATTTCGATGGTTTTGATTGTGTTTGGGTTTTGCAGTGGGCGTCTGGCTGCCATTTTCCTGTGGAAAATACTGTCATTATGTGCAGGAGGAAATTAAACACCCAAAGTACCCTGATGTCCCTTGTAGAATCCGAGGAGGAGAGGTTTGTGGATTGTCTGCGCTCTCTTAAGCCTGATTCTTCCCGCTTTATATTGTTGCATTCCTGTTTCTTGGCAGTTGTTATAGCTCCTATGTTTGCATCTGTTTGAGCGGAAACGGAATTTCGTTTTTCTAGAACCGCTGTTCGGTGGTGAAGGACATTTTCTTCGGGTTTAGTGTTCTGCTGCGCGCTTAACACCGTTTGTAAAGGCTGCTGGATGGGGGCGGTTTCCTGCATCGGAGTGACTGCCTGGATTTTCTTCTTCCTACAAATGCATTCAGTTGGGGAAAGCTAAACGATTTTAAGTTATTGTAATGACTTACGGCAAAGATGGAGCTACTGTTGTTGATTGAACTGACGAAACAGTGTTGTCCATTTCAACATGAGTTGAGGTGACACTGTCAACTGATGTCAACTCAGTGATTTCTTGAAAACCTCCGTTTTAAACTAACCAAATGTTAACTGAAATTGCAGCACCTACCTGTTGTGCTTGGCATTTCCCTCCTGACGGGTGGAGCTGACAATCGTGCGGAGTCTGCCAATATTGGCTCGGTGTCCCCAGAACAGGTTACGCCATCAATCCACTTTCTGGCCTCGGGTCCAAGCTTGCGAATCAATGCCTGAAGCTCGGCCTCCTTCTCCATAAGCGCCTTGCGGAAGCGGCAATTCGTATTCTTCACATCCCTGAGTCTCTGTTCCAGCTCACACACCGACGAATCTCGGCGATTTTTTGACATTGGCCTAAGGGTGGCACGCACCCGTTTATCCACGACTCCTTGGGGATTTCGTTTCAATTCGACGAGCTTACGGGATACAAGTGAGAAGAGACGAGTTAATTGGGACAAAATCTTACAACTACAAACAAAGCTTGGGATAGATGTGGGAAAAGTCTAAGTTGTATGAGAAGAAGTGGTTTGACATGTTTTTTGACGAAACGGACAGAGCACCAGTAAAATGCATTGCAAAACATCGAACAGCTAAAACTACAAAACTTCCTTACTACCAGTCTTACTTTCGGTACGAACACCAAACACAATGTGGCTGTCGTACAAAAAATTATAAAAAATGAGAGCAAAATAAAAACTAAATCCTTGCGATCGGATAGCACCAAGGATATTGCAGCTCCTGCAATGCACGTGATAAAAACGTTGTAGACGGAAAAGCCAATGTGCTTAGAGTCGTTGAGGGCAGGAATAGACACGTGACGTGTTTCCCAGGCCAGGAAGGCTCCAAACACCTAGAACATAGAAAATAATTGATTCGAGCTTGATTTGAATGTTCTAGAGAGACTGAACTTACCAACAGAAGCCCTTTGTAAGCATAGATTATGCCAACAAAAATGGTTATATGTTCCGACTGGCAGTACTCGTTCTCTGGGATCACCAACACATCTTCCAAAGTTTCATGGTGCTGGAAAAATAAGATTAATGAAAAGAAACAGAAATGCTAGGCACACGGGCTTACCCTTGGCTCCAGTTTTTTGGTGTCTCTGTAGAATGGGTCAGCGACTTGCCACGTGGTGATAATTGCAACGTCGAGGAAAATCAAGATACCCACAACCATGAACAGCTGATAGTCCTTGATCACCTTCTTGTTCAGTTTTAAATCCGTGAAAATCGAGTGCACACGCCACGTCTTCGAGAACATGGCGCCAAATGCCAGACTAAAGCCAGCCATGAGGAGCCATGCACGCGCTGTGCAAATGTAGGGGAAAGCTGCGATGCTGCTGAGAGTTGTGTCCAGACCAAGGAAGACAACACTCAAGTATGTGAGCATACATCCGATTATGATTAAGTTGTTGAGGTGCGGACTAGACATTTTAATGTATCTGCAAGAGAAAGCAGACGCTCAGACGTTGGCTCAGACAATATTTGGTTCTTTACTCACCTTTGGTTGCGATATTTGACATTGAAGGCCAAAAATATTAGGGCCAGGATGATTCCCACAACTGAGGCACTTGCCGATACCACGTATATGGTTATGTTGACTTGACTGTTTTCAATGTAGATAAGTGTTCGATCCTTCGGGGGGGTCTTACCAACCTGTTGAGAAAGGAAAGATGTGTCACTCATGCAGTCTTCTGTTTTCGATTAGTGTCCCAATCGGGTATAACAACTTTGAAGAAAAAAAATTATGTCGAGAATGAAATGTCATTCACCAAGGAAAGGTGTATTCTTTCTCCTGAGCACGGAAACGCACCGCATAGACGGTTTAAGCGCAGAAGGACCTTACGAACCAGAATGACATGTTTACGGTCGTAAATAGTTCCATCTTGGGACAAGCACAGATGTGGGTTTTATGTGATCACCTGCCTGAACATCTTATGCTACGGGGTCCATTATCCGAGAGTCGTAGATAACTCAAGAATAGACGCCTCAGTTATTCAACTGTCTAATTAGATCGTGCCTTAGGGACATTATAATAATAATAATTGTTGGCGCGACAGTCTACAGGGGGACCTGGACCTAGCTTGCTCATCAACTACTCGTGTTGCTCGCGCTACTGTTCTCTCACAAGAAGAAGGGACCTACGGTTTTCTGCCGACTCTGAACGGCGAAATTTGAGACGCTTTCTTAGACAGTTTTTACTCTTTGAGTGTTGTCAGCTGCTCGAAAGAGGCGGTGCCGTGAAAAATTCGAGGTGTTCAGCCGGAAATCAAACCTAGACCCTTCGGCGTGTGAGAGTCGCACTCTACCTACTACGCCACGGCGGACACTTACTGCATATTACAATAATTAACAAAGAAGCAAAAGAAATTAACTAGAAACCACTTAGAAAGGCTGTAAATATGATGAACTTAAAGAACAAAGGGTGTTTTACCGATGAATAGTTAAAATTCGGTTTTAAAAAATACGTACAATGACTTCTTTAATCTGTACTGGAAAAATGTCAATCAGCAAATGGGATGAACAATGGATAATAATAATTGTTGGGGCGACAGTCCATAGGGGGACCAGGACCTAGCTTGCTCATCAACTACTCGTGTGGTGCGCGCTACTGTTCTGTAACGTAGTAGAAGGGAGCTACAATTTTTTGCCGACTCCGAACGGCGAAATTTGAGACGCTTTCTTAGACAGTTTTTACTCTTTGAGTGTTGTCAGCTGCTCGAAAGAGGCGGTGCCGTGAAAAATTCGAGGTGTTCAGCCGGAAATCAAACCTAGACCCTTCGGCGTGTGAGCATCGCACTCTACCCACTACGCCACAAGGACATTACCCTGATCTTTATGTGGAGGGCTGCAACATCTGATTAAGAATGCAACTCCACACTAAGCCGGAAAAGTCCCATTATCCACTTGCCTAGTTTTTAGAAACTAAACCAGTCAGAACAAGAAGTACAATAACCTCGACTCTTTCCGCGATATTGGGATTTAGACCAAAGCTACCTCAATACTCCCACAAGGGAGCCCAATGCAGGGAAAACGAAGTTTCGGTGTTCCTGACATTTCGTAGGATTGGAATATGGCATCTTCTCAAGCTGTCACTAACAGTCAGGTTTCCTCAAAACCTGGGTCTGCTAGCCGCCAACCTGCCATACTGTTCTTTGCTTCCATCACTGATTCCGTTGACCCTAACAATAGTGTTACGGATGTGATTTTGAATCAAGCGATTCATAAATCCAGTTACATGATCTGGTTGAGACAAGAACAGCCCTTTTAAACTTTTTAAAAAAGTCTCTGGTATTAAAAAAGGCTTACAGTGTCTTTAACGCCTGCTTGAGAGAAAATCTTCAGATTTTTCAAAAAATATTTATAGAAGCTAGATATGGGGTTAGTGGAATCTCAATGTCGTTTGTCCCCAAGAAACGACTGAACCAACTATCGAGGGATCAGTCTTCTCAACAGATCCTCTTTGCCGCATTGTGTGAGCGTGCGAAACTGTTTATCCACATCCTGATATGTTTCTTTCAGTTTGGTTTCAGGCCAGGGAAGTCCACGGCATTCTAGGCCTTTACTTAACGGCAGATCCTGGGAAAACCCAAGAAATAAAGATCGACACTCACCACCTATTCGTCGATTTTAAGGGGGCAAAAAACAGTGTGCAAAGACGCGAGCTATACAGTGTCATATGTAGCTTTGGCATTCCTATCAAACTCGTCAGATTTTGTAGGATTACGATGGAGAACTCTCGCTGTTCCGTCAAGGTCGGTAACGAACTCACCGAGACCTTAAATGTCAAAAGGGATTTTGACCAGGAGATGCACTGTCGTGTGACTTCTTTAACATCATTTTTGAGAAGATCGTACGTAACCCACAAGTCAACCCAAGAATCATGATCTTCCAAGAACGACGGCATTTACGTAATTGGACGAAGACAGCGAGACGTAAATGAGGCGTTTGCTTGAAGTGGAGGCGGCTAAAATGGGTTTGGCGGTAAATGAGGACAAAACAAAGTACATGCTGTCATCAAGAAAGGACGCACAACATCGACGTCTCGGACAGAGCGTCACACTAGGCAGCAGAAACTTCGAGGTAATCAAGAACTTTGTCTACCTCGGCTTCACGATAAATAGGGACAACAACATCAATGCCGAAATCAAACGCAGAACCACTCTTACCAACCGCTGTTTCCTTGGGCTCAAGAGGCAATTGAGTAATAAAGGCCTCCCTCGAAGGACTGAGCTCGCTTTATATAACAGCTTGGTTATCCCAGTACTACTTTTTGGTGCGGAAAAAAAAGTTACTTAAGGCGTACGAAGAAGCCGTAAGTCTTTTCGTGCTAAAAGTTTTGTGTGAGATTTTTGGTGCTGATTGCGTTGATGGCATTTGAAGGAAAATAGTCAACGACGAACTCTACAGGTTGTGCGGCTGCATGTGCATGGTCAAGCGTCTTCGGATACAACACTGAAGATAACAGGGTCCCGTGAAGCGCATGGCCACCACTGCTCTGGCCAGAAAAGTTTTTGAAACCAACCCTTGGGGCAACGCAACAGAAGGCGGCCTAGGCTGAGGTGTGGTCGAGAAGGTCCTCAACCAGCTTGAAGTGCGCAACTGAAGGCAGCTGGCGAGTTAAGCATTTTGGCTGAGGCTCAGATCCACACCGACGAAGAAGAAGAAGAATATATTTTAAGCGGAGGTTACGAAAGGAAGTGAAGCGAAATCTTCTCCAAAAGCAGAATTCTACGAAAATCAACAAATTATTCAGACTGAATATACTCGTATGCGACGCACCAAAGAGCCTTCGGGTTGCTTCCTGTCGTTGAAAAATTTAATTTTTCAGCCCTTTGCACTCCCTTGTCGCTGCATTTGCGACACGCCTGTTATTCTCGCTCAACGCTCTTAATTCTTTCAAAGGGTAAGCATATGTGACAATAAAATAATAATGGCGAGAAACTATATTGTGACGAATAAGTGGAAGGGGCGAATTATCTGCGTCTATAGCGACGCTTAGGACCTTACTTAACCCTTCAAACACTTCCAAGATAGTCCAGCGTGCAAGTCTTCCTTTAATTTGGTCGGTAGACTAAATTCGCTAAGACCCGGCACACAACGGGATCATGGGGAACGAAATTGTCGAAGAACTTGCTAGGCAATGATGAAAAGAGTCATTCGTAGGGCCCAGCATCACTATTGGAATATCCGCGTTCTTCCGTCGACGGTTGTGTCTCCCGACAGAACAACTGCACACGGCATAAATCTCCACTGTACAAGCTGAGCAAGTGCATGCTTCCGAACGTCAGCAAAAAATCCGCGGCCTTACTATTATCTCTAGACAGAAAATTCTGCAAACTAGTTGGCGTACAAATGGAATATTTCACCTTTGCTGAGCACTTACTAAGCCCGACCAGAGTAGTCTTAGGGATGGCACCCTATACGACGCCTGTTGAGAAGGTGAAGACACTTCTGAACACTTTCTCAATCAAGTGCCGCCCTTGCTTGTATCAGATGGCGGCTGTTTGTGTGGCTGCTGACGTGGTGGGATTTGAAAACTTAGGCTCTCTATGAAAAAACGCTTGCTGGTTTTCCTTGGGAAGACCAAGAAATTAGATTAGATTTCTGCCTGGTAGTACAATGGATCAGTTTTCGAGTCTGTGTGCTCCAGTGCTGTGTTTCCCAAACTCCAACAAAAAACAAAAAAAAAAATGTGATAACAAATGAATGTGTCTTTACTGTCAACGCATAAATGTGAGAGTCACGTACAACAAGTTCAGTAAAGACTGCAGATTCACGTCAATGCCAAAACTCACCCATCGAACCGACTTCCCAAGTGCCAAGTCCAGCTGATTCAATTGCGAGTGATATTCTCCGATCTTCTGCTCCTCTCCCAGTTGGAACTGTTTTATAAGAATGTTGGCTTTGCGCTCATTATCGTAAAAACGTACAGGCCCCTGCAACACAATTTACTCCAATATTATTTATAAATCAGGCGGATACGTGCTATGATATTTGAGAACTTACAGTGACCCCTTCGAAGCTGGTGTTGCGAAGAGCTGTCAGGAAGACGTTCTCCCAATCCTTTACCCGATAGTCGAATTCAGTCAGGAAATCCTCTCTGCGTTGGGCAACGTACTGAATCGCAAGAGCTGCTGCCCATATTCCATCGTACGTGTATCCATGGAATCTGGAGTACTCATTCCCCCTTAAGCTGTCGTATTCCGACAAGTATTCGTCAGCAGTCTGAAAGAAATCGCTTTCAACGGGAGCTTCGAAACTTTTGCCCTTCATGAACTCACGATTCCGGCGATGGTAATGTCCCCACTAGTCGACAACGGCAGCAGATCCACGAGAATAATCCCCTCCATGGCTGTGGTAATTTCCTCCACGGTGCAGTCTGTGTCCAGCGTTGAATTCCACCACTCTGTGGAGTAGGTAGCCATGATCAGCCACTGGTATGACCTGCCATACATTTCAAGCCTAAAATTAACAGAAAATAGTTCATTAGACGGCTTGATATGTCAACCTCTCTGGTGCCTTACTTATAAGCTTCGCAGAAGACCTTCCTGGCAAACTGTTCGTTGAAGTTGCCCAGAATGATCCGCACATCCTTCTCACGCAACTTGCGCAGTGACTCATTGACATCGTTGACGAAGCTCTGCGTTTCCACAACGTCGCATCCCATGGCGTCTAAGTCAGCGACCATATGGTTGTGGGGCAACGAGTATCTGGGCTCGTTCTGATAAATCGTTCCAACTCGTGTCCAATTGAATTCTTTGAGCAGAGCCAGACGCGGTGCGTTAAACGCGTTCTCAGACGGGACCACTCTGAAGAAGTTCGGGAAAGCGTCCTTTGTGAACATCGGATGCGTGTCGGCATAGGACAACTGTGTGAGGTGCCAGTGTTTGCTGGCCTTTGCTATGGGGTCCGTTACGTGCGTGCAAGCGGCACCGAAAAGCATCAGCTTGTGCGGACCGGAGTGCATCATGTCAAAGAAGGACTTAACTCCAACGGCGGCATTGCACTGAAATGGGAAGCATTAGATGACAATAAGTGACATTTGTGCTAACACTTACCTCCGTGTCGTTCCACCACATGTGCAGGCGATAATTAGTCAAAATCCTTGGATGTTCGTTCACGTGCGAGAGAGCGAGCTTCACGCTGGGCATAACACCTCGACCGGTGTCGGAGTTTTCCACGCCGTCGCCATAGGGAAAGAACCCAGCGATGTAAACGTCGGACCTCTTAACTGCACCCCACCCGAGCGAGACGTGGTTGAAGGCCACTATCGTGAGAACTGTTGCTATCCAAAATTTATTCATGTTTAGGTGTCTGTAAGATTTGTATAAAATTAAAGTTTGAAGATAATGTGATGTGTCTGGGATATGCAAAGAAATAAAAGGAATTTAGCTCCTGGTTAAATGTAAATTTATAGAAGAATGACTGTGGTGTTTGTCAAAAAGTGAAAAACGTGATCTCTGAGGCAGCTGGCCAGATACAGGTAAGTCGCCGATGGCAGAAGTTAAATCGTTTAAAATGTTTCACTTTAGAGCAATTAATACTCTGAATGTAGTACTAGGATCCAGGATAAAGACATTCTAGGAGCAGGATTGTCAAAAGGGGTAAACGGTAAACTTAAGTTCGTCAAGTAAGCTGACATCTGCAGCCTGCTTCACAGAAGCAAAATAGACGAGGGAGCTCTTTCAAACAATCCAGTTTTTCAAATAAACACACTCAATAAAAAAAGGTCGAGCTAAGGTACCCTACAATTAGCTTCTTTATTTACTTCTGAAGGACTGCTGAAGGAGGTGCGTGGACAAATGGGAAACATTTTAAAAAGTTTTGCAACTTGTCTGTACAGACCTGTATGTATGGGAACAATGGTGGCTACGCCAACTGCGTCACTGACGCGGAGAACGACAAGATTCTTTGTGAGTGCCCCATAATCGCTGTGTGGCTGAGGACAGGGTCGATGCTGGTGAAATGAGAAGAAAATGGGCGACCTGGAGAAACTCACGAATGTGTTTCTCATTCGTTGCTAGAAACATGGGAAAAGGCTGGAAACAATCAAGGCTCTAGCCGTCGTGATTGAGGGTGCTAAGGTATTCCTAGAGAAAGCAATGAATCTGACAAAGAGCAACAACGCCGAGAAAGATATTTCTACGAAGTGTATGTTTAAGAAACCGCAACGTGGCGAAAAACAGAAGTTTCTGTTCAAATGAAACTGAAAAGGCACGTTCATGAACAGATTGGACTTCTTCGATCGCGAAGTCAAAAGCCAGGTAAACAAGAACAAGTTCTGGAAACCCCAGGCGAAGACAACCAAAAAAGAGACAAAGGAGACCAATGAATCCGTTCAAGAGGAGAAACCACTACAGAAAGCCGAAGAAGGATAAGCGGATGAGCAAATAACGGATGAAGAGGTTTACAGTGCTGCCAAGTCAATTGACTTCCAACAACACCGACGTAATATTGCGACTTAATCACTTTTACCGCAATTTTAATAAGAAATGTTGTAATGAATAAGCTAGTTGCATTCATCCCCTTCAAAAATATACTAGCAATACTCGCCTCGCTTGGAATGCCAACCCATTGAAACTTAATACAAATATGGAATGCTCTTTTCGTGGAATCTGGAGTACTCATTCTCTCTTAAGCTTTCATATTCCGACAGGTATTCGTTAGCAGTCTGAAAGTAATCGCTTTAAACGGGAGCTTCGAAACTTTTGTCCTTCATGGGCAACGGCAGCAGATCCACGAGAATAATCCCCTCTATGGCTCTTTTCAGCAATACTCGCCTCGCTTGAAACGCCAACCAATTCAAATTTAAGCATACCTTTGGACGCACACTTAAGTTTAGAGACAAGTTATTCATGCGAATATGAAATGCTCTTTTCAGCTTAACTTTTCTCCTCATTACAATTTACTTACATTTAAAGCCAATGAGCTTCGGTACTTCTTCTCCCTCTATTCCTTTATACCTTCGACCCGTTCTGTGACTTAATCCTAGTCACTTTAACGACCCTTTAACGCATGGGAACTATAACAAAGAAGAACAATCCAACTCAGCTAAGGAAGTTGTAGATCATAGTGAGAATGTGGGCGAGCAAGAATGGCAAGCATTTATCAGGCAAACCGGTATGAAGTGAGCGTCAAGATACAAATGTCTCGATAGAGGACATTTGTTGTAAACGAGCCCTTATTTTTTTTTGTTTGTTTTCTATGACATCTGTGAAAAATATTTAGTATACATCAAGTCATTGAACAGACAACATCAAATTTTTTCATCGTGTTAAAAATGCCGAATTTTATACCAGAAAGTGATGATTTGCGGAAAGCATTAATTTTTTATTTTCATTTGAAGAAAAGTGCTGCAGAGTCCCATCGAATGCTTGTCGAGTCATATGGTGATCATGCTCTATCAGAAGCAACATGCAAAAGATGGATTCAACGGTTCAGAAATAATGATTTTGATGTGAGAAATGAAGAACGTGGAAGATCACCAAAAAAGTTTGAAGACGCCGAATCGTAAACGATATTGGATGGAGATGACACCTTGAGTCAAAAGCAAATGGCAGCAATGTTAAATGTTGCACAACAAACAATTGCTGACCATTCAAAAGCTATGGGAAAGATTCAAAAGTGTGGAAAATGGGTGCCACATGAATTGAATGAAAAACAGATGGAAAACCGAAAAAACACTTGTGAAATTTTGCTTCAGAGACACGAAAGAAAATCGGTTTGCATCGGATTGTTACTGGCGATGAAAAATGGATTTATTTTAAGAATCCTAAACGGAAAAAATCATGGGTTAATCTGGGACAACCATCAACATCGACTGAAAAACCAGATCGATTCGGCAAGAAGACAATGCTGTGGGTTTGGTGGGGCCAGAAAGGTGTGATGTACCACGAGCTCCTAAAACCTGGTGAAACCGTTAATACTGATCGCTACCGACAAAAAATGATCAATTTGAACAATGACCAGAATGGGCCAGAAGACACTGCAAGGTAATTTTGCTCCATGACAATGCACCTGAACACAAAGCAAAACCGGTTCAGGATACAATCAAAAAACTTGGCTGGGAGCAGCTATCCCACCCGCCGTATTCACCAAACTTGGCTCCTTCCGACTACCATTTGTTTTCATCGATACGACACGTATTGGCTGAGCAGCACTTACTACGAGGAGGTGGAAAATTGGGTGTCTGATTGGTTTGCTTTGAAAGACGAACAATTTTATTGGTGGTATTCACAAATTGCCAGCCAGGTGATCAAAATGTGTAGAAAACAATGGCCAATACATTGAATAAAATGTTTTTACTTTACTTTCCCACAAATAATAAGTGTTTTATTTTCATTACAATTTCATACTGGTATATGCGACTTACTGCAGACCGTTTAAGTTTTAGCTTCTTTCTTTCTCTACCCATCTCAAGACTCTATCCCAAATCCCTACTTTCCACTTCATCTTCTTCTTTAGTTTATATATACGAAAATAAAACCAAGTAAGGACAAGATCAGACTCAAGTGTCACTAGGAATAGAAATAGTATTCTATTTGTGTTGTAAATGCCTTCAAGCAAAAGGCAGCCACAAAGGACTGCTAATGTTGGAGTACAATACATTTAAAAGCAATCTTAAGCTAGACGGACGATCGCGCAATTTATTAACCATAAAGTGAATGAGAAACAGACGACCCACATAATTAATAACAATTGTATGGCGCGACAGTCCACAGGGGACCAGGGCCTAGCTTGCTCATCAACTACTTGTGTTGTGCTCGCAACTGTTCTCTCACAAGAAGAAGGGACCTACATTTTTTTGCCGACTCCGAACGGCTAAGTTTGAAAAGCTTTCTTAGACAGTTATTACTCTTTGAGTGCTGTTTGCAGCTCGAAAGCGGTGGCGCCGTGAAAATTTCGAGGTGTTCAGCCGGGAATCGAACCTAGACCCTTCGGCGTGTGAGAGTCGCACTCTACCCACTACGCCACGGTGACGAACAACATATATTCTCCTTAATTCCTGTTCAACGAACGAACTGGAAGTTTACAGTGGTATGTTACAACACAAATAATGTCTTGTAAGCTTAAAAGAGTTTCGTGCAAAAAATATAGCTAATTCAAAATTGGTCAGCCCTTTGTTTGACATTTCAATATCGGTAGAAAACCAGTATTTTAAACAAGACTTCTAGACGATTTTCGCAAGAGAACTGAGAACAATCCTAACGAATGTTTGCCATTATTTTGAAGTTACAAGTTAAATCATTGAAAAATTAATTTATTCAATTCACAAGATAGTTCAGAAATAGAGAAAACGTCAAGACATTGACAGATTCGTCTCCCAGGGCGCGTTCCCCTCTCCTAATGCCTGTATTTAAAAAGAATTTCTTCGGAAGATGTTTACCAACATATGAAGGTAGGTTACTTGTTATCTTTTGGCTCTCCTGCTACATATTCCCAGGGCCACAAAGGAAATATGTTCACTTTTAACTGGTTGATGTACGCACAAGCACACTTATCATCAAGGTGGGACGTAATCGATTTTTTCCTACACGTCCTTTGCACTGCGAAGCAAATATTTTAACTAACCTTCCTAAAACAAAATTTTAAATCTCTTTAAAACCAACAATATTTATTTGCATATCCTTACGAAAAAAGGATTAAGGAACACATTGAATTTTTTTCAAACTTAACATTTTTATAAAATATCAGTTATTGTTAAAAAAATATTTGTTAAGTGATTTTCTTAAAAAAGTTAAAATCTCAATCTTGCTTTGATTCTACTTATAAACAAAACATTTACAAATGTTAAAAATTCTCATTTTTGCCAAATATACAAATTCACTTAAAGCAAGTATTGATTTTTCTAGAACATATATCTACTTGCATTTTGAGTCTTTTCCATGTAAAAATCCGAGTTCTGTCGATGTTTCTTATGGTTTCCAGTATTTACTCGAGTTTTTTCTAGTGGCTGCCGGGATTTTTAGGCATTTTGCAAAAGGTTTTGAAACAATTAAGCACTTTAGGTACGCTGAGATACACAAACTTAACTGTTTCTGCAACCAAATCTCAAAGTATACTGATAAAAGATGAAAAATATTTCTGTATCCTTTTCAATTTTGAACGCATTTTGATTGTGAAGTTATGAATGAAAGGTGACAGTCTTTGACATGCGCCATGGTTGAATAGTTTTGAAAAACAATGTGTAGAAGGAATGTAAATAAAAACATTAATGAGTTCTTATCAGACATGACCTCAAATGACGGGGAGGCCATTTGGATTTTCTGACATTGAAAACAATCGGTATGGGGTGAAATTGCTCAACAAGTGGGAATTCTGTTGAGGCGCATGACACGCTGCTTTGGTTTCCTAATTGTTTCTGTATGAAGGTTAAGGTCGCTTAACGACGCGATAAGGGTAATAATTATTTTTAAAGATAGATTTTGATGGGGCAGAAATAACAGGGGTTATTTTTTAAGTTTTATGAGTCGAACAATTCGATTTGTTTATTCAAAATTATATCATTGCCTCTGATTTCTCTTAAATATTATGCATTCTTAGGTGATATGTCTGTACATAGAGATGCGTCAATATCAATTTATATTAGAGATTTCAAAAATCAATGTGATTCATTTCTTAGTAAGTATTTATTGTTTGCTAGCTTGGTTAATACTTTGATTGGTTATCTTTTGTTTTAAGACTCAATACTTGCTCACAGCAGCGCCATTTTTTTCTTAATTTCTGGGAACCACTTGCAGTTTGTTTTTATTTTTTATTTTTTTTTTTCAACGCAAGTGTATCTCAATTTTCATGTGAAAAAGAAAACAAACTCTTTCAGGAAACTTCTCAACTTTAAGCTGTGGGATTATTGTTTTGGTGAGAAAATCATATAAAATGGATTGTCCTTTTGCAGAAAAACTATTAACTTAGTGATATTTTAGTATCATCATCATTTTATTTATTTTCGTTGATTGTTTTTGCTTTTCGTAAACATTTTTAATTTTAATGTTTCCTTTATTTTTTCTTAATTCCTAAGTTTACAAACATAAATTCCAGTTTCCATGTTCCATAATGCAAGCTGTCCAAACATAGATTTGCATTTTAGGTTGTTTTACTTTTACGGTGAAGATCTTAATTCTTTTTTCATTTTCATATTTCTTATTGAGACTTAAAATTAAAGTTAAAAAAATAATTGCCTAGCACTCAAGGGATTGTTTATCTCTTAAGTGACTGGAATTAAGGCACACCAGAGGAAGAGAGACATTGGTTTTAAATGCCTGTGGATTGTAATAGGGGGGAAAATTGGGGTGGGAAGAGCATTCCATATTCGTTTGGTGCGGCTGAGAAAAGAGTCTCTAAACTTAACTGTGCGTCCGAAGGTGGGGTCAAGGGTGAACGGGTGAACATTCCTAGCAAGGCGGGTATTCCGGGTGAATTCTTGAAGGGGAGGAATGCAGTTGGCTAAATCGTTAGAGCATTTTTTTGTTGTTTCAGTTGTCATCTTTCTGGAAAATATAATTCTTTGAGGATAGCTCAAAAATCATTTGCTTCAATTGACCACGTAAATATATGTCGTCTTGATAATTTTTGTGGTAACATATGCCTCATCGCTACAGTCCGGAGTGGACCTAGGCCTCAACCAATATGCCTCTCCAGCCAGCACGATCTTTCGCCAGCTGTCTCCAGTTGCGCACTCCAAGTTGGTTGAGGTCCTTCTCCACTTGCGTGCGCCACTTTAGTCTAGGTCGTCCTCTGTTGCGTTGTCCCAATGACACGGATTCAAAGACTTTTCGGGCCGGAGCAGTGGTGTCCATACGCTCTACATGATCTAGCCATCTTAAGCGTTGTATTCGTAGACGCTTAACCAGGCGCATGTCGCTGCACAGCCCATAGAGTTCGTCATTAAATCTTCTCCTCCAGATGCCATCAACGCAAACAGGACCAAAAATCGTAAAAAAACTTTTCTCTCGAAGAGACTAAGGGCTTCCTCTTCCGCCTACCGTGTTTAATTCTTTATCAAATTTTGGAACAATGTCTAAAATGATTAGTTTAACTTGATTTAAGAGAAGAAGGCCTTAGTGAATGAACATACATAATTTACATAATTACTAAGTTCTGACAATTTAATAGCAAAAAAAGAAGAAGATGAAATTTTGGCTCTTTTTCAACAGGATGGGACATTTGAAAATGGAATAAAAGCACAGAGAAATATCTTTGACACACGATGAGTAAGTATAAGTGATTCATAACATATTAATATGCAGATTTAATCTTATTCATCAAATTGAATACAAACCTATTTAGAAAAAAATAATCTCAAAAATTTTAACTCTCCAACAATCATGATCGGAATTATTATTCAAATGGATCAAAAAATTGTGATTCAATCAGCTGACCTTCGCATTTACTGAGTCACAAGATTATTGAAATGTATGCCAAAATGAGGAACGCATTATAGAATGTAGCATCCTATGATGAATTGTTTAAAATATATTAAGATGGAATGTCTGGAAAAGGTATTGTTATTCAGAATATCAGAATATGAATTTTATCACAAGTCATTTGCATTCACGTATTTAGAGAAATGATAATAGTTTCGTAAAAACTAATCAAGCCTTCATCTCGCTTTCCGTTGCGCTAATTGTATACACTGTTGCACTCTTCAAGCTATTCTATTTGCTTAGTAGCATATTTTAAGCTTAGGAGTCTTGTATTTGCTGAGTACCGTTAGGATCCACCTTAGAAAGGTCGCGATTCTTGTGTAGATGGAGGGTGGAAAGCCGAAGCATGCCTGCCCATTCGATATAATCCCAACAGCAAACTGTTGATAGCCTACAGTCGCAATCAAAGGTCCACCGGAGTCACCCTTACAACAAAAACCACAATTAGAGACATTCAACAACAACTAGCGTCACTCACTTGACAAGTGTCTTGACGGCCCAACGGGTCCCCAGCACACAAATGTGAATCCATCAGTCCGTAGGGGAACTTTCGCTTTCGCTGGTGGTACACTGCACACAATTTAACAGTAACTGCGACCAAATTCACCTTTTGCAGAATCGTTGTGCGGTTGCCAGCTAAAAAAATAAATTTTTGATAGAACAGCGAACACACTTCTAGTTGTAGTCATTTTAACCGAAAGTGGTAGCACCGTACCCGATGGCAGTCACCCGATTGGTGTTTAGTTTGTTTCTCGCCCATAAGCACACTGGACTTTTTCTAAAAGTGTAAATGCCTCATAGAGCGTAGAAAGAAGAAACGTGTGAAAAGAATACCTTGAGGGCCTGGACAGCAGCAGAAGCGCTATGTCGTTATATGCCTGCGTCTCGTCGTATTGCGGATGGATGAAGTAGTCCATCACTGTATGATCCTCGTTGTATGAGCTATTTAAATAGTTTCCACCAATTTTTATCACATTCGGAAGTTCTCTGCGGGAGAGATATTCAATCTGCGACAAGTCAAAGGAGAATATTCCAGCCGTACAAACCCTTCGAAAAACACGCAATGAGCAGCGGTAAGCACAAACCTCATGGAAATCAGCATTCCACCACAAAGGTAATCTATATCGTCGCTGTCGTCCTTCTGCCAGCCGAGAGCTGTCTGGATTCGTACATGAAAAATATGAGATCACTGTGTGGAAGGGAAAAATTCCTTCGACCGTACCATGAACGGAAACTCATCGCGTCTACTTGACACGCCAAACGTCGCGGACTCCGGATGTACTTCGCCATCGTATTGCGTAAATATGTCAAAACTCGACACAAAACTGCAACAAAGTGAAAATGTGAAAATAAGTTGTATTTTCATTTTTCACAAACTGCCACTGCCACCCGACTGTGTCAGGTCTTCTTCGCGGATGTTATGAATCTAATCTGGTTCGCAAATATATTTATCTGTCGTCAGAGATTTGCTGAGGAGCGATTGGTTCTAACCGCGCCAACATATGACTGTGTTGAATAATGTTTCACACAAAAAGGTAAATTCTAATTTGCATAAAAACTGAATTTTTAAGCTCTAAGCAACGATTTGCATTGTTTTGCAATGGTTGGGAAATGGGAACACACTATGTGGGCCCATGTTGCCAGTAGAACGAACCTGCTGCTCAAAATGAATGCCGGTTGGAAGCAGTTTGGAGTGTCTTAGAATTTTAGCCGTCTTGCCGGTGAGCAACGGAGAAGGATATAGATCATCCAGCAAGAAATGTGTAGGTCGGATGAACCACATTTGTGAATTCCGCTAAAAGCGTTTTCGTTTTAAACTGCCAAGGTAAGAAATTTCCCATCACAGAGAAGAGCGGGACTTAAAAGGTCGATCACATTGCTATTAATAAATAAATATGTAAGCTTTTGCTACCTGCACGGGCAGGTATATTTTCTGAGTCTTTCGGCCTCAATAGATGTATTCAAGGTATGCAAAGCAGTCTATTCCATTCTAGACAAAGTTTCAGAGTGGATTCACTCTTACTTCATTGTTTTTTAAGAAGGACTATGAAAAAACGTTGCGATGTACTCGTTTTTAATTGCTCTGTTTGGTCTTGGAATCAAAAGAAATGATGATGTAAGCCAACACGAATTGGAAAGAGTTTTGCAGGGAACAAATTAATATTTTGCAACATTTTTAATAAATATTTTTACCTTAAATTTTCATAATAGGGAACTAAATGCGTGTGTTGCGGCGAAAGCTACGGTATGGTTCCCGAGTTTAGCTAAAATAAGAACGTTCCCAGTTTCGACGGCTCCACATACACAAGAAAACAAAAATAAATATTAAGTTTAAACGTAAATATTTCAGTAATTATAGAATACATGGTGTAAGTTCATTGAGTTGAGTTCATTACTTTTTTTTATTTTTTACATTAAAAAGAGTATTAGATAATTATCCTCTGAAGATGACAGCATCCCCTGTCGAAACGTCGGGACAAGACAAATGACATAAACATGTTTCATTTGCTCCCTTATGACCAAAAGAGCAGACAAGGAATTAGATTTTTCAACTACAAAGTATTATGACTTGGTCAACTTCATAACAAATATTTTATACATAAGGCATTCTGCTAACTAATGAGCTTTAATACTTCATCTCATTTCCATGAAAAATTAAAAAAAAATTATCCTAAAAACTAACAAAAAATACAGACACACAAGTCTGCGTACAGATCTTTAAAAATAGAAAAAACATTTTTGTATGTTTCCTAATAGCTTTTTGGATAACCATTTCTCTGTAATATCTCTCTTAGGCGTCAAGGCATGGAATCGAATAATTTGTTTGTATCATCGACTGTTATTTTCCCCCATTCCTCCACTGTTATGTTCTTAAGCATGTTTTTGGAGGTAATGGCAACTCTACGAATTCTGCGTACAAGCAAATTTGGTTGGGAGGTGTCCGCAAAGGTTATACAGCATCGAAAGCCTTACATTGTGCCAGGTATGTTTCGGATCATTATCTTGTAGAAACCAGATATCTTCTTCTGGCCTCAACTGCTGAGCACTTTCCAGTAAATTATCTTTTAAAATCAACATATACATAACCCATTTAGTCTATTATGGATTCAATAAATATAAGTTTCCCACGCCGTTAGCGGTTTTACATCCCCAAACTATAATTCCTCTTCCAACATGCTTTACTGTTTATACAAAATTCTGCTTTTCAAAAGCTGTGCCCTTTTTATTCTTCATACTAGCTTTTCATCATTTATTCCAAAGATGCAAAATTTGCTCTCATCATATGCAAAATTCGTGCTTTCTGTTTATTGATATCTGAAACGTGGTTTCCTACGATCTACTTGACTATGACATTACACTCATCAAACTTATTTTTCTTTATTTTACAAAGACTCATTCATAAGTACTTATTTTGCCAAAATACCAGAAAATAATAAAATAAACATTTAGAATCCAAACACGCATGCGCAGCTAACGGTTTTCTCATTAGATGCAGCTGCAAAGAGTTTGTACGTATACTATTTTGTGCGTTTTTTTTTGTTCTTCAGAAAAATATGTTCACAGCTCTGGAAAGTTAACGAAATATAAAAATGTATTCGTAAGAACAATGTATAAAATAAAATAACAATCATCTCGATACATGCTATAATAGCTTAGATATTGTTTATGATTTTTTTTCCGCTGTAGGCTGACCATGCGGCCAAGTGTTTGGTAGTTTGCTGGAAGACTGAAAAGTGACCAAAGATATAATAATTATAATTGTATGGCGCGACAGTCCACAGGAGGATCAGGGCCTAGCTTGCTCATCAACTACTTGTGTTGCGCACGCAACTGTTCCTCCACGAGTAGAAGGAACGTATAGTTTTTTACCTACTCCGAACGGGGCAGTTTGAGAAGCCATTTCTTAGACAGTTATTACTCTTTTAGTTTCGTCAGGAGCTCGAAAGAGGTAGTGCCGTAAAAATTCAAAAAAATTCGTGTTGAGCCGGGAATCGAAGCAAAGCCTTCGGCGTGTGAGCGTCGCACTCTACCCACTACGCCTCGGCGGCCAAAGAAAGTTTATCTCAAAACTGCCGTCAAAGGCAACATTAAATTGTGAGTCGCATTGCCCAAAACAAAGAATAACAGGACGTCCAACCCAAGAGTGTTGCAATTACCTACAAATTTTGAATGCCTTCAATGTTAAGGGTGAACCTGGTCCTCAACCAAAATGGCTTCAGCATCGCCATTTACACATACTTTTTTACTTATTCACGCCATCTTTTATAATTTTTATTTCCATTGCATTGTCCTAATGGCTTTGTTATGAATACTCGACTTACTCAGTTTCTAAGACTCCAACAGTGTCACTCCGTCCACGGGCAATGGGCGTAGTAACTACAGAAGAAGAGAAGAACTTACTCTTTTTTAGCAATTCCTCTGCTCGAATTCCGAATATTCTCGAATAAGAATTGTTTCTTTGCCGTGTTGCTGAGATCTCTAGTCGGATAACTTTGCCGGGTTAATGAATCTATTGTCGGAATACTTTGAATTTTTATTTTTATTTTTATTTCACTCAGTTTTAATATTCAGTTTGACAGTTAACTTTATTTAGGTCCGTTCCAATTGCTCTGAATTGCTATGAATAATAATAATAATTGTTGGCGCTACAGTCCAAAGGGGGACCAGGGCCTATCTTGCTCATCAACTACTCGTGTTGTGAGCGCTACTGTTCTCTCACGAGTAGAAGGGACCTACAGTTTTTTGCCGACTCCGAACGGCGAAATTTGAGAAGCTTTCTTAGACATTTATTACTCTTTGAATGTTGTCAGCAACTCGAACGAGGTGGTGCCGTGAAAAATTCGAAAAATGTGTTTTGAACTGGGAGTCGAACCTAGACCCTTCGGCGTGTGAGCGTCGCATTCTACCCACTACGCCACGACGACCACTTGCAGCTATGCAAGAATTGCTATGAATGCCTACGAATTTCTCCGAAGAACTCACAAAAGGCGTTCCGTTTGCTGATGTTTTCGTAAGAGAGAGAGCTCATAGGAGAGTAAAATATTTCCCCTCCCTTCGAGTTTCTGCCGAAAAAAAATCTGTGGGCAGCAGAGGGTTCTCAAATCGAAAATAAAAAAACCTCTGACATTTAATATACTCGTAAAATACTTGCCAGTACCCACTACTATTTCACTGCTCGCAACTGTATATAAGCCATCTTTTGTAAAAATGTTCTCCATTGTGCTGTCATAATGGCTTTGTTATGAGTACTCGACTTACTTTCTTTCTAAGATTCTAACTGCGCAAACAAGCAAAAAATTGTACATAAAACATTTCTCTCGAAAAGTTGAAATACTTTTTCATTCCCTTTCAACATCGCCCAGGATTTTCTGCGCTGTAGAGCAGAGCAAGGTATTGTTCAAGGCCAGCTTCTGCTTTTTCTAAATGCCTTTACTACATAATCGCCTCTTGAGTTTAAAGAAATGATAATTAGCAAGAATGACTAAACGCTTGATTTCATTGCTGCTTTTGCTACAATTTGCGATGAAGGCGACGTTGATAATACCCTTGGCCATCTCAGAGTATTTTATGCCTTTGTGATGGTTTCGATGCAGTGAATTCTTCCTTGATGAGTAAAAAGGGTGTGTTTATCACCAAATCCATTTTATCCCCTTCGGTTCCAATGCCTTCACAGCTTGCTGTGTTCAATACCATAAACGTGAGCAAATACCTTTAGGGACTTAAAAAAAGCGTGTCTGGACTTGAGTTGTAGGTTTCTGTACGATCTTAAAAAAAACGACATGAGAAAATTGAGAAGACAGCGCGTCCGTTTCTCTGAGTTTCTTTTGAAAAGGCGTTATTTTTTTGCTCGTCATTTTGTCAGCTCGTCACTTTGTCTAAAAGAATTTGCACACCTGATCCAAGGATGCATACGCTTCCATGTCAAACACGTCATGAAGTATGTTACAATCAAATGTTAAAATGACATATTGTAATTGTTCTTTAACGGTGTTCTTAATGAATAGCTCTCAATCAAATGTTAAAATAATATATTGCAATTGTCCCTTAACGGTCTTTTTAATGAACAGCTCTACGAAAAGCGGTAAAACCAGTAAAACATATTGCTTTGTCTTGTTGTTTAATTATCAAACAATCCATTTGGAACTAAATGCATGTACCCAAAAGACCCCAACCACATCCCGCCAAGTGTACTCCAGTTATTCAAGCGCTCTTTTCATTTTTCTAAATTCACCGATTATATCATTACCTACTTCTACTGGCGCTTCTCTGTATCAGAATCGACCCACTTGTTTTTATAACTTATTGTAACTGGCTTGTGCCGAAAAGTTTTGCAATCCAAAGGCACTCCTCCAGCTGTAGCTGATTTCATTGAACTTTTAGCTAAACGAAAAAACTGACTGATTTTGAATTCAAATTAAATTATATTTGCATATGGCATACAAAGGTCGACGCAACAAAATAATGGTTTTCATTGGGAAACAGCTTCGGAACAGAAATGTTATCCCGTTTTGCACAAACATACACTCATAACTGGTTTCGTGGGAATTCGTTTTTTTTAATATGTTCTATTAATTCTATTTGGGTTTTTTTTTAAACATAGTGGAGAAAAGGACTGCAATTTATCTCTATATCAATGTAATATGTCTGTGAATATTTCCAGATGACATGAAACGATACACACCACTTGGCAGCCATTATTTATCAATAAACGATATCGTTCATACACGAGGAAGTCTTCTGGTTCCAGCAACAATTTATAAGTTTAATTCTCTAATAAATCGTTTCATCCTGAAGATGAACTTGCGAACAAGTCAACACGTGTGCTGCTGAATAATTGCCTTGTCGTGTGGTTGAAAATTCCAATAAATTTACCCATTAAACTGTGAAACACGGAGTGCA
This sequence comes from Eristalinus aeneus, assembly GCA_955652365.1. Taxonomy (NCBI): domain Eukaryota; kingdom Metazoa; phylum Arthropoda; class Insecta; order Diptera; family Syrphidae; genus Eristalinus; species Eristalinus aeneus. The sequence continues at coordinate 89,674,829 of OY019130.1, read as the reverse complement.
TGTGTATGTCGATAAACGTTCTAAAAATTCAGAAGCTTGATTATTTCAAATGAATGAAAATGAGCCGTTAAACAGCGGACTTAACTGAACATAAACACTTATTAACGACCGCTGAAACTTGAATTTGATGCTGTGCAATAAACATTTTATTTCCGGGTATAAAAAATTATAGATGATTATGGCATGGGCTTGAGGTGGTTAAATTTAGTATAATTTCCAGTTTTCTTCGGGGTACGCTTTTCAAAAGCGTTTAATTTTTTTTGTGAAAGATAATGAATGCAATGTTACCTGAATTTAACTCATGAAACCAAAGTTCTTTATTTTTTTTTCTGCATTCCTACGGAAACTTATACAAGTAGGTTTGGGCCGTGGGTAAAGTGCGACGTTTACTCCCCAAAGATTACAGGATTGATTCCTGAACTGAACACTTTTCATTTTCAGTGCACAATTCCTTTCTTCGTTTATGCTCTTCATAGTTTACAGTCGGCAAAAAACTGAAAGTCCCATCTACTCGTAGATGCGCCGTAGATGCTAAAGAGGCTTAACCTTAAACCTACATCTAATTTTCTTTCACCCAAAAGTACGAAACAATAATCAACTAAGAGAAATCCAAAACCAAAAAAAATCTGATATCTACACAATGGAGTCTGATTCTGCAGTTAATCAAAATAATTAACCAATCCTTTCTATTCGCACAAAAGCCGATTGAAACTTTGAAAGAAATGATTAAATGATTTAGCAAAGCCAAAAGTTTTTTGCCCAAACGTTAACCACTGATTGTTTCAAAAGCTACAAAAAAGCTTTTTTCAATTTATTTATGTATAATTAAATTCGGGTTGTTAAAGCGTGAAAGGTACATATTTCAGCAGGCATTAGGTCAAAGATGATGTACATACGGATATGTTCATTGAACCTTATCCTAAGAGCAGTCCTTGTTCAAATGTATTGCTTTTATCGGGGCCGGTTTTATTGTTTTTGCGACGCGGTTTTGCATTTTTTTATGGAGTACATTATTCTTAAAATTCACAACGTTACGGTAGGTTGAACATCTGTGCTTGTATTAAATAGAACATCTTCTCTCATTAACCCAGTCGCCCACTTGCTGAGCCGCTACAGAAGATGTGTTATTTTTATTAAATCCTCCAGAAATTAAAGTGACAAACACGTCCGACAACTTAGTCTTGCTCAAAACGTATGCGATCAAATCGTAAGTGGACTTCAGTGAAATTTTTAAAAATGAAAGGCCTTGTATCTTCAGCAGTGCTCATCATACTGTCCTGTTTTCCTGAGCGTGTCCATCCAACAGCCATCGTTAATGGCACGCCTGTTGGCAGAAATGAATTTCCGTTCATGGTATGTGGTGGGTGGTTATACAATATTTAACATCGATTTTAACGGTTACATATCGAAGGCTGCTCTTGGATGGAGAAACAACTTGACCGGTGTTGGGGACTTTCTCTGTGGAGGTGCATTAATCGCGCCGCGTTTAGTCATCACAGCGGCACATTGCGTTTTCTTTGAAGGGTTTATTCACGATATAATTATTTTGGAAAACTGATTATTGAAAATGTATTTTTAAGGAGGATCCCAGATGTTGTAAAAATTGGGGGGCATCCCCTTACTAGCGGGCATAACGAAAATCACACAATTCAGAGTGTATTTATTCATCCGGACTACAATCCACCGCAAGTTTATAACGACCTTGCAATTTTGCAACTCTCGTCGACGTCGAAGTAAGTAATCGCATCATTTTCGCGTTAATTTACACTTATTGGTTGGATCTAAATTTTAGAAAACGGGTTGCTGTTTGGTGGAGCGATGCTGAGGTGTCTGGTAGTGCTACTGCCATTGGGTACGGAACCACGGAGTTTGGTACATGTTGCGATTGCTCTATCAAACCGAAATTTTAATGCTGCTACTTGTGCCTTGCAGCTGGAAGGAAAAGTGAATATCTTCAAAAGGTGGATCTTATGATTGTGCCAAATGAAAATTGTCAGCAGTACTTCAAACGAAGAAGGAGAGTTAAACTTGGCATTCAGCCCTCACACATTTGCGCAGGAGATTCTGAAGGACAACGGGACACTTGTCAGGTAAATATGCACATTCTTGCATCTAAGAAAAGGAAGGGCAAGCTTGACAGACACATTCGATTCAGAATTCCGTCAATTCGATTCCCGACTGCGCATTTTTTATTGCACTAATTCTTGCTGAGTTGCCGTCGTGGCATAGTGGGTAGAGCGCGACACTCACACGCCGAAGAGTCTAAGTTCGATTCGATCCCGGCTGAACACCTCGAATTTTTCAAGGCACCACCTCTTTCGAGCTGCTGACAACACTCAAAGAGTAATAACTGTCTAAGAAAGCTTCTTAAAACTTCGCCGTTCGGAGTCGGCAAAAAACTGTAGGTCTCTTCTACTCGTGAGAGAACAGTAGCGCACACAACACGAGTAGTTGATGAGCAAGCTAGGTCCTGGTTCCCCTTTGGACTGTAGCGCCAACAATTATTATTATAATTCTTGCTGACAAAACTCAAAGGGTAGGAGTTTATGTTCGGTTGTAGTTCGAAAGCAGTACTCACAACACCAGTATTTGCTTAAGAAGCTACGTCCTGGCCCGCTTGAAGATTGTAGTGTTAAAAATAGTGTTTTATAAATTTCAAAAGGATGTCCGAAAGAATCAAAAGCTTTAATCTGGCTAGCCTTTCAAATTGCTATTTATTAAATGATAATCAATCGTATCATGAATTCAATTTTCTTTTTGTGAAAATTTTCACCAGCATATGGTAGAGCATAGTATACGTTCGGCGAAGTTACTTCAAACAATACCTTCTAAATATCTCCAAATGTTTTAAAGTTTGTTACTCTTGGGCATGAGCATTTAAACAAATTTAAATTGTGTTTGCCTGATTTCTATTTTCTTGAGTAAAAAGGTGGTTTCGTTTACTTTCTTTTATTTCTTTTAATTCTTATGAGTGAATTACATTCGACTAAATACACTATCTGTTTACCTGCTGAAACAATCGTCTGATGCGTTCAACCCAACAAATGATGAAATTTGTTTGAATTTTAACTGCGCACAACAAGAAACAATTACTTCTTGTTATTTTTTCGCAAAACAAAAGTTTCATTCAAACAGCAGTTGTTTGCCTAAACGCCTTAAAAAGTAGCAAAAAGTCTGAGTTAACTCCACACAGCTGCCGTTTACCGTTATGTTTACTGCAGATGAACAGTTATTGTGTTTGGTCAGAGTGTACTGAAAAGTGTGGAAATATTTTCTTGTGATACTGATATTTTTTTTGAACATGGGAAAGAATAGAATAGAAACAAACGTTGAAAACCAAAAAGCTCGGACACCTCTCTTCAAAACTTTCAAAAGCACTTATCTGGCTTAAAAATGCATTAAAAAAAAGGAAATAAATATGTGTTAACAGCTATATTATTTCTTAATTGAAGACAAAAAACAAAATAAACAAGTCTTGACTACATTTCAAAATCAATTAGGAGCGTAATTGTAATTGAATGCCAAAAAAGAACTGAACAGTTGAGAGTTTAATTCAATAATTTTTAAAATCTACTCGAAAAAGACAAAATTAGTATTTGGTTTGCAGATCTTTATTGCGTTGAACAGCTTTTAATCTGCAGGGCATAAATCAAATAAGTTTTTGACATATTAAGGGATCAATTATGGATCACTTATCCTTGAGTAGGGTAAAGGCACTAGTATCCGGACACAATTTCGTTTATTTCAGAGTAACAAGAAAAATATGTAAAATGAATAACAAAGATCATCTTAATGGTGACCAGTTATACATTACAATCACACATGCCAAGTTTTAGGTCAATCAACAGCATATTGTTAGAGTAAGGATCCAGTTCAGAGTCGAAAGTCCGTGGGTGCGTCTGTAAAAAAATAGTGGTGGTATTTGCAAAAAGTAAGTGCCAATGCTTTTATTTATTAACATATAAATACAAACTGTAGGCCATGGCCACTTAATTTACTAGTTTATTGGATTAATGAAAGGACATTTTTATTTTCAATCAATTTGTGTATAAATTCAGTGTCCGGGTACTAAAATCTCAATTTAGTATAGTTATTAGTTTCCGGACAGACTGTGACTGGCAATCAAGAAATTTAGGTCAGCCTCTTACCAAACGAACATTCTGTCTCCTTTGGAATGAAGCAATTTTTTAAAAACAAGAATATGGTGGCTACAATACGAAATGGTTTTCAAAGATGTGGACTGTATCCAATGGACCCATCGGCTGTAGATTGCTCAAAGTGCGTTAAAAACAATTGTGTAAATTTGATCGCAGAATCTCGCCAACGAACAGTCAGTGGACAGCATTTTCAGATACGAATGTTGCCTTTTATATTTCGGGATTGGGCAACCCTAGTGTTTCAATCTGGCAACTGCCACCTCTATCGTAAAATTTGACATTTTTGAGGTTATACGTACTCAGAACGTGTTGACATAAGAGAGCTATTTGTGTTGTTTACAGTAACTTAAAAAATTCATCTCGACAAAAAAAATTGAATTAAATCGTTAACATTTTTATGCGATTTTTTTACAACTTTCGACGTGGATAAACTCAACTACAGTGCATCGATGAACTCAATTTAATTTTTGGCGATGAAGCCCCATCAAGGGCCAGTGCTTATCGATGGTATAGTGAATTCAACCGGGGTCGAAGTTCACTCCAAGACGAATTTCGTGAAGGTCGTCCAAAATCAGTTGTTGCTCGGAAAACCATTGATGCTGTGCGCCAACTGATATTGCAAGGACCTCATGCGATCTATCGTGAGATTGAGACAACCTTAGGCAATGATCCAGCATACATTCAGTATAGCATGAACATTTGACCTTTAAAAAAAAAATTGTTCACGTTGGATCCCACACAATTAGTCAATCGCTCAAAAAAAGGTCGAAAGAAATGCTCCAAAAATACTATCGCGGTGCTTCGAAACACGTCTATGACATCGTGACAGGTGATGAATCGTAGGTTTACGCGTATGAGCCTAAAAATAAACAGCAGTTGACTGTATGGGTTTTTCAAATTGAGCCAAATCAAAAGTTACTCGCGCACGAAGCACTTCCAAGCAAATGATCGGACAACAGTCAATTCTGAGTGGTACATAACCAATTCATTGCCAGTTGTCTTCCAAGAAATCAGGAAAACCAACCGCCGAAAACGGATCGGTCTTCACCACAACAATGCGAGCTCTCACACATCGCCTCAAACAACTGCATTTTTGAGAACTCAAAACAACGATTTGATCATCCGCCATATAGTCCTGACTTGCCTCCGAATGACTTCTTTTTATTCCCGTATGTAAAAAAAAATGAGAGGTTAACGTTTTTCGGCATCTGAAGAAGCGGTCGATGCGTTCAGAATGCATGTTTTGGAGATACCTCAATCAGAGTGGCAAAAGTGCTTCGACAATTGGTTCAAACGCATGCAAAAGTGTATTGATCCTAATTTCTTATTTTCGATGATTAATATTTGTTTTTGTTCTCTAATCCCAAAACATAAAAGGCAAACCTTGTATCGAGTTTAAGGACCACGGCAAATGTTATAAAGGCACTTTCAAGTCAGTTAGAAGATGTTGGTGTTGGCAAACATCTCCTAGTCGATCGTTAGCAATTTCAACACACTTATTTTATCTAGGCTAGAAACACTAAAGAGAAATACCCCAGACACCAAATTTTTCGTCCGGGCACTAGTCCAAATTGAACATTTTCAATTTTTTGTTAATAACAATTGCCATATTTCTAATTAACAAGTTATGGGCAAACTTCCTTGTTTATAGTTACCCTATCATTAAAAATTTGTCAAAACATTTGCGATAGAGCTAAAAGCAAGAAAATTGTTCGACATGAAAAAATGTTAACTGTCCGGATACTAGTGCCTTTACCCTACGAGTTTCAACTATTTTTCATTTTTCATTGTGTATTTTTTTAATTTGTTCTTTAAGTATGTCTATAGATGTTCAATTAAATTTATGTCTGATGATTGTAGGAGAGTTTTCGGCACATGCGGGCAGTTGTACAGCAAACACATTATTACATTGTGGGCCTTATGCTTGAGATCGTTGCCTTGGTAAAAGTAAGAACTAATAGATTTTGTTTTGATATTGTTTGGCCCATAATTCCATTAATTATATGCAATTGAGAGGGACCAGAAGCCGACATGCAACACCAAACTATCACCACCAACGTGTTTTACAGCGGCTTTTAGGTTCGATTCCTTTAATTCTTCATTCGGTTTTCGCCACACGCAAGATTGACCATTTTATCTAAAAATGTTAAATTTGCTCTCGAGTTTTAGGAACCTTTCATCTTTTAATTTTTATTTTTTTTAATGATTTAAAATTATTGATGTATGGTTTCCTACGAGCTACACTTCCATGGAAATTTTTCTCCCGCGAAACGAGTCTGGTTTCCGCGTGAACGTTTTATTAAAGCTTTGCGATACTTTGGCTTCTACTTTTGGAACGGGTAACCAATTGTTTTTAATTGGCTGCACAATCTATTAGTTGTGTTCCAGTACTTTCTATACCAAAATTTGAAGTCTGTCATCTGTTAAGTAGTGGGGGTAAATCTCTCTCAGAAGAAGTACGAAAACGCATCTAAAATTTGAGGCACATACACAGAAATAATTCGACAATGCTCACATATCTCTGTACGGAGACCAATTAAGGCAGAAAACCAATAACCTACCCACACAAATTTATTGTGTTAAAATGGGCAGGGCGGGGAAATATTTTACTCTTTCTCGAGAGCGCTCATTTGACGTAAGACCCATTTTTTCGGCGTACAGGAACGGACATTCTGTTGGTTTGTATTGTGTTCTACTGTTGTGTGTTGTTTTTTCGGGTACAGGAATACACCTATTGTTCGTCAGACTTAGTAAATATCTTTGCCCTACCAGATTTGGGACTATTCTCAACAAGTTTTCTTTCTGCGAATCTTTTTATTATGTCATGCACTGTAGAGTATGAACCGAACCGAACCGATTTTTCATTTTTATTATATTTTATAAAAAGTTTTCTAACTTCTAAAGATGTCTGTCCACATTGCCTTCTTATTTTTGTTTAAGGATATTTATTTTAAAAAAAGGAAATAATAGAAAAGAAATAAGTGGTGATTAGCAAAACCTTACACATAAAACACATTTTGAAGACCATTCACAAAAAATTAAATTTTGCTTATTCTTAATAGAGCTGAATTCATGGGAGTTGTTATTTTATTAATACTTGCAGATACAGTAGTATTCTAGTATAAGCCTTAACACTTGCTTTTTTAATTTGTCAGTAGCTGCATGTATTGGTAATTTTTGTTTTATTTGATTTCTCTTTTATTTTCAGGGAGACTCAGGTGGTCCATTGCTTCAACATCATAAATATGTCGTCGGAATAACCTCTGTGGGACAAGCGTGTTCAGGTGTGCCTCCGGCTATATACACCAGAGTTGCTTTTTTCAAGGAATGGATAAGGAAAGTGATTATTATTCAAAGCTAATAAAAATATTTTTTAAGACCAGTCGCAAACGTATGTTTTGTTTGCTACAATTGAATTCGAATACCCCATCAATGCGGAAACTTCTAGCAACATTTTGCTTAATGTAAATCGAGTATAAGGATATGAACAATAACACGAATTAAATACGAAAAAAAACTAAACAATTTCTGAATTTTTATTTTATATTTGATATCGTTACACCATTAGTCCAAATTTTAGCAAAAATTATCATGATGAACAGCCTGCAAAAAAATCACAAATCAACTTAAAGCCTAATGAAAGACAAGCAATACGATCACAGACCTCAGAAGCTGTTAGTCGACTCCTAGGATTGTAAATCACTAAGTTGGACACCAGATTTATTTCAATACTCCGTGTACAGCTGGGAAAAAGGTTGTCCCAATGCACTCCGATCGTATTTGGGAATCTTTAAATAGAGCAGTGCTTTTTCAATTGATTGGCGCTTTAATGGTTTTCTCACCGTATCTTATTGAAGTCTGGAAGCGAGTGCAACTCCGGCCATTCGCTCTGTCGTGGGGTACCAAGAGTTCTTATAACCAATGCTAATTGTTCAATATCTGTTGTCCCCTGGCATAAGCAATTTAAAAAAAGTCAAGAAATGTGAATTGTAAAGAAATTTCCCCACCGCAAAGAGAGGAACACCTCGAAGCATCTCCGCAATGACGCAGCCAGCAGCCCACATGTCAACTGGAGGACCATAATTTTGACTACCCCATAAAATCTCAGGAGCTCTATACCATCTTGTAGAGACTTGTGGTGAGTACAATTTACTTTCTTCCTCGGGGAAATGAAGACGAGCCAGCCCAAAATCGGCGATTTTCAAGACCTCATGTTCGCTGATCAACAAATTTGCTGGTTTGATGTCCTACTTGCACGTGTAACTCTAATTAATTTGAAGCTACGCACTTGTCAACTCTCTTTAATTTACCCTGTGCATGATGCCCATACCATGAAGGTATTCGATCCCTTTTAACATCATAAGCGAGAATTTTCTAACCTGTTGTCGACTTAATGGATTCAAGTCATTTTTTAGCTTGCTGTACAATGTCTCTGGCATAAAGTCAAGCACTAGAGAAAGCCCAATTAAATCGGGAAAGATGTCGTTTAGATTTAGAATCTGGAAAAGAGACGCGGGTTATACATACGTACACGTGCGTTAAGTTTGACTTACATATTCATGTTTACACATTTGAAGAACCTTTATCTCCCTTAACGTGTTCAAAGATATATTGCCAAATTTGTTCTTTAGAGCAACTTTTTTGATTGCAACAGTCTTGTTAAGATGGAGGTCAATTGCCTTGAAAACATACCCGTGGACCCCTTCACCGATTTTCTCTAAAATCTTATATCGACTAGGAGTGTATTCTTCCATTCAAAATTAATATTATTACAATTATAAAAACACAGATCTTCTAGTTAAATAGACCAAGCAAAATGTAGCACGTTGATTGAGTTCATTCATTGCATTTGTTGTGACAACGGTTGCTATGGAAATTTATCTAATGACCGAAGTTTGGTATATGCCTCCCGCCTTTTATTATTGGAAAGTTGATAAATATTAAGTTCACAGATTCGTGGTTACAAAAGCTTTCTGAATAAAACAAAACTTTTCAAAAATAAATTTATTAAAAGACATTGTAAGAATGCATGCGGCATAATATTTTTCATATAAACATTTCACTTTAACTTGTAACATCTCTGGCACAATTTTGTACGACAGATGGTATCGACGAGCGAGCCATCTGCAGGCAGCTGGTTATGTCAAATTTCAAAAACAAATTTTCTTACCTTGTTTGAATTTGTTTCCGTTTTAATTTGCATTTGTTTTAATTTATATTAATTTTTAATTAACTAGTTAATAATGGCTTTTTCAGAGTCATTCGGTTTAGGAAATAGTACATTTATGAATCTAGAAAGTGAAGTGAATAAAGTTCTTCAAGTGAATCCCAAAAAACCATCGAATCCCAATGGTATATCAAATGGAATGGACATTATTAATGAATCTCCCACCAATTCCAAAGCAAAACCAAATACTTCACGATCCCGTCATTATATTAGCAAATTGGGTGTTCAGAGAAGAAAACATTTTCGAAAAAGTAAATCGGATTCCACGCTGGGCGATAAACCCTCAAACACAAATCTAGATGGTATTACAAGAGGTGATAATTATTCGGAGTTTTTTAATAGTGAATTTAGTATAGAAATGGAACCAAGTAAAATCAGTAAACCAATCTCGTTTGTAAGCACTTCAAAAGTCGAGGCTGCTTTTGAGAGTATGGCTGATCAAAATTTTGATGTTGGTGATGATTTTGGTTTTGAGGAGAGTAAAATGTTTTCCGAAATGATTGGTGATATAAAGAAAGAGTTGAGTAGTAAAGGGGAGAGGGAATCGTTGAACGAACTAGATGTGCAGGTTTTCTCTGAGGATTTTCGAGATATTCTTAACAATAGCAGTCCAAAGAAGAATAATAGTAATAATGAAATTGGATTGACAAGCGAAGATTGGCAGGAATCTTTAAAACTGTCGGAGTTTCAAGAAAATGTGGAGAATGCGATCGATAGTACTCAAAGTTTGGAGGAAGCCGAGGAAGTCATAAATATCGATGACGGGACATTTATTTGTCCAGATAATAGTGGGAAAGAATTCGCTGACAAAACGATAAGCGAAAACAAAGAAGAATTGAGCAGAATTTTGCATGAGGAAGAGGACACAGCCAGGAATACTCACAATTTTTCTGCCATAGCAGCAAAAACTGCGACAACACCACCTGATCCAATTTCGTGCTCTACGTCAACAAAACCTGAAACAATTACGGGCACAGAACAGCTATACAAACTGAAACAAGATCTCGAGGATCTGAAAAGGATCTCAGCATGGAATCTCCCACTACCGGTCGTCAAAGAGTATGAGAAGAAAGGTATCCGTAAGATGTTTGATTGGCAAATTGAATGCCTTAGTAATCCAACGGTATGTGACACCTCCATAATTTAACACATTCTGAAGGAATTCTAACTTTTAGGTCTTTCCAGGTCCTCTTTGAACACAGTAATTTGGTTTATAGTGCCCCAACGTCTGCTGGTAAGACTCTCGTGAGCGAAATACTTCTTATCAAGACCATTTTGGAGAGAGGGAAAAAGGCGATCGTTATTCTTCCATTCATCTCAGTAGTAAGGGAGAAAATGTTCTACTTACAAGATCTTCTCATTCCATCTGGGTATCGGGTGGAAGGATTCTTCGGGGGTTACACACCGCCTGGAGGTTTCGAGAGCATTAATGTGGCCATCTGCACCATTGAAAAGGCAAATTCAATAGTAAACAAGCTTCTAGAACAGGGAAAGCTTGATGATATCGGAACAGTTGTGGTCGATGAAATTCACTTGATCTCAGATCCTGGACGCGGTTATATCCTGGAACTTCTTTTGGCCAAGGTCTTGTACATGTCAATGAAATATGCACTGCAGATTCAAATCATTACAATGTCCGCAACACTCGCAAACGTTGAACTCCTAAGAAACTGGCTCAAAGCAGAACTGTACATAACCAATTATCGCCCCGTGGCATTGCAGGAAATGATTAAAATCGGAACCAAAATTTTCGACAACAACTTACAGTTTGTCAGGGATATTGACACGAGTACATTTGCCGGAATCAATGACCAAGATCATGTGGCCCAGCTCTGCATTGAGACCATAGTGGAGGGTTGCTCCGTAGTGGTGTTCTGCCCTTCGAAAGATTGGTGCGAAAATCTTAGTGTTCAATTGGCAGCAGCTATCCACGCTATTGGAAAGAGCGGTTCTGATATCGGAAACAAACTTCGGGGGAATATTAAGCGGGATGCCATCGAAGAAGTAAAGAAGCAATTAAAAGACATTCCAACAGGTATGTACACAAAAAAAAGGGTCAAATGATCCATTACATGTTCTCGCGTAGGTCTTGACTCTGTCCTTGAGAAGACTATAAACTTTGCCTGTGCATTTCACCACGCTGGTTTGACAACAGAGGAGAGAGATATAATCGAAGCCTGCTTTAAAAGTGGAGCTTTGAGGGTGATTGTTGCAACTAGCACCTTAAGTTCTGGAGTTAATTTACCAGCTAGGCGGGTTATTATTCGATCTCCGTTGTTTGCTGGGAAACAAATGAGCTCTTTGACCTACAAACAGATGATCGGTCGGGCTGGTAGAACGGGAAAGGTACGTTAATGAAACGATTTGCAATCCGCATGTTTTGCTCTTTATTTCGAAACTACATGCTTAAGTTCGTTGTAATGTGTTTGTATTCTTTTAGGACACCATAGGCGAATCAATTCTCATATGTACGGAAAGTAACGCCAGAATCGGTAAAGATTTGGTCGGGGCGGCATTGAAGCCGATTAGTTCTTGTTTGGATATGGAAAACAGTGTAAGTATGCATTGAGTAGGATCTTCCTGGCTGACCCTAAACATTTTTTCATCAGACCCACCTTAAACGCGCCCTTCTTGAAGTGATCTCCTCAGGAGTTGCTACAACAAAAACTGATATTGAAAACTTCGTCAAATGCACTCTTCTCAACAGTCAGAAGGAGCTGAGTAAACAAAGCTTGCAAGAGGAGGAAAACAAAACCGAAAGTCAGAGTTTTATTTTTGACTCAATTGACTTTTTAATCGAGTATGAATTCATTCGGCTGCAAAGTAATGAAGAAAATAATGAGGTGAACTATGTGGCCACCCGTTTAGGAATGGCGTGTTTAGGTAAAGAAAGTTAACACAAGAAAAGTAGTATGTCGATAACTGACTTATGTATTTAGCGTCATCAATGCCACCAACAGATGGTCTAATCTTATTTTCTGAGCTGCAGAAGTCGCGTCGCTGCTTTGTTCTGGAGTCTGAACTACACGCCGTCTACTTAGTCACTCCTTACTCCGTTTGTTATCAGCTCAACGATCTCGACTGGCTTATGTATCTAGACCTGTGGGAAAAACTGTCGCCAGCGATGAAAAAAGTAGGTGAATTGGTTGGAGTTAAGGAGTCATTTTTGGTCCGAGCGATGCGGGGACAAACCAAACTGGACTACAAGCTCATGCAGGTCCACAAGAGGTATGTTGAGTATGAACAAAGGAGAATTTGTTTTTATTCAGGTGAACATTTTCTAGATTTTACACCGCGCTAGCACTGCAGGAGCTCGTCAATGAGACGCCAGTGAACACAGTGGCAGCGAAATACAAATGCACTCGTGGTATGCTTCAAAGTCTCCAACAGATGGCGTCAACATTTGCGGGTATTGTGACAGCATTTTGCAATTCGCTGAATTGGTCGACTTTGTCGCTGATTGTTGGACAGTTTAAGGAACGCCTCTTCTTTGGGGTGCATCGCGATTTGATTGACCTTATGCGCTTGCCGGACTTGAACTACAAGAGAGCTCGGGCGCTCTTTGACGCTGGAATCCAAAGCCTCATTGATCTAGCCAACTCAGATGCATTTACGGTCGAGAAGATTCTGCACAACAGCTTGAGTTTTGACACAGCCAAGAAGCTTGAAAATGAAAATGAGTACGAGACGAATCAAAGGAACAACATGAGAAACTTATACATAACTGGAAAAGTGGGACTAACCGTCAGTGAAGCCGCAAAGTTATTGATTGATGATGCACGACAGTTCGTGCAATATGAAATTGGAGTGGGGAATATTAATTGGAGTCAAAAGGAAAAGAGTACCGATTTGAGTTCAATTAAAGGGTCCTCTGACGGCGTTGCTCACAAAAGAATTTCGAATCTGAGCTTAAGCGAGTCTTCCCCGCCAAAAATCAAGAAAGTTGACGATAAAGTGGATGAATTAACTGAAAATAATGTTGACAAATTGTCATCGTCCAAAAATCAGGCAAACCAAATTCAGCGGAAGGACAGTCTCCAAAAAGAACGCAGAAATGCTATTAAAAAAGAAGATATCTGCCAAGAAAATTCCAATAATCTTGTGGTTACGAAGGAGAAATCAGTTTCGGTGTCTAAAGGCAGTACTCACTGCAAAAATAGCCCCGCAAGAAGAGCTGCTCAAGCAGACGTTCAAGCCAAAACACATCCCAAAGCTGAAACGAGAAAAGAATCTGAAATACGTCCAAAGGTAAAAACACCAAATACAGACATGCGCGTAACCGTTGAAAAGCCATCGGAAGCTTCAAAACAGTCATCTTCCAATGTTCATAGAGTCTTCCCTTCTACCGCGTTAAAGTCCCCTGAGAAGCGAGATCATGTTCCATCAAAGACAGACTTCTGTCAACCAAAGCATAAAGTCTTGGATTCCAAAACCACGATCCCCAAGAACGTGAGAAGAGATGATGAGAATGCAAACCATTTAAAGAAAATTAAAAATTCCAATCAAGGAGTTAGAGGCAACTTTGACAAAGAAAACAGACCACGACTACATCCTACAAGCAATGGTTCTGTTCCTATGGAGGAGCCCAAACGTACTCCTTCAGCTCATTTAGTAAGTAACGGAATAAAAGAGAAACAACTCGGGAAGCATCCACAGCAAAAAATGTCCCCAAAGATTTCAAACCCAAAAACACTCCGACGTAGCCCCAGAAATCATTTGCCAAGTTCCACCAGAATTGAAAGACAAACTAGTTCAAACAAACCTGAATCCGTTTCTGCCATCAACGATGATATTTTCATGGATGACTCCTCATTTGAGATGGACTCAGCAGTTGCAAATGCTGTGGGGAGTGCAAACAAAGAAGAGAAGCAATCAGAACCTCGAAAATCACTTAACAAGAGTTCTGACGAGATCGCTGCATCCCAAGAGATTACATTTCAGCCCAAGACTCAGAGTACACGTTTCCTTCGATCGTACAACACCCAAAGCACAGCAAGATCTTCACCAAAAAGGACACCGCTCTCAAAGAAAAGCAAGAGTAGATCTCCATCAGCACCACCAGGGAACCAAGAAGTTAACAGCAAGACTGCATCGATAGAAATTTCGGATATATCACTGGGAAACTCACTGATCCAAAACCCCATACAACTGAATTCGTCGCACATAATGAGCACATCCAAAGTCGAACCAGATGCCCTCTCGCTTAAATGTATAAACATTGTGGATATCTGTGGGAGTCAAATGCTGTTTAAGAACGCTATGAAAGAACTAACTGTAGCTGAAAAACTGGGATTCTCTGTAGCAGTTGAAAAGCAGGCCAGCAAACGAAAGCCGCTTATTGGAGCAAATTTGTTGATAAATCAGATTGGGGAAGATAATCAGAAAAATGAACCAGAAATAGACTTCACCATCAATGACACATCTTATGTGGCCGGCGTTGCAATGGTCATGAGTGAGAATAACGCCTTCTACTTGAACCTACAGTCGGAGAACACTGCAAAAGGGCTGACAAGAGAAACGAAAATCGCAGCCATACGTAAAATTGTTGCGAACGCTGATACAACACTGCAGATATTTGACTCCAAGGAACAGTTGAAGCTACTGCGCAAAGTAATTCCGGAGATTGATAACATTCACTGCAAGATAGAAGACCCGAAGGTCGCCAATTGGCTCTTGCAACCTGACAACAATTTAAGTCTCGTTAATATGGTAAGTTTCTTCTTTATCTTACTTCTTAAATGACATAGAGTAGGTGCTTCCTGACTAAAACGAAGGAAATGCAGACAAATTTATCTTTCGTCCTGGTTCTGCTATATTTTTTCTTTATGTTATTGACTCCTGTCTATACATTGGCGATTGGCAATACATAATAACAGTGTTAATTTACTCTCTGCAGGCTCAGCAATTTGCGCCGGAATGCAAAGCACTTGTAAAACTATCTGGCGGTGGTCGATCGCACGGCAGCATCGGCATGGATTCAACAAGTGCAATATTTGGCAAGATCCGATCGTCAATTGAAGCATGTGCCACAATGCATATACTGAAGGGACAAATTGAGAACTTAGAGCGCATCGGCAAGGGACAATTGCAGAAATTTTTCCTAGGTATGCCCAACATTTTACTTCAGTTAACAGATGCATTTTTCTAACTCGGAGTCTTCTCTAGACCTGGAGATGCCCCTTCAAATATCCTTGTGCAACATGGAGGTGTATGGCTTTCCAGCGAACGAGAACTCTTTAAGAGATCTTTATCAAAAAATGATGGAAGCTATGAAGAAGCTGGAGGGAAAAATTTACGAAGCCCATGGATCTCGATTTAATTTGGGATCAAGTTCAGCTGTTGCAAGAGTAAGTTTGAGGACGTTTGAGTGCAATTTTTGCCCAGAATTGACATTTCATTCAGGTGCTAGGACTGCATCGCAAAGCCAACGGGAGAGTGAGCACGTCAAGACAGATTTTGGAGAAAATTGATTCGCCCATTGCACAGATGATAATGGCATATAGAAAGCTAAGTTTTACCTGCTCTAACAATATCCAGCCTTTAATGCATACTGTGGTTGGTGACAGGTATGGATGACCTGTGGGCAAATTGATCGTCGAGTCTAATTATTTCTTTACAGGATTCGAGGTCAGAGTATAACACTGACGTCGACTGGTCGAATTTCAATGCATGAACCAAATTTGCAAAATGTTGCCAAGGATTTCGAAGTTTTAATTGGCAGTAAGTTTCGATGCAAAGACATGGACAAGTTCGTCAGGTTTTATTTTCTCTTTTCCAGCATCAGAGAAAATCAATATTTCCTGTCGGAGTGCGTTCTTTCCACCGAAGGGGCGCTATCTAGTCTCAGCTGACTTCTGCCAGCTGGAAATGAGAATTCTAGCTCATCTGTCACAGGTAAGATTTAGAATGCGGCAGTGAAGAGTTCCTTTTACACATTAACTTCAAAGGACAATCAACTTCTTCAAGTGATGAAGTCAGGAAAGGATGTCTTCACGGCAATAGCCGCCAAATGGAACAAAGTGCCCGAGGAGTCGGTCTCTGAACAGTTGCGAAACGGAACAAAGCAGATTTGTTACGGCATTGTATATGGCATGGGAATGAGGAGCTTGGCCGATTCGTTGAAATGCAGCGAGCAAGAAGCCATGACTGTTTCGGAACAGTTTCACGCTGCGTATCCAGGGATACGGTAAGCCCACACATTGTCCACACATAACTCAACTTATTTTGCCTATTCCTCAGCTTATATGCAGAAAAAATAATGAAATTCGCACGGCAACAGGGTTACATAGAGACGATCACTGGGCGGAGGCGATATTTGGAACACATCAACTCTGGGGAACAACAACTGAAGAGTAAGCTCAAATATTTCCATTGCTCACTAACAGCCGAAATCCATTTACATTTCAGATCAAGCGGAACGTCAAGCGATAAACTCAACGATTCAAGGATCAGCAGCCGACATTGCCAAAACAGCAATCCTTCGCATGGAGAAAAACATTGAAAAATATCGAGAGAAAATGGGACTCACAAAAAAATGCGTTCACTTGGTACTACACCTTCATGACGAATTGATCTTCGAAGTTCCCGAAGACAAAGCTAAGAAGGTTGCAAAAGTTCTTAGCATAACAATGGAGAACTGTGTGCGGTTAAGTATACCCCTTAAAGTTAAACTAAAAATCGGTAGATCTTGGGGTGAGTTGGAAGAAGTTAAAATTTAAAACAGAAATGCTTTGTTTTCAATCATTGCAACGAGACTGTATTTCTAGCCATTTGTTGACATTTGTACAAATAAAATTGATAATCATTACATAAACTGGGATGCTATTTGTGAAGAGTCATGTTGACTCTACAAGCCTTCTTTCTTTGCCCATTCGGTCCATGATCCTTTGTAGGGCTTAGCACTGGAAAAAAATTGAAATTAAATATGCTTGTTATTCAGTGCTGAATTGTTCTTACTTAACAAATCCATGGGATGTGGCAAGATCAGCGGCACGTTGGGCCCGTCCGCCGGCTAAGCAGCTGAAAATGAGTGGTGCTTCCTTGCTTGGCTTCGAGCGACCGAATTTGTTCTGGAAATCTTGGTCAGACAGCTTCAGTGCACCCTCTAGTTCAGGCACTGTAACAAAATTTTGTTGTTTTAAATTATTAATTACCATGACAAAAAAGTGTTGTAAAATCTATTTCGCTTATGTTAATAATAAATAAAATAAATGTCAGGCGCTACAGTCCACAGAGGACCAGACCAGGGACTACCTTTCTCATCAACTAATCGTGTTGTGCTCTCTACTGTTCTCTTATGAGTAGAAGGGACCTACAGTTTTTTGCCGAAGTTTGAGATGTTTTTTTCTTAGACAGTGTTTACTATTTCAGTGATGTCAGCAGCTCGAAAGAGGTGGTGCTGTGAAAAATTCGAGGTGTTCAACCGGGAATCGAACAGAGACCTGCGTGTGATCGTCGCACTCTATCCACTACGTCACGGCGGCCATATATTATCAATAAATTTTAAAAAAGGAAAGGACAACTCTAAGCTAAAAAAAAAGCCCATGATATGTACCTAAGGCTAATTAAAGGGAAAAGCAAACTATTTATTGGGTTTGAGCGATGGCTGTTTACCCTGTAAATATATATATATATATATATATATATATATATATATATATATATATATATATATATATATATATATATATATATATATATATATATAATATACGAAACGAGCTATATAGGCATTTGTATTATTATTACCTATTTTTCCTCGCGTTGTATGTAAATTTGTAACCACTATGCAAAAATCGCATATTTTTAACGGCTGGGTACTTGGAAAACGTTTCGCATAAATTATACAACTTATAATTGAAAAGAAACAAAACATATTAAAATGTTTCGTTTATTTTTTGAAAAATAGCATTCAAGCAAATAGTGTTATGAACGAAAAATCTTTAACATTGGCCTTCACCGGGCAAAGCATTTGCAGTACATCAAATGGAAGATTATATCATAAAATGTAACAAAAAAGCAGTCACTCAAATCATACTATTGCTATGACCAACACAAAATATAAGTACCTTGAGCACTAAAAGAACGTGCAATTAAGTTTTTTTCATTTTACCACTTGCAATTAAACCAGCAAAAAAACACCAGCTTTTATGATAGAACTTGACCTTCAATTTTTGTGCGTGAAAGCGTACATTTTCAAAGTAGTCATCGACTGCGAAAACATTTTTGCTTAACTGATTTAGTCGCACTATTTCACTAACCCTGCATAAAAAGAAAATCTCACATCTAAGTGGGACAGAGAAACCTTCACAATAGCTAAATGATTCATTTATACAAAGACGTAACTGTAACAAAATACAGTAGAAACAAGTTATCAGCATCATTTGATCGTACAAAAGTCCAATCATTACACGCCAGAAAAGAAATCGAAGTTCCCAAAAACAATTTAGTTTAAATCATTAATCGAAGTATGTACAACTGTATGGGCACCTCAAATCTTATCATAGTTGCGATATACTCTAAGATACGCAAGTTGTATTATTTAAAACATACTATAAACTGATAAATAAATCGAAAGAATGTCGAATTTCACAATAATTTTGGGCTTTAATTAGTCACAAACCGGCTTCAATTTTCACACAACCCCTCTATGTTAAGAAATTAATTTTTGGGTAGACTCTTACTTGGAATGTTGATGCTTGCGGGCAGAACGCCAGTATTCTTAATTTCGTCTGGATTTCTCACATCAATGAGGTAAGACTGTGGCCTGTTTGGCATATCTTTCACATCTTCGTATGTTGCCATTTTGCTAGTAAGTCACTTCAACTAACTTCAAGAACGAAGGCACAACTATGACTGATGTTATTACAAAATTTCCGGGGAGTTATATTTTTCTGAATAAGTTGAATGCTAAAACCGGCTTTCCACTGATTAGATATAACAAGTTCAATGAAACCGTCGGCGCGGTCGGCACATACACAAACCGAAACATATGACATATTACTGATTCTTCAAATTCTACGTAACGTAACGCAATGTAAACTTTGAAGCTAAAACATAAGACAGTAATGGCGTTAATTTTTCTTTTTCGTAAAAAATGAAGTATTTTTATTGTACGAATATAAACATTGGAGTACACATGATCCTAATCAGATCATTTTCATATTAAAATAAAAGAAAGTCTGGTCAATTACAATTTTAGTTTTGCATTTTATAACGAGTTTAACATTTTCTTCTTTGTAGGATGTACTAGACAAGCACAACTAATCAGAAAATCAATCGGCAATGTTTATTTCAAAGATAGCTTTGTTTAGCTTATGCAGATGACACTGTTTCACCTAAATTTATGCAACTGGTTATATTTAACGTATTTATGAGACAATTTGTATTAGCAGATATACATAAATTGAATTATGGGACAGCGCTTTGCTGGAGGGAACAGTAAACAGGTTTTTAGGAAAAGGAAATTATCCTGACCAGCTAGGTTTAGAGTTCTTAATGTTATGTGTACAACTCAATGATGATGATGGTGAAGTCACATCAAGTTATTTGTGTGGGGGAAATAAAAATATGTAACGCATTGCTGACATCACCTAAGCTGTTTCTCATCCTCATCCTCGTTAGACAAACTGCTTGAGAAGGTATCTACACTTTACTTATCAGAAAGTGTCCAGAAAGGACGCTTGCGGCGTTCGTCAGTTTTACTTAGGCTGATGAGTTCTTTTGTCTGCGAGGAATAATTTTTGGTCATAAGTGTCCTGACATTCTCCACGTATTTAGTTATATAAAATCTCAAATTACCATACTCGTTGGCTTCTTTGAATAACTTTGTTTTCACTTGAATCTGGAAAGAATTAGCTACCGGTGATAGTTTTATCCGCTTTGTTGCTTATTCATATGCTCTTTCGTTGTCCAGGAACCCAGAATAAAGTTAATCCGCTATAACCGTTACTGATTTATGATACTCTAGAACCATCTATGTTATCAACTGCTCGAAAGAGAAAAAAAAAACGAAACGCAAGGCAATGAAATTCCTTACTACTTCTAATTCTTTCCTTATATATTTTTTTTACGTATTACTTGAAATCTGTAATCAAAGCCAGGGAAGCTATTTGAAAGAAATAATCTCTAACAACA
Source organism: Eristalinus aeneus (assembly GCA_955652365.1). Lineage (NCBI taxonomy): Eukaryota > Metazoa > Arthropoda > Insecta > Diptera > Syrphidae > Eristalinus > Eristalinus aeneus. The sequence continues at coordinate 89,654,309 of OY019130.1, read as the reverse complement.
AACGTGGCATTTATCAAATGTGTACAACTGTGAGATAAGCCACTCCCAAAATTAAACATGCTAAATACAAAAAAGTAAGAAAAGAGCTTATGTTCTAGAAATTCACGCATTTTCTGTACCCTTTTATCATCATGTGAGCCAAGAAAAAGCAACAAAAGCTAACGCTTTTAGTACCCTAAAGCTCTTGTTAGAAAAAAATGCTTGTGGTCGTATTGTGGGACTCTTTCATATAAATTTTTCGAAACAAAATTTTGTATTGCGTATATATATTATTTTGATGTTGAATGGTCTTACTATAGGTCGGTTCCAATTGCTCTAAATTGCTACGAATGTCTATGAATTTGCCCGAAAAATTGGGAAAAAGCATTCCATTAGCTGATTTTTTCGTAGAAGAAAAAGCTCATGAGAGAACAAAATATTTCCTCTCCCTAGGAATTTCTGACAAAGAAAAAACTGACATTTCATATGTCTATAGGCTCCGGCACATAGAATACGTTAGCTGCGTAAACGTCAGCGTATCCCTTGACACTGAAGTAACCAACGGAAGGTGTGACACAATGAATACTTCAACGCACAGCTGATTTCATTTGACAGTAGCTTCCAATTGAATTTATTTTGGTTTGTAGTGCAGAACAGTGTTAAAGTAGTCTGAAAAAATGTCTCCGGAGGACTTATTGGATTTACTAATGTGTTTAATAATACTGCTAGAACTTAAAGAATATATCAACAATGGAAACAGACGTCGATTTTGGGTCCGGCCCTTATACCTAGATCGAAATGACCACGGTTTTTTTGCATTGAATTTTGATAAGCTTTATAATGACGATCCCGAACAGTTTTTTACGGCTGTAAGGATGAGAAAGGAAATTTTTGATTTACTATACAATTTAGTATATCCAGATCTTACAAAACATTCGAACAGACCGCCAATATCTCCAAAATGCAGACTATTCCTAACCCTGGTGTAAGTAAAGTATGTAGTACTTAATCGCTTCTTTTTAGCTATTTAGCACATGGAGGTACCAAACAGTTGCTTTCTTTGGATTTTAAGATAGGCTTGACAACAGTAAAACAAATTGTTAAGGAGACGTGTGATGTTCTTTGGAATACACTTGGACCTATTTACTTGTCAGCTCCAAATTCCGCAGAATGGAGGAGAATAGCAGAAGACTTCAATACAATGTGGAATCTTCCAAACTGTGTTGGCGCTATTGATGGGAAACATATAAATATCACATGTCCAAATAACTCAGGTAAGTTGCGAACATATATACATACATATATATACACCATATATATCTTCACTTAATTTAACTTTTACAGGCTCTATGTTTTATAATTATAAGGGCCACCATTCAATAATTTTATTGGGAGTCTGTGATGCAAACTACACTTTTACAGGAATAGATATAGGTGCATACGGATCCCAAAGTTAAAAGTTGAGCAACTCCTTCCGTAGCGTCAGCGTTAGCGTTGGTCTATGTACCACTTCCCATATAAACGTATGTATTTAATGTATCTGTCAAAGTATCGCTGACGCTGACGCAGCTAACGTATTCTATGTGCCGGAGCCTTATGTCCGCCGTGGGGTAGTGGGTAGAGTGCAACGCTCACACGCAGAAGGGTCTAGATTCGACTCCCAGTTCAACACCAATTTTTCTAATATTTCACGGCACCACCTCTTTCGAGCTGCTGACAATACTCAAAGAGTAATAACTGTCTAAGAAAGCTTCTCAAATTTCGCCGTTCGGAGTCGGCAAAAAACTGTAGGTCCCTTCTACTCGTGAGAGAACAGTAGCGCGCACAACACGAGTAGTTGATGAGCAGGCTAGGCCCTGGTCCACCTTTGGACTGTAGCGCAAACAATTATTCAATTATTATGATAGCTGTTTACGAATTTCAGCGAAAAGTCGTTTCACAAGTCTCGGTAGAGTTACTCTCTGCAAGAGAGTACTCAACTACGAATTTCTGTACACAAATCAATTGGAACACACCTTATATGACATGAAAGAATCGTTTACACTTTTTTAAAATAAGTGTCAAGCAGTATTCAACTGATAATGCCGTGTCTAATGTTTTTTTTGTTCTGTATATGTTCTTAAGAGCTAAACGCTTCCTTTTACATAGACAAAAATCAGTTTTGTAAACTAGTGCATTAAACTGGGTAAAGATTTTACTTTACCCAGTTTAACGCACTTTACAATTCTTTAAATATATTTAAATTATATCTATGAATTTTCAACACTTACGTGGAATGTTTAAACTGGCGGGAATAGCACCAGTCTCCTTTATTTCTCCACAGTTCCTAACATCAATAAGGTAAACTTCAGGATTATCAATACATTCCTTAACTTCCTCGTAGGTGGCCATGTTGATGCGATTCTCTGTACACTCCACACGATAGTTCTGTAACGACTGATTCAATTTGTCCACAAGTCATAAAGTGTTTGGGTCAAAAGCTTGCGTGTCCTGCACGCAAACATTCAGGCGTATTGATTTTTAATGTCAATTAGGAATATTTTCAGAAATATCGATATAAAAACTTAATAATTGATCAGTGATAAATTTACCTTTTGAGTGTGGAGGACATGAAAGCCATCATTATTTCTCGGAATAATAATTTGTCATTATGAAGGACATTTCTTTTTGAATTTACATTGCTCAAATAGGTGCTTATTCTTTCTTGAACCCATAATTAACTATGTCTGTTGGTTTATAACCCACCACTTAGTAGTTAATTGATGTAAAGGATATTTGTTGTAGTTCTGGTTGGAGTATTCAATATTTTATCCTTTAGTCTATGTAGTTTGCTTCAGGATAATATTGTGCTTCTCTCTTAAATGTTATTGATTTTAACTTATTTAATCGGTGAGAATTAATTGTATTTTGTTAAACTAAAAGTCTGAACCAAATTAAAAAGGTTGCCCAGATTTAGTGGTTTTGTTGGGTATTAAAATCTTTTTATCCGGCTCAAATTTAATTTTAATGATATGTTTCAGGTGGTCTATAGTTGGATTCTGAATGTCTCTATATATGCTTTCTATATAAATAAAAAACAAATATATTTTAACGTATTATTCATTTTCCGCAAGATGCGGATTCGTTGTATAACATAAAGTTGCCAGTCTTTGTGCGTGAAATGCAGTTTGGATCTTTTATCACACCATTGTTGTGCCCACAACGTTGGGTCGGCAGTTACATGGCAAGTTCTGTAGGGAAGAAAGATAGCGGATCCTCACGACAAAAAATTAGTAGAGCAGTACAGTTTCAGTCTCATTTTGTTTCGATTATTTCCTTGTAGTCGAGGTGGAAGGAAATGTCTGTTTTTCACTGCTTTCTCTCGTATTTTGGGCTTTTCTTTCCCTTCCTCGTCCAGTGGTAATAATAGACTAGCTGCAATGCATACATTAACGCTGCTATTAATTTACATGAAGGTAATACATCCATGCATGTATGTAAAGCAAGTCTCTACAATGCGTCGAATCTGATCGTAGTAAGTATAGCGATGTTTGTTTTAAAGCGCATTTTTTTCTTGTGCTTCATCCTCGCTTTTAGAAACAAAATTTTAACAGTTTGTTTGCAATTATCATATTGAGCTTGAATATACATACATATTTTGTTAATAAACGCATCTACATAATAATAATTGAATGGCGCGACAGTCCACAGAGGACCAGGGCCTAGCTTGCTCATCAACTACTTGTGTTGTGCGAGCTGCTGTTCGCTCACGAGTAGAAGGGACGTACAGTTTTTTACTGACTCCAAACGACAAAGTTTGAGAAGCTGAGTTTTTTGTTTTGTTACTAATATTTTTTTGTTAACATTTTTTCTAGTCAACTGCAACGCTTTGTCCAGATTTCCCCACTTATATTTCCAACTTTCATATTTCCTGACTTTTGAGAGGAACTAGTATCTATCAAAAATACACGACACGCTGTCCTTTAGTTTCGTTTTTATTTATTTAAGATGCATCTCGGTGTTACTTGTGATAATTTAATCTTTAATTTGTTTATTTTTTTGTTTCGCATAATAAATAATCTAAAATAAATCGTGAACTTATATATCTTTAACAATAATAACATTATTTACGAAAAGAACAAAAAAAGTAAAAGCAATTCCAACTCGTTTACACACGATTTAACGTTCACCTTTCCATCGCGATGCTTGCTTTTCCTCATGAAATCATAGATAATAGAAAATATAATCATAATGATTAATAATTGCACAAATAAATTATCTTGCACTAAATAGCAAGCAAAAACAAAAATTTTAATCCTTTACATAAATCTGCGGCAGCGCCAAGTAAATCATAAACATGTTATGCAAAAAAAAGATAAAATATCGGTTGTGCTTGTTTCCTTGCTTCGCGTTTGTTTCCTTCCCTTGCATGCTTAGAAAATATGTTTGTAAATATACTATTTAATGATAAATCTCATACAAATAATAGGACATTTAGAACAACATTATAGGCGGAAACGTTAATACGATAGACATCAGGTTTCAGTTTAGTTGGCTTCTTTATTACAATGATGTATACACATTTCATTTTTTAATATATTTATCCACCCAAAAAGGAGAAGCGGTTCATTATCACTTAAACAAAATCTATACATGCTTTCATCAATATAGTGTATACCGTTTTACTTAGCTCGCTCTTATTTTATTATCTCATCACACATTTCAAAATGATATAGAGTCTGTAATGTACGCAGTCAGCAGAAATGCAATAATGTCTCCATCTCTCGGTACAAATTGAAGTGTATTTTGTTTTCTTTGTTTTTGTTGTGTGTGTGTGTGTGTAAATTTTTTGTATATCTAAGTTATTACATTTCGGTTTTTAGCTTTACAAAATTTGTTTTTTTTTCCATTTTATACAAAATCAAAAAGAAATGAAGAAGTAAATTGCTAAACAGAGTTCATAGATTTGAAGACTATTTAACTGCGATTAGCATCTTTTCGATGGTGGAACTAGATGGTCCGGCAGTACGTTCGGCAGTTCGTTGCCGTCCAGTTTGACGTTGATTAAGTGCATGGCTAGAGCAAATTCATCAGAGTCCAAAAAGCCATCCCCATCGACATCGGACAGCTTCCAGATTTTACTCAAGACTGAGTTGGGTAGTTTCGATTTGATAAGTTCCTGTTTGGCAGCTGAAATTTGGAGAAAAGAATGTGTTTTAAATTTAATTCATGAAGCTATTTCAAGTCAACTTACTAGCTCCAGAAATTTTGCCATCTGTTGGATTAAGCGCGGCGAAAATAGGATCTGTGCGTGCCTTGTCCCTGCTGCAAATCCAATCAAGCTCACCGTATCCTGCATCGATACCCTCGCCCTTTCGGTATCCGAATGGTGAAATTGTATCGTCAACAATACCTTCAAATGCACCACCTAGTTGAAAAGGAAAAAGAATACAACATCATAAGTCTTGTTATTTAATTAAAATGCAAGGAGTAGAGTTGCTGCATGAAGTGCATGTCTGTTTTGTGGTAAACGTGATTTGTATATTCGGCGTGCTGGTTGTTGTGAGTGTTCTGTGTGCCAGACAACAGCACGCGTCAATTGTGAGACACGAAATTGAACCCCTGCAGTGAGGAGTTCTTACGAACACAATTTGAACCATTTTAAGGGTCTTAATCGTTGTATACCGCAGTTATACAAAAATTGGTATGCAGCAGTTGTAGCTGATGTCTTCATTGACCCCGAGTGTATAGTAGGGTTAAAGCAAATTGAGATTTTGAAATTAACGCTAATCTAAAAATGTTTATTTTTTGGAATGAAATTAGTCAAAGTTTCTCTTATAATTGAATTTTGAAATTTATTTTCGACAGTACTGAAGGATTATCAACGTCAAAAAGAGAAGGTATACATCAGAGGAAACTTCAGATTATTGGAATCGTGTTAGGAAATCCATAAGACGATAATTTTGGACAACAAATAATATTATTAATTTGAATCATGAATGAGTATGCGGGGTATGCCCGGACGTACGGAGATAAGGAGTGACTTTATACTTTCAGTTTGAGGTACTGAAAGGAAACAAAGGTTTAATGGAAAACAAAATTATAGGCATTTTATAGTTAAATTACTAGATCATATTTTTGTAAAAGAAACTTTTGTAAAATCTCTTTAATTCATACGTGTACTTAACACATTTTCAAAAACAATTTATTTTTGAATTTAATAGCACAGACGAATTATATAAATTTATAAAGTAGATATAAGTTAGCCAAAATAATAATAATGTGTTCCTTTGTTGCAATTTCCAAAAAAAAAAAAAACAATCACAAAACCAGACGTGCAAGTTGACAACTTACAAACACAGATCCAATACCTGTCTTAAAAAAAGGTTCAATTCCATCGCTAATTAAATTGTGGATAAACCCCACTATATAAATTTCAGCAGGTTACAGCTAGTAGTACAGTTTTGCTTGACTTTTGACCGTGTAATTAAAATCTAATCGCATTTCCATAATCAAGACTGTTTGATTTTGTTCGTGCAACCGTTTCTTTCATATTTTAGAACGGCATTTATTCTGTTATAGTGTACCAAAGCTGATTTTGCTGTTTTACAAAATGAGAGTGCATCTGAATTATGTGTAAGTCAGAGTTACTGAATTAACCAAACACGCTTCGAATATAATTTTGATTAAATTGTTTCCAAACCACACATTTCTATGTTCAGTCTAAAAGTGTTTTCATAGGCTCAACTCCGTGTTCACATCGAATTCGGGTGAAAATACTTTCCGTTTTTGGTATAACGCCTGCGGAAACTTATGAACACTGTTCTTGGTAAAAAAGTAGGACATTTTTTGCAATAAAAAACGAATTTTTAAAAACGGTATTCAAAAATGGCGAGAACTCAGATGTTCAAATGTTTTCTGTGGGATTTCTAAGAGATGCAGATGATAGCAAAACGTAAGCTGATGTTTTTAACATTTATAAATTCCATTAATATATACTATCGTGGGTATGGTGAAATCGGAACATCAAACCAATTACCTAAGTTCACACGTTTGGATTTTTAAGATTTGATTTTTGATAACAGTAGGTCTGCCAGCACTTTCTGCACCAAATTATGAAGTCTGGCGTTTATTAAGAGCATAAAGAAGCAAATTTTCAAAAACGTACGTTAACGTGGCTAAGTCCACTGTGTAATTTATTTCATTTATGAGTTATTAAATTTGGAAAACCGTACAAAACAACTTATTTTGAACGTAAGTTCATTTCCGAATGACAAAAAATGGTTTTATTTCAAACCCAAAAATTTGACATACACATAGGCATAAATTGATTTGAGAGATAACGACCAACCTACCTACAAAAAATCCTTGTGTTAAATTGGGCAAGATGGGGAGTGAGCCTTTATTCAACATAAAACCAATTTTTTGCGTCTTGGAACATACTTTCTTTGATTTGTTTTTTTGTTTTTTTTTTGTTTCGAGTAGTTACGGAAACACATCTATTATTTGAATACTCCTTATTTCTTATGAATTCGAAATCGAAAAGTTAAATGATTGCCTATTTAGTCAATATCCTCTCCATGCCTTATTCGCAAAAATCTTTTCATAAACAACAACTAACCTTGTAGAGTAATAAATCTTTCTTCATAATCTTCCTGTTAACTGATCGCATGAAAATGCATATTCATCGAAACATTTCAAGTATACACAAAAAACCTGTTATTTGAACAATTTAACGAATGGACTCATAAAAATTATAAAAGCGATGTATATAATTGCAAATTGCTGACTATCTACTACCGGGTCAATTAGAGAAGATGCCAAAAAATTTGAACTCTCCATGTGTGTGATACTTTTAATTAGGAGCCAATTAAATCTCTTGTCAACTTCAGAACTAATTTCTTGAGGCGGACCTCAGCAGGATTGTGTTTATATGGTTTGTTTAATAAACTTAATTGGAATATTTTCGTATGTTTGCTATTGGCACTCTAATTCTCATGTTGCTGGCGGAAGTTCGTATTGTGAACGTACTCGTATCTATTTGTTTTTTCAATTTTTTTACGAACATACATACATATCTATTTGCATAGTATTGTTACCGTGCTAATGATTTGATGTAGCGTATGTTAAAAAAATCATTCAAAGCTGAAACTTACGTGATAAACATGTGTCCAGCGGAAAGTTATTCAAGTGTGGAAAATTGTCCACTTTAGTTTGATTTTTTAATTTTGACAAAAGAGATAAAATTATGTCACACATAATGACGTGCAAAGGCTGCCGTAGCGCATTTAGTAAAGTGCGACACTAACACGCCGAAGCTCCCAGAATCGATTCCTTGACTGAACAGCGCGCATCTTTTACGGCATCATCTTCTTGAAGCTGCTGACTACCCTTGGGAGTAGAAGGGATCTACAGTGTATATAAAAAAAAACTTCTTAAATTTCACCTTTCACACTTAAACGAGAAACAACTGTCTAAGAAAAAGCTTCTCAGACTTCGCCGTTCGAAGTCGGCAAAAAACTGTAGGTCCCTTCTACTCGCGAGAGAATAGCACCACAACACGAGTAGTTGCCGAGGAAATTAGGCCCTGGTGGATTGTTCGTGCAATACAATAAAAATGTTTATAAAGTGGCACTATCAACAACACATGGTTATTTTCGAATTAAAAAAATATTCATTTCAAAACTTATTGAATTTTGTTCTTGAAAACACGAATTTTTTTTAAGTTGAGTCTCTCAAATTGTATAACCTGTTTTAAAAGGTTAAATGGATGTAAAAAAAAAAACAATATTTAAGTGTTTTGAAGACTTCCAGCGCAATGCAATTTGACTTGATTTAATTGTGGTAAGAATTTTGTCTCCAGGAAACATACAAAATACGGCAACAGGTAAATAGCTAAGAAGTGTCCTTAGAAGGAACGTATTCTTTTAAATAATTGATAAGTGAAAAGTAAAAGTGAAAGTAATAAAACTCTTGGCATGTAAAAGCTTACGAAAACAATTCTTTCGGACGCTAGATAATGCAATCTAAATTCATCAGTGTCCTGTTGAAATCCTCTTGTTATGATAACGTATAAGAAGGTTCAATAAATTCATTTAATTTTTCTCAAAAAATATTTATTTATTCATCAATTTCTATGTTATGGCCCTCGGATATAAAACACTTGTGGCAGCGTTCTTTCCAATCCTCGAAACAGTTTCGACATGTACATACTTCTTGGTATACAAGAACTGAACTCTCTTAGCGATTCAGTTTGAACTTCTCAATAGCCGTAAAATGCTGCCCTTTCAAGGGTCTTTCGATGTCATAAACATATACAAGGTCTGTTTACGTCTAACTTCGATGCGTCTCACAAACAAAATAAGTGTGCTATATAGATAAACCTGTAAACATATGTTCCAGACTAATGTACCAACATAATAAAAAAAAAAATTGATAATCGAATGTACGTTACCCGCGAAACTTGAATATTTAGTGCATTTTTTACCTAGTAAACAAGGTTTGAACTCCCTACACAATAATCAGGACTTTGTGTTTAGCTTCTATTGTATATTCTAATAAAAAGGCCTGGTAGTGGTTTATATTATTGGCGTACAAATAAAAGTTCATATGAGATCCTTATTTTAAATAAACGCCATTTCCACTTGCTTTTGTATGTCAAAGGTGAAAGAATACCTATGCCTTACACTTATATCGTATGTGGCTATTTATCAACTCTAACGGTGGCTTCGAGAAAAAACAAATAGTAAACGATTCGAAAGTTAGTACACAAATCGTATTTAGTGCCCTTGGCTTATTAACCCACGTTTTAACCTGTACGCCACGGAACACTGTTAATTTTGAAATTTTAAAATTTTAATATTTTAATTTATTTTGTTATGAACAACGCTTCTATTAAAAGAATTGCAAATTTTTACTCGTTTAAATATAATAAGCTTGTTTCTTTACTTCATATTACAATAATTAACAAAGAAGCAAAAGAAATTAACTATAAACCACTCAGAAAGTCTGTAAATATGATAAATTTAACGAAAAAAGGATGTTTTTAGAAAATATGTACATGACTTCTTTAATCTGTACTGGAAAAATGTTAATCAGCAAATGGGAAGAAAAATAGATATTGAATTTTAATAATGTCTTTTTAACATATCTGCGTATCGATCAAGGTCGGTAAGGTAGTTTTAATGTACATTACTTTTTTCTTTCTTATTAATAAATTTGTTAAGTGAAACATCATTTTATATTTATTGGTTGTATTCCTTGAATAACATATGGCTTATGAACTTTAACATATCCTACATTATTAAAGGTCAAAAGAGCTTTGTACACATCATTGTTTCTCATTCATTTGTACCTTCATTTTACTTTCCTCCCCTATGCTATGGCTTGCAATATAATCAAATAAACATGAATTATACAAGTTTTCGTGTTCATTCTCATTCTTAACAGATTTTTTAATGTTCCCACAATTCTCTTACTACAGCAAAAGCACATATTTGAAAATAAAACTAATTTCCAATGGTGGTGCACCGGGATATGGGTGGTTACATCCGTCGAATGGCTTTTCAGAGACATGTTGGCTGAAAAGCCTCCGACCTTATGATGACCGCAAAAAGCTTTATAGGTTAAATACCGAGAACTCAATCAATCAGTTAAATGGGTAGTCAAGTGGTGTTGCTAGGCTGCCTTCCAACCCATTTTACCCCCCTCCTTTCATACCATCCCAGTCACAAGTTTCCATTACAGCAGTAACTTTCGTCGTTCCCTGAACTTGACCTTTGGTATTGAACTCGAGTCGATAACTGAGCCGTATGCTGCTACAATGAGTTTAACAAATGCCTCCTCTTGATAGACAAAGTCCATGCACATAATATGAACAGCATGAACTGGCCTCTGAAGTCTATTTTTAATCCAAAAAAGAATTGTTGAAACAAGAAAAATTTTGCCTGTGGAGCACGACAAAGCTATTTCAAATAAAGGAAAAGAAAAAACTATAGAAACATAAAAACACATCAGCCATCCGAGGCAGACACTATCTCTTATTCCGAGACTGTTGACTGTGAGCACACACTTGAGATTCGAATTAGAATACAATTTTCATTGCGAACACAATGGCATGGACAGGCGTTGTTTGCGTTCTGCTATCGCCACGGCACTATCTGTGGCATGCAAGGAGAACTTCGTCACTATCGCAGCTTGATAATTAGTTTTCACGCATCTTGTGAATTGTGGGGATTTCAACGGATACGCAAATGACTTAAAAGTCTTGGATTTGTCTGAGACTGGAAAAATATTTTATTCATTTGATAACAAGAATCGTCTTTTGGAGAATGTTGCTGTGTCTGGGCGGAAATGTGAGTTATGAAGAAACAGGTACACACAAGACATGGATTAAACGTTTTCGCAATCAAACTTATGTACTAGTTTGCTTGGGATTTATGGAACTTGAACAAATGTAAAACATTTAAGGTTTGAATTGTCTTTTGGAACAGCAACTTTCCTTGAAGGTGGGATAATGAACATAAGCTTATAACAGCCTGTCTGTCTGCGAATTAAATACCTAGTTGAATTAAAAGCAATGTAGCATGCAGCTAATCCTTACACTGTAATTTAAAAAACAAATCTTGATGTATGAGCGTTCTAAAGAGTAGGTCAGATTTGTGTCTAAGTTTGAGAAACTATTGACGCACATTGTGCCCGTGAGCTCGATGAGCAATCGTTATGGCATTATGCAGTGTACGACTTATGGTGGATTTTGAAGAAGATTAGTGAAACTCATAAATCATTTTATTATCTGTGTAGAAGTTTTACTAGACTGTGTCAGAATATTTCTTAGACGATGTTCAGTACTTGTTTTTGAAGCAATTTTTAAGAAATTTGGAGTTATAATAGTGTTATATAAGGATTTCAAAAAAAGGTTTGTTGAAAATCTGTCACAAAAAATTTCAATTTGACTTACACGTTGCGCTTAAAGGTAATGACTTAAATGTACGCAATGTTGGATTGATGCTCGGAAATTTCGAAAGCCGATTTCCTATTCATATTGTAAGGAAATCCATCCATTTAACATGCACATCCCTGTCATCCCTTGCTGTTAATGAGAATATCAATTATGACAAATAGACGTAAAAAGGAAAGAGAAGAAATTTGGACCATAAGTTGATTTTTCTTGAATTGAATTGAAACATTGTTGACATTGTTTCAAACAAAGTGTGTACATTTCTTTAAAGTTAATTATCCTGCCTTGTAAAAAGCATAACAATATGTTGGCATGATGTGTTGCTTTTTTTGTTCACGAAACAATACATATCTTAAATTAAAAAAATAGTAATTCCTCTGTCAAAGAGATTTTTTTATTTAGCATCATATTTTATTTTTAAAATAACCGCCTTTAGAGGAGAACAGGGAGACGTTCTGGCATCGTATTATAAATAACGAAAAGAAATGAGTTAGTAACAAAAACCAGTTTCAATGAATAATTTGAAATCTTTCCATTGGAGAAAATCTGTGACAAAGCTGATTGTTTTCGATGGCAATGTACACACCATTTGCATTTTGTGTTAATAATTAGGTTTTCTAAACATAGTTCATACGATTTTTCCAAAGATTTTAAGATTGAGGATAACAACTCGAGTAAAAAGACGACTTTTAATTTGGAACAATCAGCGACACATAATTGGTCGATGTCCACCAGCCCGGAACATTGGTTTACAATACTTAAAAATAACAATAAAAATTCAGATAAAAAATAAATAGAAAAAATAATAGAAACATTTTTTCAACTAGTTTACAGAAACATGTTTTTCTTTGTGTGGCGCTCTTGTCCTTGTCTATGCCTATGTCTCTTCAGCCAGCACAATCTCTTGAAAGCTGCCTTCACTCCAAGTTGGTTAAGGTCCTTCTCCACTTATGTCCGCCACCTCACCTTAGACCACCCTCTGTGCTTCGTCCCAATGACTCGAATTCGTCGACGTTTCGAATCGGAGCCATGCCCTAGCAATCTTAAGCATTGTATTACAAGACACTTGACCAGGTGCATGCCACCATAAAGCCCACAAATTCGCCATAGAATCTTCTACTTCAAATCCATCAACGCAAACAGCATAAATTCGCACACAGAACATTTCTTTCGAAAAATCTTTTAGGAGCGTCCATGTCTCCGCTGAGGAGCGTCCATGTCTCCGCGGAGGAGCGTCCATGTCTTCGCGGAGGAGCATCCATATCTCCGCGGAAGAGCGTCCATATCTGCGCGGAGGAGCGTCCATGTCTCCGCGGAGGAGCGTCCATGTCTCCGAGCCGAGGTAGACCAAGTCATTGACTACTTCGAAGTTGTTACCTATTGTGAAGCTCTGCGCGAGTCGTCGATGTTGTGTCCCCTCTTTTCAGAAACACAATTATTAAAAAGTGTTTCAGCTCAAAGGAACGAGTCCTTGTGTTAATCTGGTTGAATTAGTGTCAAGAACTTTAGTGGTGTTTAACAAATAAACCAGTGTCTACCTTCTCCAGTTACTACCGACTCTGGAATTATAATACGACAGCCCACAGGGGGAACAGGGCCTAGCTTGCTCATCAACTACTCGTGTTGTGCGCGCTACTGTTCTCTCACTAGTAGAAGGGACGTACAGTTTTTTACCGACTCTGAACGGCGAAGTTTGAGAAGCTCTTTCTTAGGCAATTATTACTCTTTGAGTGTTGTCAGCAGCTCGGTGTCTTGAAAAATTCGAGGTGTCCAGCCGGGAATCGAACCTAGACCTTCGGCACCCGTCGCACTCTACCCACTACGCCACGGCGGCCACTGTGGAATGTCATGTATAAATCCTCAGTCAGAAACTGAAACTTAAACACCGCTGCCCTATGGTGAATCACGGACTAAGAATACGAGTCCAGATTGAGGTACGAACTTAGAGAAAATGTCTGAAGTAAGAACCAGCACACTTCTTCAGAACAAAAGACCGAAGGTTTCGGAATAGTAAAAGATTTTATATATAACGTAGAAATTTTTGAACAGGACTGTACACCGAGACGAGATGCTTTACGAGCAAATTGCAGAGATTACACTTCGAGTAAATTTCGAAGTCATTGTATTCTCCTGACATTGGCCTTTATATTTAGTGCAACTAAACTCAGACCAATAATTTAAGTCGCAAGAAAAAGATTTATTTCAATTAAGAACTTATTAGTCGAAACAAACGCCTTATGTAAGGTCGTAAATACATGGATTCTTTTTAAGCCAAAAGAAAGTTATATTTTCTCTGTCTGGCCGAAGGAAATCCGGCCAGAAGAACAACACAAATGACAACAAGCAATGTATTTCAAAATACTACAAAAAATTAATTTACAGCCCATTTGGTTTTATTTAATACGATTCACTAATTGATGTCACCTCCTGACGCCTCTCTTATTCCCAGAATTCTGCCAAAGTGATAAGCGTTAAAGAAAATAAAAATCCACCAGTAAAGCGAAGTGAATCGTTAAATTATGTAACATTCACTTTTAATGATAAGCCCACGTTGATTGGCAAAGCAAAGCAATTCGGGCCTTCTATGGTCGTGACTGGCGGTCCGCAAGCATACAAATTTGATTATTTAAATATTTACACGCGATTATTTTTGGGCCGATATCAGTTTCTGTCTAGGCAGGAAGATAGACTCCGAGAGGCAGAGGAACACTTTGCCTCTTACGTCTGAATTTTGCTTTCAGGTTTGCTGTTCTTCATTTTTTAATTTAAATTAAATTGATATCAATTGAACTTGAACTCGCTTTCGAGGCAATCTGTGTTTCGTCTTCATTGAGTAATATGCGGACGTGGGTGAACGTTTGCAAGCAACGCCTTTTTTATTATTGTCGGCTAAGAATTGTGCGGTAATAGGAAGGAATTTGAAATAGATTCTGAAACTGGCTGGGATTGCATTTCAAGATAAGGTTGATTATTCACATGTTTAGTGAGAAATGTACTCAACGTCTTGGAAACGAGAGAAACGAGGGAGATCTTTTTGTGACGTGCCACTAAAGAGTGAAAGAAATTTTCTTCTTTCATTTCATGTTAAGCCTACACTCACGCACTTGGGAATTGTTCGCAAAGCGATACGCGTTGGACTTGAACAATTATTTGCAGTGCTCCATTTAAACTTCACATGCAACGCAAGAGACTCTTAAGAGTGACTTTCTCAAGAAAAAAATGAAAAAAAAAAAAACAAGTTCGATAGGGATGCGAACAACGGTTGATTCTGATATCTGGTATTTTATGTCATTTATTCGTCGTTTCATTCTACGCAAGGAAACATATTCAAATACTGTTTCTGCTACGCATTTTATTGAGTGTTAAGAAGTCGATGAACCTCAGTGCGTGTGAATCTATAATAAACCGTTCATTCAGGTTTTTTTCTTTTTTTGCACGACTCTTTTGTGATTTTCTGATCACGTTTGATCAGTTGAGCTTGTTCTGAACATTTTAATGGGCTCATGAATGTACAGTAGTGTTAAGAAGAATTAGACGCGTTTATCACTTAAGAACATTGCGGGTACTCTTATATCCTAGACTTTGATGTTAATATATTGATTTGAAAAATAAAGTATAGTAGCAACGATATGTGACCCAAAGAGAAGCCAGCTGTGACCAAAAAATGGCACACCTTAAATAAAATTCGAACTTCTTACTTATCATCATTCCTTACGAATGGTAGTTTGTTTATAAATTATGATGTGTGGAAACTGAGCATAAAGATATTTCCGATCCGATCTGTTCTTTAAAATTTTTGGTTAGCAATAAAAAAGCTTTTTTTGAATACCCAAATCGAACTCATCATGACAATTGATTGATTTGTGATTGATACGAAGATTGCCTTTTATATTTCGGGATTGGGCAACCCTAGTGTTGCAATCTGACATCTGCCAGCTCTATCGTAAAGTTCGACATTTTTGAGGTTATACGTACTCAGAACGTTTTGACATACGAGCGCTATGTGTGTTGTTTACAGAAACTCAAAAGATTCATCCCGCCCCAAAAAAATTGAATTAAATCGTGAAAATTTTCGTGCGATTATTTTTTACAACTTTCGACGTGGATTAACTCAACAACAGTGCATCGATGAACTTAATTCAACTTTCGGCGATGAAGCTCCATCAAGGATCAGTGTTTATCGATGGTATGGTGAATTCAACCGAGGTTGTAGTTCACTCTAAGACGAATTTTGTGAAAAATCAGTTGTTGTTCCGGAAACCATTGATGCTGTGCGCCAAGATTGAAACAACCTTAGGCATTAGTGGGACCAGCATACATTCAATATTGCATGAACATTTGACTGTCAAAAAAATAGTTCGCGTTGGATCCCACACAATTTGTCAATCGCTCAAAAGAAGGATCGTGTCGATTGGTCAAAAGAAATGCTCCAAAAATACGATCGCGATGCTTCGCAATACGTCTATGACATCGTGACAAGTGATGAATCGTGGATATACGCGTATGAGCCTGAAAGTAAACAGCAGTCGACTGTATGTGTGTGTGTTTCAAATTGAGCCAAATCCAACAAAAATTGCTCGCGCATGAAGCACTTCCCAGCAAATGGTTGCCTGTTTTTTTGGAAAAACTGGACATGTTGCAAACTTATCACAAGAACAACGCAGAACAGTCAATTCTGAGTGCTTTGCCAGTTGTCTTCCAAGAAATCAAGAAAACCAACCGCCGAAGATGGATCACTCTTCACCACGACAATGCGAGCTGTCACACATCGGCTCAAACAACTGTCTTTTTGAGCACTCAAAACATCGATTTGATGAGTATTCCGCCGCATAGTCCTGACTTGGCACCGAATGACTTCTTTTTATTTCCGTACGCAAAAAAACAAAATGAGAGGTCAGCGTTTTTCGACACCTGAAGAAGCGGTTGTTGCGTTCAGAATGCATGATTTGGAGATACCTCAATCAGAGTGGCAAAGGTGCTCCGACAACTGGAAAAATACTTTGAAAAACAATAAAGCTATTTTCGATGATAAATACTTGTTTTTGTTCTCTAATCCCGAATTATAAAAGGAAACCCTCGTATACGTGGATTTACTTGCACATGAAACTTGAAATACTTGATTAGTGCTAACAGTATTCGAAGGAACTGTGGCTGTCAAAAATTGCGTTCATTGCACGAAGTAAACCTGGAAACTTTAGCATGTAAGTCATGCACTTTAGACGGCTTCAAAGTTCTGACGCTGGATTTTGTCGTAATGCGGGTTAGAATACAAGAAACCAATACAGATAGCCGAACTATGTCTTGTGTGATTAATTCAAATTGGTGGCGGAAAATATTTCGAAAATTAGTTTCGAATCAGAATTTTCCAATTTAATTTATTTTTGAAAAATAAAAATGCGTCGGGGCATTGTACGCTAGTTTAATAAAAACACCTCTTATGCTGTATGATGCAGGGTTTAGAACAGACGGCGTGGAAAAGTCTTAGTTTCAAATTTACTTTAAACAACACCAACGTTTTGATATGATCAGACTTCTCCAGAAAACACAGTTTTTATCCTTTAAGTCATAGATCGCTAAAGTTTTTGTAGAACCGGGGTTTCTTCCGAAAACACACTTTGTATCTTTAACTTCAAACAGCGCTAAAGTTTGTATACGATCAGGGCTTTAAGTAAAACAGCGCCTAAGATTTAATACGAGCAGGGCTTCTTCACTAAGCAAACTTTTTGTCCTTTACGTCAAACAGTGCCAACGCTTTTCTATGATCAGGGCTCCTTCAGTAAACTGACTTTTTGTTTTGCAACAGCGCAAACAATTTTACACGTCCAGGGCTTCATTCTTCAAATCCTCTCACAAGTAAGACGGAAACGCAGGTTACGTTCACAGCTTGTTGTTCGATTGATTATCAATACGAAGCCTGGTTTTTGAAACCTGATGAAGTTGATCAGAGAATAAAGACATTTTACCGAAAATTATCATTCAGTGTTATTATTGGTTATTTGGAGAGGCTTAGAAGCCTAAGCGTCAACGAACTTATCCATGTCGCCACTATGGCCATTACATAAACAGTCAGTTATTCAGTTTTTTGGGAATTTATGAATTTTAACCAAAACAACTCATGTTACAAATTTCAGTACATTCATCCGCGGGAACTAGTCAACCAGTGCATTCCCACAAACCCTCCTTGTACGTTGCTAATTGCAAATGGAGGAAAATATTTTCAAACGAGTTTGCATACATCAAGATCGAAATGTTAATCATGTCATTAACTTCAATTCAACCAGATGACATCATATGTGTCAAAAACATTTCGCATTTCGGAATAAAAGAGAAGAATTGATCAATTAAAAGGACAAGAAAAGAAAAACAAAGCAAAACGCGGCCACACATTCGGAGAAAGTTGCAAAAAATGTGGATCACCAACGGAACCAAGTGCCGCAATTTAGTTTTCCTAATTTAAATAAGACAAGAAACGTGTCAGTAACAACTACAGATGAATCACACTCTTTGATCATTGACTTTCACTTTCAAATCACCCCGATTTAAAATTGGGTTGGTTTCTGCCCATGAGCAGGCCCCTTTATTGCACTGATTTCTTACGAGCTGTTATCTGTGCAACAGTGTAGTTGTTTGTGGAAATAATTCTACATAAACTGATGGTCGATGAAAGGCAACAGTTTGACATGATTCGACATTCAATTACAGATTACTGCAGTCGTTTCGACGATTAGCACCGCCAAATGGTTGCAGGCTTTGCAATCAGTGAAATGTTAAGAGGTCAACAGACAAACGCCACAATGGCGCGCACACAGAATAGAACAAGCAGAATGCACTCCAGTTTGATTGATATGCTTGCACGGGGTTTCAGTGAGGCGGCTAGAGGCAGATATCACATAACGAGGCCACCTCTGGCTTAAGTGCCTGCACGGGCCGACCGCACGCAAGTCGATCACATGGATTGGATAACTCACGAGCGCATCGGATTGAAAGGACAGTTTTCTGCAAACGAAATTGAAAACTAAATTGCCATCAATTGATTTTGTGGGACAGTTACCCCACGGCGGAGTTTCATCGATTCGAGTACAAGAACACGCATGCATCTGAAGGAGATAATTTGCCAACGAAACTGAAATCATCGCCGGTTGGACGTGGCATTGTTTGCTTGCTCATCGGTGAAGCAGCGGCTGAGTTGGCCGGAGTATTACTCACCTGAATTATCAGGTTTCACCCATCGCCGAACCACTCGCGCTGGCTCTGATTAGAGCTGCACATGGAAAATTAGCGAACCGTGATGTGTAATTTGACTGAAACAGTGTTTGTTTCTACTCGCACATAAGCGAGTAAATAAAACGCCATCAACGGCAGATTACCGAAGAGGGAGCACCTCAGTTCTCCCTCTCTCTCTCCCACTTAGCGAAATCATGTGAATTAAACTAACAGATAAGCTTTGTTATTGTAGGAGTGAGGAAATTCGATTTCAAAAGTGTCCTGCAACATTCGCATATCAGTTGATTTCGCGAAAGAACGATATGAATGTGACCGACCTGGTGTACCAGTTTTGAGGTTAACAAGTCCCAATCGGCTTCTGTTGGTGATTAATGCGGAATGTCGCTTCGTTACGTGTGAGTCACATGACTCTTCTTAGTGCCCCAGATGAACTTTCAAATTCCTTCAGATTCAGCCAACTGAACGAAATTCTCAATTATCGTCGTCAGGTGAAGCGCTTACGTCATGCAGTGACTAATTTTGAAGATCGATCCTCACTTGCACGTCGTGCCCCCATCACCTGCCCGCTCCTTCGGTTCATCGCGTCCGACAAATTAGATTCACTCGCGTGCACAAAATCGCCGCTTGCCAGCAGGCTATTTTAGATTGCTATGCACACTCGGCGGAGGCTAGATATCGGAGCGGACGCTCACACATGTACACAGCAAGCCCACATAACGTACAAGTGAATGAACTGAAACTTTTATCACAGTTGCCCACGTCGACGTCGGCTACAATTTTGTTAACGATTTTCGTTTTGTACAGCCATCCAGCGTGTCCAATTCACTTGCAATTAGAGACACACAGACTCGCTGTATTGTATGTCCATCAAGGGTTTCAATATTGAACTTGACGTTCATGCCGTATCGACGACATGACAGCGACCGCCCCAAAAATGGGAACACAAACCTGAGGCTACTACAAACAAAACACAAGCAGTGTCCGCACTCACACTTCACAGGGAATTACTTAATTTCCGGTGCATACATATGATTGTCGTTAGTCTCGCCCGCTGGGTCCTCATCCAGCGTCGTCTCTGTGACAGTAGCAAATTCATTAGCATTCCTTGAGGCCCTGTCGTCTGTCGTCTGTAGGTTAATCGCACAATGGCGACATGGAGCGCACTGGAGAAACGAGAGCAAGAGCGGAGCTGCGGACGCTAACGTGTAAGGTGGCGCGATATAAACGAACCAACAGATAAGTCATATCGCTTAGCACAGTTTATTATAAGTATCTGTGTCGGTCGCCGGGCGTAAGAAGGTCCACAGAGGAGGACTGACTGCGGCAATTCTCCACAGGAAACCTTTTCAATTGATGAATTATTGTTCTGCACTGTATCTGTGTCGGTTACACTTACGGTGCTCGGGAAATAAATGATCAGCGGGGCGTAGCACATTCGGCCAGTTCGTCCGACCTTCGCTTCGGCGATGTCGGATAATTAAAAGTTTGTAGTCAGATACACTTTGGACTTATGCTACTCTCGTGTTGTTTCGTAACTCGAGTGTTTAGATATACTCGTACTTTAATTCTCTGTTTGGATTGTTGGCATGCCTATTTTGGGCGCATATGTCGGCGCTTCCAGTGAAGTGGCTGCAGTCTATCTTGCTTGCTCAAAATTGTGTAATGGAATGTTGACACTAAAACCTGAACAGTGCGATAAGTCCACTTCCACCGAACTGGTGCGATCGCAACAAGCCGTCACAAACGATGATGGGAGCCTTTATTTGCGATAAGCATGCTTCGGACGTAACAATCGATATATTCTGCGTCAGTGGGTCAACAATACTCTGCGAATGTACTTGATATTTGATCAATCAATGAATTGTAAAGTCTATGGCATTTCCATCCACTTGGAGTCGTCGATAAATTAAACATGATTCAAGCGCTTGAGCACGGAAACCGTCATGCTGCCGTGATAGATTAATTCCAAGTACTTGACCAACGTGCTGACGTTAAAAATAGACGGCAACCCAATGCGAACTCATTGCTCGCCAATTCTGAGAGCGATGGATATAAGTTGAAACCAAACTGCGTGATTTTTGGCTTCTCCAAATTTGTAGGGATATCCCTTAATGGCTGACACTTACGTCGCTTGCCTAAATTGGTTGAATTTCGTAATCTTGCAACTTCTGGAGGTGTTGAACAGGTTGTAGAGTTTTTGGTATTATGAAGCTTAAGCAAGTCATGAATACAAAAAAATCTACGAATGGTGCCAGTGTCTTTTTTGTTTCTTTTTAATGATTAGTGAATGCTGCGGGTTTTGGAGAATTTATTTAGAGAAAGGACAGAATTCTAAAGGCAAGCAATAACTCGCATACTTGCGTGGCCAGAATTCTCAAATGACCGTGAAAACTTTAAGCTAGTTTTTTTTATATATATACGCTTATTTTAAATCCAGCAGCGGCTTTAAGGGGTAAGTTGGAAGAGGTATTCACGATTCCACCTTTTTATTTGGACGCCAGATTGTCATATCCAATCACAGGAATTTTTGTTGATTCTTTTATAATTTCAGGGCAGATTGTCTCCATAATAACAATTGTTGGTGCGGCAGTCCACATGGGGACCAGGGCATAGCTTGGTCATCAACTACTCGTGTTGTGCGTACTACTGTTGAAGTAGTACGTCCTACGTAGAAGCAACCTACAGTTTTTTGCCGACTCTGAACGGCGAAGTTTGAGAAGCTCTTTCTTAGACAATTATTACTCTTTGAGTGTTGTCAGAAGCACGAAAGAGGTGGTGTCGTGAAAAATTCGAGGTGTTCAGCTGGGAATCGATCCTAGACCTTTCGGCGTGTGAGCGTCTTACTCTACCCAATACGCTACGGCGGCCTCCATATGAAACTTAATTATCAACCACAGTTAAGTCCCTTATACAATTTAAAGGATAAATGATTTCTTTCGTTAAACCCCATGGAAGACGATTGTCGAAGCAGAATTCATAATTTGGCGCCGAAGTCACATTAACATATAATGGCGAATTTAGGACTGCAGATTCGAAGGAGTATGTGATGCGAGGGGAATAGACTAAGGGCCCCACATAAAATATGTGGATTCACAAAATTATCACGAAATTAAGCGACGAGAATAAAAAGCGGCCATAAAACGTAGAACCGCAAATGGGCTCTTCTTAATAACGACTGCGTTATTAGGAGGATTATTCATTTGCTTTTATCACCGTTGTACAATAGTCCACTTTAATAAGAAGGGAATATAAGTGACGTTTGTGGTTCCCTTCAAAAAAGGCATGAGTGAAAACCTCTGTTTTATGAACTTGTCTTCAAAAATGTCTTGACTCTCGTGCCACAAACGAGTTCATAGCACCAGCAATAGTTTTGTATCATTCAACATGTTTGATACATTAAAACATGAACAAGAACTATGTTTAAAAGGTGCCAGTTGCATTTTGGTGTATGGTTCTACTGGATGGCGCGACAGTCCATAGAGGGATCAGGGCCTAGCTTCCTCAATAACTACTTGTGTTGAGCGCGCTTCTGCTTTCTTAGACATTTTGAATGCTGTCAGCAGCTCGAAAGGAGTTCAGTCCGGGAATCTAACGTAGGACCTTCGGCGTGTTAGTATCGCACTCTACCTACTAAGCCGCACAGTGGTGTCCGAGTGGAAAAAAATGCCCAGAATGAAATAATTTTCTCGGCCAAATGGTATTGGTTTTTCGATTCTTTATAGTTGAGACCCTAGAAAGCTCAAATTCTGTTGACTTCTAATGAGCCGTTTCTGTGTACGACTATCTTAAAGTTGGAACTTTAAAATTAAAAAAACTGGACCTTATTTTCAAGAAAATTCGATGTTGCATACTTTTGAAAGTAAGCTACCTTGAGACATAATGTTATATTTATTTAAAAGGGCATACATTTAGCCTTCAAACTGCATCAACAGTTTTTTCTCATTTCGCCCACCAGTTTCCTACACCAGGCCTTTGATTAAGTAAACCTTTTGCGGGAAGTGCTTCCACATTCGGTGACGCATAACAAAAGTGATCCAAGTGGCAATAGGAAACGACATTTTTCTGAAAGCTTGAAATATTCCTTGCTGGAAATATAAAAATTCACTATTTTGCACTTTGGGAGAACGAGTCGTTTAAGTCTTGGTCATTTTCAGCATATTTTTTAAATTTTCTTACGAGTCCCCTTCTAATGCTTGTGTTGCGCAAATACCATGGACATGAACCACTAAGCAGTGAAGCGCAAGCCTTATTACACTAAAATCTGACTTTAAATTTTTTTACAACGAAAGTGTGTTAGCAAAAAGGATTTAATGAATTTTTCTATATAGGTAGGACTTCAAGCTTTGTTTTGTTTGGTGCCTAAAATTACTGTCGTAAATTGTTACTAAATACTCTTTTTATATGCAATAAAAAACATTAAGTGCATTTGCTCAATTTTTGTCACTTAAGATTATTCCGTTATCCTTCATGCTATATCGACAAGTTTTAGCCATCAGGTGGATTTTGCGGCAATGATACTGTATTCTGAGGCCCAGGTCCACCCCGGACTGTAGCGCCACAAGAAGAAGAAGATACTGTATTCTAAATGTCATAAAGATTGGTAAACGAGAATTTACATATTTATTCCCGCGTTCCCCATAAAAAGGGACCACTGTTCGGCGGCCTCTTGTTGTGTTGCTATCTTTAAATATTCGGGACAACACCAGTACCGAAATCAAGCGCAGAATCTCTTGTCAAACACTGTTCTTTGGACTCAAGAGACAATTAAGTAATAGAGTCTTCTCCCTAAAGACTAAGATGGCTTTGTATAAAAACCTGATCATCCCAGCTCTGCTTTACAGTGCATAAGGTGGAACCTTCCATTCCATGCTCTGTGACGCGGAGATTGGGCCTTACTTAAAGCGAAGCCTTTAGTCTTTTTGAAAGAAAAATTCTGCCTGTGGTTTTTGGTCCTGTCTGGGGTAATGGCATTTGAAGGAGAAAACTCAAAGACGAGCTTTATGGGCTATGTGCGCCTAGTCAAGCGTCTTTGGATACAACACTTAAGATGGTTGGTCATGTAGAACTTATAGTCATCACAGCTCCGGCCTCAAAAGTCTTCAAATCTGAGCCATTGGAACAACGCAACAGAGAAAGGTCTTAACTAAGATGACACACACAAGTGGGGAAGGACTTCAACCAGCTTGCAGTGCGCAACTGGAGACAGCTAACGAGAGCTCGCGCTGATTAGTGAGGCATGCTGATTGAAACCCAAATCCACACGGGGCTGCAGCGCCACACAAGGAAGAAGGCGTTGTATTGGGGCTTGTAAATAATGCGAATTTTACTTCGTTCTAAAACAATTGTCTAAAATATTGACAGAAATGCAGAGTAAAAAGAACTAAATGCCGTTGAAATAGGAAGGTGCCATTAGACTTTAGTCATTATTAAAAGAAAAAAGTTAGTTAAAGGCGAAAAGGATAATAATAATAATTGGGTGGCGCTGCAGTCCACAGGGGGACCAGGACCTAGCTAGCTCGTCAGCTACTCGTGCAGTGCGCGTGATAAGAGCATGTTCAAAAATGTATAATTTGGGATTGATTATTTGAAAGACTGCGGTGAAGCACGATGTTGCATGAGCATCGCTCTGGTATTGTTGAATGAACTTAAAGGAGATTCAGATTTACTTTTAAGGCTTATTACTGGTGACGAATCATGGCCATGACAAGCACGATGTTGCATGAGCATCGATCTGGTATTGTTGAATGAACTTAAAGGAGATTCAGATTTACTTGTAAGGCTTATTACTGGTGACGAATCATGGCCATGACATTGAAATTAAAATCGAATCATCCAATGGAGTGTCTAGGAAAGCCAAAACCAAAATCGCAGAACACACAGAACAAGTTTTACTTTTAAAGCTCTCACACTCAAAATAAATATGCAGAAACTGTAAAAATATGTTTGAGACAAGTGTACCAAATAACAAAATAAAAAAATGGGTAATTGAATGTCCGCGAAATTTGAAAATTAATTTTTGAACAGACTAAAAAGACAATTGCTCTTCTTTTGAAAACGTATAATAATAATAATAATTGTTGGCGCTACAGTCCAAAGGGGGAGCAGGGCCTAGATTGACATCAACTGCAGGGCCTAGCCTAGCATCAACTACTCGTGTACTGTTCACTCAGGAGTGGAAGGTACCTACACTTTTTTGCCGACACCGAACTGCGAAGTTTGAGAAGCTTTCTTAGTAAGTTTTTTCAGTTATTACTCTTTCAGTGTTGTCAGCAGCTCGAAAGAGGTGGTGCCGTGAAAAATTGGAAAAATTGGTGTTGGTGAAAACGTATGCAAGCGTGTTAAATGTAGCTCTTAGCGAAAAGCGCATTAATGAGAGTAAAGAGAATTTACCAACAGCAACTTTTATTATATTTCGCGTTGCTGAGGCGTTGAAACAACAAAGCATCGAAAACACCATCATTTCAAGGTGAAAAGAGTGCTGATTCATCGAACAACACAAATGACATTGAAAACTCGTGGTAGTACAATAAAACACCGAAAACCGAAACACTGTCTGACCTCAAATGACATTGTAAACACAGAAAGAAGAAAAATGTTAATTACGGATTAAACCAGACAAAGTGGAACGCAAATCCTGGACACTCACAATGCAAAGCGTAAATACCAGGACCCAATAAGGAAACGAGACCCACTGCTTTCCGGTTCCTACCGTTGGATTCCATTTGACAGGATTATGGTTCATCCATGACTTTCAAAAATTAGCCTGTAACCAATAACAATTCGTCAATAATTGTCAAGTTCGTGGACAGCCAGGGTTAATCGGCTGATTGATTAGCTGTAAGGCTATGCATCTTCCTCATTCATCCCTGGTAAAAGACTTAATGTCTATCTTACATTTTAATTTTTTTTTAAGTTTTGGATTTTGCTTTATAAAACCAATTGGTTAGCACACAGGAACAGACTTTCGTTGATTTGCATTGTTTTGTATTGTTTTTTTCGTGTTCCGTAATACATATATCCCAATTTACAATTTTACACAATTAGTTTACATGCGTTACCACACGGTTTTGAGATTTTTACTCTTTCCACTCCGTAACATATGACAGACCGCATAATTTAGCGCATAAAGTACTGAAACACACCTAATATGTTGACGTAGATTGCCCCTGTACATCATTTTAAACATATCATATTTTAAACGTATCGTCCACAGAGACGGAATGTTAACCGCGTTCTTCTTATTGCAATCTTTATTTGAATTCTGTTCAATTGTTTGCTCCAAATATCGCTGTTCAGAGTTTATTAACCTTGCCCAAAGACAAACAACGCATACCCTACATACCTTTACATAAGAAGCAAAAAAGAATCAAAACCAAAATACGAGGGGAAGAAGAGATCAGAAAAATAAGCGCTCACGTGAACGTGAGCCCGGTTAAAACCAGTTCTGTGCACATTGTAAATGGCTAAATTGCTTCTCCATGTCGAAATCTCATGACGAAAGCACCTCAATCGGAAACTTGTATTGTATTACTCATACCCGCAAGCCATGGTTGTACATCAATGCAGTAAGAGACGTATTTGGGTTGGTTGTTCCGACGTTGCTCTACTTCCACCGTAATCCCGTATTCATGAACTTAATGAAGTTCTAAATATTTAGCCAGCATTTAGGGAGGAACAAATGAAAAAAACTGAAATAGATCTGGTGGTGGAACATAAGAACACGAAATTGAGTGTAAATTGAAATACTTAACTACTACTTCTTGAGATGGAGGAAAAATACGTAAGCCCTGGTTGCGAAAACCATTAACACCAAATTGACAGTGTCTTCAACCTGACGTCGTGATATAAAGGGAATAAGTTGACACTTTCAGGATACACATAAATTAGGACGAATACACTACTTATGGCCAATCGATAAAGTAATCCTTGAATTCGAGGTAAGTGATACTGCTGCTCCACTTTAAGAATACACATCCAGTCACAGAACTCTTTGTAAATCGATTAACAATTGCTAACACATTTGATTTCTGCTTGACATCGTTCAAAATCCGCACAACCCAGGCCTGCCATGACAAGGTTGCAAGCTTCACGCCTCAGAATGCCGGCGTGTGGGGCAGTAGTTGTGCAGTTTAATGTGAAATTTTTCCATGTCACTTTTGAATGCGCGAGGACCGTTTGACCCATTTCAACTATCCCCAGTAGGGGGAGAATACACCCACTTTCATCTATCTACCAACCAAACAAGAACAAAAAAATGGAAAGAACAACAATAATTATTAGTTATTTTTAGTCACTAAGGCATTCCTAGAGACAAGTCGAACAAATTATACATTTAGTCATACACTTAGTCGCTGGTGGCGATAGAAGAGCATTACGTAACCCAAGTTGTGAAGCGCGCGAATGATAACTGGCTTAGTTGTTGCATCATTCGGTCTCATTTTGTATTGAGTTGGGCGTTCACTTTGTAGGAGCACAGGCTTTTCATTTTTTCGATATGGAATTCTTTTCGTGATATGCTAGTCGCGGAGACTCTTCGCATACGATAAGAAAACTGATAAGGATAAGGTAAATTTGCGAGAGATTAAAACTGAGCAGATAGCAGGGTTTACGCTGTGAATAATGATTCCAATGCCACTTTATTCTATTCAGGCATGTGCTTAGTAAGCACTGTACGTTTCTTGGGAGTAAACAGGGACTCTGTTGCCAGTGGATAGGGACAAAATTGCCACACCCTTAAGAAATCTATGAAAAACGAGCATGCTCGACAGAAGTACATTTCATATGGAATACCAAGTGCTAAAGGTCTTTCCACAATTACTATAACTCTTGCTAATTGGTGTAAGTAAGTAGTTGATATAAAATGGCCTTCATAAAAAAATATAACGACTTTAGTAAAAATCGATTGGTCGTAACGCTCAGCACATGGGAGGTCGTAAAATTACCCAATTATTAGCATTAATGGCGGCAACATTCCAGACAAAGGTCGCCACTTAAGTAGTGAATTATGGTAAGTCGTGAATTTGTTTTTGGTGTGGAATTCCCCTTTAAGATCCCCTGACAATATGTCCACAGCTATACTGTTTGTAGGTCTTAAACAGTACAGCTCCTATAGTACAATACTTTTGGACAAGTTAGTTGGCTGCATAGCCTACATCATTTCGTCAGACCTATTCTTTATGGAGACCTGTAGGGTCTGAAGGAAGCTGAACTATTTTGACGATAATACGAGGTCTGTTCAAAAAATATTATTCATTTTCAAATTTCGCTGGCTACGTACATAACAATGTACAGTTAAATACATCTTTTTGGTCAAGAACTGTTATTAACGAAAACGGCGCATGGTTTAAAGAAACCCTTAAACACTACAGTCGAATGTCGCCACGCTCTGGACAACCTCGGCATCCCCATGAAAAACTGGAATGTCGATTTGCGTTTTTTTTATTTTGCCATGTTGGTACACCCGTCTCGAACATATGTTTATAGCTCCACTTATATAGCATGCTTATTTTGTTTGTGAGAGGCATACAAGTTAGACGTGTTTTGGATATTTGTCGCTTTTCTGCTATAAAAAAAATGAATCCAAGAATTTGCATTCAAATTTGTGTGGCCTCATACATAAAGTGGTTTCAAATTGAGACTTGACAACTTCCAATTTAATTTATGAACGCGTTCTTTCAAACTGTCACCGTCAAGTTATTTAGTAAATCGAATACCTTCATTAAGTACACTAAGAGCAACGTCTTGAACTTCTTATAATAATATAATAATTGGCGCGACAGTTCACAATGGTACCAGGGCCTAGCTTGCTCATCAACTACTCGTGTTGTGCGCGATACTGTTCTCTCACGAGTAGAAGGGACCTACAGTTTTTTGCCGACTCCGAACGGCGAAGTTTGAGAAGCTTTCTTAGTCAGACTGTCCAACTTATTATATGTAATTGAAATTTCAAGTGGGTGAACGTAATTTTAAGAGCGTCAAATTTTCGGTCGTAATTCTCGTCCTTGTTGACAGGCAAAAATTTAAGTGTACGCATTCGCTGTTTGATGCTTACGTGTCAGTGGGACAATGAGTACATCAAAGTGTTGAAAATATTGCTGCCGATAAGGCGTCCGTACCAAACGATCAAAATCAATCAATTCTACGGCGTTCTTAAGATTTGGGTATCGCTCGGAATACATAATGACGTATTTTTCGTCAGGATCTTGGTTTACACCAATGTAAGATCAAACTGACTAAAGAGTAATACTGGCGCGACAGTTCATAGGAGGGCCAGGGTCTAGATTGCTCATTAACTACTCGTGTTGTGCGGGCTACTGTTTTCTCACGAGTAGAAAGGACCTACAGTTTTTTGGCGACTCCGATGGGCGAAGTTTGAGAAGCTCTTAAACAGTTATTACTCTTCGAGTGTTGTCGGCAGCTCGAAAGAGGTGGTGCCGTGAAAAATTCGAAAAAATATCGTGTTGAGCTGGGAATCGAACCTGAACCTTCGGCGCCAACTGATATTGCAAGATCGTCATGTGACCTGTTATTGAGACAACCTTAGGCATTAGAGGGACCAGCACACATTCAAAATTGCATGAACATTTGACCGTCAATAAAAATTTGTTCGCGTTGAATCCCACACAATTTGTCAATCGCTCAAAAAAAGGCTCGTGTCGATTGGTCGAAAGAAATGCTCCAAAAATACGATCGCGGTGCTTCGAAACACGTCTATGACATCGTGACAGGTGATGAATCGTGAATTTACACGTATGAGCCCGAAAGTAAACAGCAGTCGACTCTATGGGTGTTTCAAATTGAGCCAAATCCAACAAAAGTTGCTCGCGCACGAAGCACTTCCAAGCAAATGGTCGCCTGTTTTTTCGGGAAAACTGGACATGTTGCAAACTTACCACAAGAACAACGCAGAACAGTCAATTCTGAGTGATACACAACCATTTGTTTGCCACTTGTCTTCTAAGGAATCAGGAAAACCAACCGACGCAGACGGATCACTCTTCACAACGACAATGCGAGCTTTCACACATCGGCTCAAACAACTGCATTTTTGAGCACTCAAAACATCGATTTGATGAGTCATCCGCCGATTAGTCCTGACTTGGCATAGAATGACTTCTTTTTATTCCCGTACGCAAAAAAATAAAATGAGAGGTCAACGTTTTTCGACACCTGAAGAAGCGGTTGATGCGTTCAGAATGCATGTTTTGGAGATACCTCAATCAGAGTGGCAAAAGTGCTTCGACAATTGGTTCAAACGCATGCAAAAGTGTATTGATCCTAATGGGGAATATTTTGAAAAACAATAAAGCTATTTTCGATGATTAATATTTGTTTTTGTTCTCTAATCCCGAAATATAAAAGGCAACCCTCGTATACTTTTCATCAACAAAATCTGACTCTATATTTTCGTCGAAGATGATGAACGTCACATTACTCTGAACACTATCGCGCTAATCGATGTTTTTTGACCCGAATTTGAAGATATGGGATGTTTTTAAAAGTATGTTAGCAAACCACACACAGCATCGCTCGTCCACTTCGACAATGCATTGTAAATAATGTCCATCGAGAAGAACTTCATTAGAGTGGTACCAGTCTCAAAAATTAGGCTTTCGTTAGTGGTGCCTTATACACTTAGGCTTTCGGCGCTAAATGAAGGCCAAACAATCACTATATGTACATAATCCACTCGTGACAGTTTCTGGAGAAATACATAATTGCATAACTATGAAACGCGAGAACATGTCAGATCACCAGTTGCGAGTTTATGCTGTGGTGTGGGAAGAAGTCAACAACTGGGGCGTCAGCTGTGGCTTTCATAATTATGCCATGAAAAGGCGTGTATTTTGTTAAATAATAAAAAATTCGTTTATTACGAAAAAAGGAACAAAATAAGTGTACAATTTCTTGTAGTTGTCCAATTCAAGGTATTTTGAAAATTTCGAGCCCTTCAGAGTGTGGACATTACATTTACTATGAACGAATCTAGTTGCGATTTATGCGATCACATTAAAATCTGATCTCTATTTTCCGAAGGATTATTTGTGCGATGGAATGTTGGGCGCTTTGTCATGATGACGGATATTGACAGCAGGACATGAAAAGTTTCTTCAGACATTTTTTAATCTAAGCTGAGCACACACGACCTTTGCTTTATAAAAGTATTGGATGTTGTTCTTTAAAACTATTAAAATGAACGGTCACGGGATATCAACGATAGTTTTCCCATGCTTGTATTTTTGTCATTTCTTTGTTGCATTGTGTCCCTGACTTTTGCATTGTTTTTTTGATGGAAACTTTGACATAGTCCTATACGAATTTCAGTACAGTTGCACTTAAAAGATAGGCCTCTTTGCAGCAGAATCTAATTTATAGAATCGTCTGGTTACGAAGCTTTTGCTAGTTACTGTCTAATGCTTTATAAGTAGTTCGAAGGAGAGAGAAAGAAAGATAGAGAGAGAGAGAGAGAGAAAGAGAGAGAGATTTAGGAAGCAAAGGAATGAGAAACACTGAAGGAGAAGAAGATAGTGAAATCGGTGTTGTGTATGAACAATGATTAGGGTTTACAAGTACAGTTCCTGTGACAACCATTAATTTGTTTTGATCCGCGGGAGGATAATCTGTTACCTTCAGTATACTCTCGACTTTTGTAGACTGTATGTAAATAGTGGACAAATTAAGGTGGTAAATTCAATACTTTAAGTTGGTATGAAAGAATGTGTCGCTTGGTCATATTTTTCAAGAGACAGCAAATAAGTGTCAAAAAATCGTATGAATTCCTAGCGGTTAAAAAGAAGATTCGCAAAAAAATTAGAAGACAAAATAAAAATAAACAAGTCTACGACGTGAGGTCTTTTTCAACTTTTAATTGTTTGTTGTAAACATAAAATACATCAAGTTTCACAACAAGAAAATTTAAAAATTTTGGACAAAGGAGTCAAAAATAGCTGCCGTCTGCTCTGCGGTAAAATCGAAATATATTAGAATTTGATAACAAGCTTTGATCATAATTAGGGACTAAATTTGGTGAGGTTTATATTTGCGTGGCATATATTAGAACAACTAGAGCAGCTCGATCCCATAAGTAAGCATGTTGTGTGCTGAAAGATGCCGCCCTTGAAAGAGTTGAATAAAAAATTATAGTTGCGCTCTTTACCGGGCGTTTAACATAAATACTTTTGGCATTCCTGCGGGGACACATATTTTTATTCTCAAGTTGGCAATGCCGCCCGCAAAATCAATTCCTTGATGGCTTCCCAGAGTTATATATGTACATACATGCTTCAATGGTTTTCGGCTGAATAGGCAAAGCGATTGATGGCACTGAAATCTGCACTTCTTCCACGAGAACATCTCAAATCCTCTAATAAATAAGAAGCGAAAAGCCGTGATATAGTTTGCATAAGGTGCAGAACAAAGGAAGTTTGTGTCCGAAAATTTTCCACAATTCTATTGATCTGGCAAACGATCTAATCGTTTGGTTTTGAAACGAAAAGGAAGCAAAAAGAGATGACAGATACCGAATCAGTGACTCATACAAAAAATAACTGTCGCCACTGTCGTTGGTAAACAGTGACGCATTACAAGCAGTAATGGTGTCCCACTTCCTATTCCCTAGTACCGACAACCCATCAGTACATACACACAACCGACTGTCCTTGGTCACACATTGTAAATGTCGAATTGCTGCTTGGAAATTCACTGAAAAAATTCCCGTATCTGCACGTCGTACGTATGTTTAATGCCTCATGAGGCCAGTTAGTCACGAATAACCATACTCTCGTGGCAGCCAAAACTTTTCCATTGAAAGTGAATTACAATTCCAACAATAAACTCACCCTTTACACACGGTTCTGACACCAGTTGTTGTTCCTCCTGTGGAATCATTTCCATCAGTCTAGCAATGTCCTTCGCCAGCATATTATCCACAATATCCAACAAATGCGGCTTCAGCGAGTGGAACTTGGTAAAGTCCTGGTGAAGCAGGATTTCCTGCATTTTCTTGATGTCTGGGAAGTCTCCAGGTGAGATCTGATGCTCCCTCTGCAGGCGGTCGTAAATTTGTCCTAGATTCTTGATCAAATCTTTTTTCTTGCTGTCCTTGCCGAACACGGATGGCATCTCTTTGCGCAGTTCAGAAATGATGTAGGCATGTACCTTAGCTAAACGCGCTCGCTTAATAAGATCATTTAGTTTGCGAAGGGCTGCGTTCCTCGGCAGAGACTGAAGATCCCTGAAGAGATCTTGCTCTTCGTCTTCGAACAGACGACGATTTGCATCGAACCTAAGTGGCTGATCCCAGAAAGATCCAATGTAAACCCGCGCCACTTCGGGTGTTTGAAGCACCTTACCCAGCGACCACATAAGGGCTCCGTACACCCTCATCAGTTGTTGATGATCAATCATATCGGCTTTGTTCAGAATTATGCGGATTTTGTCGTCATGTCCTCGAAGTGCTTCTATAGCCCTACGGAATTCATCAGAAATGTCCAGTTTGTGAGCGTCGAAGAGCAAAATAATCCTATCCACACGCTCCGCGAACCATTCGAGTACACCCGTAAAGTCGTAGCCGCGATCAATGCGCTGCTTTTCGCCGGAAAGGATTCCAGGCGTGTCAACAATTGATATCGCCTGCAAGACAGGTGAAGCCACTGTCGAACACTGAAAACGATTCAAAAACGCGTTTCCGTACTTGCTGAGCGGGCGGAATTGCCGTTTCGGATCCACAACCAAGGCGTTACCGGGGATTACGCCCTCCTTGTCATCATGCATGACTGCGATAAAACGATCCGTTGTTGGCTCTGGTCCAATTCGAATTCCAGGGAAATCTCTTTCCAACAGATAACGAATGAATGTCGTTTTGCCAGTGGAGTACTGGCCGACAAGCAGTATCATTGGCTTGGCATCGAAATCTGGATCCTCCAGTTTCGGTGAATGAAAGTCGTGGAATTGGTAGTGTTCCTCTAATGGCAGCAATTTACTACGATAGATTTTCTTCAGCTCACCAATCACATTTTCCACCACCTCCTGGTTGTTCTTTTCTCGTTTCAGGAAACTGAACATTTCGCGTGATTTTTCCGTTCGATTGCAAAATAATTGATGGAGAACTACGTTAAAAGCCTAACGCACCGAACACAGACACACTTTTTCCACGTCTTTCGATAGAGTCTGACTAATTCGCGCACGCACCAGCACAAAAATTATGATAAAAATAAGAATGAGCCAAGTGGTGAGAGAAACTCCCTCGAATGCAAACGAAAGGCGAAATGAAAAAAAAAGTCTTACTAGTCTTTCTACTGAACTGTCATCGGGATTACGTCATTGATGTGCGATAGTTTGTATGGATGCGAAATGGTGACGTTGTCAGAATTACATTCTCCCATTTCTGATTAGCAAAACATCAGGGTTGTTTTTGGGTGTGTTCTCATCGATAAGGTAGTTTAGAAGCGAATATCTGTATAAGGTAGTAAAATTAGGAAGAATACTGAAGCGGCGAGTGGGTACTAAAGTGGAATATCATTTTATAGAAGTATAGCTTGTGTCTTTAAACTCAGTTAAAACACACAAGAATACAATCTATCGCTAAGAGAAGTGTGTGCTGTATGTTGTACGTAAAATGTACAGGAAATTGGCTCTATTGGACATTATAAGCAGAATTGTCGATATAATGAAACAACATAGAACTGCAATGGCATACAATGGTATTGTTCTTGTTAGTATTGTTATTACAAGATGAAAACCGCAAAGATATTTTATAACTTTCTTATACGATTTAGATATGTACATTCGTGTAGTATTGTTAAAGCTTGTATTGTACTAAGTGAACAGATCTACATCTACTTGACATATTCAATTCTGAATAGATCTAATTTATTTTTGACATTTCACATCTGTCATCGTTAAAAGAAATTTGTTTTTAACTAAATCTAATCAAAACATCGGCAAATTCGTGATGTAATATCAAATAAAATAAAATCAATGGGGGTATCGAAAGCTTTACTTAAACCAAAGGTATCAGAAGTTCTCACAGCCTACCTTAAACAATGCAAAGAACCACCGTGGACTTCATACTTCGTAAAGGTAACTTGCAGCTCCGTTCTCAAAAGAAAATCATATGATCGTCTTTTAGTTATTGCCAGCAAAAAGATGTGGTGAATGATCAATTTGGGCTTTCACATTTCAATTGGACACTTTCGTCTGGGGCAAATTATCACATCCTCCGAACTGGATGCTTTCCCTATTTCAAATACCATTGCACGAAACGGAAATACGAAGACTTGTCATTGGAAAACACTATATTTGGTTGCTTGAAAATTATAAATTTAGGTTTGATGAACACATTTGTTCTGTGAACTGCTTATAATTGTATCCTGTAGGTTTACCAACGCTGTTTTATGGTATCGCTGCAACAGCACTCATTACCCACAAAGAAATAGTTCATTTGAATAACAATGTTAAGGTGCCTATATACTTCTTGTACGAAGAGGACAAAGGATCAAGCTATTGAACAGAATATGCCGAATATCCTGTGGATTTATTTCAACGCGACATTAATAGTTGTTTTGAATAAAAATGCAGTTGTTTTGAAATAAAAAGTTAACAGAAAACAATGTTTTATTCATCTAGATCACAAATTTGTACTGCATGTAAACATTCAACCGCACATGAGATTCAACAATCCGTTTTCGGGTTTGCGCAGAGGTCGTCCCAGTCATCAGTGAGAAGATGAGCAAGTGAAGCCTTAAATTGTTCCAAAACACACGGCTTGGGGCAATTTGGAACGCTTATAGGAATAGGCATTTCCGTTTCACTATTCTCGTAGTACACCATCTAAAGAGTTTAAGCACATTTTCATCTGTTTGAAAACCCATATTTTGAAGTACTCACTTGAACAACATAATTATCGTTCACAGGCTGATGCAGCTCAAAGACTAAAGCAGATGCATAATCAGGCAATGCGGATGTCTGGTTGATGATTCCCATTGAATTCATAACATTCAATAAAGTGACATCGTGTCCAGCGTATATAAATAGATTCCGGTTTGGATTAAGTGCATTTTCTGCCTTTTGAGACATTTTATGTTGAACTTCTTGTAGAAAAACACCTCCTTTTAGCGTTTTCATGTATTCGTTGTCTGTAAAAACTGTGTAGCTTCGTTCGGCAAGTGGTCTTAACTTGTCAGGATAGATATCTTTTGCCCAAACAGGCAGTTGTAAACCGATGTCCTCCTCTGCTTTTAGTGTGTTGTAGAGAAGCTCAACATCGAGGACACTGCTAATGTTCTGAAATTAAAACTCGTTGAGAGAGCAGAAGCAAAGGTAATTCGGTTTTGAACCTTTCCGGTGTACGTTGTGAGCTTTTCGTATAAGTCTATATTCGCTGCATTTAGTTCCTTCAGATCGTCCGGAGGATTTGCGTAAATGCCCTTGAGCATAGCATCATACTTGAGACACGGCTTTCGCTGTGCAATTAACTAGACCAAAGTTCGAAGTAAATACAAGGAGAGACAAGATATGAATTTACTTACAGCATCACTAAGGCGAGGAATGGATGTTACTGGAATCGGCTGCCATGGTATTGGAAGACCAAATTCTTTTGAACTTACTGGCAGCAGCCCAGCAAAAAGCGACTGAGCACTCATTATACAGCGCTCAGCGTAGCTGCTAAGTACATTGATATCTTTCTGTGAATAAATTCCATTTTCTGGTAAAATCGGAAGGTAGCGCTTGCGAAGATTCACACCCAAATTATAGGCTTGGTAACTTCCTTTCTAAAAGTATTTGTTTTACGAAAGCAATTTAAATATGAACACATGCATAATCTTACCTGAGTTAACGCTCCAAGCCCGCCAACAAATCTATCAAGGTTTTGTTGATGTGGGTCTTTGGGGTAAAAGCTCGTCGGATTCTTTTCACCATGTCTAAATAGCTAAAATGTAAATTTGTTTAATGTAACTTCACTTGAAGAGATTTTCAGCTGTCGTACAATAAACGCCATCTTCATGGTATCTGGTGTGACCATGACACTATGTATGATCTCAAAGAGTGTAGAAAATATCACAAATGTAATCGCGACTACAATAACGATTAGTGTACATTTTTTTGTGCTGACCGAGGAGTGGCTCTTCTCCATGATTAAGCGCAAAGCGAATTTTAGGATATTTAAAAGAAAATTCTCTGCGTCAAGGAAAGTTTAAGTGCTGCTGTTAAAATGATTTTCCAGTTCTATAGTCCTATGGACACAGGAAGAACTTGATCAGACTTAAATTTTATTCTTGTGAACATTAAGGTAGTAAAACAATAACACGTATTAAAAACGCGACACTGGCGATTATTATCTAAGGTACAATTTGACAGTCGCCATATGACTGATTGGGCAGTGTACACAACGTTAGCTTAATGATCTTCAAAAAATAAGATAAAACAAAACTTTGAGCTTTTATATAACCAAATAATAAATTGACTTCAGCTCGTGCTGTTTGCTTTGTGCAAGCTCATGGCAATGGTAAGCTTCAGAGCACCAAAGTTTATTTGATTTTTTTTTGTTTTTCACATCAATTGAAGCATTACTGGGCGTATGAGTGTTTTTCTCGATGGGGAATATGAAACCCGATGATGGCTTTCATGTTTTTTAGAAATCTGCATCATTCCTTCTTATGGCAGTTAGATTTTAAATTATAATTTTTACGGTATGTTGTTGTTGCTGACTTTAGATGGTTCTTAAAGCACATTCTTTTTGTGCAGTCTTCTAACAGGGTGATTGATAACTTCTGAACCTATTAAGCTTTTGTCATTTTGGTGAATTTGACTTTGTGATCAAACATAAACATAGACACTATATAAGGTTGTCAAATATGCCTTCCGCTTTTTTGCTCTTCATTCAATGCTTCATAAAAATTGTTACAGTGATCGGATTTAGTTCAAATATGCACCATTTTGTTCGATAATGTTTCCATCTAGACGGCAACTTCAAAATACCCCCTTGTAGAAGCCCCCCTCATTATTTGGGAAGAACTTGGGCAGCCACTTTTCACAAGCCTTTTTTGAGTTCAACTTCACACCACCAAAACCGTTCGCCATGGACAGGAACAGGTGGTAATCACTTGGCCGTATGTCCGGGCTATATGGTGGATGCGATTAAACCTCCCATCCGAGCTCCCGTAGCTTCTGAGGAGTCGTAAACGAAGTGTGTGGTCTGGCGTTGTCCTGGCGGAGCACGTCTATAACTGTTAAACGCAATATCCAATCATGCATAGCGTTTTGTAGGTTATGTCAAGACCTTTCAAATGATGTACAGTAATGCCAGATACGAGCTCTGTAGCGCTTTGTACATAGCCGGAAAATACAAAAGACAAAAAGGTGGAAGAGATATTTGACAACATTATATAAAAAAGGTTAGTTTTAAATGCGAATTCTTATGGTGTATTTCACCACTATTCAGATAGCAACTAGCAGTTTTCTTGCGAGCCCTGGATGGTATTGTTTACAGTGTTTTATGCAACCAGTGGCATTGTTTACAACACTTGTTGTTGTTGATTCTAAGGAGAGGACACTAAACATGATCCACTGAAAACGCAGTTCGCAGTCATTTGCGTTGTCTTCCAATATCGGCTATCAATTTGCATTCCCCGCACTTTGTGTAATAATTTTGCCACAATATAAGAAAACTTTTACATTTGAATAGTAATCCACAGTCGTCTGTCAGATTTATTTAAATTTAAAAGTCTCCAAGTACCTTGATTGTCTGTGTTATATTTTAGAAAATATATTTTTGTGGAGAAACATATCTCTTCAAGAAAACGCATATTTATAAGGAACGTATGATTTTTGAAATCTATCTAAATTTTTACTTGATGCGTCAGCTGGAAGTGCACATATTTTGTATTCGCATTTACATCAGCATTCTGAACAGATTGCAATAGACCGAATGTCCCGCAAGAGGTCGTATCGAGTGGCTTTTATATTGTCAGACTTATCAGAAGACGGATTATATCTGCAACCAGGTGTGCATTACAGCCCACAACTCGAGAGCCCGTCATGCAGGATGTGCCCAAGAGATATGTCTGCTCCCTCACTCCTGGTAGATAGAAGTCCTGAGCTCAGCTGTGCTTGCTTATATGTCGCCGATAGTTGCGGAAACGTTTTCTATAATAATAGTGTGGGATGTGTTGGATGTGAAGATTCTTTCTGCCTGTCGAACACAGAAATGGAGACCGACTATTTGAGTGATATTGAAGCGGATAATCAAAAAAAGCGGGCATATGTCCTTCAATCAAGTGAAGATGAGGGTATGGACGTCAATGAGACTTCTGATTATGAAATGAATGCGCCTAGTGAAAATAAGGATCAAATGCAAGGCATGTAAAGCTCACTGCGTAATGCAACTTTTGAATAATTCGTAGTATTACAAATATAGTAAACAAAACAAAATTGGTTTTCCTTTCTTTGTCATTTAGATATGTATGTCTGCCTTGTACGTCAAAAGGTGTCCAAGATTCTACTTCCCTCACATGACTTCTGTTCGCTAGCCCAGGAATTTAATGGTTAAAATCTGTCTCTGTTTTAATCTCGCTTAGAAACATACTGTCGAGTCTCTCCAATTTTTGTTTTGCGTATTCAAAGGTTCGAATACTACGAATACTACATGATGTCAAGGTATCACTTTAGATGACAATGTTCTCACTCTTAAAGCACCACTACAATGCTATGGAATTCCAAAGGACGGCCTAACTGGTTCCAAATTGTTTAGAAAGCTCACTAGTGTAGATTAAGGTTCATTGGTGGAGATTTTCTCAAAATTTTTGCTCAGCAAAACTTGTATGATGGCATTTCTGACTGTTTGGTGTGGTTTATTGATTGGTGGAATAATTGGTCTCTGTGGCTGGCGTGGCGTAGTGGGTAGAGTGCGACGCTCACACGCGAAGGGTGTAGGTTCGATTCCCAGCTCAACACCAATTTTTCGAATTTTTCACGGCACCACCTCTTTCGAGCTGCTGACAACACTTAAAGAGTAACAACTAT
Organism: Eristalinus aeneus; assembly: GCA_955652365.1. NCBI lineage: Eukaryota > Metazoa > Arthropoda > Insecta > Diptera > Syrphidae > Eristalinus > Eristalinus aeneus. The sequence continues at coordinate 89,614,147 of OY019130.1, read as the reverse complement.
ATAAGAAAGCTTCTCAATTTTCGCCGTTTGGAGTCGGCAAAAAACTGTAAGTCCCTTCTACTCGTGAGAGAACAGTAGCGCGCACAACACGATCAGTTGATGAGCAAGCTAGGCCCTGGTCCCCCTTTGGACTGTAGCGCCAACAATTATTATTATTAAAAGCATGCCTTTAATGCTTATTGCAACTCCAAAGCACTTTCATTCCTTAAAAATATTCTGTCACGGAAAGTGGCAACTGAAAAAGTTTGAATAATAAATTAAAAACTGATTATTAAATAAAAACTGATATTAAATATATCCATTAAACGATTGTAATAAACACTACTAGGAAAATTTGCCAAACGACGTAACTTATTGCAATGAAGAAGAAATTTCGGTATGTTGCATCGATAACATTCATTTCTCATAAATTACAAAAAAAAAGAGTACGAAGACAAGGAGAGAGCAGTCATTTGTTGAACTTTTCTATTTCACTTGTACATGCATGGAACAACATAATTTTGTTTTTGAAAAAAGAACTAGAAAGTGGTCTAATAGTAAATGATTAAAAGTAACGTACTAAAAACAAAAATTAAAATTTATTTTTTTGTATTCTCCCATGTCACATATAAGGTTGTCCGTCTTTTTGTCTTTTGAATTTTCTGGCTATGTACAAAGCATACAAAGATCATAGGTAACACTTGAAAGGTTTTGACAAAACCTATAAAACGACGCGTATTGGATATTGCGTTCAACAGTTATAGACGTGTAAACATGGAGTTCACTAATGCCGAAAATCGCGCTATTTTAAAGTTTTCCTTCGTTAAAGGCAAATCCGCTAGAGAAACGTTCAGTGAGATTAATGGTGTTTTGGGCGATGGTACTTCATCACTTCGAACCGCGGAGGAATGGTTTCGACGATTCAGAGCCGGTGAAAACGACACCATGTATAAACCAGCCGCCGGAAGACCTGTAACGACGAATACTGATCGAATCATGGAAATCATCGAGTTAGACCGGCATGTGGCATCTCGTGACATCGCCCAGGAGATGCGAGTTAGTTACCAAACCATTTTCAACTATCTGCAGAAAGTTGTATACAAAAAAAAAACTTGGTGTTTGGGTGCCGCATGATTTGACCCAAAAATACCTTCTGGACTGAATCAACGCCTGCGATATGCTGCTGAAACGGAACGAACTCAATCCATTTTTGAAGCGGATGGTGACTGGCGACGAAAAATAAATTACATACGATAATATTAAGCGAAAACGGTCGTGGTTGAAGGCCGGTAAATCGTCCCAAACGCGCTGTCCTGGTGTAGTGTTCCACCAGGACAGCGCCAGACCACACACTTCGTTGATGACTCGTCAGAAGCTACGGGAGCTCGGATGGGAGGTTTTATCGCATCCACCATATAGCCCGGACATAGCACCAAGTCATTACCACCTGTTCCTGTCCATGGCGAACGCCCTTGGGGGTGTGAAGTTGAACTCAAAAGAGGCTCCGAGTTCTTCGCAAAAAAGGCGTGGGGCTTCTACAAGGGGGTATTTTGAAGTTGCCGACTAGATTATCGAACAAAATGGCGCATATTTGAACTAAATCCGATCACTGTAACATTTTTTTATGAAGCATTGAATGAAGAGCAAAAAAGCGGAAGCGAGATATACTTTTCAAGTGTAAAATTTTCAAAGGAAGTGATGAAAATTTTGTGAATTTCGGGTTTGGAGAGGATGGTTTCAAACATTTTAAATACGGCCATCAGAAACAATTAAAATTTTCCAACCATAGCATGCCGTTGTATTCTTCACTTTTTTGAAATAAGTAAAATAATTCATTCTCTTGTAACCTTATAGAAAAAATACCATGAAAGACATAAGACAGGTTTTTCAGCATTTTAAATTTAAATCAAATTGCATGTCAACTTCCTGATTACGAAAGTAATTTAGTAAATCTTCTTATTGTACTCCTTTTCAATGAGAAGTCCTTACTAAGTGTTAGTCTAACTTATCTGGTTCATTTAAGTTTATAAGCAAATATTTCTAACGCAATTTCTTATAAAAATGAATAAATAGTTTTATTTCTAATAAGCGTATAAAAAAACGTATAACATATCATCGCAACACCTTACTGAAGAGATTGCTCCTCGTCTCGAATGTAGTCCCCATGTTCGGAGCACCTTTTGTTCACAACATAACACAGCCAGAATGAAATGGGAAGCATCGCCAGACCTACAGGCATCAAAAACAACATCCAAAACTCTTTGGGATCAGTTTGTTCATCGGGCGCATCGAAATCATCAAAGTAACTCGTGTCCTCGTCAGTCGTATCTTCGTTGTCATCTTCCACAAACAGATATGCTTCCCGCACCCTGTGACCCCGGTAACTAATCGCAACACAGGCATAGAATCCCTGATCTTGGAAACGCACGCCGTTCAGAATTAATTTGCTCAAGTAGATTCCATTGTCAACGTTCTTTTCTCGTGCCGTCTGCAGGAGCTCGTACGTTCGTCCGTTGTATTCAACAATGCGAGAGTTGAAATTCTCCTGAGCCGCACCGTATTTCATTCCGGAAGCAGCATTCGGTATGCGCTTGAACCACTTGATAGTTGGATGCACCTGGCTTTGCACACGGCACTGTAGGACCACTTGAGATCCCGTTGTGGCTGTGGTATTCTCTGGAAACGTATCGAGAAATTCTGGTACAAATATCGTCGAATCTGGAAGCAAAAACAAAACGAGGTTAGCTTTCTGACTGACTGGTCACGTTCAAGTGGCTGACATACTCTTAACATCTAATTGATATGTTCTGACTAATTGAATATCCAGCGTTGTTACATCGTCTAGCTTATAGGGATAGATGGTGCACTTGTAGAGGCCGGAATACTTTTCTGTCACATTTCTCAAGTGCAGCTGCGGTTTGCAAAAGTTCTCCTCGCACGGCAGGTGAGACCAGTTAGAGGATCGAGTGTCGTGACATGATCTTTGATGTGAGTTATCGCCGCACGGCTATGGAAAAGGAGCGAGTGAGTGAGTGTGGTATTGTGTGGCGGGGGGCACATACCTTGAAGTACCAGTGAACTTGCATTTTGTTGACGGATTCATCGTTGGACAGACCTTTTAATCCGCAACTCAATTCAATGTCATGTCCTGCTCTGTGCTGAATGAATTCTGTGTTTTCTGAAACAACCAAAGAGACATAATGATGATGACTTTTCAAAACGAAGCTGTGAAGCCTTTACTTGAGAAAGTAAATTGTCTACTGTCGGTATCGGGAAAGAAGCTGTACAAATTTGTTGGAAAGCAAAGATCTGGATTGACAGTTTCTACGAATGAAACTATACATACATTAAATACGACACGATAGTGAGAATAAAGTAAATCTTCAAAGACACGAGACAAGAATGGTGGTTTTGGAAGGTTCACAACTTGAAGAATTCACAGTCAATGCGCGTAAACTCCTACAACAATGATCTTCATATGAAAACAATAAACTATTCCCGAGGTTAGTCAGCAGACAGTTCATCAAGTGCGTTATTGAAACTAATTTGAACAAAAACTTACCTGTGTAATCGATGTAGGAACCGTCAACAGTCCAAACTGCACTAATCCAAAATACGAATACTACTTGTAACAACAATAGCCAATCAATGTTCATTATAGTTTCAGCACTAATTGAAGAATCCCGCGCATTTCTTCATAAATAATTTCGCCCAATTAGAATCTATCCATCCCTGCGCTGATACTGCACACAAACGGCGATCTGTTCGATAATTACTTGATTAAAAATTCGAAAAACGTGTGTTTTCAATTTCCGCAATTGTGTTTACGAATTGGTGCGCTCCTTTCCCCGCAATTATCAAACTAAGCACCACCATCAATAATTGGGAATGGCTCAGCTGGTCGAGCACTTAACTGTTGCAGCGGATTCGTATGAACTCAACACTAGAGTTTTCATAATTCTCCGTACCGCAGAGACTCTCAAGAGTCCGACAGATTCAGACTGCTCTGCGGTGTCTGGTCTGCGGGTGTCTGTTGGTGTTGGTTGTGTTCCGTTTATTTATTTGCTTTTTTTCGCTTAGAATTGAAATTTTTCAATTTATTTCAAATACCCCGTTGACGGTGTGTTTATTTAAAAAATTGTTTCACCTCGTTCGCCGCTGGGCTGGTTGACTGGCGGTCTGGCTGACTGGGGATGACGGTGTGTAGACTCGGTTAGGACTGAGGCTTCCGCTGAAAGTATTGATATTTGTTTGTTTTCATTAATTCCATATTATTTAAACATTTTATTGATTATTTGAAAAATCTGCGCGCACATTCGTATTATTCATTCAGCGAGTATATTTTCCTAAAACGAATCAATAAATTAGGTGTCTGTTCGCAGGAGCAGCGCGGGGGCGTTGTGAAAGTGGGAACGGGACACATTAGATTATCGCTTGCCTCTTATTGCAGTCATAACAGGCAAAATTGACAGATAAACAGACTTACTGGCAGCCCAACGGAGGCAAGTACACACACGTCTTCGGTCGTTTGACGATACTCTTTGCTCTGGAGTGGCACACTCATCAAACCATTTGCAAAGTTTACAAAAAAAAGCCAAAGATTGGAGAGAGAAAAAAACCTGTCGAAACATTTCGACATACTCGCAGTGTAGCGTGCGCGGGTGGTGGAAACGTGCAGTTTTATCTGCGGCTTAAGATTGGAGATAAAATAAACACATCCGATGTGCTTTGGTGATTGATTGATTTGTTTGAAAAATATTTGTTGTTTTTTGTGCACTCGCACATGTTGTTGTCAATGAGTACGAGTACAAGTAATTGTTTGATTGGCATAATGGTGTGCCAGGAACTACTGCCAATTCAAATTGAGTTGATAAGCGAATTATTACAAGCTCTTGACATACTTCTGTGAGGTGGACTTAGGAATAGTTTCAATTGGCTTATAGTCTTCCACTGGGCTGTTATCTGTCAGTCAAGTTGTATAAGTATAGTCTAAAGTACTTGAGTACATTTAAGTACATGTGGTGACATACGTGGCGAGGAGTTTGTTCCTACATGGAATGCTTGATAAGTGAATATTGTTTAAGTCTATTTTCTTGGTATTTTTGCATTCCCTCACAATGTTATTATTCTTGTATGTACAAGTTTTACAAGTCTTCTGTGTACAAGTTGTGCAAATTATACTCAATTGCAAATGCTGTAAGCAAATGACAGTAAGTTGTTGATTGAGCAATGAGCAAATTTGCTACAGCCATAGATATTTGAACACACTTTTAAAAGTACGGAAGACATCACTGTCGTGGCCGCCGTGGGAAGTGGGTAGAGTGAGACGCTCACACGCCGAAGGGTCTAGGTTCGATTCCCGGCTGAACACTTCGAATTTTTCACGGCACCACCTCTTTCGAGCTGCTGACGACACTCAAAGAGTAATAACTGTCTAAGAAAGCTTCTCAAACTTCGCCGTTCGGAGTCGGCAAATCTGTAGGTCCCTTCTACTCGTGAGACAACAGTAGCGCGCACAACACGAGTAGTTGATGAGCAAGCTAGGTCCGCCTGTGGACTGGCGCGCCAACAATTATTAAGAAATCGCTGTGAGATAGTGAAAACGATGGAGGTCGGGACTTGTTTTTTGGCTGGACTTTTATGTTTCTCTCTCTCTGTGTTTGAGTTGGTTCCAATACTCAAGAAATACTAAACGTCTACAAGAAAGGTCCAATTTATTGTATTTTTCAACTTAGAACCACAAAACTGAACTTTGGTTTGATTTTTTGTCAAAGTTTTAAAATATTTCGAGTGCAATCATAATTCATTGAAATTTATTGTTTTAAAATTCAGAATAAAAACTGTGAAATCGAAACTTATTTTCGAATTTTTTCTAATTTTACGAAAGATTTTGTCTATTTATTAACTTAAAAATATATTTTCTTGAGCCAATTACTTTTTTTTTGTTTATGGTTCTTTCTTATCCATTTTGTCATCCTCATCCCTGCTGTATATTTTACAATTATACTACTTCTTCTTTTTCTTCATGTGGCGCAATAATCCGGAAGGACTTGGGTCTCGACCAACATGCCTCTCCATCTGGCACGAACCCTCGCCTGATGCCACCAGATGCGCACTCAAACCTGATTTAGGTTCTTCTCCACTTGTGTACCTCGACTCAACGCAGGTTGTCCTCTGTTACGTTGATCCTGTGGCTCGGATTCAAAGACTTTTCGGGCCAGAGGAGTGATATCCATAGGCTCTACATGGCCTGGACATCTTAAGCGTTGTATGCAAAAACGCTTGACCTGGCGAATGACGCCATACAGCCCATAAAGTTGAATCTTATCCTCGGAGTGCCATCAACGCTGACAGGACTAAAATTGGCACACAATACTTTTCTCTTGAAAAGACTGCGGGCTTTCTTATTCACTTAAAAACATATAAAAGTTTCCTCCCCATAAAGCAGGCCGACTTAGTATATCGAGGGAGGGCTACACTACTCAATTCTAAAGCTCAAATATACAGGGATTAATACGAGTGATTCTGCATTTTATTTGGTAATGATGTTGTTGTCCTTATTAACCACGGAGCAGAGGTAGACGATGTGGTCGCCGTGGCGTAGTGGGTAGAGTGCGACGCTCACACGCCGAAGGGTCTAGGTTCGACTCCCAGCTCAACACCAATTTTTCGAATTTTTCACGGCACCACCTCTTTCGAGCTGCTGACGACACTCAAAGAGTAATAACTGTCTAAGAAAGCTTCTCAAATTTCGCCGTTCGGAGTCGGCAAAATATTGTAGGTCCCTTCTACTCGTGAGAGAACAGTAGCGCGCAAAACACGAGTAGTTGATGAGCAGGCTAGGCCCTGGTCCCCCTTTGGACTGTAGCGCCAACAATTATTATTAATTGTAGACGAAGTGGCCGTCGTGGCGTAGTGGGTAGAGTGCGACACTCACACGCAGAAGGTCCAGGTTCAATTCCCGGCTGATCACCTCGAATTTTTCACGGCACCACCTCTTTCGAGCTGCTGACAACATTCAAAGAATATTAATTGTCTAAAAAAACGCTTTTCAAACTTCGCCGTTCGAAGTCGGCAATAAATTGTATGCCTCTTATACTCGTGAGAGAACAGTAGGGTGCATAACACTTGAAGTTGATGAGCAAGTTGTGCTCCTGTGGACTGTCGCGCCATACAATTATTATTAGAAGTAGACGGAGTTCTTTACTTCAGCTGGTGTGTCATTTCTTTCTTTCCAAAAATGCTGGACAGTTCTCTTTTGAAAAATTTAATCCAACAAGCAAAAATTGAAGGCAAGGCAAAATATGTGCGCCCAAGAAAAGTAGAATGAGCATAGACATAACGCCACAAAATTGAAAATCTATGTCCCAACGAAATTTCAAGTTTACACAGTTTATAAGCAATCTTGAGTGGCTTTCAATTCTTGAGCCATCAAAAGTCCACACAGGTCGATTATTTTTCAATACGTAAAATAAGTAAATAAAATAAATAAAATGTATTAAATAGAATGGAACGTGAACAACAGTGTCGGAATTTGAATTTCGAATAACAAAATGGTCCAAAGCCTTTATGCATTTGAAAATGTTGTTGCTAACGGGTGGGTTAATTAATGACATTGGAAAGTTTGGGAGATTTCAGTTTCCGTTGGCCTGACATTTTATATGATACAGGGTTAATATTTTGTGAACATTACCATAAGAGTAAATGAATGAACCTGAAAGCGTGTTGTTTTCCAACTCAAGTGTGCAACTTATTAGTGAAAGCCACAAACAACCACTTTACAGCAAATGTACCCTTTCTAAACTGCTCAACCAATGTTGGAGCACAATGGACGCACTTTATTGATATACATTTTAAATGGCTTTTGTGTACCATCAAATGGCTATTAAATCAAGAGAACAATATTTTGCACAAACGGCGAAATTCAATTTCCATACTTTCAAAATGAAATAAAAAAATTTTAAAAATATTGAGAGAGAATCGCTCTACAAGTGTCGAAAATAGAACAATAGAAAAAAAAAGAGAATTAGAAACATCTCAAAATACAAAAAGGGAACAGTCTTACCAAATGACTCCAGATTTCATAAGCCATATTGTTTTCGTCTGTGGAAGACAAACAAAGGGTAACGAAAAACAAAAAAATCGTCGATCAAAAATACTTATTACGATGGTTTTAAATTTATTAATTATAATTTATCATCTGAGATTGGCTTATGTGTGTGTGCTATTCATTTAAGTGACTTATCTTATCGCAACAATCACTTATCTTACGACAGTACATATTTTACCTTCAAGTGTTTACCATTTCTTTTATTTATTACTTTCTATATGAAGGAGAATAGTGTTTGGCATTGAATAAATTTAATACGACACAGGAAGGGATATGTAAGCATATAACTCAAATGTGGCCAAGTGCTTTAGAAACTAATCTAATACAAATGGCTCGAAAGTCATAAAATCGTTTATTGTTTTAATTACTACCTACTACTACCTACTTCTTTATTGATTTTTGTGGAAGCAGAGATCTCGCACAAAAAACAAGCCGTTGGCGAGGATTTCTGTTTATAATATATATACTGTATGGCGCAACATTCCACAGGGGTACCACCTTTGCTCATTAACTACTCGTGATGCTACTGTTCTCTCACGAGCAGAAGGAACCTACAGGTTTTTGCTGACTACGAACGGTGAAGTTTGAGAAGCTTTCTTAGATAGTTATTACACCTTGAATATTGTCGGCAAGAGGTAATAATAATTGTTGGCGCTACAGTCCAACTGCTCGTGTTGTGCGCGCTACTGTTCTCTCACGAGTAGAAGGGACCTACAGTTTTTTGCCGACTCCGAACGGCGAAATTTGAGAAGCTTTCTTAGACAGTTATTACTCTTTGAGTGTTGTCAGCAGCTCGAAAGAGGTGGTGCCGTGAAAAATTCGAAAAATTGGTGTTGAGTTGAGAATCGAACCTACACCCTTCGGCGGGTGAGCGCCGCACTTTACCCACTACGCTACGGCGGCCACAGCAAGAGGTGGTGCAGTGCAAAATGTGAGGTGTCCAGCCGTGAATCGAACATGGACCTTCGGTGTGTGAGAGTTGCACTCTCCCCACTACACCACAGGGGTCCTGTTTAAAACACTAATTTTAATCTAGCGATCTCGTAACGTAACGTCCTGTTTAAAACACTAATTTTAATCTAACGATCTCGTAACGTAAAAACCATTTTTAAATAAAAGTAAAAACATCTTGCAAAAAGCAGAACGCTTAGCGAACCACAGAAGCAAATAAATGATAAGACCTGACCTTCTCCGGAAAATACTTTCTTTGTTCACCTCATTTTTCTTATGATCTTTGTCGCAGCCACTGGTTGAGAGACTAGAAACAACTGCTGTAATAAGGACAGGCATCTTCCAATAATGTAGCAAGTATTGCTTTGAAGTTAATTGCAAACCAACTGATTAACTCGGCTTCCTTTTTTTAATTTATTGAAGAATTTTTTAAATTAATCTCAGGTGGTGTTCACAAACACACTGATTTCATTTCATTGCTTAACTTGAAGAAAAATGTGAATACAAAATAGTAATATCAAGCTTTTAGTCGATCCGTTCCCTCAATTGGGTTGGAAATGAACTTTACTCTTACAGTCACCACAAAACTGATAAGCAAAGTTTTAAAAATAAATACAAAGAAAGTATAGAATAGGAGTGAGACTGTTGCAACATTATTATTGCCGTGTTAGCTCCAAGGTTCGAAAGAGACTTCTGAATAGAGGGTGTGAATCCATTTCCGTACTTAAGACAAGCTTCACGAATATATTAACAAGACAAGTCTAGTTCTAGGAGACCGAAATGAGAAAAGAAAAAATAAATCAAAAGCACTGAAATGTGCAATATGCATTCCCTAATTCCCTAAAAGCAATGTGATATTCCCAAATTTTCAATCTCCAATCCAACAACCACTGTTTATCTTCAATTGCACTGAATGTCCGCTCTAGTGTAGTAAGTTCTTCAAATGTTTTTTGTTTGTCGTTTTTTTTGTCCGTTCATATGAGTCATTTGCTTTGCAACTAATTGAAGTTTTCCAAACTGACGGAAGTTATAAATTTGTTTTCTTTTCGAAAATCAACAGTAATTAGCTCAACACTACCTCGTATTCAACTCACCAATCAATCACTTTTATGTTCTTGTACAAAATCAAAAATATTGCACGAAAATAAATTATAATCCAAAAATTCAGGGAAGACTGTCTACAATCCACACTTAACACCATAAAAACTTGTTCACGTCTAAATCTAATCGCAAACAAATCCCGCAGAGTCAACCACAAACAGTGTGTGCGCTATTAATCAATATTCCACTGATATAAATTTATAATAATAAAAAAAACACAGAATGCAACAAAAAAAAAAAAAGTTCTATGAGTACAATGAAAAACAGTAGTCTATATCCGCGCGTATACAATGTACTCCTTAGATACGGATACCCTCACCGTTTACGCAGTAAATGTTTACCATTTATCAATGTTCCTTATCATGTCTAGTTAGGTAGGTTTGTTGGTAGCCAACAATCCGCTTATCGATAACGATATTTGTACTAATCAAAATTAAGAATCTCTATCGAGCAGTCTCCCCAGTAGTGTGAAGCTCTGCTCCCCCGCTCAAACACTCTCGGAATAGAGTTGACACTGCACGGTAACACGAATCGACAAAAACTCCTGTTGTTGCCTGTGCTTTCATAAAAAAAAAAAACGATTACTGTTTGATCATTTGGGCAGACCTCTGGAATCTAGTATCCACTTCTGTTCAACTACCGGGCGACAGCGAAACTCGTATTCGTATCTGAATCAACATGATCGGTTATTATCGATCAATATTTACGCTCTGGTCTCGACCGACGTCAAATTGTGCGTTGCGTGAAATTCAATAGACGAGAAGACTGCAACGGATGAGTAGATACTGCTTGTGTCTATCGTTGGAAGGCGTCAATAGCGCTTATTGTTAAAGCTTATCACAGAACCATGTACAATGAGCACGAATGTTTATGTATAACTATTCATTTGGTTTTTTTTCCAAAGTTTCTATTTTTTCTCACAGAACACACTCGGACGGCAATTCATTCTACACGTGAAGACCGGCGCGCACTGATTGTTATAGTTTATTGAACGTTTATCCAGAGCGAGTGCTTAATCAAATCTGAATTAGAACAGCGCAGCAGCGTGGCGTCAGTGGCGTTAAAGATATAAAAAAAAATAAAAAGATTGTTGAAGAAGTAGACATTTTCAATTGGCTTGGTCTGCTGATATCCGTTAAGGTTGCGAGCGATGACGGTGACGGCACGATAGTTCGTTGGGAATATAAGTGAATGGAGGTGAAAAAATGAAGAACAAGAGGAAATATTACAAATGTTTTGAAAATTCTTCTGAAAGGATTACAACCGAAATGAGAGTACCCAATACGCAAAACAACCTTCACCTCATGTATCTATTTAATTCGAGAGGTATTGACTGCCATCTAGGTAACAGAGTACTGGCTGCAAGCAACCAAACAAAACAGTCAGTGGTTGCTCACCTTAAGGTCGAACGATTAGTTGACTACAGACTGTGGGTTCGTATTTAAGACAAGTGTCATGAAGGTAGATTAAAACTTGTAATTGAATTACACTTAAGACGGGGGCGAAACGTTAATACCAGGCTTATGGCGATAACACATGTGCAACGGGGGTGGTTTTGAGAACAAATTGTTGCAATCATGATGCATAATTATTGACAATTCCTGTCGTAAAGGCGGCTTTTCATTGTCACCTGTCCATATTCGTTGAGTCAGGTTTCCATGAAAGATATGAATTTATAATTTGTTCTTTATTTGGTGTGGTAAGTGCTGCACGCGGAAACGTTATTAAATCACAATTGCATGTGTAACATTCAACGAGCGTTTCAGATCTGTTTTTTGATTCTTTAGAGAATGAGTTGGAATATGACTAAAGGCATTTTAAAACAAATCCAATGGTGAGGCAATCTGTTGAGCAGATTTCGCAAAACGCTTTGGTTTTATAAAAATAAAGCGCATTAAATTTCCTTGAAATTTGTAATAACGGCGTTTTGAAGTAGATGCACTGAATATAGACAATGAACAAATTAAAGGTAATTCTCAAACCATTCAGATAACGGAAAGACGGAGGAAAGACGAAGGAAAGACGGAGGAAAGACGGAGGAAAGACGGAGGAAAGACGGAGGAAAGACGGAGGAAAGACGGAGGAAAGACGGAGGAAAGACGGAGGAAAGACGGAGAAAAGACGGAGGAAAGACGGAGGAAAGACGGAGGAAAGACGGAGGAAAGACGGAGGAAAGACGGAGGAAAGACGAAGGAAAGACGGAGAAAAGACGATGGAAAGACGGAGGAAAGATATAGGGAAAACGGAGGAAAGATATAGGGAAAACGGAGGAAAGACGGAGGAAATGCGGCGGAAAGAATTAAGAACACGAGAGAAAGACAGAGGAAAGACGAAGGAAAGACGGATGAAAGAAGGAGGAAATGTGGAGGAAAGATATAGGGAAAACGGAGGAAAGACGGAGGAAAGACGGTGGAAAGACGGAGGAAAGACGGAGGAAAGACGGAGGAAAGACAGAGGAAAGACAGAGGAAAGACGGAGGAAAGACGAAGGAAAGACGAAGGAAAGACGAAGGAAAGACGGAGAAAAGACGATGGAAAGACGGAGGAAAGATATAGGGAAAACGGAGGATAGACGGAGAAAATGCGGAGGAAAGACGGAGGAAAGACGGAGGAAAGACGGAGGAAAGACGGAGGAAAAACGGGGGAAAGATGGAGGGAAGACCATGGAAAGACGGAGAAAAGACGGAGGAAAGACGGAGGAAAGACGGAGGAAAGATGGAGGGAAGACCAAGGAAAGACGGAGAAAAGACGAAGAAAAACGGAGAAAAGATGAAGAAAAGACGAAGTAAAGACGGAGGAAAGATATAGGGAGAATGGAGGATAGACGGAGGAAATGCGGAGGAAAACGGAGGAAAGACGGTGGAAAGATGGAAAAAGAATATGAGAGAAAGACAGAGGAAAAACGAAGGAAAGACGGAGAAAATATTGAGAAAAGTTCTCCCTGTACATTTAAAGAAGAGGAAGATCATCTTTAAAAAATTGTTTGTTAGAATTTTTGCTCTTATTACTAATTTTGTCGTCTTTCTTTCATTATTCATTAATTTTTTTCCTTTTAGATTTTTTTGTTTTCCCAAAGCAGACGCATTTTCCTAGCTAGATTGTAATCCCACTGGAGCAACTTATGAAGACAAAGTGGAAAAGACTTTGGACGCTTTTTTGTTTTTCAAATTTTTGCATTTAACATCGAAAATAATTTATTTATGGATTGCATGTCGCGTCAGTCAACTAGGAGGACAAGTCCTAGCTTCCTCATCATCTAATCGTATTTTGCACTATTCTCTCACGGGTAGAAAGGACGTACATTTTTTTACCGATTTTGAATGGCCAAGTTTGAGAACCTTTTTATAGACAGTTGAGTGTCAGTGAGCTGGGTATAAATGATGCCGTAAAAAATGCGAGGTTTTCAATCCTTCAAACCTTCACGAAGAATACATGTCTTATGTATATTAAACTAACGCTTTAATTGCTCTAGAGTTGTTTGGATTGTTTTCCATGTGTTCTTATTATTTTCTGTTCTTAATATTTAGTAGAAATTACTGCATTTGGAGTTTACCTACATCATTTCTGTAGACTAAATCACCTTGAAATGACATGTAGAGGCAAACCATTTACATTGCAATCTTACATTTTCAGACGAATGACAATGACAAGAATTATGGAAATTTGTTTCATGGGGCCAAATCGAACACACAAAAGAGAACAAATTGGAAACTAAGCTTTGCAGATTTAAATTTTAGTTTTCCAAGATCGACGTTTAAAAATATACATTTGTAGACCGTTGCTCAAAGTATCCTAAAAAATTTAAAATCCCTTCTTTATGCCTTTTTTCGCAGCAAGCACCTTTTATATAAATTGAGGAAATTTTTTCCACATTGAAAGTCAACGAAAATCAACCAGAGCAGCTTTGAATTTTTTTTGAATTTGAATCATGTTCAATGTTTAATCGCTTATGTTGAAAATTTAGCTCCAAGTTGGCTTTGCACAGTAATTTCCATACCTAATGACAACACAACAGAAGACGACCTAGACTAAAGTAGCGCACACAAGTGGAGAAGGACCTCAACCAACTTGGAGTGCGCAACTGGAGCTGGCGAAAGATCGTGCTAGCTGGAGAGGCATGTTGGTTGAGGCCCAGGTCCACCCCGGACTGTAGCGCCACAAGAAGAAGAAGAAGAATGACAACTTTCGTTATTCGACTCCCACTCACAAAAGTGATACCTGTCAAATAAAACCTAACAAAGAATAACTTGATTTCTGTTTTTTTACCTCGGTGGTTCAAGTTGAAAATTTCCTCCTAATAAGAAGTTTAAAGAACTTGGATTTCTATGTTCTGTATGACGGATTACACTAAGTACACAAACAAAAGTTATCGAACGCATGCGACTAACGGGTACCACATTTTTCAGTGGCCAATGTATTACGATGTAAACTTTATTTGTATACCGCTAAATACCTTCACAGCTACCAACCATCCCATAATAGCCCAGTGATAAGGACTGCTTGCTTAACTTTTATTAGTCATTATTTACTGGAGATAACACAAATCGATAGATTTGTGTGTCTTGTCGTTGTTGCTGTTGTTGCTCACGCTGCCGCCCGTCTAGCCTCGGAGTTCATAATCATTTGTCATATAGTTTCAGTTATTTGCTTCTTGGCTACCATATCTGTTCGGTTTTGTTTTATTTTGTTTTTCTTCGTTATCTTGAGCAGGAAAGTTACAAATATATACTAAACGCTACAAGACTCCATTAGACAGTAGACAGGTTTAATAAATATTTTTCTCAATTGATATTGCGAAATCTAATCTTTATTTTATCTCAAATATTGCTCTAACGTATTTATAGGTTTGGAAGAGTTCGATCGTGTTGGCAGGTAGTGCACAATAATTATACATTCGCACACTAAAAACAGGGTCAACTAAATTGTCTCCTAAACCATTTAAAGGCAATTTAAACAAGTTACCTCTTATGGGCAATTTTAAAAGAGCCATCGAGACGCGCTCGCTAACTTTTGGGGTTTGTTTTGTAGTGAAAATTGGCTTAAACTCTAATCTAATTCTTTATTGTCAGGAGCCAACCTTTCAGTCTTCTAATAGCATCGCATTGAAGTCCGACGTCCGATCTAAGTTTTTCG
This sequence comes from Eristalinus aeneus, assembly GCA_955652365.1. Lineage (NCBI taxonomy): Eukaryota > Metazoa > Arthropoda > Insecta > Diptera > Syrphidae > Eristalinus > Eristalinus aeneus. The sequence continues at coordinate 89,598,874 of OY019130.1, read as the reverse complement.
ATCATTCCCTCTTTGAAGTCCTTCTTTAAGAGACCAACAGAAGCAAAACAACTAAACAGTGATTTGATGCCGAAAAGTCACAATCACAACAAAACACAATTGCTCGAACTCGACTTATAATCGTTGCCAAGGAGCCATCATAGAAGTTGAAGCTGATCTTGATACGATGTAAAAGGATTTGACGATGTTACAGGCATAGTGCAGTCCTGACATGTACAGGTACAGGATAGATCCGTTATTCTAATGCTACGGAATGCCTTAGTTCCTGTCTGTCAGTTCATAGACAGTTAGGTCAGTTAGGTCTATGAACAAAAAATATAAGAGGATAATTCGCTTATAAAACTACTGCACATTACGAGAGAAATGAAATTAGAGGTTTGAACAACAATTAAAAAGTTGACTTCGTGGATCTTAATCTAAAAGTGCGAAGATGCCTTTAAATAGTTAAGTTCATGAGTACTAAGATCAAATTTTTAAATTCAGTTTTTTACTCATACTTTGACTTAAAGAATTTATTCTTAATTATTTTGTACCAATTATGCGAAGCTCATAGATCTTTTAACGATTTACGATCAATAAGTGTTTTCAACTGAAATCAATTATTTTGTTAATTTATGAACTTAGTAAGACGTCCATGAGTATTTAGCAGACTAAAGTAGGACTCCCAGTAAACGAAATCCCAATAAGGTCGACGCTTACATTAAGACAGTAAATTCAATTGAAGTAGAAGTAGGGATAGGTATCGAAATATTCTATTGGGGATCCCTCTCTCGAAGGATTAAGCTTACATCTAGATCTGTCTAGACTAGCTCTATTGCTCAATTTACTTTTTGGGAATTTAATATCCCTAAAGTTATTTTGCTCTGCATTGCGTTGGAATTTCAAAGAGAACATAAAAAAATAACTTTGCGGTAAAACTGAACTCCTGCCTGATAATCATATCGACAGAACATCTCAGGCCTGAATATATCAATTTTGGGCAATGCAACAAAGGACCTTTTTAATTTGAACGATTTACACTTGTTTGTAAATGATCGTGAGTAGTGTTTTTTTTTATCCACTCCTGCTCCATTGCAAAATCTAAACAAATTAAAAAAAATGACTTGAATTGAAATGTAAATGGTGAGAGTAAAAGGAGGTATCAATACAAACCGTTCATAAAGGAGTACCTAGAAATTACTAATTAGTGCCAAAGAAAAAGTTTAGGACCAGACATAACTTAGACTTTTTATAATTTATTTTATTTGATTTTGAGTCGTAGCAATCTATGTAGGTATTGAGGGCATTGGAATAGATAGAGGGAGGAATAGAGTATGGAATAGAGAAAGGAATAGAGGATGACCCAATGCTTAAAATTGAATATTGAACTCAAATCAGAAGGGGATAAATGTTTCATGCATACTTAAAATGGTCTGGTTTGAAAACAGGTTTTCCATTATGCTTTTTAAAGAACAGTAAAATTAATTTTACTAGCTGACATTTAACAGCATGCTATGAGAAAAAATTATGTTAACGAATCGAGTTGAATTGAATTGAATTATGCTGACAACGACCGATGCGACAACAATGATGACATTCAATTATTAGGTTTGAAGAAATTGGTATAGATATTGGTATATAGTATATTAAATCAAGTTCTTTCTAATGAACCGAAAACTGTTTGAACAAAATCCTACACTGCACTTCAAGTCGAATGAAGCAGATTTGTCTAAGAAAACAGTCTCATTTCCTAGATAAGACAGTTTATTGTTAGTTAAACTATGTACTCGTATATTGTATGCAGAATCAAAAAAACAAAAGGCAAAGGCACAACTTTTCTTTTAATGACCAAGAATTAACATTTTTTATTGGAATTTTGCTGTATTTAATATAAACAAATAAATGTGGTCGCCGTGGCGTAGTGGGTAGAGTGCGACGCTTACACGCCGAAGGGTCTAGGTTCGACTCCCAGCTAAACACCAATTTTTCGAATTTTTCTCGACTCCACCTCTTTCGAGCTGCTGACAACACTCAAAGAGTAATAACTGTCTAAGAAAGCTTCTCAAATTTCGCCGTTCGGAGTCGGCAAAAAACTGAAGGTCCCTTCTACTCGTGAAAGAACAGTAGCGCGCACAACACGAGTAGTTGATGAGCAAGCTAGGCCCTGGTCCCCCTGTGGACTGTAGCGCCAACAATTATTATTATTATTATTAATATAAACAAATATTATGTCTGTTCCAATTCATTTGTGCACAGAGATCGTAGTTTAGTTTTGGGGGCTAAAATCTCAGTAATCAGTTAATGGAACGTTTTCCGGCGAATTTCGTAGGCATTCGCTGCATTTCAGAGCAATTGGACCAAACCTGTTGTTGTCATTAGTATGTCGAGGAACAGATTTCAAGAAACAAAAAGATACAATACAATTCGCTAATGACCACGTCGATTTGAATGGCACAGCTTCTGGTGCTCGGACAATTTGATTGTTCCTTCATTGGGGCTTTATGCATAAATTCTTTTCTATAAAGGAGTTTACGCTCGCCATTCGGATAAGCCAGTGATATCGCGTTTAGAAAAAAGCCTTGCAGCATCCACTTTGGAGAATGCCAAAAAAATGTTACAAATAAATTCAGTTGCCCAAAAATAAAGGCAGCTTACCTAGACCCCTACCTAGTAGACCTTTGCAATTTGCAAGGTTAAATTGTGAATATGTAAAGTCAGATTTTGGGAACATAATGTTCATTATAAAAAACGTAAGTTTTTCATAAGTTTTTCGTACAAATGATCTGTAAAAATATGATTAAAAACACTGGAAAGTTAACGGTTTGTAATATGACTCTAAATCTATGCTGCATTCTTCGCTTTTGTGCTGTTTAAAATGCACAAGCAGTTTTTACAATTTTCATTATTTACTTAACCAAATGATTGATGTGAATATATCTTTTCTTAGTGTGATTAAGGTTCACAACGTAAGCATTCTATACCCATTTTCCAAAAAGAACAACGCAATTTGAGAGTAGAGACCACGTTTCACAATTTTCATCATGTTAAGTATATAGGAGTAAATAAAATAACATCCCATTTTACAACAAAAACAGGAAGAAGCTGAAAATACAATACAATACAGCCGTGTGTAAATTAATTAGGACTAAAGAAATTTTCAATATATTTTACTATATTTTCAATTTAAATTAGAAAAAAATAAGTAACCATGCATAAACTTATAGTGCCCGCACAGGGCCAGTAAGATAGTTCTGTAAAAATATACCGTATGTAAGTAGTTAATTATTTTATATCTAAATTTAAGAACATTAAGTGAATAAATAAAAAACACATTTCAAACTAAAAAACTAGACTAAACCACGTTCTATAGAGAAAATGATACATTTAACCCCGTCCCCCCTCTCTTCTACCAATAAATTCAAGTGTTTTCAAAATATAACATTGGCCAAAGCCAAGTATTTGTCTGTACTTAATTTTTAATTTCTCACATTATGTTGGAGTAGATTAAATAAGCCTCTTATTTGTATTCAAAATACATTTTTATTTTTTTTCTGAACATATGAAATAAATTCTGCCCGTTTTTTACATTTATTTATTTATTTACTTTACTTTATATCATTGGCCTTTCTAGAGTTGAGTTCCAGAACAGTTTCTGTTAGTAAATCCGTTAATATCTCTACCTTAACTTTGTTTAAGTTGTTCTCCCCCTCTAGCGTCTTTATTTTGTTATTGAGCTTCGAAATGTCATCGACATCACCTTTCTTTGTTGAATGTATCCACAGGCCATCGGCGAATTTTAATTCCTTGTTCCCCAAAACGAGCGACACATTCTTGAACTCATCCAAATCTTCCGCTATCGGCGGACAACCTATGTTGCAGCGACCCATTCTGGGTGGTATGGGTTTGGCATCGAACTTTTTAGAAAATAATGGCATTCTATAAAAAGTTAAAAATTATTCATGCCAACGTAAAATCAATCAACTGACTGATGTTTTACAACAGAACTCCCTTAGAAACCCGATTTCTTTGGAACTCCCACTCGGTCGCCATAGCCGCAGTTGTTGCCAAAACAAAAGCTATGAATTTGACAAACGTAAACACTGCCCGAATTGTGAACCGTGTTCAATGAAAAACCTAGATTTTCGTGTAACTGATTATCAATAGCTAACGCAAAAATTGAATATGTGAATAGATTTTGAAACTTTAGTTATACTATGACAGATGTGGAGTTGCATGCTGAAACGTTGGTATCTTGCAAACGAGCTAAATGAATTTTGAATTATGTAACCAATTCTTTTTTGCCTTAGAAATCTTGCTGACATCCAAAACAAATACGAAAGCTTGATACATAAAATACTGCAAGAACTTGAAGATCAAAAGGTACGAGCTCTAACAAACCCTGTATGATATGCGAAACCCCTTTGAGGTCGATTTCAATTTAGGCGGAACAATCTAAAATTAAGCAACAAATTCTTGAAATCATTGAAGAAAACAGTAAGTTTGGAATAAAGCCAAACACTAATGGACTGCCCGAAGATTCCGGGGGACATCGAGAGTACGAGCAGTTGACGAGCGATGCTATATTAAATCTTAAACAGCAGATTGAAAACCTGAAGGAGGTGAGCTCTTTACATGCAAGTCTATTATTTAAGCAATCTCATCTTTACGGTTCTTAACTTGTGTGCAGTCAATAACGGCGCATTTTCCCAGTCTGAACATGTCATTAAAAATATAACTCCACACATACAATTATGTACAAGTACTTACGTCCAGTAATCGACCACAACTTGCTATTTCTTTTACTTTTAAGGAACGTAAAACGATTAATCAACTTTATAATACCTCTAAAGAAACAATTGCCAATTTGGAGACTGAGATTCAGAGCTACAAGGATCAGCTATTCAAGCCAAACTGCTTCACTGAGGTAGAGCATCCTGTCCCTTTAATCCCACATACAAACACAGCCTTTGCCCTTGCAGATAAAACAACGTTATCGCAGCGCAATTAAATCATTGGAGCATATAATAGAAAAACAGAAAAACGAAATTTCCCAACAATCTCGCAACATTCGTAATCTAACTGAGGAAAAGAACCAATCCAATGAACGACTGAGGGAACTTCAAAATACAATCCGCGGTACGCTTGCCATTCAATACATTTCCCAGATTAATCTTGTTATGATTTTAGATCAGGAAAAGCTACTCGCGGAGAGCAAACATTTAGAGGATTCAAACGCAAATTTAAAACAGCAGCTTCAAGCAGTTGTGCGCACTTACTCCGAATTACAATCGTCAACAAATATCCTTAAAACTATGGTCGATGAACGATTCGTACGAGAGAAAAACGCGCTTGAGAAACTGCAAGAGGCACTGCTTATAGCCGAAACAGCAATGTCTGAAAAGGAAGACGCTCTTAAAAAAGAATCGATTATAAAGGAGGAGTGTGAGACCCTTGCGAAAACTATAGGCCAAGTAATGGAGGAAGCGGCCAAGAAAGTTGAACGAGATGTGGACGCTCTTAAAACGCAGTTTGAGAAAAAGAAAAATCACCTTTTGAAAAAATACCAGGAGGTTGTCTTTAAATCGACTTTCTTTAAACACTTTGAGTAATATTTCTTTTTTCTGAAAGTCCTTAGCCGCAGTGGATACTCAAGTAAAAGCAACTCAAGCGGCTGAAGCCCGATGTTTTGCACTTGAGCAAAAGCTCGGAGAAGTCATTAACGAAAACAAGAGACTAGATCAGGATTTGCAAGTTGCATCACAAACTATTGTAAGTCCATTCTACCCATAGTGACCCTGAACTCATTTAAGTAAGCCTTAGGTTGATATGGAATTGCGATTGGAAGCATCTGAAAAACTGCTTAATGAAGACAAGAGGGTCCACCGAAACAAGGAAGAGCACGAAGAAGAGCTTCGACATTATATTGAGAGCAATCACCAGTTGAAGGAAAGGTAAATAAATCCCAAACACCATGTAAGTAAACACTCTCTGTATTCTTCACTCTTTCAGGTGGAAGAGTACCATAGAAGAGATGTCAACTAAGTTCGGAAGGGAAATTGAAAGACTTCAAAGCGAAAATGCAATTCTTAGAGCTAAAATTGAAGCCGAGCGGCAGAGAGAATTGAATACGATTTTATGAAACTTTTATTGTGTTATTTTGTAGCAAATGCCTAAGTTGTCGCTCGACCTGGAAATAAACTTGGAAACCAGTAACTTTTTTCCTCGTCCTGTTCATCGACCCAACACAGACCCTCTCTAAGCACTTTTTCGATTCCCTGGTTAGCACGATACTCTGTCCATCTGCAAACAAAATACATTCATGTAATTCAATGTGGATTTGAAACTTTGAATGATAAATATTACCCCAATTGTGTGACTAGAAGGGTAACGGTAACAGAGCCCTGCTCTGTATTAGATGCTGCGGTAAGAATAGCCGCCTCGTCTAAACTCAGCTCAGCTGGTATTGATTGCACCATGTATTTGCCCTTTCCGACTTTATACACTGTAAATCTAAGAATACAGTTTACGTTTCCTCCGTTGTCAATTTGAATAGTTGTTTCATAAAAATAAGCACACACCCATTTCCAAATATGCTCAACTTCTTGGTGGCCATGAGTATGTCGTCCTTTGTAATCTCCTGGTGTACCGCACTCTGTCCGCGTGAAGCAACAAGTCTATTTCGCAATTCACCCAATTCAATTAAGCCGCCTAAGACAAGGAAAGATATAAAAATTTAATTTGTAAGATATTTTCTTGTTTACCCGTCTTTTCATTGAGTGCCAGACAAACTTCAACCACTTGCACACCCAACTCGTAGTAGAAATCCCCCATGCCTAGGACACTCCAGAAGCCTTTTCCAGTTGCCAGCGGATCTACACCAATTGCAGCGCACATTTCCTGAAATTGCCTTCGGAATTGGGCATCCTTTTTTATGTCCGATTTATGATTCATCGCAAACTCTTCAAGCTTCACACGAAATACTTCCATTTGTTTGGTCAATTGTTGCAATTGGGATTCCTGCATCACATTCCCCTTGTCCTTGTACTTTTCCGCTTCATATTGTTGCTGTTGTATAGCTCCAAGACCTGCACGACGCCTCATTTTTTTAAACCAAACAAATGAATGCAGAAATAAACCCCAAATATTAAACTTGAAAACAAGAAACAGCTGTGTAGGCTGTATGGTACAGGAATAACCAAAATGTCAAATTGAAAAAAGTACTATTTTAGGCTTAAGTTGAGAAACCAATAAAATAAATAAAACAGAAAACAGGAAACAGAAACCTATTGGTCTCTGTTGTATATATTTTAAACAATCAATTTTTAATTTTGTGAGTATTACATTCACATTCACTTATTGTTTTACATTCTCTTGTTCTTAAAAAAAAAAACCCAAAAATGAAAACAGAAAGTTATCAACTACCCCACGGCAACACCCCACAAAATAAACGAGCCTCTGATTCTGTCAACCAAAACTGACGTTTTGTCTGTCAATTCAGCGGAATTGTTTGTTTAAAATAATTTTATAAAACACAAGGAGGAATTAAACATTTAAGATTAAAAAAGATTAAAAATATTTATTAGCCATGGCAGCAACAAGATCGCGTCGTGCTAACGCAGGTAGTAAAATCGCCAAGTTAATTGACGAAGAAGAGGAAGATGATTTTTACAAGACTTCATACGGCGGCTTTCAAGAAGAGGACGACGACAAGGAATATGTGTAAGACTAAACAAATTTTACCGCATTCTGAATGAAATATTATCCCATTTCACAGACAAAAAGATGAAGAAGAGGATGTAGTTGATTCCGACTTCAGTATTGATGAAAATGATGAGCCAGTGTCTGACAATGAGGACGTTCCAGAAAAACGCAAACGAAAAGGAATCAACACAAAAGCATATAAGGTTTGTTCACAGAAAGCATTCCAAATGAATGTACCATACATTTATTCAATTGCAGGAACCAGCTCCTTCTAAGAAAGATGCAAAAACTGCAGCCCCGAAAAAGAAGCTCACAAAAGTCACAAAGCGGAAAATGCGCCCGAAATTTACAATTCATGACTCGGGTAGAAAATCTATTCGCGCCTCGACCGCCATCAAGACAGAGGCCACCAAAATACGCCTGAAGGAATTGATAGAAGCGAAAAAGAGAAAAAAGAAAATCATACGCGCGGAGGAGTATATGCCGACACAAGAAGAACTCCTCGAAGAGGCCAAGACTACTGAACAGGAAAACATCAAATCTTTGGGTATAATGATTTCTCCTGATTTCTCAAACATCGTAAAAACGTTTCCATTCCATTGTAGAGAAATTTCAAAAGATGGAATTGGAGAAGAAGAAAACAAGACCCACAAAGCGGACATTCGCCGGACCAATGATCAGGTACCACTCAATGACAATGCCGGTGGTGAAAAAACAATTCAGAACGGAGAAGGGTTTAAGCGATGAAATCGGCGACACACAATGTGAACGGACATTCATCACATTTGAAAACGACATAGACGACAAGGTGTTCCAGTCAATATTCAAACCGATGCGGGTGAAGGAGAAGGGCGGATACATTTGCGCCATTACTAAGTGCGTCCATTTGAAAGTATCTTTCGTTGTATCAGTTTAACCTGTTCGTTTCTTTTAGGTTACCGGCTAGGTACTTTGATCCAGTCACGCAGCTACCCTTCTACAGTATTCAGGCATTTAAAATATTGAGAGAGGCGTACTACCTGCAGCTGGAGGAAAGGGGTAACATGGAGCATCCAGACATGGCCAAGTGGCTAGAATGGCGGAAGATAGTACGGGAGAATCGTCTGAAAGCAAATAACAAAATTACCAATCCCTAACAAAGGTTCTAATATGTTATTGAGCATTTTTCAAATAAATTCTTGGACGTTGACTTCCTCAACATCATGCGAATACCGATTTTGAATGATCTTCGAGTTGAAAAACTTGCAGCGGTTGCAGTTTTGAATTGAAGACAACTGAAACATATACAAAACGATTGGTGGGAAATTTTAACACGGAAGGTCCAGATTTAGTCTTCCAGTCAGGTTAAACAGCTTAAGGGGTGCAGCATAACTTGGGATTATTGTCTGCACCTGATGTCCCCTTGTTGGGATGTTGAGAATGTCCTCCTTCTCTTCCTGAATTGCCAATTTTTACCCAATTTGCAATTGCGGCAGACAGTAAGCGGTTAAGGAAACAACAATATGTGTCCAACAAGTTAGTTTTTCATCTCAAAAAAAAATTCCCATCCCTGCAGAATACAATTAAAAAACTGAACGTGCATATAGCGGTGTTTAACATTTAATATATCTTTTTGTAAACCGTAAAACAGATCTGTTTAGTATAATTTGACATTACTATTACCAAAAGTATAAACCTAAGACACGGACAACAGCGAATTTACTTAAATCTAGGTTTGGCTAAAACATCGAAGACATTGGTTATGCATATGTAAATTAGTTCATTCCTATTTCAAGACGGTCCAGTCAAGCGTTTCATTTTCAAATTCAGTCGTTCTCCAAATCCTATATGAGCGTGTCCTCGTCCTGTGCCTCGAAGAGCATCAATAGCGAATGCTGGGATGGTGACCTGCCTAAAGTCATGCCACCCACAGAGCCGTCTGGCGATAGGAGGCCAGTTTGTATGCTGTTGTTGTCGCGGTAGCCGGACGTCGATGATGTCTGGGACACGGAGTCCCAAGAGATTTCGTTCAGTGGCTTTGGGCGGTCGTCTACCGGATGGGCCGGTGCCGAATGCGGTGGTTCGGGGTGTGGGTGACGATTGCGTTTCAATCGGAAAGTTTTTCGACTGGATGCCTTGGTTCGCTGCAAACGAGATCTCTGATGTTCGCCTGAGCTGTCGTCCGCTGGACTCTCTGGAGAGAGAGGGGTTGTTGATGTTTCCCCTGATGAGTGCTTAAATTCCACTGACGTGACGAAGCGCAGTTTCGGCGCTTGCGCTTTAAATGGAGCCTGCTGCAGCGACTGTGAGTGAGTTAGATGTGCTGCTATACCAGGCGGGATCGCAGCAATTGTGGTTGTGCTTGCTGACTGCCCAACTGGCACGTGTCCCAGGGTGGGCGCCGAACCCGCGTTCTCTCCACTGTGACTTTCGCTGGTCACGGGTTCGCGATTGGTTCCAGTGGATCCACTGGAGAGGGACTCCCTCGGCGGGTGAAGTGTCTGTTGTGACAAAGTGTCACTGGGAGTGCAGATACCACCTGAACCACTCCTGGAGTCAATGGGCACAGCCGATACGTGCGAATGGCTGGCCTGTCCGGTGGTGCCAGTGAATATTGAGATAAGCGAGGGCCTCTGCTGCGACTTGTGGCCATCGGTTGTCGATGAAGCTGCTGCTGCAGCCTCGCGCTTGGTGTGATCAGAATTTGTTTGATCTGAAACGGAACCTTAAATCATGCGTTACAGAAAGGCGTCAGTTCGCACAAATGGCTTACCATATCGCTTCTCTTCCAGCTCGTCGCGCAGATCTCGCAGCTCCCGCGCAAGTTCAAGCAAGAGAGCTCCTTTCGACTTGATGCCTCCTTGGGGTGGGGTGCCGCGCAAGCGTTCGCGGATGATGAACTGCATGTGTCGCTCGTGGTCGCCAATCGGTGGCTGGGCAATCTGAATTCAAGAACAACTATTACAAGCTTGGACTGGCCATGGAGTTCTTTCTTACTTTGTGCAAGATAAACGGCATGAGAACAATGTACAGCGGGGTTCGATGGGTCACAACGAATTCCATGAAGCTCCACAGGTCCGGAGCGGCCTCGTTCCTTCTGCCTAAGTCCCGCATGACTCTGGCGATTCTAGACCACTCCGTGGACAGTCGATTTTCAAAGCAAATGCAGACAATACGCAGCGCTAAGAACGCCGCCTGGTATAAAGATCCCGATATCCGAGCTGGACGCTTGGCATCCCTGCTCCCGGTGAATGTAAGTGAGCCTGCCCGCAGGTCGCCTCCAGTTCGATTGATTTGGACAACTGCCTGGCCGGTTCTACCGGCTGGAGGGCTCATTGCATTAAGCACGGCAGTCAACAAAAATGATACGTCGCTCTGCTTCAATTCGCCAATATCGGACACTCCCCGGCCGGAGCACACCTTCAGGCAGAGGGGCATTAACAAATGCATCAGAAAACCTTCGGCCTTCTCTTGTGTAGCAAACTCCGCGCTTCCACCGCAGATCTGAACCAGGGAGAAGAAGTCTACAGGACTGACCACTTGAAGGGCCACTAAGCGGACAACGGTGGAACAAAAGAATGCCGGTGGGTTCTGAGACATAAGTGCAGCGCCCGCACTCGAGACACCATCCGGCGCGGATCCTGGCTCGTTCACAATTAAATTCTGCACCGTGCTAATGAGGGTCTTCACGTGCTGCCAGTGCAAGACGTAGGGGTGGCGGACAATCGTTTCGTGGATGCCTTTCAGAAGTCCGGCTGCAGCCTCCCAGTCTGTGTTGCGCCGGATTAAGGGCTTCTTTGAGATCTTCAGGAAGACTTTATCGATTCTTCTTAGGATGGTTACCAAGGCATTTCGAAGGGCGTCGTTGGACCACTCGGCCCTCGGCAGGATCGCTTGCATGTACCGCTGAAGGCCTCGGCACGCCATAGACTCCGGGTCGTACGGCGAGACCTTTAGCAGGGAATGCGCAATCTCTGCCAGTCGTATATGGCACTTAACGTCAAGGACTTCGGTCGGTTTTGTGTCGGTTGTTAGCTTCTTTGAAAGTTCTTGGAGGCGCGTGGAAGCTTTGCTGAGGAAGTCACCCACAACGGACAGCAGGACATCTCGTGGTCGACGATATTCCGTGCGAATCATCTCAGAATCTTCAGTGGAGTCGCCGATATTTTTCGCTCTCGCATCGCTGACGTACTTTGAGTGTGATTCCTCCTCAAAGTCCAGTCCCGGAGAGCACGGAGGTCCGCGGCTGCAGTTCCGTTGACTGGAACCCTTGTGCTCCGGACTGTTACGATAAGGGCCGTTGTAGCTTTTCGCTAATCCTTCACAGTTGTGCACCATCGTCCGAATAGCTACGGCGAGCTGCAGAATGATGTCGCGCTCCGACTTTCCCTGAAGAGGAATATAGCTGGGCGACTGGATTTGCTGCAAGTAGCATGGCAAAATGGCCTCCAGAATGATCTGCAACAAGTAACGGTCAAGGAAAATAATATGGAAACGTTTGCTGAAGTTACCAGCATTTGATAGCCTCTGGTGCTCTCCGCCGAGTATGAAACGACCATCACGCAGAGAGTGATACAATCCAAGACTGTGACGTCCCCATCCTCGTCGTGGTAGCAAAAGTCGATGGCTTTGAGAGGTTTCGGCTCCTTGACAAGCTCAGCAATGTTCAGTGGGTCCGGTGAGGGGTCTTCCAGACTGAGGAGGAGATTGAAGAGGCAGCTGGATTGGACCTGGAAAGAGGAAGAGTCTTGTGACAAAAATCGTTGTCAGGCATCTTTCTCTTAACCTTGTGCGCCTCGCCATAGGGCCCCTCCTCGTCCGTGTCCAGAATCGCCGACACGGAACCGAACATTTGCAGGATGAATGGCTTCCGGTTCAATAAGTAAAACTGCTTCACGGCGTATTCGATTGTTGTTGTGATCAGCTTGTTGGTTTGGTGTAATGAATAGACTTGCAGAAGGGTCGGCATGATCATGAAGTATCTGCAAGAAAGTGCCGGGTGAGAAACGCGCAAGAGCTCATTCGTCAAACTTACCCATTTGTTGAGAAGATGTTCTTAAAGTTGAAGGCCGCGTTGATGTAGGTCGCCATCACGTAGCGCATAATGCAAGAGTCCTCCGCGTGGAGAATAGCAGCTCCCGAGAGGACGTTTAGGAATAACTGAATGTCCGCTGAGTAGGCGAAGTTTCCAGCCATCGCCTCGAACATTCGAGCAATCAGTCGCACCCACATAAACTTGTGCAGCACGTCAAGACCTAGAAGAGCCTAGTGGGAGAGGAAGCACAAAGTGAGCCAGAAGTTGTAAGACGGAGGATATTTAAAGTACCTTTCCATATTCTCCACCTTGGTGCAGATCTAAATCCACTTCTAAGGCCTTCCTCGGAAACGAAGGCAGCTTCATAAGCTCCTCGTGAAGGAAGACCACTCTCTGCACGACCATGTCAACGTTCTTCAAGATTGCCCATGTCAAGTGAACCTTGCCGATCTCGACGAACTTTTTTGCGAGTTCCTGCTTCTGCAGAGCCAAGAATGAGTCCTCCGGTTTCATGGGCACCAGCCGGACTTCTGGGTACTGCGAGCGTTTGAAGAAGTACAGGTCTCGAATGTACCAGTTGGGATTGAGGATTTTATCTATGGAAGGCAATAGTTTGCGGACATCACAGGTCGCTGCAGGGTGCGCATACTTACTGCTCTTGTAATCCACCAGGACGTAGTGATGATAGGATTTCTCGTCCACAGGGTAGAAGTCTAACGCCTCCTTCAACAGCTGACTGAAAAGAGTGTCCTCTTGCACCGGAAACTGCGAAGGAATGTTTCCGTCATCTGCCAAAACAGAAACCTTAGATGGGCTCAAGAAATCTTAGTTGGCACAGGGATACCTTCGAAGGGTCCATGGACGACAATTTTCTTTGCAGCTGGGACATTGGCTGTGAGGAGAATGGAAGCGTCACACTGCTCCTTCCGCAGAATCTGTTTCAAATCCTTGAACATGATTCCATGTACACTGTGCACGACCATCCACAGGACTGACAGTGCTGATCCAACGAGCTGCAAAAGAAGCTCTTGAAGGCATAGCGCTTTACAAAGCCGAAAGTCTTACCTCTTGCTTGTGTTCGTTTGACGACCTCACATAGAACATGATGTAGCCGATAATGGAGTTGTAAAGGGCGAATGCAGCTTGCTGCGGTAGACGAGGCACGAAACGGATCAGGTGGCGTAGAAGCTTAAACATTTGGTCCTGGCGTTCGCGCGTTAGTCGCTCGAGAACGTACCGCAAGAACAGAGCGGATTCTTCCACCAAACAAACCCAAATCACTTGGTATGCGACCTCGTATACCGAGTTTCCATCGGATCCAATCGCCGCGTCGTCCAGACACGCGACTATCTGCATCACAGATGAGCACAGCACGGAGGGGAAGAGCGAGTGCGCAGCATGCAGATGTGGAGCGACTCGCGCTCCCTCCAGCTCCTCTTCACCCTCAGCGTGATCTTCGCCGGGCGCATGGTCAAGGCCTGGCTCGTGGGAAGCCTGTTGGTTGATTGGTATTGTTGTGATGAGGAAGCTGTGACGCTCGGCGCGCTGCTTGTCGCGTTGCTGTCGCATGGCGTTCCGGATGGCCTCTGTTTGTTGCATTTTTCTGCTTTTCGTTGCGGTCACCAGGGATCGCTGAATGGAATCTCAGTTGTATAGCTGAACTTGGTCATCATGAACAGATTTCACTTACATGCCTGTCCTGGTTTAGGGTGACGTCCATGTCCTTCGTCTGCTGGACCGGAGTCCACGGGGGATCGACGACAGGTAAGCTTTCGATTCCGATTTTCGGCGATGGCAACGTGAACTCAATGCCGCCAGGAGGGACTTTGAACGTCACATCGTGTGCGCCCTCTTCCATCCGTGGCCACACTTGGAAGCGACACTTCCACAGCACATGGAACCTTGAATAAACGTCTTCAGCTTGCAGACAGTACTTTCTATGAAAACACAAGCTCTACCTCATAATGGCCCCGATCCTCACGTCTGGATCTTTGTTCTTGAGCGATCTCTGCATTATGTCGAAAGCGAATCCCTGAGCTTTCACCGACCCCATCAGAAACAACGAAGCCGCTACGGCTGCCGTTTCCTAAAAGGAAACGAAAGTGAAGGCTTGTTTTGGTGTTGCAGGGAACCTACCTGATTGTGCTCGAGAAGTAGCTCCCAAGCAGCTGGTAGTGCTTCGATCACCAGGTCCTCTGTGAGAATGACGGCGCCCTTCAGCAGGGTGGACATGGGAAAGTGGAACAGTCCTCTTATGTGATTTTTGACAAATTTCAACACCGGCGGCTGTTCCTTCTCTTCTCGTTTTTCCTTCTCGACGTTTAGCGCCTTGGCTAGCTTCTCAACCATTTCAATATCTGGGTCGTCGCTTATTCTGCAAGGAAGGGGGTGGACTGTGGGCAAATTTCAATTGTAGTGGTGCTTACCTATCTTTCCGCGGCATGCTGTCCTTTCTCTTCGAGGGCGAAGTTTGCGTGGAACTCTGCTCGGACACCTTCCTTGTTGATCGCTGACGTGAAGACTGCTTCGGGGCCCCGTACTTGTCAGTAGTCTGATTGGGCTGATGGTCTATGTCAATCGAAAATCCAAAATCTTCCCCGTAAACCTATGGACCATTCACTTTCGTGAGCATTGTGTTGTTGGAAAAGCTAGCAACCAAGTTTTACCTTTCTTACAGCCTTTATAAGTCTGGATGACGCTCGCATATGTCTCTTGTAACAGTAAGGGTGGCAGAAACCCTTGTGGTTGCAGTAGAAATTGTAGCTGTTCATCAGCTCAATGACTGCCTTCATCCATGGCATGTTCTTAGCCGTGTCGTCTGTCTCGTTTGAATCTGTCGGCGACTCCGGTTGCTGATCGTCACTCAAAATTCCTGGGGACTCCTCACCTCCACTAATGACCCCTGGCTCTGACGTATCGCTTCGGTCCGACAGAGACGACACCTTCCGGCGTGATTGGATTGAATCGACTCGCTTGACTGCACAGATAGATAAATTCAAGCATACATTCGATGTTGTGGCGCAGAGACTTACAATCTGCTTCAAGGTCCTTGCCATCCTTGGTACCCCTGCGAAGTTTAAGAGATCGCCTCTTGAACGACCCTCCTGTAGCGGCACCCGCTGTTCCCCGTCGCAGAAGGAAAGGTCTGACCGCAGCCACCGGTCTTCGTTGTCCAACTTAAAAGGAAATATCACATTTTCGTAGATGTCTCTTAAAGAAACTGCCAAATTACCATCCTCTCCTTGAATCGTCAGGGTGGTGTTGCTGCTGTTCTCAGACTCATTGTCTGGTTCGTGCAAGACAAACGATATCTTCCTCTCAGTGGGCGCCCCTAAATGAGGTTGAAGGAAAACACTTTATTTGCCATACCAAGTGAATTTTGTCATCATTACCCGCAATCGACTGCAGACTTTGAGCTGAAGTCTGTGAGTGTCCCATGGAGCTCAGTGCCATGGACCATCTCCGATTGGCCTCCCTGTCAAATGATGATACAATTAGTGAAATGTTTTAGTTTGCTGTCTCTCTGTGTCACCTGTACACTTTTTCCCATGGCGCTGGCTTGTCTTTGTGCAGAAGCTTTGATGCCTTCGGAAGCGTTTGATAGGTGTCCCGCAAGAACGCAGTGATCTCGTGCAGGACAACACAAGCGATTAGTTTCAATGCATGAGGGCAATCGTTGCCGTGTGGGTTTACGCAAGCTAAAAATAAAAGGGAATTACACGCTGTAGGCTTTTAATGAAATAGAACAGACATTCATCGAGGAAGTCCTCCTCCTCGTCCTGCTGCAGGAGCTCACGTTGCTTCTCTGGGTCGTTCAGGCAGGAATTCGCCGATTCGAAATTCATTTTTTCCGTGAATAGAAGCTCTTCAAGTCTCGCTCCAAGCATCTCTGCCCACTGAAAAATAGAATTTTCCAATATTTTTTAAGCAACACAGATGAAAACTGCCAACAGTAGGAAAAGGGTTAGGTTCACAACGAAATTAATTTTTAGTTCTGTTCAAACTTGTAATGTGCGAAACTTTTCTTTTTGTATTTAACATAAATAAAGCAGTTCAAACTATGTTAAGGGACTCATCATCTGACCTTAGTTGCTTTTTCGGGATGATGCGGCGACATGACGAGGTGGCCGAGTGGTTAAGGCGTTGGACTGCTAATCCAATGTGCTCTGCACGCGTGGGTTCGAATCCCATCCTCGTCGGTCAACGTTTTTTTTTCTATTTATGTTTTTATTTGTTTTATAAAGCAGCACATCAGTGAGTTTTTCCAATGCGGAGTATCGCGCTAGGTGTTGTAAATAAATTTTGAGCATAACTGGGAAGAGTGATAAGAATGTAGTAGGTTACACTAAATTTGCACTCCAAACATTTTTCTTTTCCATTTTCGTCTCTCGCTCCTATTTTCTATTGTGGATACAGAACTTCCTACTTTGAAAAATGTTCTGTTCTGTAGATGTGAGGTGGGCGATGTTTGTGAAATCACCAGTTGGTGAGAACTGAACTGAATAAGTACAGAACTTGGAACTGAACTAATTTCCCTTCTTCAAAATACATTTAGCCTAGAGTCTTAATTGTCTTTTCCAAATCGGGTAGTTGCCGCGTGCGAAGTAAAGGAGAATACGATCATAATCGTGTAGTTTCCTCTGTGTTTACTGCACAAAGAAACCCTTATGATTCAACTTCTATCTGTTTGACCATTTTTAAAATTTATTTGTGGGGAAATATTTTACAAAAAAGTAATTTCAATTTGCCACATTGTCTCTTGTTACTGTTTTTGTTATTATATCTCATCTCATCAATATTTTAAAAATTTATTCACCCTTATTTGCACCATCACAACACAAATGTAAAGGACGGAATTGGAAAACCCTACCTGCAAGATCTCAAACAATTCCTAAAATTACGTCAGTGTAATAAGGGAGAAATAAAAAACAAAGCGGGATACATTTGAAAGTAAATAAAAACGATCCCAAAAGATTCACTTGGGCACGTGACTAATCGAGTGCATAAAATGACACCTACGCGTGATAAGCATATTTGTCGTCACTCATGCAAGTCGTTTGGTAGTGGTCACCGGACACCCAGCATGCGTCGCATTCAATTCAAATCTGAATCAATTTGTCTCGAAAAAAAAGTAGCGTAAGCAATTTGAATTAAATGCAATGTAAATTGGAATAAGGAATTTGAAATAAAGAAAGTCGGTATTAGATCGCTAAATCTGAGTTATTTTGTTCATATGGGTCTGCTTGAAAGAATTTTAGAATGTTCCTCTGTATAATCAACGCAAGAATCAAAATATACACTCTGCACTGCCTAGGATTTTAAATTTACGATTCTTGTCGTGAGTTCCGGACAGATAGATTTCTGGATCTAGTTTAGGTCCACGAAATGCTGCTGGACCTACGAAGGTTGCCTTTTATATTTCGGGATTGGGCAACCCTAGTGTTGCAATCTGGCAACTGCCAGCTCTATCGTAAAGTGTGACATTTTTGAGGTTACACGTACTCGAACGTATTGACATACGAACGCTATTTATGTTGTTTACAGTAACTTAAAAGATTCATCTCGCCCAAAAAATGGAATTAAATCGTGAACATTTTCGTGCGATTAACTCAACGACGTGGATTAACTCAACAACAGTGCATCGATGAACTTAATTCAATATTTGGCCATGAAGCTCCATCAAGGACCAGTGTTTATCGATGATATGGTGAATTTAACCGAGGTCGCAGTTCACTCCAAGACGAATTTCGTGAAGGTCGTCCAAAATCGGTTGTTCCGGAAACCATTGATGCTGTGCGCCAACTGATATGGCAAGATCGTCATGTGACCTATCGTGAGATTGAGACAACCTTAGGGATTGGTGGGACCAGCATACATTCAATATTGCATGAACACTTGACCGTCAACAAAATTTATTCGCGTTGGATCCCACACAATTTGTCAATGGCTCAAAAAAAGGCTAGTGTCGATTTTTCGAAGGAAATGCTTGAAAAATACGATCGCGGTGATTCGAAGCACGTCTATGACATCGTGAAGGGTGATGAATGGTAGGCTTACGCGTATGAGCCCGAAAGTAAACAGTAGTCGACTGTATGGGTGTTTCAAATTGAGTCAAATCCAACAAAAGTTACTCGCGCACGAAGCACTTCCAAGCAAAAAAAAAAAAAAACTGGACATGTCGCAACCGTAATACTAGAACAACGCATAATAGTCAATTCTGAGTGGTACACAACCATTTGTTTGCAAATTGTCTTCCAAGAAATCAGGAAAACCAACCGCCGAAGACGGATCACTCTTCACCACGACAATGCGAGCTCTCACACATCGGCTCAAACAACTGTATTTTGGAGCACTCAAAACATCGATTTGATGAGTCATCCGCCGACTTGACACCGAATGACTTCTGTTTTATTCCCGTACGTAAAAAATAAAATGAGAGGTCAACGTCTTTCGACACCTGAAGAAGCGGTTGATGCGTTCAGAATGCATGTTTTGGAGATATCTCAATCAGAGTGGCAAAAGTGCTTCGACAATTGGTCTAAACGCATGCCAAAATGTATAGATCTTAATGGGGAATATTTTGAAAAACAATAAAGATATTTTCGATGATTTGTGTTTGTTCTCTAATTCCGAAATATAAAAGGCAGCCCTCGTATTAGTGCATGGACATGAATCTAAAGTAAGTAGTATCGGAACTACTGTGAGCGTCAAAAGTGAATAACCAAATATCTAATTACTGTGTAAAGATGAAAATTGGCTCAAAAAGGAAACCAAAAAAATTAACATAAAAAGAAACAATAACATTTCGTTTTGGAAAAACATTTTATATAGTGATGAAAGCAAATTCGAAATTCTTAAGAGCCATATGAATAAAAAAAATTTGGAGAGCAAAAAATGAAGAATTTATTGAAAAAAATATTAGCCTGGTCGTGAAACATGGGGGAGGTTCAGTGATGGTGTGGGGGTGTGTAGCAGCATCTGGGGTCGGTAATCTTGTCTTCATTGATAGTACAATGAGGATGGAAGATTATCTAAATATTCTCAGGACCAACTTGCAACCGAGCGTAGACACATTATGTTTAGCTAGGAATTGGATCTTTCAGCAAGACAATGATCCTAAGCATACCTCACGTCTTGTTAAGGAATGGTTGCTTTATAGGACCGCAAAACAGCTTGATCATTCCCCGCAATCACCGGACCTTAACCCAATAGAACACTTATGAAAGCATTTGGATAGAAGAATTCGACAGGGTATTATAAACAACAGGGAAGACCTGAAAAAAGCTATAACAGAAGAATGGTCAAAAATTTCCCCCGATGTTACCAATAAACTGGTAATGTCTATGCCACTTAGAGTCAAGGAAGTAATAAAGTCTAAAGGAGAACCAACAAAGTATTAAATTTAATTTTTTAAGCAATGAATAAGTACATTTGTTGATAAAAATGTGTACTGTTTACTCACTTTTGACTCGTAATATATAAAGTTGTTATAATTTTCAATAACAAAATATATTTGTTTTTGTTTTTACCGTACTTTATTTATTGAATAATTGATCACATTGAATAAAGCTGTTTTTGTGTATCAATGGAATTTTTGAGTTTTGTTGTTGTTTTGACCCAATTTTCATCTTTTTACAGTAATCAGATATTTGCTTACTCACTTTTGACGATCACGGTCCTGGAACTATATCTACTGAGGAAGTTCCAAATGTTTTCTTCAGATTACACGTTGCACACTTTGCTTGCATATATTGACATTTATGGGAAGTTTCGATCTAGTATTTTCGTCTTCTAAAGGTATATTGCTACTGTTTTTGGAACAGTGTACACAATTCTGTGTGTACATTTGTAGTACTCGTATATCCTTCTTCTATTTTAGAATAAGAATTAAACTGACATTAGAATTGGGGTATTTCAGACCTGTTTTATGTTACTACTTTTCAAATATTTGCGAAGAATCAGTGTCGTATTTTATTTTATTTTAATATTCATGCACCCATGTTTATGCGTTGTCATATGTTGTTTTAATGAAATGAATTATGGTAAATCGAATAATGAATAAACTATTCTTGTACTTCTTTCTCCATCAATAATCATCTTAACACTTTACCATTTATTCAAACATATGACTGGAATGCAGCAATACTATTTACTTTTATATTGTCTTTAATTTTTATATTGTCTTTAATGGAACTACTAAGTTCCGTGAACATGAACTTCGAGTAGATGGAACTAAATAGCTCGTTTCTTAGAACTAGTTCCTTTCAATATATCTCGGTCAGGCACAGGCGCGACTCTACTTGCGACGCACAAATTTAGGTAAGAGCATGCAGCTCTAAAAACAAGCACTGTGAATAATATTAATATGTAAATTCTTAAAGAGACAGAGTAAAACCGCATCAAACTCATTCGACCGATACATACGGTACATATTCTGAAAAATATACTTATGTGTTGTTTTGTTGGTTGTCATTTTTTAGATTGTTATGTCGTTAGACCGAGCTTTTGGCAACTACTTCTTACCTACTTTTTACCTGAAAAGTAGTAAAACTGCTTTTCATTAGCCTATCAGTAGAGAAGAGCTTTTAATAATAATATTAGATCTGTTCCAAATCATTTGTGCACGGAAATTCGCGGTTGGGTAGTTTTGTTAAAATCTTTTTTTGGGAGAGTGACTCGACCGAAACCTGTGCAACGACTTTTCGTAGAAATCCGCAGAATTAAATGTAAACAGCTATCAGATATAAAGGGTGATTTTTAAAAGCTATAGGAAAGTTAAAAAAAAACATATACAGTTCAGAAAAATTAATGAAATCTTTATTTGAATCGATTTGTTTGATCGAATGTTTGAATATTTTTTCATGCAAATGTTGACCTTGACTGCGCCTCAAAGAGTCCATCCGCTTAGTCCAATTTTGGCATACTCATTCCAACATTTCGGCTGGAATCTCACGAATAAATGCTTCAATGTTGTCTTCCAATGCGTATATTTAAGCGGAATGTATGTATAGACATGAGCTTTAACATAGCCCCACAAAAAATAGTCTAAAGGCGTTAAAGCGCACGATCTAGGCGGCCAATTGACCGGTCCCCAACTTGAAATAAAATTTTCACCAAACTCGCCTCTCAATAAGTCCACTGTTGCGCGTGCTGTGTGGTATGTGGCGCCGTCTTGTTGAAACCACATGTCATGCAAGTCAAGGTCTTGCATTTTTGGCAAAAAAAAAGTTTGATATCATCTCACGGTAGCGCTCACCATTCACGTTACGTTACGATTCGCATAATCTTTAAAGAAGTACGGTCCAATGATCCCACCAGCCAATAAACCGCACAAAACTATGACTTTTTCTGGATGCATTGGTAGCTCTTGGAATGCTTCTGGCTGATATTCACTCCAAAATCGAAAATTCTGCTTATTTACGTACCAATTGAGGCAAAAATGAGCTTCGTCCATTTTTGACCATACAATGGAAGAAGTGCGCGAAGAACTTTCTTTACAGAGCACGCACTTTGATAATAAAATTCAATAATTTGCAAACGTTGTTCTTCTGAAGATGTTTGACCGTGAAACAAAACACGAAACGTGTGTTCACTGTTTAAAAAAATGTTGCTATAGCTAAAAAATCACCCTTTACGAATTGTCAGAGGATTTTTTATTTTCACATTGACAGTTATCTGCTGCTATTTTATAAGTTCTCTATTCTATGAAAAAATTGGTTGTTGGTAGGTCTTTGCACAATTTCAAAGCAATTGCAACAGAAAACAGAGCCTAGCCTACTCTTCAACTACTCGTGTTGTACGGGTTACTATTTTCTCACTAGTAGAAGGGACTTACGGTTTATTGCTGACTCTGAACGACGAAGTTTGAGAAGCGAGAAGAAGGCCAGACCTTTTGCCTTTTCTTAAAAAGCTTCACCCTATAGCCTTTTAAAGACCTTGATCAAGCACTCTCATTTGGTATTTTGAATAAAGACGGTTCCATACCACCCTTTGAAAAATATTACATGAGATTCTTGCGACTATAAAATATTAAATATTATAATAAATTGCTATATTGCCATCCGTACCATGTCCGTGTTCAATTCTTTATATTCACTTGTTTTATTATTTAATTATTTTGTGACTTGTTTGTGTTTTCTAATTCCTTTGCTTGCTTGTTTTATCCGCCTTGCACTCTTTGTTCACTTGCCTAGACGTCGTATAATAAATTCGAACCAAACTAACGACTTAGAAAAGTATACTTTGTTTACTTAGTGACAAAAGTGACCAAAATATTGGTCGAATCAAAACCGAAAAGGATGAGAGCAGTGATATCCTCAAAAGAAAATTCAACACCTTATTAACCACTATTCTTTTGTTTTTTTAATTCACTTTATAACCTTTTAATGTACGTAGACTTTTGTCATTCAGTTTTTATTTAGATTTATGGGAAAATAAGTTGTTTTTTTGGTTTTTAACTTTTTTTTTACGAAATAAATAAGAGAAGAAGAAGAAAATATAGGGAACCATATTTACTTTTTTGAATTTTATTGTGTTTTACTACGTTTGCGTTTATTGACTCGAACTCCTAGTGTACTTAGACTTTTGTCGCTAAGTGTAGCGCTCGATTAAGAGTTATAAATATTACACTGAGCTACTTTTGTTTGCTTGGCCGGATATCGTCTGTATTGGATTTCGGGTCGTTATCACGATAAGAAGAAGTAAGCAAGCTTCCGTTCATGAACTGCAGTCTATCGGAGGAGTGTGGTTACCTCTGGTACCCCTCGGTGGTAGTCGTATGAACTAAAAAAATAATTATTTCGATTTTAAAAGCTTACAAAGTCGCACTTTGATGTATAGACACATGAAATCGATCAAACGCGGACTGATGCCTATCAAAGCGCCTTAAATTACGTTGTCGATGACTGATGGCAGAATGTTAATGGGCGTTAGTGGGAAGAATCCACGGATTTAATTGGCAACTTACAACCTGTTCAAGTTGTCGCCTGGACTTTCAAAACTGTATGGACGGCGATATTCACGCGGTTGACTGAAAGAGGGCTTGTCGTATATCAATGATAGGGATATATTATTTGTGAGTTCACACATCTGAGTGATAAATGTTGAAAAGATTCAGCAAACAGTCATTTCACGTATTTGTTCACACAGTAATTTACAAGAATGAAAATGCAAACCCCACGTCCCCACAACGGGCTTGTATTTGACACTTTTGGCATATTTTTAATACGTCGTGCAACTAAATTGCAATTAAAAGAGACAGTTTTTGCTTATATTCATTGGCTCCTCGAATATTTATCTCGAATATTTGTCTCAGAAGTCTTTGAATTCAGGTGTAGGTTCTTTATGTTTTATTTCTGATTGCCTAGGTCTTGAAAAAGACGTAAAGTCAATGATTTGAATCTCCCAAACTATTTAAAAGTTGATGTCTACCCCGAGCAATCTCCAAATAGATAAAATTATTAACCGCAATAAGGATGTAATATTTCCCAGCTCCTTCAGCCTCCTTTAATACGTAACCACTCTACGTATTAAACCAACATAATATTTCTGTTTTTTTTTTTAAATAGAGTTTTTAACCTTTCCTCAATTTAATAGTGGCAACACTACACTTTTCGAATCCGAACAACAGGGACAACGCAACAGAGGACGTCCTAGACTGAGATGGCGCACACAAGTGGAAAAGGACCTCAACCAACTTGGAGTGCGCAATTGGAGACAGCTGGCAAGAGATCGTGCTAGCTGGAGAGGCATGTTGGTTGAGGCCCAGGTCAACCCCGAACTGTAGCGCCATCCGAAGAAGAAGAAGAACACTGCACAAAACCTTTAATTTTCGTCATGATTCTTTGAGCGGTGTGAACGAATAACGAATTGAGATTTAAATACAAGAACAGAAGTAGTTTATGGGCTTATAGAACCCATAAACTGTTGGCCTAACTCCGATTTTAAACAAACAAGAAATTTTCTCCTGAAAAATTCCAAGTCTAAGGGTGCGGTTGGGTCTTTATGACTATGGTTAAACTCTAGGCTTAGAAAGTTAATAGTTTTTAGAGTGAAAATTGCAAGGAATGCGGAATATCCAAGTATACTGCAAAATTTACGCCGGTCATTGCCAAATTTTAAAAATGTTCATTTCTTTATCAATTTTATTCAAAAATTACCTGATGGAACATTTTACCGGCAGACCTTTGTAGGATATGCACTCTGCGAGTTCCAGTGGATAGTTGCTGCCTGGCACTTATGTTCGCCCCAGATGGACGATAGTTTGCTGCGTTTTGCTTCATCCAAACGGGCCACATTCCTTTGTTGCACATGTGAACGAAATGTGCGCACTCTATGAGAAACGCCGCTCTCGCCACGATTGGAGCTTGTGGCTGCAGAATGGAAACAGATTAGTAGAAGGAAAAATCAAAATATTAGACTTACCAAATCCAAGACAGCTGCCACCAACTGTGGGTCTGGAAATGATCCCGGAGCACAAGACTCCAGGAGGAAGGAAAACCTAAGCATCCCCTCCTGAATGGGTTCCGTGGGCACCAGCTTTCTTTCCTTCAATACCACGATCTCAGACTCTCGGGGGCCCTCGCACAAGTCCGATGAACTGCGCCTGCTCAGATCTGCAAAGTGAGGGATAAACTGGTGGATGACTCGTCAAATTTATTCAATTAAGCGTACCAGCGGTTTCTTCGGTTCCTCCGACCTTCTTCTTCCCCTTTACAATTCCAAAGCGATTGAGGCGTCGCTCAACTCGACGCCGAGCTCTCTGCAACGATCT
Source organism: Eristalinus aeneus (assembly GCA_955652365.1). Lineage (NCBI taxonomy): Eukaryota > Metazoa > Arthropoda > Insecta > Diptera > Syrphidae > Eristalinus > Eristalinus aeneus. Next base: position 89,573,408 of record OY019130.1, on the reverse strand, counting down.
TCCGATGCCGTCACTGGACCTTCCGCGTTGAATTTTGAGCGAAGCATGTCGAATGAACGTGGAGCTGATGTCAGGGTTGAGTGAACCGATTTCCAAATCAATCGATGCGGGTTCCTTAGGCGTCCCGCGGAACCATCGCACTAGTCCGCTCAGGCGTCCCAAAGAGTTTCGCTCAGAGCTTGATGTTGAGTCGGAGAGAAGGGCTCTCTCGGAGTGCCGGGGTGTGAGTGTGGGTCGAATGGTTGTTGCTCGCCGGCGAATATTGCTCAAAGGACTTTGACTGGATTTGTAGTGCTCGTCGAACGTTTCGGTCTCCAGCAGGCTCTGTAAATGATCTTTACACACCGAGAAACTGAATCGAATGTCAGCACTCTTACCACTGCACAGGCCGATGAAGTGCTACGCTTCTTAAGCAGCATCTTTCTCTGGCTTCGCGTGTCTTCCATTTGGATGCTGGGCGGCTGGACCGTTTCCGTCTGTGGAATGTGACTGCAGAAAAGGATTAGCCGTTGAGTTAAGTGCTGTATTCGTCAGCTTACCGTATAACTCTGGTCGTTTGAACGACAGGACCTTTTTTGTGTGGCCTGGGGGTGACGGCGAGAATTCCGCTGAGCGCAACTCGCCTAAAGGGACCACCGTGTGCACCCTTGACATAAGTTATCAACTGCCTTATGTCGCAGTATAGGGCCGTGTTCTCCGGGGATTTCAATTCCTTCTGTGCCTCGACGAATCTAGTGACCAGCGGCTTAAACACAGCGGTGATCACTTGACTCTCAGGCCCGCCGGTTAACCCGCCACTGAAATTTGTTGCGTAACCACCCTGCCCGCCTGATGATGATATACCGCCAAGATCGGTGTTAAGATTTTTATATCCGCTCGATCGTTTATGGTCTATATAGATTAATATACACATTGTGGGAGTGAAAAGAAATGGCATGCATGCTGCTACAAGTGAAAGCCGTCTATCTATCTCTATGCATGAACATGTACACATGAGAGCCCTTGTTGGGCTTCTGAATGCATCATGATTGAATACAGCCTACGTTAAGCTGGGCATGCTTTTAAATAAGAACAAAAACAACAAACTAGGAACTACTTTTCTACTACTTTTTCAAATGGCAACACCAATGTGCATGTACGGTTTCGGATTTGCGCTCAATGGTAATGCAGGCTAAACTCACTCAGCGGGGATAGCAGTGAGCTCGGGTCCACGCAGAAGGCGACGAAAGCGTGGAAGAACTCAACGAGCTCGTGAAGTTGAGTGGTTTTCACCATTTCCTGAAGGTACGCCTTGGTTCTCGTCCCGGCTTGACGGAGCATACGTGATAGGATCTTTTGGCATTGGCTACGCAGAAAGTCCGCTGGTGGTCCCCGAATGCCTGAAAAAGAAAAAAACAAAGGGGAGTGCAAATTACGAAGGGAATGAAGCAATTTACCATCGCTGCATCCGTGAGGACATCCCAAGTGAAGCAGAGCCCTCCTTATGATTCCCATGGATATTTCGTGAGCATGCTCACCGAGCCTCATCACCCCGAGTTCCAACAAGACCTCGCAGATGTTCAAGCCAGCTTCAAGGACTCGCAGCGACACAATATTGAAGTCCCTCTTGAACACATTGAACACAGCCAGCAAGACGATCTCGTAGTCAATGCCTCCGTCGCGGGTGATGTAGAAGGACGACCCCGGTGCCTCTGATTCGTCAACACCAGTATAGTCAATGTGGGAATCTGTGTGAGATCGAAGCATGTGACCACGGAATCCGGCGATTCCACTCAAGCTGCCACCGTTGCTCAGTGCGTCCAACTGCGAGTCAATGGAGCCCTGAAAGAAGTTCTATTTGAAAGCATTAGTTTCAGCTGCCGACAGAATTTACCTGGCGCTTTAGGAAGTCCGGCGATGGTGTTGGAGTGTGCTCCGTAACGGTGATGATGGGGTTTCGAGTGAAGAACGTTGTCCTCGGCCCAGATGACTGCGAGGGCCGAATGATTTTCTGCGGCTCTACATACCTGTAACACCTTAAGCGTTTTTCATGGGCATTGCGTTAAATGGAATGGAATGAATGTGCAGATGTGGGGAAGAAGGAAGCGAATTCAGCGTGATGAGCAAATAAAGCAAATGAAGCGAATGCATATACATCGGCTACGATTTTCAAATTCGAAAGAAAGAAGAGAACGGATACATTCTGGCTGGCACGGAGGTGTGCATTCAAACAAAGAGAAAAACATTCTGGATGCATAAATGGGTTAAAAGGGGGGATTGTCTGAGAGCGCTTGCGTGCTTATCACAAAGCCGTGTGAAAGGGAAAGGGAATATAAGTTTTGAAAGTTTTGAAATGCAGAATGAAGTAAAGATATTTGCAACTTACCCGCTATCAAGGAGACAGCTGGTTGTGGAAAGGATTCGAAAAGTAAACATAGATGTGAAGTACATATGAGGAAATTTAGCAAGAAAAAAGTTGAAAAAGTGTGTAAACCGTTTTGTGAGAGAGTAAGATTAAGAAAAAAAGAGAAGGAAAGGATTTTAAAGGGATTTGAAAAAAATATTTGGGGGTAGATATGACAGTTTGCGCTGAGATTAATCGGCCAAATAAATCCCTTAAAGGAGAGCGGAAAGGGGAGCTTGTTAGGCGCAACATCGTAATTGAACTCGACCAAGTAAAAATTGTTAACTAGAAGAAAAAGACTAAACATATAAAAAATAAAATATTTATCTCGACACAATTTACTTATTAACGTTTAATGAAACTCATAAATTGGCAGTGGAGGTTCATTTATCAAAAATTAATCAAGAACTGTAGTCTACGAGGTCTGTTCAATAAGGTGGATTTGCGAAGTCGATTATCAATTTTTTCTTTTTATTTTGTTATGTTGGTACACTACTCTTGAACATATGTTTATAGTTTCAGCTATTTATTTCGCTCGTAAGAGACGTGTTTTGTGTGTTCGGCGGTTTCCTACTTTCGAAAAAACCGGATCAACGAACTTCCATTCAATTGTATGTGAAAATGGAATTAAGTGCCCAAAAATACTTAAAACGTTGACAGTGGCATCGTGTGAGTGTACTCAATGTCAAAGAAATGTTAACAATTGGTAGAACTGTTTTAAAGAAGGTCGAGAACATGTGAATAACGACGTTCGCCCTGGACGCCCCACCTTGATGCCCCCAGCCGATGGAAATGTTGAGAAAGCAAAAAATATCGTTGAATAACATTTGGACTGGTAGACGAGTATGGTCGAGTTGATTTTTCTTATCGTTTGTCTTCGATCCCACTGTGAAAATTCGTAGAGGATATTTTCCTACAAAAAAGGATTTCAGTTGATAGCTGCTTCTTAAGACCAGATTTCGCCTGAATTCTTTAGGTGTATACCAAGAGATGGAACAGTCGGATTAAAATCAAGTCTGTGAACTTGAAGATGATAACCACAACAACTACGTTTATACTTCGCAGTAGGCCTCCTAGTGCCAGAAAATTAAACTTCTAGTCATCTCTGCGATGTTATGGGGCTGCCAAGGAGAAAGTTAAATTACTGACTAATTTAGGGGTTCTCAAATTGTAGTCAGTTCAGGCGCTACCTGTCTCCGCAAAAAAATGTAAAAGAGCAAGCTAAGAAGAACCTTAGTGCAGGTTCTTGTCGTTAGGCTAATATGTGAGGATGTCTTATGTTATCAATGTTAAAGCAATAAACGTCTATAACATTAAAGTTTGTTAAAGAACGCAGACAGATGTGCCCTTGGGATCACAATATCGAAGACATTCCTAATAATGTCGCAGAAGTGGAGACTCAGACAACTTTTTGTGCATTAATGGAGGAAGTCTGTGCTAGCTGTTACGATCATAGATTTTTCTTATACCAATTCTACGAACAAAGCCTTCTTTTAATTAAAAGGTTGTTGCCACCACTTTGAAAAAACACGAAACAGCACAAATTATGGCTTCAGCTAATGCACATCCGTCTGCACAGCAATTAAAATACATCGAAATGTCTTAGCTTTGATTGCTTAGTCAAACTCCACTAAGATAATGGATGTGGAAATAGATAAAATTTGTTTAATTTAAAAACAGTGATTCCAAATGTTCTTTTTTCGGTAAAAACTTCTTTTTAAGCTAGGGAACATAGTTAACTTTTTTTGATCATAATAAAATATACCGATTTACCTTTTATGCCCCCCCTTCAAGTATGAAAGAGAAGTTTTGGGGCAAAAACTGAACTCAAATTTTATCGTTATTGGGAACCGAGCAGTTTCCTTTGTATTTCTACAATATAAAAATAAAGTAAAACATTTGAAAAAAAAAATATATAAATTTAGGCTAATACGGGTAAGTTCCATGGGCAACAAATTTTAACAAATATGAAAAAAAGTTTAACGTACAATCACATGTAGCAAAATGGTTATTGATTTTTATAATTTAGACTACTAGAATTAATTTCACGTACCGACGTTGTACATATTTGCTTACAACTTAGTTATCATCAGAAAAGAGTTTCTTCTATAAGAACGAAATTAATAAGTGGCAGGGTCTTTTTTTTGTTTATTGTGCATTTTAGAGGTATGTACATTTATGGTAACACTTAATTAATTTTCGGGCCTTTTGTCAGCTGCCAAGTGACTTATTTTTGCCTGGGGGCAAACATGAATAGACTGGTACAAAACAAGCAAGGTGTAGATTCGCTGTATGGGTCCGAAACAAGATTTCCGATGATCCTAATATTCAGAGGCCAATTTTTTTAAGCGTTTTGTTTTTTTGAGCTTAGTTTTGGTTGACTAGGCACGTCAATAAACAAAGCTGTCACATATCGAATGATGGTGCAAAAACCCTCAAGTCAGTATACACTTGAGGTTTGTTGCACCATCACTCGATATGTGACAGCTTTGTTTACACTATTACATTCACGAAAACTAACCAATTGTACCACCAACCAGGTTTCGTATCGGCTTCTTTAAAAGGCCAGAATGATTTGCTCAATGGCAATGGCTAATAAACCTCGATAACAGACTTTTTCGTTCATCAGCTAAACAACTATGATGTTCAGGAGCTGATCTTCCGAAATTGATTTATTTTAGGTAACTGCATACTTTTTATGTTGAGTTGCTGTCCAACCCCCGAAGCAGTCATATGCCGGAATTCATATTTGGATTATAATTGCACAAGATTTTCTTTCGCATAAAGTAAACTTCAATTGCCAATTTAACAAAACATTTTTGTTTCATTCCATTTGCAATTTCTATGCCTTTAAAACGGCACCCTTTAAATCTCGTTAGCATCATTTGCAATGTTACAATCGGACTTATACCTGAATTGTACGAGCACCAAAATAGAAAAAAATGTAATTTTCGCTAATCTATGCTTCAACCGACCTGGCTTTAGAAACATCATAAACGTCCTCCATTCTTCATGTTTTTTTCTGCTATTTGCAAATATAAATAATTACGGCTTATAAACCCACTCAATCTGTTCGTTAATTCATGTGTGTTAATGTATATACAAAGTTTACGCTGCATACGACTTTAAATGTATCGCCGCGTTTTATAACCTAAGAAATATCCTTCTTTGTGCAACAGTCGAAAAATCATAAAATAACCAAAAAATTTAAAATTTCAGAAACTGATAACTTCTTCACTTTTTTATGCTTAAAAAATCAGAAAAACTATAAAAGCTTTCCAAAATTGATGCCTAACTAATATTACTTAAAATACATTTTGGGCGAAACATTAAACCCTCAGTTGCGTTTGTTTGATACCTCCGGAAAATGTGTGCAAGAGTCGTTTTTCCTTCCGCAACTGTAAACAAACTCAACATGTCAACTGCATTATTTTATTCTTGACAGACACAGTACACAGCCCGTACGGAAAATTTGACAGATCTCTCTCAGATCTCACTGTTCTGGTCGTATTCAAAAACAAAAAATAAAATCCTGACAATCTTGCTTTGAGCTACTGACATTAATGGGATGGTGCAAGCGTTGATAGGACTAATGAGGATGCCGTAAGCTACCTACCTCTGCTGACTAGTACCATGAAAGGGAGTTGTTAAGAAAAAAAATGTCATAAATAAGAAATTGATTAGAGAAGAACGTATACAAATAAATTAAACATTATTTTGTATAAAATTACATTGAGGAAGTTTTCTAAAGGATAACAGGATCAAAATACAAACTGCTCACTGTGAATAGAAATGTGCTTTACAAGAATGAGCTTTTGTAGTGTCATGTGTGGTCTGGATGTCATCGATGTTTGGATTCGCAGGGACTCTGTTTTTGCTTGACTTACCTGAGACTGGGCATACTTTTGCCTTTAATCAGGTTACTGCTCGGCTCTCGGCTTATCATCGAGGCGGACCTTGATAGTTTCTTCTCTCCGGTGTCCAAGCTTCGGTGGTAGTCCTAGAAATCAGAAAACAATGCGTTTGAGTGCACCTGGGGTTTCGAATGTTGAGTGATATAAATGTCAAGTGATGCGGTCTCATAAATTTCGACAAAATACGGCCAATGGCATGGATATGAGTTTGCTCTGTATTGGTGTGCAATGGAGGAGCAGGAATTACGCCAAATGCAACTCAAGAATCTTACTACATGCTGCAGTGACCTCTTGTCATTTGTAAGAGATTCAAGGCCTACTTTTTCCAAATTCTTCTCAGACTTTGAGAACATTTTCGTCTCTACAAACGCCCGAAGGTCAGCCATTTTGACGCGTTTCTTCTTTTCACTGCCCCGTCGCTCCGCCGTCGGACTGGATTCATCTGCAAGTTCAAAGAATTAAATGACTTTTGTTATTGCAATGAAGACTCAGAGAGTAGTGGCTGTACCTATGAAGATTCCGGTGATGGAAGGTTCAGGGATTTCGATGTAATCCTTAGTCACGGATCCACCACTGGGACTATCTCGACTGTTGGTTCCAGGTCCCTGGTACAAGGAAATCTCGATTTGTGGGATGGGCAGGGAGTTTGAACGTTTCCTGGGTTGATGCGTTGGAATGGCGGCTTCTTCCCCAATTTCCGCAAGCCTTGAAAAATGATACGACTTAGATTCAGTCTCAGCTGAAGTTGTATTGAATCGAAACCTATTGTAGAGGTATTGGAGACTCCAGTAGACGCCCTCCTCCTGCCAATGCGAAATGAAGAGGCAACGTAAGACGGCCACGTCCAAGAAGGTGGCGGCACAGATATCCACTTTAGTCTGTTCAACGAATTTTTCATCCACTTCGGATTCCTTTTCCGTGGAAGTACTGTTTTTAGGATCTTTCTGGGATGCGCCGTGAATGAGTTCGTGTTGCTCGAAATCGAACCGCGTTGGCTGTTTGTCCTTCGATTGTATGGACTGGCGGCTGCCACGCCGACTCTGTGACTGCTGCAGGAGACTCGCATCGGCCTGGCGGTATGTTCAAAATAAATCTTGGGACGATCTTGGGGTGTGGGAAGTTTACCGTATAGAAGGCGTCTGTTAGATGTGGGCCAGAAGGTAAGCGAAATATAACTACTCTCTCGTCTTCTACGCTCGATGCTTCTTCGGGTATGGTCTCTGGGAAGACAAAGTCCTTTGGTGACGAAACCCACGAGCCCTAGAAAGAGATGGTGCTGGAGTAGACGAAACGGTAAGTACGTCCAAGCTACTCACATCCTCATCGTGCTTTGAGATGTCTGAGTAAGATGCACTCTTGGGAGAGTCTGGTTTCGGGGAGAGAATTGCGTCCCCGGTTGTTGAAGCCTTGCCTTTGGAAACAGAACGCAAATCAATTGTAATTTTGAGAAATTACAAAGTTTGGCTTGGGTTTTATAAAAAAATTTCTTACGTGCATTGAACACATCTCCCTTTGGGGACGGCGGACTGAGTAAGTTCCTCGCTTTAGGCTTCACTGGCGCCGTGAAGCATGGAGCTCCTGGTGCTCTGTTATCCCACATCCCTTGCCACAACCGAATGCCGTTTTCCAGACGAAAGTTTTGAAAGTCTGACTCCTTCAGGTGGTGGATGATGGGCGCGAACAAATACACGAAAAGCTGAAACATAAATTCAAATTAAATAACTCCCCAGGCATAATTTTCATAATTCGCACCGTAATCGTTGGCACAGAAAACAAATAATTTTCCGTCTTATGCTTCTCCTTCTTGAGAATGGGATCAAGTTCCTCCTCCTCGTCTGCGCATTCCTCTGACGCATAGAGCAGAATCCATTGCATCGTGTACAGCAATTTCGTTTCCACAGCTCCGATGGCCTGCATGTCTTTCACTCTGTAACAAGAGGATATGTAGGGAACTGATTCTAATTTTTCGGTATACATACCTGTTGTGCAACAAGGCAGCTACACAGTGCATGACATGTGGCAGAGCGGCCTGCAGTAGCCTCCATCTGGGAATGGCGGAGAGGGCCTTTGTCAAGGGAGGCGATAGTCCGAATTGAATGTTTTGCACCACGACTTTTTCAAAAGACTGATGGGAAAAAATTGAGTTCATAAGACTCATAAATGTGACTTGGAAAAGGATGGAAGATCAATTTCAAAATGAAGGTACCTTGCAAGCTTCCTTAAGCTCCTATTGGCAGCGTTTTTGATTTGAAGAAGAAATATTTAATAAACTTTGTTTATTGTAAGGAAGAGGAAGTATTTATATCGAAGGATGTTTTGGAGCGTGTAAACTTGTATGCTGTGTGTATTTATGAAAAAGTATCTACATTTGAAGGGGGTGAATAGCTTGATGGCAGAAGAATGTTTGCTTTGAAAAGGAACTGGTTTTGATTTCAGTTTTTCAGTCACAATATTTTCAACGACATTGTGCTTTTATATTTCGACGATCCGTACCTTAAAAAAATGCGTCGTCTCTAAAAGAAACAATTTATTGAAAGGATTTTAAACAATAAACAATTTCGCCTTCAGAAGCACACACGGTTTCCGCACAATTTAAAACAGATACAGATGTATTAAAAAAATATGGAAAATGAAAAATGTGTATTCAACCTTAATATTTGCATTGAAAATAGCTTAAAGTTTAGTTTAAAATGAATACATCTAAATGGAATCAATGTATGGCATATAAAAGACCCAAGAACTATAGATCCAAACTCACCACTAATTAGTTGATTTAAGGCCGCATATGTCAGCGTGCATAGGGACAATCTATACAGTGCCATGTCTAGTCTTGACATTGTTATCGAGCTCGCCAGATTTTGCAGGAAGGCGATGAAGTAATTCCGTCGAGCTTACCGAGACCTTCAATGTATAAAATAGTTTAAGGCGCCGCACTGCAGTGTGGCATCTTTAACATCATTCTTGAGAAGATCGTGCGTAACGTACAAGTCAACATCAGAGGCACGATCTTTCAATGGCTTCCAAATGCTGGCTTACATGGACAACAATGACATAATTGCACGAACACAGCGAGCTGTCAATGAGGCGTTTGCTGGCATTGAAGCGGAAGTGGCTATAATGGGTCTGGCGATAAATGAAAGAAAAGCAAAGTATACGGTGCCGTCAAGGATGGACACACCACGTCAAAGTCTCGACACTTCGAGATTGTCAAGGACTTCATGTTCTTCGGCTTCGCCATAAAAAAGGACAACAACATCAGTTTCAAAATCAAACGCAGAATCACTCTCGTAATCGCTGATTCTTTGGGCTCAAGAGTCTCTAAAGACTAAGCTTTCTTGATCATTCCAGCTCTGTTTTACTGGACGGAAACCTGGACACTCCTCATAGGAGGAAGTCCTTATTCTTTTCGAAGAAAAAGATCTGCGTGTGACTCTTGGTTCTGTTTACGTTGATGGCATTTGGAGGAGAAGATTCAACGACGATCTCTATGAGCTGTACGGTAGCATGGGCCTTGTCAAGTGTCTTCGGGTACAACGCCTAACGCCTAAGGTGGCTAGGTCATGTAGAGCAGATGGACACCACTGCGCCAGCTCTAAAAGTATTTGAATCCAAGGAATTAGGACAATGCAACAGAGAATGGCCTAGGCTGAGGTGGTGCACACAAGTGGAAAAGGGGCTCATCCATTTGGAGTGCGCTACTGGAGCCAGCTGGCTGCAGAGGCATGTTGGTTGAGGCCCAGGTCCATTCCCCCAAAAATGCAAAGATGAAAAATAAGAAGAAGAAAAAAAGGGAGAGGAAAAAAAAAAGAAGAAGAAACATGTATTCAATAAAAGCAATTTCTTTCTTTCTCTTTTAGTTTTCTTCGAAATATGCCACCGCTTGTTTTTACTATTATTTTACACAATATATTGGGAGTTTGTGTAAATTGCTTAAATTATAAACAGGAAAATTTAATAGAAAATCTGACATTCCAACGCTTTGGCACTCGAAGGTACGAAGATTGCCTTTTATATTTCGGGATTGGGCAACCCTAGTGTTACAACCAGGAACGTCGGGACAACACGAATGACATAAACTTGTTTTATTTGCTCCTTAATGACCAAACCATCAGACGGGGAATTAAATTCTTCAACCACAACTAGCAATGCACAACGCTACCGAATGCAATTAATCCGTCTGAAGAGAGCAGTAGCCGAAAATCGCCCGGAATATGCGATCAGACACGAGGCAATAATTAAAAACCGAATATATAACGAATTAAGTTGTATACTCAATATAATATTCTTCTATTGGCTTAAAATAGTTACATTTGGTTGTATAAACGTATGTACACACTGCCCATTGTCGTGCTCTTATTGCAGCCTCTAACGGTTGACAGCACTCGTCAAAATATGCCTATTCAGTATAATTTACAAACAGAAACTGTAAATAGGCGGCTCAAATAAATGACCGAGGAATCAAGAGCTCTCGTGTAATTATTTTATTTAGCGTGCTTAGACTATCCCTCACTATCCCCTCACTAGTTGTAGGGCGATGACAGTTGAAAGCAAAACATTGACTTCTTGGAGCATACGCTGAAAACGAAAAAAAAAATAGTCACCGTAACTTGCTACTCAGTTGAAGTTGCATGTTTTATTTTGCACTTTGTCTTCAAACTGTACAAGTCAGCAATAGAAGAAAACGAATACCGGAAGTCATTAATGAGTGAATGATGCATTGGCACTAAAACGGAGGCAACCAAACTGAGCCAAAATGACGAAAAAACGACGTTTGGCGGGCTGATCGTTGCAAAATTTAGGAAACGACATTTTATAGGACTTCGGGTCCGCCACAATATTAACAATATCAAAATCAGCAGAATCACTTTAGCATATCACACTTTTATCGAAAACAAAGATTTACTTTTCACTGAAAGCGAAATATAACGGTTTTGAGTTCGAACTTGCGATCGCAGTAGGCGGAAATTGTCCTAGATTTCAAACAACATTCTCATCAAACTGTTGCTCCCCCTTCCAAATAAAAACAAAAACGAAACAGAAATCAAGATGTGTATCTGTATCTTTCTTTTTTTATTAACTTACGTGATGGCCGGGTGCATGTTGACAAAACTACATCAATTTCATACGAAAACACATTTATTTAATTTTGTTTTTTTTTTTTTGGTTTGTTTATTTGCGTTGACGAATGCGTTTTTATACAGGTGTGTAAGCAAAAGACAAATGCAAACAGTTAAACATTTAAATACTTAAATTCAATTATTATTTGTACACTTATTCTAATTAATTGTTTTTATTTTCATTCTTAAGGTTTTCATTTCCTCAAGAAAAAAAAATAATAATAAAACAAAAGAACAACGATGCATGTGCACAGACTGATCAATGTAAGTCCACCTTAAGAACAAATAAAAACTGTCTTTACTCCTTAAGAGAAAATGTAACGTTAAGAAAAAACTTAAATCATAACAAGTACATATTATTGACATCAACTTTAGAATTTATGAGGAGAGAGTTAGAAGGAATAGACGAGGCAATTTACCAATACTGTCTGTGAATATTCGAGTCAAGAGAACATCAAATGCGAATCCATGTACGGAAAACAAATCTCAAGATATACCATACATCAAGGCATTAAGGCAAGTCCCTGAGTTAGGGACTTGTCTCGCCGCAGCAAATTTTATACATAAAGCCTTATGTACAGCTTGTAAACTCGATCAGTCGACATATCTAGAAAAACAAGCTTAATTTTGGAACAGCTCTTCACTATACAGATATGCTTATACTGAACAGTGATAAATTGGCACATTCATTCTTGTAAAATTAGAATTTTTGAATTATTAAGAGTCATAAGGCTAAGTTTACATAGAGAATGCTGTGCGATACTTACCATGCAGCTGGCTTCGTGGAGCTTTCCCAGCTTTGGCCGGATGAATGGTGCTATTTGACGCCAGAGAAAAGTTTGCACTGAGACCGGTACTCCAAGGTCTTGGAGACCATCATCCTGGTCAATGTCGAATACATCTGCGTTGTTGGCGGTGACCATTTTAATAAACTTTTGTTTTTGCTTTAATTGATTCAGGTGCTATGCGGAGTTTACATATTTATCTGGAATACCGGAATTCAGAGAAACGACTTTAATTCGATTTTGATTTTTAAAGAATTTTAGGACAAGGATTTTGTAAAATGTGTTTGTTTTGCGGATGAAGTAGGAAAGACATAGATTCCTTCCTTCAGCGCATTTACAACAAGGAATTTGGTGAAAGGAAATGAAGTTTGGAAATTCAGATTCAAAAAGCGGGGGCTATAAAATTTCAGTGCCTTTTCCCATTGGTGGCCAAGAATTCCCGGTTAAATGAGTCAGTTTAAATTTTCATTATTATGTCTCAATAAGCATTTAAAAGCATACAAAACTCTCATTATGTCACTTTACTTTTCTGACTCACCCATTCATTCTGTAGACTTTAAAATAGACGTAGTGCGCTTAACGTATTTCGAATAGAATCTTGACTTTTAAAAATCAATTTGAAAAAATATGCAATGAACAAGATAAAAGCATTACTCAAGCTTTAACCTATTTACTTTAAAATACCAAACGAAACGAAAACCAAACCATTTGATGTATTGTCAGTTAAAATAGTTTTACCAACTTCAAGTTCTACGCCCCAATTAGAATATCCGTTGTAACAAGCAAGCTACTCAATGTTTGATGTTTGAGTGTTACACCAATAAACTCAAAGAGTTTCAAATGATGCCAAGATGTATCGAAATGCGCCTCTTTTGAAGCGACTTATAACGCACGCTAAAAAAAATGAATTGAATGAAAAAAAAAAGAACTTCATACCAGGTATACCGATATGAAGTGAGCGTCAAGATACAAATGTCTCGATAGGGAACATTTGTTGTGAACGAGCCCTTATTGTTTTGTTTTGTTTGTTTGCTATGACATCTGTGAAAAATATTTAGTATACATCAAGTCATTGAACAGACAACGTCATATTTTTTCATCGTGTTAAATATGTCGAATTTTGTACCAGAAAGTGATGTTTTGCGGAAATCATTAATTTTTTGTTTTAATTTGAAGAAAAGTGCTGCATCGAATGCTTGTCGAGGCATATGGTGATCATGCTCTATCAGAAGCAACATGCAAAAGATGGTTTCAGCGGTTCAGAAATAATTATTTTGATGTGAGAAATGAAGAACGTGGAAGACCACCAAAAAAGTTTGAAGACGCCGAATTGCAAACGATGGTGGATGCAGATGACACTTTGAGTTAAAAGCAAATGTCAGCAATGTTAAATGTTGCACAACAAACAATTTCTGACCGTTTAAAAGCTATGGGAAAGAAAGAATGAAAGACAGATGGAAAACCGACAAAACACTTGTGAAATTTTGCTTCAAAGACACGAAAGGAAATCGGTTTTGCATCGGATTGTTACTGGCGATGGAAAATGGTTTGTTTTTAAGAATCTTAATTGGAAAAAATTATGGGTTAACCTGGGACAACCATCAACATCGACTGCAAAACCAAATCGATTCGGCAAGAAGACAATGCTGTGTGTTTGGTAGCACCAGAAAGGCGTGCTGTACCACGAGCTCCTAAAACCTGGTGGAACCGTTAATACTGATCGCTATCGACAACAAATGATCAATTTGAACCATGCATTGATCGAGAAACGGTCAGAATGAGCCAGAAGACACGGCAAGGTAATTTTGCTCCATGACAGCTGCACACAAAGCAAAACCGGCTCAGGATACAATTAAAACATTTGGCTGGGAGCAGCTACCCCACCCCCCCGTATTCACCAGACTTGGCTCCTTCCGACTACCATTTGTTTTCATTGATGGGACACGCATTGCCTGAGCAGCACTTTGTTTCCTACGAGGAGGTCGAAAATTGGGTTTCTGATTGGCTTTAAAAGACGAACAATTTTATTGGCGTGGTATTCAGAAATTGCCAGAAAGGTGGTCAAAATGTGTAGAAAACAATGGCCAATACTTTAAATAAAATGTTTTTACTTTCCCATTAATAATAAGTGCTTTATTTTCAAAAATGTCATTCATTTCATACCGGTATACCTGGAAATAAGCGAATATAAAATAGCTTTGTTGGGAACTTAAAACCTTAACTTTGAGCACTCAATTATCATGTTTTGCCGGTTCAAACAAAGTTATTTTGATGACTATCTGGTTAACTGAAGACTTTGGCTAAATTCTTAGTTGATACATAACAGAGGTTCTTCTTCTTCTTCTTCTTCTTGTGGCGCTACAGTCCGGGGTGGACCTGGGCCTCAACCAACATACCTCTCCAGCCAGCACGATCTTTCGCCAGCTGTCTCCAGTTGCGCACTCCAAGTTGGTTGAGGTCCTTCTCCACTTGTGTGCGCCACTTCAGTCTAGGTCGTCCTCTGTTGCGTTGTCCCAATGGCTCGGATTCAAAGACTTTTCGGGCCGGAGCAGTGGTGTCCATACGCTCTACATGGCCTAGCCATCTTAAGCGTTGTATCCGTAGACGCTTAACCAGGCGCATGTCGCTGTACAGCCTATAGAGTTCGTCATTAAATCTTCTCCTCCAGATGCCATCAACGCAAACAGGACCAAAAATCGCACGCAAAACTTTTCTCTCGAAAAGACTAAGGGCTTCCTCATCCGCCTTTGCTAACGTCCAAGATTCTGCGCCATATAGTAGGACGGGGATGATCAAGCTGTTATATAAAGCTAGTTTAGTCCTTCTAGAGAGGGCTTTATTACTCAATTGCCTGTTGAGCCCAAAGAAACAGCGGTTGGCAAGAGTGACTCTGCGTTTGATTTCGGTACTGATGTTGTTCTCCCTGTTTACCGCGGGGCCGAGGTAGACGAAGTCCTTAACTACCTCGAAGTTTCTGCTGCCTAGTGTGACGCTCCGTCCGAGACGTCGATGTTGTGTGTCCTTCCTTGATGACAGCATGTACTTCGTTTTGCCCTCATTTACCGCAAGACCCATTTTAGCCGCTTCCGCTTCAATGCCAGCAAACGCCTCATTGACGGCTCGCTGTGTTCGTCCAATCACGTCAATGTCATCAGCGTAAGCTAACAGTTGAACTGACTTCTGGAAGATCGTGCCTCTGCTGTTGACTTGTGAGTTACGCACGATCTTCTCGAGGATGATGTTAAAGAAGTCACATGACAGTGCGTCGCCTTGTCTAAAACCTTTTTTGACATTGAAGGTCTCGGTGAGTTCGGTACCGACCTTGACGGAGCAGCGAGAGTTCTCCATCGTCATCCTACACAATCTGACGAGTTTGGTAGGAATGCCAAAACTAGACATGGCACTGTATAGCTCGTCTCTATGCACACTGTCATATGCAGCCTTGAAATCGACGAATAGGTGGTGAGTGTCAATTTGCATTTCTTGGGTCTTTTCCAGGATCTGCCGTAATGTGAAGATCTGGTCTATTGTGGACTTCCCTGGTCTGAAACCACACTGATAGGGACCTATCAGGTCATGGACAAATGGTTTCAGACGCTCACACAATACGGCAGAGAGGATCTTGTATGCGATGTTCAGGAGACTAATCCCTCTGTAGTTGGCGCAGTCAAAGGGCAAACGACGCTGAGATTCCACTCATCGGGCATGCTTTCCTCCGACCATATCTTACAGATGAGCTGGTGCATGCGCCCAGCCAGGTCATCTCCAGCTGCTTTAAATAGTTCTGCGGACAGTCCGTCCGCTCCAGCAGCTTTGTTCGACTTTAGCTTGGATATTGCTATCCTCACCTCGTCTAAGTCGGGGGGACGGAATGCTTGTCTATCATCGTCCAAATTGAGTGGAACATTCTGCCTAACAGCGGGATTTGGGTCGTCATCGCCGTTTAGGAGTCTGCAGAAATGATCCTTCCAGATTCTCATCTGGCAGCATCTTTGATGGCTTCTTGACAACGTTTCCATTCTTCTTCTATGCTTAGTGCAGGAAGCGTCGAACTCTCGGCGAGTTTCCGGGAGACTCGGTCGGCAAAGTTCAAAGCAATCAGCTGCGATTGTAGCTTTTCGACGTCAAACCGTTTTGGCCTTTCTCGACTCCGTTGCTCTCTCTATATCCGGGTTCTTACCTTGGCTACAACAAGGTGATGATCCGAGTCAATGTTTGCACCTCGGAAGGTTCGGACATCGAGAATACTGGAGGAGTGTCTGACGTCGATCGCAACGTGATCAATCTGGTTGACGGTTGATTGATCAGGAGATCGCCAGGTTCCTTTGTGAATGTTCAGGTGTGGGAACCGCGTGCTAGCCACAGAGAGGTTTCGCCCCGAGGCGAAGTCCAACAGCCTGAGTCCGTTTCCGGATGTGTTGTCGTGCAGGCTGTGTTTACCGATGACTCCAGCAAAGATGTCCTCCTTTCCCAGCTGAGCGTTGAAATCTTCTAGAACGATCTTGGTGTCATAGCTGGGGCATCGATCTTATGTTCTTTCTAGGAGATCATAGAAGTCATCCTTGATGTTGTCATCCTTCTCCTCTGTCGGGGCGTGAGCGCATATTAGGCTGATGTTCCCGAATTTAGCCTTGATGCGGATTGTCATGAGGCGTTCGCTGACTATATAACAGAGGTTCTACATCGAATTAATGATCTAGACTTCCCGGCTAAGCACCTATTTTTTCTTTCACGGCACCACCTCTTTGGAGCTGCTGACAACACTTAAAGAGTAATACATTACTGTCAATCGTCAAAAAACTGTAGGTCCCTTCTACTCGTGAGAGAACAGAAGCGCGCACAACACGAGTAGTTGATGAGCAAGCTAGGCCCTGGTCCTCCTGTGGACTGTTGCGCCAACAATTATTATTATTATGCATGTTGTTTTTCAATAATTCTTATTTAATATTTCTATGACAGGAATCAATATATTAAGTCTTTGAATTGTAAATTGTGCGGTGGACTGCTTTAACGAAATAAAATCTATTACTACTAAAAAAGTCGCATAGATGATAGTAACCACATTATCAAAAGAACAAAATGTTGAAACCCTTGCGCATTGTGAAGTTGGAAATAATTCCGACAATGAGCTCCTGATAAGATAACCGTAGGAACTGACGGCAGCAAAATCATGTTCGTCTATCAATAGAGATAATTTTGCAAATGTTCAAAACTTAGATTTCAGTTCGGAATGAGTTATAGTAGGGTTGATCCTTGAGCCAAAGAGGGTGACATTCACTTGCGACTTTAGAAAGGTAAAGTGTGCCGTGCCTTCTAAGCCTTATACAGTATTGTTTGGGCAGCGCGAACCCCTGATCACTTAAACACTTGTCCCACTACTAATTTTAAAAGGAGTACTACCTAGCGTGACCAAATAAACCTCGAAAGCGGGAACCAAAAATGTATGTACACGTTTAAAAAGATTCATTCGTTCGTTCAATGGTTTGCCAGTTTTTGCATAGATTTAAAACAGTGGAGTTTGTTCTAAGGGGTTTTCGTAAGTTACTACGGCAAATTGTTGAAACTCGTTCAGTCGTTCATTTGCTAATTTGTTAGTTCTTCATAAAATGATATACAGTGTGGACAAATGCCCCATAGATCAGTTGCTCAGACGAAAATTGCAGAATAGATGGGAGACCTGCGTAAATGGCAAGGTGACATACAGGTTTCTTTGCGATGTGTTACTTGTTTGGTCCATTGGTGTTCTAAATTTGAGTATGCATCTGAGGTACAGGCTAACCGGACACGGTTCCTTGAACTCATTCTTGTTCAAGCGGTCCATAAGCGACCCAAAGACGTGCTTGTGCGGGTATAGTTCCGAGGATTGGTTGCAAGTGTAGTGCCAATTTACTCTGTATGATGACATTCGGGACTTTGGAGCTATGAACATATCTTGAACTGAGGGAACTTACGACGTGAGCCTGACTCTCAACAGCAACACAGTTGCGGAGCTTGACCTCGCCCCTGAAACTTAGATTCGGTCTGTCAAAACAACTGGGCTCCTAACTCGAAGGACCAAAGTCATGCTTTACAAAACCCCTATTCTGCCAGTCCTGCTTTATGGAGCCTTCTTGTTACCTTCGAAAAAAATTCTACGTCGGATATATGGTCCCGTCTGCAAGACGGAGAAGAGGTCCGTCTGGAGAGGAAAACACATTCGTGAACTCTACGAGCTGTACAAGGATGTGGTTATAATCTGGAAGGCAAAAATCCGTCGACTACACTGGCTCAGCCATATTTAGCGAATGGATAACAACGCTTCAACAAAGAGGGTCTTCGAATCCGAGCCTCCTGGGTCGAAAAGGAGAGGAAGACCGAACCTCCGGTACAGAGACCAAATCATCGCGGATGTAAGACAGCTTGCCCTCTATGACTGGAAGCAGCGTGCCCAGGACCGTCATCGATGAAAGGCAGCACATTGCTGAGACTCAGACCCTTCATGGTTCGTCTGCCTGATAAGTAAATAAGTAAGTAATAGAGTGGGCTGTGGCTAATTCGATGGAGTATTCCGATAGTTTAAAAAAAAAGTCCCGAAAAACCTGGGCGCAAAGAAGCACAATTTAAAAAGAATTAATAAATAATAACTGTATGGCGCGACAGTCCACAGGGGAAGGGCTTAGCTTGCTACTGTTCTCTCTCGAATAGAAGGTGCCTACAGTTTCTTGCCGACTCCGAACGACGAAGTTTGAGAAGCTTTCTTAGCCAGTTATTACTCTTTGAGCGTTGTCACCGGCCCTAGAGAGGTGGTGCCGTGAAAACTTCGAGGTGTTCAGCCGGGAATCGAATCCAGACCTTCTGCGTGTTGGTGTCGCACTCTACCCACCTCGCCACGGTGGCCAATATTAATCGGTAAAAGTCAATAAAACTACTGTTTAAGTGTATTTTATGGGTAAAAAACATCAATGCCTGGCACAGTTCACGCTACCCAGAGAGCACTGTATACACCACATGGGACTTTCGTCCACATTGCCCACAACATTCAATACATGTTTGACATTAGTTTTCAATGCCTGTAGATTGTAACGAGGGGGAGAGTTGGGCTGAAAAGAACATTCTTCTAAACTGGACTGTACGTCCAATGGTGGGCTTAAGCGTGAGTTGTTTCGCATTCCTAGCGAGGCGAGAATTGCGGGTAAATTCTTGAAGGGCAGGGCAGCCGGCTAACTATTTAAAGGATTTTTTTGTTGAAATAGGAGGACTGTTAAAGTTATAGTTTAAAAAGTATGTGAAAGTGTCGCCTAAACACAGTGTTCTAAGTTAAAATTACTATGTTTTCTCTTATGCATCCTTTAGTTTTGCCTGGGAAGATCTGTCCGGAAACAGCTTTAAAGCACCTAATGTTTTTACAAATATTCACAACCTAGTCAAATTTTGACGAACTTCAGCAAAATAACAACCTAAAGAAGAGTGTAGTGGCTGCAGCCACAAAATAAATCCATATTGCACATTTAACAAATTTAAGGGAATAAATAAAAATCTCTTGAAATAATATATTTTGAAAACAAATGTGGCAGGGGATTAATTTGAATGAGCACCAATTAAAATGAACACAGAACGGCAAATTTCAGAACGATATCAAATTGCTATCCATAGCACTCAATTAGGCACAGTGGATAAACACTGTGATTTAACCTAAACGATAAGCAAATGGCATGCCATCCTTGTTTATGGTTATTGTGTTTACTAAGTCCGCCTCGCGCCCACATCGCCCCTATCGCAGATCGCATGTCACGCAACTCCGCCCACAGACAATTCTAGTCCCCGGGCTCGTTAATTATGCAAACACTCAAACGAGGTGGCGACCAACAGGTGGTCGGTACTCAGCTGTAGATGGTTGCATGTTTGCAGTGTTTATGTGCGCCTCGTATTCGTTGCATCGGGCTTCACAATATGAGATAGATGTTTTCCGAAACGAGGGCACTTATACAACCCTCCACATCCTCCACATCCGCCACCCACACACTGGTTGTCAGAGCCAGCTGATCGGTGTTTTGATGGGAAACCGCTTGCGTAGACGCAGACTCCAAAAGTGTATCCCAGAACGTCCACCATCTTGGTACAGACCCGAGAGGATAACGAAGAGAAAATTCACAGCTAACTACCGACCAGGTACCCTGGTTATATAACCAGAGTCCACCATTTTTGATTCACAGGAAAATTTTCTTTGTTTGCGATATTTTCAAATTTCATCGACTTCTCGGTCATCGATTGTAATTATCACGCTTTAAGGAGTATCGTAAAATCAATTTCATTACCGCACACACAATATCGCGAGTAGCCAAGGCCCGACACGGACTGCAGGACCTTCCAATCTTCGACACACCCAAGGCAATAAATTTTCGTTCGCTCGCAAAGCAGTCGATTCCCGGTGTCAGACGAATCCGATTTTACTTTCGATTATCCTTGCAAAGTAATTAAGCAGTAAATGCGACTAATTTTACCTATTTTTTGCAAACAGGGAGTTGGTGTGTTTTTCTGTTTAAAATCCGCGACAGAATTCAGTTCCGCGGGAGTAGATGCAGATACGGCTGCCCTCAAAGGAAGACTGATGAGAGAAAATGGCGACTTTTTCGGTTACAGCTCCAAATATGGTGTAGATAAATGGTGGAGGATACTTTGCTGGCAACCGACGTGGAACTGTACAGGCAGGGGGCGGCAATCGCAAGCGCGGGTGAACTCGGGGATGTGTGCTCTGGGTAAACAAACACCAGTTCCTCTGTTCCTCGTTTGAGGGTCAAGCAGATGTGGGGCAGGAAAATCGATAAGAGCGCGACCGGGGGTTACAAGGGGATGTGTGCTAACTGCGGAGATTGCGTGTTCTGCCATGAAAGGGATGTGCATATTTTGTGGCTTGTTGAACTCGTCACGAAGTGGGGATGAAGTTCATTCATAATCGGCATGGATGTTGACAACAGTTGTTAAGCAGTCAGCTGGTCGTAGTAAAATTTGTTCGTTCGTGAGAGTCGTGAGTTGTGGAATTTCTTGGAAGCGCAACAATTGGTTGGAGTGTGGATTGGCTTGTGAGATGATTGGGTCATTGACGGCGATTCCAGTCCATTGGCACAGTGACACAGATTTCTGTGTCATTCGTGTGGAATTGTTGCCGGTAGCTTTTTTAGGCTGAAACATTTCATTTGTTGCAAGATGAATTCGAGAGGGTTATGATGCGGACAAGGAATAAAATACATTTGATGTGTTAAGTTGAAAAGGCTGCCAGCAGTGTGCAATTTCAATTTCTAAGACCAACAATTCAAATATAAAGAAAAAGCGATTCGTTTGGTTTCCAATGCCACTTTAAAATCTATTACTACACAATTTTTTCATGTGTATTAACAAGACTGAAGCGCCATCTTTTTAATATTAAATTAACAGAAAAGTGTATGATCACGAGTAGAAAGTGGCGAAGGTATAAAGAGAGAAGGTATAAAAGAGACACAAAATTAGAAAACAAAGAAATGTTCATATTTAAAAGGAAAGGAAAAGGTTGGTTTATTAACGGTTACAGCTGTCACTTTTAATGTAAACAAAACCAAAATAGTAAAAAAAAACTATCAACCAAATTTCCCACAAAAGTTTTTCTCCACTTGAAAGGGTGTTCCAACAAGAACGCAAGATTTTAATTTGGCGCCATTCGAATTGTCATTGTTTGACATTTGAACAATTATTATTGTTTGTTAGTAGAAGGTATAAGGTTAATAAAAATGGAGCACATGGAACATGAAAATGCTGATCTTGCCGATAAAATCATCTTTTGTGACGAGGCCCATTCCCATCTTGATGACCTCGTCAATAGGCAGAATTGTCGTATTTGGGGCGAGGAAAATCCACGAGTGATTCTCGAGAAGCAAATGCATCATCAACATGTCACTGTGTGGTGTGGATTTTGGGCTGGAGGAATCATTGGACCTTTTTTTTATGAAAATGAGTCAGGTCAAGCGCAAACAGTCAATGGTGTTCGGTATCATGAGAGATAATTAATTTTTTTTCTTGCCTGGAATTGAAGAAATGAATATGGAGGGGATGTGGTTTCAACAAGATGGCGCCACATCTCATACAGCCAGAGACACAATTCATTTGTTGCATCAGTCATTTAAATCTTGCGTTCTTGTTGGGACACCCTTTATTTGACGTTATCCATGAAAATGTCACCACCATAAAGCAAACGCGGCCGTAGTGGATGGAGACAGAGAGACATACAGTGTCGGACTAAAACTGAAAAACTCAAAAATTTGAGCGCAGGTAAAAACAACTTTTTTCAAATTCATTATAATAAATTGATTTCCCCTATTAATAATGTTCAAAACAAAAAACAAAATATTGTTGGTACTTCAGTAACAATTTAGTAATAACAGAAAAAAACGTAATATAATGAACTATTCTGGGAGGACAAAATAAAGGAATCTGGAAAAAAACGTTTGATATTGTATCACTTCTATCTCTAAATTAATATCTTGTGGGGTCACCCTTATTTTTTAAAATTGCTTGGCATCGTCTTGGCATAGATTTTATAGATTCTAAAAGATAGTTTACAAAGCTTAGTGGTGCTCTTGTTCATTCTTCGTGAAAAGCATGAATAAGTTGCTGATGGATTTTGAAATGTTGCCCTTTTAGCTTTCTTTTGACTATTTCCCATAGATTTTCAATGGGGTTAATGTCAGGAATGGGGTTAATGTTGGAATAGCCATTTAATAACGTCAATTATTTTTACAAAAAACTAATTTTGGATATGCTTTGGATCATTATCTTGTTGAAATCTCCAACGAAGGGGCATGTGATCCTCGGCACAGGGCAAAATTGTCTCTTTCAAAATATGTTGGTATTGAAATCCATCCATTCGTTCCTCTGTTTTTCGAAGAGGTCCCAACCCTTGGAATGAAAAACATCCTCACACCACTATGGAGCCGTATATAATAGACCTTCTTTATTTTCCATAGCAGAAGTTTTTGTGGACATGCTTTTTAAACCCTCCCTGTCACTATACTCAATAATTTGTGTTTGTTTCTTTTGCTGCAATAACTTGTGCAAGTCGTCTAGGCATGGAATCTGTCAATCCTTGGACTTGCTCCAATGGAACTGCACTCCAAGTCGCAATAAAATCCCTCCAAGTTTGGTCCGCAGTTCTGTTAATGTTTTCAGGCAATTTTGATCATACTAAATGCCAAAGAATGTCATTAAATATTGGACTTGCCCAATTTCCGACAAGAAATGTTTCTTACAGTATGGATGGGTGCGATCAGTGCAACTTTATTTAAAAAAATGGGTCGAAACTGGGTCCGTGGTTGCCGTGTATCCGACAAGTGGACCAACACCACTGTATGATGCATCCTCATTTCATAATTTTAGGTCCCTTGGAATGCCTCGTAGGTTGCGTGATGAGTTGTGTTTTCCTACTGTCAAAGTCAGAGTGGTAATACTTACGCCCATAAGTATTGTCCAAGGAACAGACCACTACAGTCCGGGGTGGGCCTGGGCCTCAACCAACAAGCGTCTCCAGCTAGCTCGATCTTTAGCTATCTGTCTCCAGTTTCGCGTGCATAGTTGGTTGAGGTCCCTTTCCAATTGCGAACACCACCTGCGTCGCGGTCTTCCTCCCTTGCGATGTCCCTCGGGGGTGGATTCAAAGACTTTTCGGGCCGGAACATCTATTTAAAGGATATTCTTCAAAAATTCAGGTGACTTTGAAATATTTTCTTTTGCAAACTGCAATCTAACTCGTTTGATTTTAGTTGTTACATATATAGGGCTTTTTCTGAATAATAAAATCCTTGATATTATTTTCTCTTAGCCTCCACCGCAATAGTCTTTTCTCCGTTTTGGTTAATGCTTCCCAATACACGTTGGATTCTCTCACATGGATTACTTCTGAAGGACCGAATAATAACTGCATCATCCCTTTTTGATGTTACTGCCTTTTTCTGCCTCTCCAATTTTTTCTACTTTATTTGAATTTTGAAACTTGAATGTAAATTTTTTTCCGGCTGCAACCATAATTTTGAGTAAGTTCCGCGACCAAAATACCTCTCTGGAGCTCTGTCACAATTACAGCCTTGTTTTCCATGGAAAGTTCCATACTTTTTGCCAATTGGCATCTTTTTCAATCAAAAACTCTGCATATTTGACAGCCGCAAAAAAACATTACGTCGGAAATCAATTGAACAACAAAGCCACCTGAATTTTGGAGAATAGTAACTCTCCAAATGCAGTTAAATCCACTTGTGTAAATAATTATTAATTAATTGTTGGCGCGACAGTCCGCAATAGGACCAGGGCCTAGCTTGCTCATCAACTACTCGTGTTGTTCGCGCTACTATTCTCTCACGAGTAGAAGGGACCTACAGTTTTTTGCCGACTCCGAACTTCGAAGTTTGCGAAGCTTTCTTAGCCAGTTAATACTCTTTGAGTGTTGTCAGCAGCTTGAAAGAGGTGGTGCCGTGAAAAATTCGAGGTGGTCAGCTCGGCATCGAACCTAGACCCTTCGGCGTGTGAGCGTCGCACTCTACCCACTACGCCACGGCGGCCACGTTGAAATAATCATTTTAATAGATGTTTGTTGGAATTGTTAAATTTTGTTCTTGTTTTGTTGCATTGAAGGCTATTTAGAGAGCGAGAATCGTGATGTGTCATTAACGACTGCATATAAGAGCACTGTATATATTAGTAGCACTTTGAAGTTATTCTTCTTCTTGTGCCGCTACAGTCCGGGGTGGACCTAGATTTTAACCAAAATTCCTCTCCAGCCCGCACGATCTGCCTCCAGTTGCGAATTTCAAGTTGGTTGAGTTCCTTCTCCGATTGTGTGCGCCACCTTAGCCTAAGCCGTCCTCTGTTGTGTTATCCCAATGGCTCTGATTCGAATATTTTTCGGGCCGGAGCAGTGGTGCCCATACACAGTGGCCCAACCATCTTAAGCGTTGTACCCGAAGACGCTTGACCAGGCGCATGCCGCTATAGAGCCCATCGAGTTTCGTGTTAAATCTTCTCCTCCAGATGCCATCAACGCAAACAGGACCAAAAATTGCACGCAAAACTTTTCTCTCGAAAAGACTAAGGGCTTTTTCATCCGCTTTTAGAAACGTCCAGATTTCCGCACCATAAAGTAGGACTGCGAAGAACAAGTAGTTATATAAAGCAATCTTGGTACTTCGATAGAGGGTTTTATTACTAATTTCCCTTATGATCCCAAAGAAACAGCGATTGGCAAGAGTGATTCTGTGCTTCATTTCGGAACACTACTTTGAAATTAGTGTTATTATTTAAAAGAACCAACACCTTGTAGGAAAATATCATAACTCATTGGTCAATATAGTTAAAGAATATTTGAAACATGCATAAAATTGAGCAAATAAAACCTAACAACCTTCCTAACAGCTTACTGCAGACTAGACTATAGGAGCACCTGAGGAAACAACAGTCATCTGATGAAGGACTTTACAAATTCTGTGACGAATCGGAAGACATCCCATCGGAAATTCTAGGAACCAATCAAGCACTTGCTCACAAGCACTAGAAATGGTTTAGCAAGTAGTTACCTGCTGACAGATAATGAAGTACAACTACTAGAACAGTCTCTCATTCTCAGATTCTTAAAAGCAGACATCCCACCGCAAATTCTAGGAACCAATCAAGCACTTGCTAACAAGCACTAGAAATGGCTTAGCAAATAGTTACCTACTGACAGATAATGAAGTACAACTACTAGAACAGTCTCTCATTCTCAGGTTCTTAAAAGAAACCGGCCTACAGAGAGTTTCGTTTAATGGATTTCTTTTACCAGTGCACAGTAAGATAAAGAAGCCCTTAAATAAACCTGGAAAGAGTTGAGAAGCTAGAATGCACAGTTTGATTGATTTGGAAGCACAACAACCAAAAATATGTCATATAAAAGATTACTTTATGTTACACTTTAACCCTTTATTTCCAATATTATCCTGTGTAAAGAGGGCTCTTTTATACGACTGTTCATATAAACGTCAATGCTGCAAACAAATTATTTACATAAAAAATGTCAATTTTCTTAAATTGACAACATTTTTGCAGTTATCGAGTGTCTCTTATGTTTCTTCAATTCACCAGAATATAGTTGCGTACGTAATTTCTACACTCCTCCCATCTCCTTAAGTCAGCCTTTCCTTAAATGCAGACAGTCTTTCTAGCGCTGCCAAAAGAATTTATCACTTTAATTTCATATCCAACGCAATCTAGGATGTAATGACACACCGAATTATATTTTCCATTTACCCACTCAAGGCAGTTGAGGTCTCACCAACAAGTGAACGCCTCTTAGCGACCGGTAAAAATATGTATTTGGCTGGCACAACGCCATGAACTTTTTCATAAACTTGGTATTTCAAAATTGCTCGCCACTGTTCGCACATTAATCGTCATTCGGCCATGCACTGGTGTTGGTTGGCTTTAATTTTAGAACATTCTGATAGCGCTCAGCGAAAATAGGAGAATTCTTGAGGCAAATATTCATTTGCATAAACAAATGAAAATTTGCTTTGTTTTTTTATTTTCTTGACTTGCTATCTTTTTCGACACTTGGAGAGTAATCAGCATTGTCACGGAATTCTCCACTACGGGGAGAGTTATCGACGGGTTGCTTTTGTTGCCTAACAGAAAAAACTTTTAAAATAAATATATGTTACCAGCTTATGTTATATTTTATTCCATATAGGCAGGCATAAATAATTAATATTACATTTTTTTTTGTTTGCTTTTTGACAATTGCGGGGTATTTTACATTATTTTTGTTTGAGATCTGTCTGTGTATATTGGGACTTACGTGAAGTCATCAACTTCATGTTTGTCTCATTGAATCTACACATAGAGATCTCGGCTTTCAAGCAATAAGCTCAAGTAAGGGTAAAGTATTGTAAGAAAAATAAAGCGTGCTTTAAAGTTTATCAAAGTCAACGTGCTTTTGATTTATGATGTCACTTTGCATTCCCTTAGCATTATCTTTAAGTTAATTGTATTATCACAATTTGAAATTCTGCACAAAAAAGTGCATATTTGCATGACCTCAAATTAACGCAAATAAATCGAATAGTGTTTGATGCTCATTTTATTCTGAAATTTTGATGGTTTCAAATATTTGCTATGGCTCTTAATAAAGAATGTTTTTTAAGAGGTATAAAACATTAAAATGCATTCCATTTTATGAAGATATTTTTTTTGTTTTTAAATCTACACTGAATTCTTCAATACGATTTCTGGCATGTGACCTTTACGACTGGCTGGGACGTAGTCTAACCTGGAGATCTTATTTTCGATGATATTTGTAGGCAATACCAGCAATTAAAGGGGGATGTTATTCTCCAAGTGGTCAGTTGTACCGGGTTTATCGACGAAAATTGTAAGCGGCATTATATCTTACGATCAATTGATGGATCCGTAACGTGAAACTACTATGGTATATGTGGCTATCAAACGTTTCCACCACAATTCCTGCACATCATGGTTGTTCAATTAATAAATAAAAGAGTTAGTGTTCATTGCTCTATAGGAGTCACGACTGAATTTTATGTTCTGGCCAGCATGGTTTGTTTAAAGGAGTGCGGACTAATTATGCCACCAACCCATAAAGCACACTAAATAGCTGGATCTTGTGGATGTAACGGATTCACGGCTGAACACCTCAAATTTTTCACGGCACCATTTCTTTCGAGCTGCTGCCAACACTCAAAGAGTAATAACTGTCTAAGAAAGCTTCTCAAACTTCGCCATTCGGAGTCGGCAGAAAACTGTAGGTCCCTTCTACTCGTGAGAGAACAGTAGCGCGCACAACACGAGTAGTTGATGAGTAAGCTAGGCCCTGGTCCCCCTGTGGAATTTGCGTCAACAATTGTGTTGTCCCAATGGCTCGGATTCAAAGACGGATCCGATCAGATCCGTCCATACGCTCTACATGGCCGGAGCAGTGGTGTCCATGCGCTCTACATGGCCCAGCCATCTTAAGCGTTGTATCCGTAGACGCTTGACCAGGCGCATGTCGCTGTACAGCCCATAGAGGTCGTCGTTAAATCTTCTCCTCCAGATGCCATCAACACAAACAGGACCAAAAATCGCACGCAAAACTTTTCTCTCGAAAAGTCTTAGGACTTCCTCATCCGCCTTTGGTAACGTCCAGGTTATCTTTGGGGATATCCGTTCCAGTAGCCGCCCTGGCGCAGTGAGTGTGACGTTCACACGCCGATGGTCCGGGTTCGGTTCCCGTCTGAACACCCGGAATTTTCAACGGCACCAACTCTTTCAAGCTGTTGACTGCACTCAAAAAATCGTAATCATCCCGAGTCGGCAAAAAACTGTAGGTCAATTCTACTCGTGAGAGAACAGTTGCGCGCACAACACGAGTAGTAAATGAGCAAGCTAGGCCCTAGTCCCCCTGTGAACTGTCGCTCCCACAATTATTATGATTATATTATTATTATTATAGAAATTATATTTGCACAAGCGTATTTAAAAAAAAAGATTTTGTGAATTGCCTTATATGCAGAAGTTTTATTTAAAAACAGCCGTTCAGTAGTGCCTTCTGTATAACAATGCTGTTGTCATTTGCTTTATGTTTTATTGGGGAAATGAATAATTCTAAAATGTTGTTAAAAGTGATAAGTCGGTTCAGTATAAATCTTAGTTTTTCTTATTTTACTACCTTTTTCAATGTTTTTTCTTAAATCCAAGTATAAGCAGGACAAGGCGTCCTGGTTTATTGTATGACACATTACTTAAGAGCGCTTCAACCAACTTAATATGCTTAACTGTGTTAAATTTCCTGCAGACTTAAGTGATTTTACTACCTACCGTTAATACGCCGGATAAACTTACTTATACTTCCTTATTATGGCACTTATTTACATTCTTTCAATACAATCTTTTATACATAACTTGGCAATTTTACCTTCCTATTTAAATAAAGGGTGTCCCAACAAGAACGCAAGATTTAAATTTGGCGCCTATCGAATTGTCATTGTTTGACATTTGAACAATTATTATTGTTTGTTTATAGAAAGTATAGGGTTAATAAAAATGGAGCGCTACACGAATGAAAAACGCATTCTCATTGTGAAATTATTTTACCAAAATGGTGAAAGTTTTGCGGCTACAGTTCGCAAATTGCGATCAATTTGGGGTTACAATAATGTTCAAAAAGAGTCAACTGTAAAGCGATTAATGGAAAAATTTGCTGAAACTGGGTCTGTAACTGGTGTAAAGACAAATACGCGCATTCGACCAGGCGAATATCGAATATCGAAAATATCGCAGCAGTACGTGATGATGAATCATTGGACCTTTTTTTTATGAAAATAAGTCAGGTCAAGCCCAAACAGTGTTCGGTATCGTGAAATGATAACCAATTTTTTTGTGCCTAGAAGTGAAGATATGAATGTGGAGGGGATGTGGTTTCAACAAGACGGAGCCACATCTCATACAGCCAGAGAAATAATTCATTTGCTGCATCAGTCATTTCACGGTTGTGTTATTTCGCGTTTTGGAGACCAGAATTGGCCGCCTAGATCGTGCTATTTAACACTATTGGACTTTTTTCTTTGGAGTTTTCTAAAGTCGATGGTATATGCGAATAAGCCGACAATGACCCAAGCCTTAAAAGAAGAAATTGGACGCTGCATTAATGAAATACCGCAGAACTTATGCAAAACATTCATTGAAAATTTCATTAAAAGATCGCGTTGGTTTTAGCAAAGCCGCGACGGCCATCTGGCCGATGTGTTATTCCACACATCATCTCATCCTTTCTACTTTACGATATAATATTATATACTATACTATATATATTATATATTTTTGTAAATATCTGAGTTTTATTTAAAATTTAAATCTTACGTTCTTCTTGGGACACCCTTTATTTTACAAAGTACGAATAGTATTTCACAGAAATATGAAGGGCTCTAAAAAAAAGCCAGAACGCTACCCTTTAGACTAAAGTAAGCCTCGGCTTTAACTGACAAGCCTAAAATTTTAGATAAAAAATCAGGTCATGTGCTTTTTAAACTTACCGAGTACCATCTTAATTATAATTTTCCTCTGCTGTGCTGTGCTAATCAGCAAACTTCATAAACTTAAGCTACAGGAATAAATTAAGACAACATTATCAACACCAAAGTAAATTTAGAATCAGTGTTGCGTAGTGAATTTTAACCTAAAATTTGGGAGAATTTTTTTTTAAAAGGAATCTTAATAATAATAATAGAGTGGCGCTACTACTCATCTACTACTCGTGCTGTGCGCGCTACTCTTCTCTCACGAGTAGAAGGGACCTACAGTTTTTTGCCGACTCTGAACGGCCAAGATTAAAAAGCTTTTTTCTTAAACAATTGTTACTCTTTGCGTGTTATCAGCAGCTCGAAAGAGGTGGTGCCGTGAAAAATTCGAGGTATTCAGCCGGGATTCGAATCTGAACCTTCGGCGTGTGAGTGTCGCAATCCACCCACTACGCCACGGCGGCAAGGGAGTCTTACACTTTTTAAATAAATGAAATAAAAAATTCATGAAATATCACCAAATAAAGGCGAATTCTTCGTTTTTGGCAGATAATTGTTGCAGTAAACCATAGTAGAAATTTTGCGACAAAAACATGAACGCTTTCGAAAAGGAATAAGGAGTACCTCCAAATTTCTTTGCTGTCTTCGTTTTCGGTTGGTATTTACCGAAGAAAAAGATTCAACAATAAACTCTTACCGCAGCATGCTCATAGTCAAGTATCTACGAATAAAACGTCCTAGATTTTCAGGCCTGCATTTGAAATGCAGATTGTTGTTTATAGGGTAAAGGCAATATAAAACCAATCTGCAGTATGCATTTCAAAGGCCCTATAAACAACAATCTGCATTTCAAAGGCCCTATATAACCAACTTTGCAGGGTAAAAGAAGTTGTTACTTGTTTTGTGTGACAGAAGGTAGACAAAATCGTAAAGCTTCACCTAGCAATGAAGTCCCACAGAAAGATGAAGTTCAGGGAAAATGAACATAGAAAATTATTACTTGAAGACAGCGGTGTTCGTTTTTGTTAAATTTTTTTCCTGTTAAACTTGCTACTAAAGATTGCGCTTTTTTCTCCTTTAATTATGCATCGTCTTACTCTAAATCTTAAACAGATTCAAATTCTTAGCGGAAAAAACCCCACCATTAAAAAACACAATATTCAAACATCGCATTTGGCAAATAAGACAATAGGGCGCTGAGATTCTTAACTTGAGGAATCAACTTTTTATCCTCAACTTTTGGTAGACTTTGCCAAATATGAATATGTTGCCAAACTGATCACCCTTCCCCACCAATCCCTTTTATAGTTTTGAAAGTCGAAAAAAGTTAGTCAGCTAAGGATTGATTTCGCTAGGAAACTCGATCCACCCTGTTCCATATATCCCTTTTTTGACACCGGAACTGCAATACAAGGTTGTCAACAGAGCGTCTCATTTCGAGAATTTGGCAACTTGTTGGACAAACTACGTGTAATTTATCTTTACCCGTTTGGCTCAGATCCAATTCTGTGAAATGCCCCCGCTCACATCACCTGCAATCTACCTTCCTTGTTGATGCGGAAAAGCGAAAGTTCGTTTCAATGCAATTGAACTGAACTTCTAGAACTCCGAATGCACTTACATAAATAGTGGGCACCTCAAAAGTGATTTCGTTATTTTTTCTCAAAAACAAACAGCGCTGAAATCCCGAGAACACAAAGTGGCTTATATTTTTGGATTCCCTGATTCTGCCGACAATAGCCTTTGGTACAGCCAGAGGTATGGTGAGGGCGCTCCCACTATTCTCTCGCTGCTCACCCAAAACGTTTCTAGTATCTGTGTCATAGAATCTCAAAATAGAAAATTTTCTGTTTAATCATTCGAAAAAAAACGCAAAAGAATGCTTGCGTCTGCGGGTTTACTGAGTAAGTCGCCATCAAATTTCATAGGTGAGCGTTGGTCTGTAACTACATCTAAGAACACCCCATATCGGATACGTCGTGAGAGCAAATATAAAAAAAAATTGCAGGTTGTCAGAAATATCAGGGTCGCATGATTTTTCCTGTCCTCGAGCCATTTCTCCCACAATAAAACGTCGTTCGGATGGATAATATTTAGAAAACCGATACAAAAGCAGCCTTTTCGACCCATCTCACCCATACTGGGAGAGCCGTAGTATTGGGCCTATATTATTTCATGCTTCTCGTCGACCACAACATGTGAATGTTCAAAAATAGAACTGAGAGGCCAGCACATACGCGACCGATCTAGCTGAAACATCAGCCGCTTTGGTGTGTGCAGCGTTGGATGTGTGTTTGTGCTCTGGTCCTGTCAATTTAGTTCAACTCGGCTGTGTTCACCTCTGAATTACCTTTCCATCGCGTAGTAGCAAAACAGTGTTCAGTCGAGACCGAGCTCATCCGCGGGTTAGTTGATTTTCTCATTCAAATACAAAATGGTGAGTGACAGAAATTCTACAAATAAATATTTATGCAAGTTTTGAACCGATTTTCTGATCATTTATTTCTTTTTGTTTCTTTTTAATTCCCGCAGACCGATATTCCAAAGCGTGAAGTCGAAAGTAAGTAAAAACGAAGTTAACGACACATTGTGCAGTACATTCATCGCATTCTATTACCAACGTGAATTAAGACTTATAAATGTTGATAAAAGTTCAGAAAAGTTTTTATGAAAAGTGACAAAAGTGCTAAAAGTGTCCGGTAGTTTAATAACATTTCAATTACATCATCAAACTGCCAACCAGCAATAAGGAATTTTAAGTGAAAATGACTGAAGAAGCGAAACGAAAGAAAGAGGAAGAAATCAGCAACCAATTCTTACTGAACACAACCGTTTGAGTGTTTGAAATACTGTTATTTTTAGACTTTAAAATGTATTTCTCCGTTTTTGTTGCTGTCGAATCTTTTGTGCGCACAACGCATGCCTTATTTTGGCAAAGTGAAATACAAAATGGATCTTTCGACTTGTGTGAGATGAGGTGGTTCTATATAAGGACGATGGATATATACAAAACGTCTCAGCTCATATTACAAATGTGTAGAGATTTTTTTTCTGAAAAAAAGTTTTTTTTTTCTTATGAATTTTGATTTCTAACAAAATCAATGATTACGTGGCTGAAGGTTAACCATGAAATAAATTAGTTTCGTGATGTCAAGTCAATTATGAGGTGAACTTTGTTTTTATGAGGATTTGGTGTTTATCCAAAACAAAAATTGACTTGTCCTATAAATTTGAATGATTTCCCTAAAATATCGAACCAATTATTTTTCGTTATGACTAAGAAGCCAAAGTTTAAGTGTCGAAAAGTCAATGAAGGATAATTTGCAAGGTGGGAGATATTTTTTGAGTTATAAATTGCAAAGTTTCGGTGATTTATAACACATCTGCAGCTATTTTCGCCGAACGCACATAATTCGTTTGATACTATGTACTGGGTTGCCACTTTTTATTATATTTTTTAAAAAGAATTACGGATTCTCAGATGAAGGAGGAATAAACATAAAAAGCAATACGGAACTTTTATCACATTTGCAATGAAAAACATTTTCATATTCTCAAATTTGACGTTTCTACTTGACAAACATTTGATCACGATTAGTATTGGCCTTCATATTTATACTTGTTATACAATGGCATGAATTCTGTATACATTACGATAACTATTCGACGGATGGATACTCTAGTGCTTGTCAAGCACTATTTTAGTTTGGGTTCCAATACAAATTGATCATATCAAATTATACCTTTAAAATGTTACCGAATATGCACCGAAAAATGAAACTTCGCTATTTAGACTTTTATCGCAAAATTGTATAACTGGAGTATCAACACATAAACTATTTGGAATGTCCATCTTTTGTTGTTCCACTTCTTACCTTAAAAGTGTCTTAACTGTTACTGTCTTATATGCGCCTGATGGAGTGTGTACAACTTAAGTCTTTACCTTATATAAATGTAACTTGCCTTGGAGTCACAAATTTCGATTATAATTTCTCCAACTGTCAGTTGATTCATCCTAGATGTCAGTTGATTCATCCTAGTTAATACTTCATCCTTCTCTATAACAAAAAGTTAGATGTATGACAATATGCATAGTCATACATCGCTACAAGTGATAATTTTTATGAACAAACTTTAAATGGTGCAAAATTTTGAAATTAAAAGAAATTCTCGTATATTAAAAAAAGCTGTGCAACTTTTTTGGTGGAAGCATGATTAATAAGAGCCTTTGAAATAACCACCAAACTATCTCATGTTAGACGGTTCAAATTAATATAAAAAAGACATTGAAAAGAACTTAATATGTTTGACAGTCTAATGAACAAAAGCGTACATACAAAATAATTGCCCTCACTCGCTCATTTTTCGTGTTTATATATATTTTTGAAATTCAAACACCATCATCTTTTGCTAA
The DNA here is from genome assembly GCA_955652365.1 of Eristalinus aeneus. Classification (NCBI taxonomy): domain Eukaryota; kingdom Metazoa; phylum Arthropoda; class Insecta; order Diptera; family Syrphidae; genus Eristalinus; species Eristalinus aeneus. The sequence goes on along the minus strand of OY019130.1, from coordinate 89,538,754 downwards.
GTTTTATTTTGTTTGTTGTTTCGCAATCGAACTCCCACACCAAATACGTTTGCGTTATATAGACATGGCTATTTTTGTGGCCAGCGCAGACAAATGCTCAATTCACATATTTTTAGAATGAGAAAATTCTCCTATTCTTCTATTTTATTTCTGTACGCATTTGCTGTGTATAATTAAATATCAAATTACCCAAATAGTTCAAATCACACTTTTGGTTGAGGTTATGTTTTTTTTTATTCTTTTGCATGAACATAAATCCATACGTCATGATTCACCGGTAATTCTGTTGACCGATCATCGGCTGATTTTTTGTTTTTCTTACAAATTTAATTTACTTTCTTTTCATTTTTCATTTTTTGAACGTTTATGAACAAAGTATGTCCTTGAATTAGTTGCAGATTTCAATCAATAATCTTTCGTTTCATTAAAAGCGGTGTAACTGGCAGCTTTTTTTTCTTCTTTTTGATAGAATACCGAACAAATTTAAATGTTTTAATCATTGAGCAGAAATGCTTTTCAAAGTCAATACGTCTTAATTCACAAAAATCCATTTTTTAATTTTTATAAAATTCTGAAAAAAAAAGATTTACTTATAACATAATGTTTTGTTTTACATAGATGTCGAATTCGTATTCGAAGTTATGGGCACACCAAATGAGGGCATTGACGCTTTCGATCTAGGCGATGCCCTACGTTCCCTCAATCTGAACCCAACTCTTGCCCTTATTGAGAAAATGGGTGGCACAAAGAAGCGCGGCGAGAAGAAATTGACAATTGAAGAATTCCTCCCAATCTACGCTCAAGTCAAAAAAGAGAAGGAGCAAGGCTGCTACGAGGATTTCATTGAATGTCTGAAATTGTACGACAAAGCCGAGAACGGAACAATGCTTCTCGCTGAATTGCAACATGCCCTGCTTTCCCTTGGTAAGACTTTGCGTTTACCCTCAAAATTTACTGAAATACATTCATGTTTTGTTGATTAGGTGAAAACTTGAATGACGAACAAGTTGAGGAACTTTTCGCTGACTGTATGGATCCCGAGGATGAAGATGGCATGATCCCATATGCTCGTAAGTTTCTTGTTTTTTTTTTTATTCCTTTTGCCTTTGGAATTTCACAAACAATCAATTTTTTGTTCTGTGTTATCACAGTGTAGCACCAAGTGGTATTGAGTCCGACAATTGTGCACCTCTGCATATGTTTTATGATGTTTTCGATTTTACTTTATTCGATTGAAAGCGTTTCACTTGTTTTAGTTTAAGAGATGAATCATTTGGTTAGTTTGGTTTAAGAATGTATTGAGAATGTTTATGTATCGATTTACGGTTAACTTTGGTAAAGAAAAATTTGACAGGAATAATGTGTGGCGTAAAAGCCCATTATAGATGCTTGTTCTAAAACAAACTCGAATTTATCAGCAGAGCTGTTAAACACGAATGGTATTTTACGAAATGGATTATCACGATCGTTTTGTTTTATTTCACTGTGTCTAACTATATTCAGTGGAGTGATAATTAGTACCTAGACCAATAATTATTTGATGTTAATTTTCTTAAGACTTAATTTTCTTAAGTCTCAAACTTGCCCATTGCACACAGTTTTTCGCTCTAGAGTAAAAAGCAAACTTAATACTGTGAAGTTAATCTTAATGTTTAAAAAGTTTCTATTTCCACAGAAAAGTTTGAAACATTGCTTTTGTCCGTAGTAATTCGTTTAAATGCTTTGCTCAAAAGCTCAAATTTTGCCACGTAAATATTTTTAAAAGACGTATTATTAAAGTTGAAGTTAATATTAAAGTATTAAAGTAGTTTATATCATACAAGTAGTACAATTGTACTCCTTGTGTCAATACCTAACATAAAAGTTACTCAGTACAAACAAAAGTGTTCTCCTCTGAACTGAAAAGAAGTATTATTTTAAATTTTAAATGAGCTTTGGAAGATTCGTTGTGTGCCTAATTTTCACCACGAAGAAAATGAGTATTCTATAGAGAGATTTCTCAGAGGAGGAATAGTTTCGCCATAAAGTGTTGTAATGAACACAAAGAAAACTACAAACATTTATTTATTTATTCTCGTTTTAGAGACTAAAAACAAGTTTTATTTATAATTACAATAAGTTTAGAATGTTATTCTTAACACATAATCTATTCATGTTAAAATTGATAAAAGCTGCGCAAGCTGAAGTGATTGAATTAAACTTAGCGTGACTTATGCTTTGAAATTCTATTTCTGCTTGTGGCACTACAGTCCGGGGTGGACCGGGGTCTCGAATTGTTTTGGATGTACGCAACGCAATGATGCATATTAAACATTGAAAATCTTGACGACCAGTTGATATTAGAATTTAACTCGGCAAAAGCGAAAAGAATCAGATACAATTTTTTCCCATAGGCTTTCTCTCTTCTGAGACCTATTAAACTACATCTAATCTCGTAAACGGGAAAAACTGAATTTGCAAACATTTTACGCAATGTTAACTTTGTAAACCTCTTGTAGGTAAAGACACCATATGCCGAACAAGCGATGAACATTCTGATTTAAGAGTATAGACAGTATTGAGCATCTTAAAACTTTTCATTCCAGATTCCATCCAGCATCTTAAAACTTCTCATTCCAAATTCCAACATTGAGTTCCCACGGGATTCCAATTTATCAATATGTAAAAATGAAGTTGTTTTTTTTTTAACTAGAAACTAGGTACCAAACATGCTGCTTCTTGTGAGTTGAACACATTCAATTATATAAAAATCCATCGGGCTGTTATTCTCAAAACTCCATTTCTTCTTTTCGTTAAATAAGGAAAATGTAGAATTTTTGACGAATATAAGTCCCCATATCACTAAAGATGAACTTCTTGTAATTGTGTGTATTTTGGAAAAAACGCATTTGTTAACCACAATGTGGCCTTTACTTGAACGTCAACTTTTCACCAATAGTTCGTCCACCCTGCCATGGTGGGTTAGTTCGAAAACTCAAACAAATGTAGTCTTAGTTTCGATTTCTGAATTAACGGATATCTCTTAAATTTCTGTCCATTTCTCTGGAGTTATGGACTACACAAATTATCATACAAAATTAACGATTTTCGCTGTTTCTAGTCGGCAAGAAACTGAAGGTCACATCTTTTTGTCAGAGAAAAAAGCACATCTCAAATTTTTCAAACACCCACTCTTAAAAAATAATCGCAATTTTTCTTTAACAGTTTAAGAAGTATCAATTTTGTGGTGTCAAAGTTTTGATGTTCGCTACTTGGCTTTAAGGCCCACTTCTCTTTCTGTGATCTGTATATACGTAAAAAAAACTTTCTACAAATTAGAAAAGAAAAAGGTAGCTGCTGAAGAAAAGGCGATCTGTTGTTCTATGACCTGTATCATCACCTTATTCTACAGCTCAATAAATGAAGGACTCAAATAACAATGAACCACAGCTTGCCCTTATATACAGGTTTTCAAGAAAACAAATTTCCGATGAGTTATGAACAGGATTTAAATACTTCTCAGGCATCTGTTGCTACCACCTTTGCATAGGGCCAGTGGCTGAGTTTGTTTTAAAACATGTGTATTATCTAAGTTCTCATATATTTGGATGAGATTGTAAGATTTTATCGCACGTTATTTCAAAACAGGTTTAGTTTGTTTTCTTCAATTCTACACATTTTTTTCTACACATGTATGATACACCGTGCTTTAAATACGGTATAGAATGGTTTTTGATTTATAATAGTTTAGTTTTAAGTTGAATGTAGTATTTTATAAATTTTCACATTTATTTTTATTTTTTGCACATTTATTTTATGTCACATTCGTGTATGTCCTTGTGTGTATCTGCACAATTACCTCACCAACCACACGTCACTCCCCCATTCCTGAATGTATCGTGTAAAATCAAATAAAATCACAGAATTCATCCAGCGATTGATGAGCGATCCAGTCGTCTTCGACTAAACAGTAAGTTAAAAAAAAGGAAAACAAATTCTTTTCTGCTTTGAAAGCGAAAAAAAACTAACCGCCTTTGCTCTGTTCGACATGAAAAAAGGATAAGTAAGTCCATTGTGTCACTTGACTAATCCGCAATAAATACCTTCACTCTATTCTGTTTCTTTAACCTTTTCTATTTATGCTTAAATTAATTTCAATTGAAAATGAGTTAAAATAAGGATAGCTAATTGATTTGTTTTAATTATTTTCCATTCGTGTAGCATTCCTCGCAAGAATGTGCGAACGACCAGTTGAGGAGTAATGTGTCCTTTGCGACGAACAACAACATCAACATCAACAACAAAAATATATACATATATATATGAACAACATCAAGAACAACACCATTCTCCATCGATGTTATTCCTCCATTATTTATTTAAATTAATTATAACTTCAGCTACTACTACTTTCAACATGAAAGAAACGAATACACGTCAAGATAAATTTACTTTAAATGAAAAAGATAAAAGAAAAATAACAAAAATAAGAAACATAAGTAAAGAAAAATATAAATTTTATAAAACATTTTGTTTTTTGTTGCTACTTTAATACACAAACACAACACCACCAACCCCACGAAAAAAACCGTGCACACGACAAGAACTTGGTACTCAATCTGACCGAGAGATGAGCCCGCTTCTAACACCAACAACTCGTATGTGCTTTCCAACTGAATTTATGTACATATAGTTCAAAAACGGAATATATGGTATATGTTGATTTTTATGGGATTTTTGTTTTTCATGTTTTTATGAAATAAAATGAGAAAAAAAAACAAATAAGAACAAAAAAAAAGATTTTGGTTTCTTCTAAAGGCTTGAGCTCTTAACAAATAACACACACAACAGCTGGTGTACGCGTCATTTTGAATTGAAAATTTGATCGAACAAAATTTGAAGAAGCTAATAAGTTTTGTCCTTGTTTTCGGATTTAGTTCAATGAACATCTATTGCCTCATATTGTTGGTAGAGAGAAGATTAAATACTTGTTGGTTCCATTTAAAACTCCATCTTAATATCTGTCGTAAGATTTTATTTTGGCAATGAGAATGAATTATCTTCGAATTCGAACAAACTTTTAATACTTTCCGTTTTTTCGATCAAATTTCATTGGAATGAGAAAATCAAACGAAATATTTATTTTGTAATCCGTAGATTAAAGAAGATGTGAAAATTTGGTATTTTGTTAAAGTTAAATGTTATAAGGATTTTACAAAAACAAATAAACTGTACAAAACGACATCATTGTACCAAAACTATTGAAGTATTTTTTCTTGCAAAGAACAAAACATGGAGAAGCGTTTTTTCATCATTCAAGGTAACATTAAAACTGCATTTTAATCAGTTTCCACATAACGTCTTCACGTTAGTTCAAACGGAAAGCTTTATGTGTTAAGGACTTATGTGTTTTATTCTTTTTCAAGGAACGAAGCCTCAACTGTTAAGGATGTGTCATACAGTTATCCAACTTTAAAGATATTGCCGTTATAAGGATATTAAGACAATAAGTTGACTCGAAGTGCTTCTTTCATTGGATGATGGCACCCTCCAGAAGTTAGCCGCTGACATACACATACAGCGCAATAGTTAATCCGTTTGTCATTCGTCCAAATAAAAAATATCTTATTGAGCAGTTCGAGCAGCAGTTCTTTCTTAACCTAACACGTTTTGCTTTGCGCGTGAAAAATCTTAGTAAGCGCATATTTCCTGATGCGACTGCGTCACCAAAGATAAGTGCAAGTGCAAGGAACCAAAATCCTGATGGTATATGATAATTATTATTATGCTATTAACCCTTTATTCTTCTTTTAAAATTTAAAATGGGAAAATGAAAAGTCTTTATTTAAAAAAATGATAGAGAAGCTTCCTCTATGAGACTTTTTTTTTTAAATTATCGAATTCCATCTGCGGAATTGTCTAATTCCCACTGTGCGAGTGGGACAGCTCCATAGAGATCAGTGCGCAAAAGGTCACTTTCAAATATATGGTAAACAAGAAAAAAGGGATCCTTTTCTACGGTATTTGTGATAAGAAAAATCCACTTTTCTTTTCTTTCATGTTTTTCACTGAGTTAGTGTTATCATCAAAGTTGGTAAGTTTCCTGTGAAAAATGAAATTAAACGAATGAAAAAAAAAGTTGTTAATTTTGATTTTGTAATATCTTTGCTGATAAGATTTCGATTGGAAATGTACCAGGTGTACCCGTATGAAGTGAGCGTCAAGATACAAATGTCTTGATAGGGAACTTTTGTTGTGAACGAGGCCTTATTTTTTTTTTTTTGTTTGTTTGCTATGACATCTGTGAAAAATATTTAGTATACATCAAGTCATTGAACAGACAACATCATATTTTTTCATCGTGTTAAAAATGTCGAATTTTGTACCAGAAAGTGATGATTTGCGGAAAGCATTAATTTTTTGTTTTCATTTGAGGAAAAGTGCTGCAGAGTCGCATCGAATGCTTGTCGAGGCATATGGTGATCATGCTCTATCGGAAGCAACATGCAAAAGATGGTTTCAACGGATCAGAAATAATGATTTTGATGTGAGAAATGAAGAACGTGGAAGACCACCAAAAAAGTTTGAAGACACCAAATGGCAAACGATATTGGATGGAGATGGCACTTTGAGTCAAAAGCAAATGGCAGCAATGTTAAATGTTGCACAACAAATAATTTCTAACCATTTAAAGGCTATGGGAAAGATCCAAAAGTGTGGAAAATGGGTGCCACATGAATTGAATGAAAGACAGATGGAAAACTGAAAAAACACTTGTGAAATTTTGCTTCAAAGACACGAGAGAAAATCGGTTTTGCATCGGATTGTTACTGCCGATAAAAAATGGATTTATTTTAAGAAAAATCATGCATTAATCTGGGACAACCATCAACATCGACTTCAAAATCAGATCGATTCGGCAAGAAGACAATGTTGTGTGTTTGGTGGGACCAGAAAGGTGTGCTGTACCACGAGCTATTAAAACCTGGTGAAACCATTAATACTGATCGCTACCGACAACAAATGATCAATTTGAACCATGCATTGATCGAGAAACGACCAGAATGGGCCAGAAGACACGACAAGGTAATTTTGCTCCATGACAATGCACCTGCACACAAAGCAAAGCCGGTTCAGGATACAATCAAAACACTTGGCTGGGAGCAGCTACCCCATCCGCCGTATTCACCAGACTTGGCTCCTTCCGACTACCATTTGTTTTCATCGATGGGACACGCATTGGCTGAGCAGCACCTCCTACGAGGAGGTTGAAAATTTGATGTCTGATTGGTTTGCTTTAAAAGATGAACAATTTTATTGGTGTGGTATTCAGAAATTGCCAGAAATGTAGTCAAAATGTGTAGAAAACAATGGCCAATACTTTGAATAAAATGTTTTTATTTTCCCATTAATAATTAGTGGTTTATTTAAAAAAAAGCGCGCATTTCATACCGGTATACCTAGTAAAATATGTCCGCAGAAGGTAAGAATGTGTAGATTATATTTATTTACTTCATAAATAAAAATCAAAAACTGTGTAATGAGTTCAGGGGTTTTAGGTGAGAGCATTTGTATTCTTTGTTTGTCTTAATGTTTGCATAATATCATCTATTCCGGCAAAAGCTTAGCATATCTATTAATTGGGCATATTTCTGACATATATCCTTAGTATAAATGTGCTAAACTGGAAATATTTATTTTTATTTTTTAAAAATAGTGTCAGCAATTTTTCAAGAGAGCTTTTTTTGTTTTATCAAAAGTAATTAAGTTATCTTAACTAAATAATTTGACTTTTGACTGTTTATTTTTTTGTGAATATTTGAGAAAACAACCGGTGGAAGTGTTTTTGGTCAGTGAACATAAGACTTGTAATGCAAGAATTTTGAAAATTAAGAATTTCCGTGAACCTAAGACGTTATGCAGCGAAATTCATTTACTCGTGTTTCGACAAGACTTAAGAAATTGCAAACCCCAGCTTAAAACCAAGCAGCAGTGATCAATTTGTGCAACTCAACGGATCAACGATCCAAAGGATTGATTTTTTTTTAAAAGTTTTCTTTATCTGCTCGACACCCTTCGCGTTTTTCGGGACATGTAGTGAATGTAGTGAAACGCAAACGAACTGCGCAATTAAAAAATACGTTTCGTATGAATGAGCTTGTTTGTGCTGCTCAGATGAGTTAACGATTAATTTGCTTATATCGAAGCAATATCTATCTTTTGGTCTTTCTGTTTTACATGCATCGATCAGAAATTTTAAATGTTTTGCAAGTTTCATATAAACATCCAGACCAAGACTGAAAAACAATCCACACAACCGAAGGTACAACAATGAAAGCAAAAAACGAATTCAAAGAGAATTCGAGGAAAAACTGGGCTTAATTGTAGATCATCCTAAGTCGGGATTTGGAAATACCAACATATTTTATATTGCGAAGTATTTTTTTTTGAAAATTTTAAACAATACCTTTCAACTGGTTTCAAGCTGAACAGCGAAAAATTTACATGTTATTGTGGGCACGATATTTCTTATCATTGCATACCTGGTACTATTTGAGTATAACAGAGCGCAAAATGTTAATTCAGGGCCATTCAATTGCTTCTTCTTGCCTTTCGCTTATCTGTCACTATAGTGAAGCAGCTTTGGAATTAAGATTTGATAATTTAACTGATATATTCAACAAAATGATGATGTCGTCTGATCCTTTTTTATCAATTCTTAGTAGTCGAAACAGTCTTGTTAATGAAATAGACTTTGTTTCATTTATTTTAACATTTATTTTCAATATAAATAAGTTTAATTGTGTTAAATATGAAATGTACCAAAAACAGAATTCATTCTTTTATTAAATTTATCATATACTTATTGTTAACGCCCCATAGTCCTTGTAAAAGCTACATTACCCTATATGATGAACATTAAAATGAAAAACATATTTGTATTATTTCCTGTATGTTTCTATAAGTTTCACCTAAGTTTGTATTGAAACAAGCATCCAAATTTGTATTTTTTTTTTAGTAAAACTTAAATTTGAACTTATTTTCACTTTTACACAAAGCTTTAAAATACGAAGAGTCACTTTACAATTTTCAAAATTATTTAGCGCACAAAACCACTATTTTTACTGCACTGTGCGCTGACGCGTAGTGGGTAGAGTGCGACGCTCAAACGCAACAGGTCTAGATTCAATTCCAGGCTGGAATACCTACAATTTTTCAAGGCCCCACATCTATCGAGCTGCTGACAAAATTCAAAGAGTAATAACTGTCTAAGAAAAAGCTTCTCAAACTTCGTCGTTCGGGGTCGTTGATGAGCAAGCTAGGCCCTGGTCCCTTGTAAACTGTCGCGCCATCCAATTATTATTATTTAACTCCAAATACACCATCCACTTCCGAAAATCATTTCTTCTGTCCAGATTTTCCTCCTATATTAGACAACTCTGCTTTCGACGACAAACCACCGTGGAGTACTTCATCCGTGGCATGGGAAGAGCTCTTTAATAAGAACGAACATCGAAAACAAAATCAGTCGAAAATGGATCGGAGCTGAAAACAAGAGATTGATTCCAAAGACAAAACTGCAAGAAAATAAACACTAAAATCAATTGATCCAACTGCAGGGAAGAACTGCTTTCCGATGTAAAATACAAAGAATTAAGAAATGTTAGCTATTATTTTTATACAGAGTATTATTTGAAATGTGCAGCGTTTGCTGAGGAATGTTTTGAGGATACTCTAAGCAAACGATTATGCTATGAACTGACACGATAAATCTGACCAAAATTAATTTTTTATTTAAAATATTTTTGTTGAACTAACTCATTGTTTACTTTTCATGTATGTTTTTTTTTATTAAAACACATATTCTCGTATGTGCCCATGTTAATTATATTGTGAAAGTCTTGAAATGGGAATGACGGAGTACCGGCTACTTGCGAAGCCGACTCTATGAACCAGAGATAAAGGAATCAGTCATTGCCTGAATCGAGGGATTTTGTACTTGTGTGAGAAATCTCCTTGATTATCGCTCATATGAATTGTCGTGGTTGGCTACTCGTTAATCCCTTTTTATTTAAAGATCATATCCAAAATAAAAGTCGTACTTTCGACTCTAATGACTTCAAAAATTCCGAATAATAAAATAATTGATTAAAATCAACAATAGGCTTATTAGCTATGGGTATGGAGTAGCGAGCAGATGATGTTTACATTCCAGATCTCGCTTTGCTAGTTTTATTAACAGTTGTTTTTAAAGCGGAAGCAAACAATACAATGCAAATCATAATTCAACTTATCTTTTTTTTCCGACTTTGTTCGAATGTCGAACTGTGACTGACTGATTTTGCCAATATTTCCGCCACTTATTGACAACCAAAGTAACCGGCGTAGTGGGTAGAGTGCGACGCTCACATGCCGAAGGGTCTAGGTTCGACTCCCAGCTCAACACCAATTTTTCGAATTTTTCACGGCACCACCTCTTTCGAGCTGCTGACAACACTCAAAGAGTAATAACTGTCTAAGAAAGCTTCTCAAATTTCGCCGTTCGGAGCCGGCAAAACACTGTAGGTCCCTTCTACTCGTGAGTGAACAGTAGCGCGCACAACACGAGTAGTTGATGAGCAAGCTAGGCCCTGGTCCCCCTTTGGACTGTAGCGCCAACAATTATTATTATTAAAGTAACCGGCACATGCAAACCTTGAATAGGATTCACTACTGAAACACTACTGGAACACTACTGGAATATATCAACACAACAGGTCTGTTCCAATTGCTCCGAAATGTTACAAATGTCTACCAAATTCGCAGAAAATCTGAGAAAAGGAGTTCCATTTGCTGATCATCTCTGTGGACAGCAGATGACTGTCAAAATGAAAATAAAAAAACCTCTGACATTTCATATACCTAATAGCTGTTTACATTTAATTCTGCGAATTTCTACGAAAAGTAGTTTCAAAAGTTTCTGCACAGCTATCCTCCCCAAGAGAGATTTTTACCCAAACTACTCAACTACGAATTTCTGCTCAAAAATGAATTGAAACAGACCTAATAATTTACTGACCTGTAACGACAACCATAATATAATTTTCTGCTTTGTATACCCTTGTCTGTAAGAAGGCTTATATTGATCGTAGAAAAGTTTTAACTCGATATGCATCTACCACACTAGCTTGTTTCTCTTAATTTTCAACTAATGGTCTTTTTGTGAGTATGTTTTATCAAAATAAGGAAGAACGTATGATTTGATACTTATTGGGAAAGCTCAGTTTCATTCCTATTTTCTCAGTACATTCCTATTTTTTAGAAGATTTTCACTAATTTATTTATTTTTTTATTATTTTATTATTTAGCTTATCTTCAAGATCCTCAAGCTACGAATTGGCTGCTAAATTAATACATTTTTGAAGCTTTCCGTCGTACGAACACTGCACACAAACTGTTGAATTCACTAGAAAACGCCCAGATATATGCACCGCTTATAAATCTCATAAGCTTCTCATGAAGATGTTTGCCCAACGTTTTGACTGATGATAATGAGGTGATTACGTCGTGATCCGAAATTTTTCTATAAAAGCCTGTTTTTACAAATTTTAAGTTTCAAGCATTCCATAAGCCATTCCTATTCCGAAGATCATTTCACATCCGAAAGTCATACATATAACCATTGTCCTGCTATCTAGAGTTCAGCTACCTCTCTACAATATATGAACAGATACTTTTTAATATTTTGAGGAAGAATCGGTTGACACAAATCAATTTCAACCTGCGCCTAAACAATGCTACAATTAAATCACAGACCGCTGAAGAAGTGACAACCCTGTCCACCGAAAATTGAAAACAAACCCTAGAGTGAGATAGACGGAATGTTGTTTTCATTTTCAATCTGTCATCGAAGTTTGTTGATAAAGGCATTCCAGCTGATTTTTTTGAAAGTACGCCTAGTTTTGTAAATTACTTTTTTTAAGGAACAGTATCGCATAATCAGGTAAATCAAATCAAAACAGCCATGGGAAACCAGCTGGTAGGTATTGCACCGTCGCAGATATTTCCTGTGGAGCATTATTTCTCGGGTACCTTCGGCACGGAGATTGTGTTTGATTCCAAGTACGTACAGAAAGGAAAAAAATCAATTTTCTTGCAATTGTTTTGTCAACTAAATTCATATTCATAGCATGGGAAGTACGCGATTTTTTAAAGTGGCGAAAGCCAAGTCAGAAGAAGGACTAATTGTTGTGAAGGTTTTCGTAAAGCATGATCCTACACTGCCGTTGGAGGATCACAAGGATAGAGTGAAACAAATCAAAAAAACTCTCGCAAACTCCGTCAACTGTTTGCCATTCCAAAGGGTCGAAGTAAGCCAAACGATTTGGAGAAACTCTATACATTTATACGTTGTCATCGTTCACAGATTACCGACAAGGCTGCGTACATCATGAGAGAATTTGTCAAGCATAGTTTGTATGACCGCGTGTCCACCCGACCGTTTCTGACAACTTTAGAAAAGAAATGGATCACTTTTCAGATACTGTGCGCTCTAAACCAATGTCATAAGCAAAAAATTTGCCACGGTGACATAAAGGTAAACAGCTAAAAATGGTGTAGAAGTTTTAGTAAAGTTTGATGTTCCATGCAGCTAGAGAACATTCTGATAACTTCATGGAATTGGATACTGTTGTCGGACTTTGCGTCATTTAAGCCTACTTATTTGCCGGAAGATAATCCTGCGGATTATACGTATTTCTTTGACACGAGTAGGCGCAGGACGTGCTACATAGCCCCTGAACGGTTCGTTAAAACGATGACGTCTGACGATGCTGAAGGAAATGTAACAGAATCCATGCTTCCAACTGACTCGTTGGTTCGCTTGGGCTCCTATTACTCTGGCAACACACTCCTTCCGGCGATGGATATATTTTCAGCAGGGTAAGTTTTTTGTCACGTCTGGGACGCATGTTGCAACATAGACTTGATTACAGTTGTGCCCTTTTGGAGCTGTGGACAGAAGGCACTGCCCCTTTTGAGCTTTCCCAATTGCTCGCTTATCGTCGTGGCGAAAGAGAACTGGTAGAAAAGCACTTACACGGGATTGAAAATGAAAATCTCCGTAATTTATTGGCCTCGATGATAAACCTCAATTCAGTTCACCGCCGCAGTGCCGAAGACTACTTGGATCAAGAACGGGGTCGTCTATTTCCCGAATACTTCTACTCATTCCTTCAGTCGTACTTACAAATGTTCTCGTCTCATCCGATCATGACACCGGATGATAAGATACTCCGTCTACACTCAGACATCACCCATTGCATTAAGGTGTTGACTAATCGTCCATTGAACACACAGGATGATCTCAATATGGATGAGTCTCCTACGGATCCGAATAAGGATTTCACAAACAGCGCAAGCCAAGAACAGGACGGGCTTATCTTGATCATCACTGTAGTGACATCTTGCATCCGAGGTCTTCAACATTCGAATAGCAAAATCTGCTGCTTGGAGATTCTTCAGAAACTCTCTTACTACACAACATCGGAGACGATCCTAGACAGGATCCTTCCCTATATAGTAAGTCCTTAGAAAAAAAACGTTGACTATAATTCATGCTCTTCATTCCTCAGCTCCATTTAGCTCAGACTTCGTCAGCCAAAGTCCAGGTGCAAGCCGTCGAAACGCTCACAACATGTCTCGGTCTGGTGAAGGAGATTCCTCGAAGTGACGCGAATGTTTTTCCAGAGTACATCTTACCCTCTATTGCTGCACTTTCTAGCGAGCAATCCGCCGTGATAGTCCGTGTCGCTTTTGCTCGAAATATCTGTGAGTCACTATTTAATATCTCAGAAGAGGTCAGATTTATTGGTTTCTCTTTTTTAGCTAAGTTGGCAAAGATAGCCATCTACTTTCTGGAGGAGACCCAGCGGAACACTCCAAGCGAAATGCCATTCCGGCGGTACCAGGCTGAATTAAATGCTCTCCACGAGATTATTCAGCAGACGGTCCTCAGCCTGCTTACCGACTCCAAACCGATCGTGAAGCAAACCTTAATGGAGTCCGGCATATGTGACCTGTGTGCGTTCTTTGGAAAGGAGAAAGGTAAGGATCCCTGTGGCCATTATAGTAAGACTTGTATTCACTAATGCCGTTGCAGCGAACGACGTCGTTTTGTCGCACATAATGACTTTCCTCAACGACGACGACAAGAACTTGCGCGGTGCTTTTTATGACAATATTTCGGGCGTTGCCGGTTATGTTGGATGGCAGGCTTCGGATATATTGGTTCCACTCCTTCAGCAGGGTTTTAGTGACCGCGAAGAGTTTGTCATTGCGAAGGCGATTCGAGCTGTAACCATTCTCATTGAGTTGGGGCATATTCGGAAGCCCGCTGTCACTGAAATGATCGCCGAATCCGCTTGCTACTTGTGTCATCCAAATTTATGGATTCGTCATGAAATCGCTGGAATGATCTCAACAACCGCGAAGATTCTGCACGACATCGACGTGCAGTGTAAAATCATGCCAGCCATCGAGAAATTCCTCCGCAGGCCGTTAATCCAGGTAGAGATGCAGGAACTCTTGCTGGATAGCCTGTTGCCTCCGGTCCCGCGAAGCATATATGATAGTGTGCTAAAGTAAGTGCTACAGCTTCACTCTTACAATTGGGTTTTATTTTGGTGTTTGGTGTTTCTAGGTATACGGACATTCAGAAATTGGTCACAACCTTGGAAGACCGAAGGAAGGTGCGGCAACATACCCCGGAGGGTATGCTCCCGCACTACGATGAAGTCGGAACCTCTCTGAAGAGTGTAAGTGGCCACAACAACGCCCTAAAGGATCATGCACCACTTTTTTTACATTCCAGCTTTTTCGCCGCCTGAACTCGGAGGGGCTTAACGAACAAATCGAGATGCAGCTACTTGAAATGAAGGCCTACATACTTAAAGTTAAGTATAAGCATCTGGAACCAGAGGAGCCGTCGCAAAATGGTCGAATTATTCTAAACCGCAAGAAGGTACTTTGTCACGAGTACCCATTGGCTGATAAAACATCTAAAATGGACCCTAGAAAAAAGGGCCGGGCTGATGGTGACCCGAACTCAAACTTGGAATGGCAGCACATATTCACGGACAGTCATTCAGGCGGCATGACGTCGCCAAGTGGCGACATGACAGTCTCACCTGTTTTGGCCGGTAGTCCGTCATCGGTTGTGCAAATGCCTCCAGCCGCTGCCACCTCTCTGGGAGAGTACACGATTCCAGACCGTAATTTCTGGACTGGTAAGCCCTATTCTCTGCTGACAATTCAGTTGTATTGTGAATTATTTTTTAGAACGCCATTCAGAGTGCCGCTTGGATGTCGAGAGATTGCGAACCAAGATCAAAACCCGCTATCACATTACACAAAGCTACTACCATGAGAGGAATCCTTCTCCTTATCCACCTGGTTGGCGTATGAATGGTACCATCATTGCCCATTTGTACGAGCATTGTGGCTCGGTGATAAAAATGACGTCTCTGAAGCCGCACGGATCCCTCTTCGCAAGCGGTAGCATCGACAGCACTGTCCGTCTGTGGGATTGCAATAAGCTGTACGGCCATCAAGGAATCAACAAGTCCCGGCAAGTGTACAGCGCGAACACGCCTATTTATTCACTGGCCGCTTGCGACGGGGGGCAGTCACTTGCCGTGGGTGGAAAGGATGGGAGCTTAATGATACTGAGGATTGATAGGAACTCCTCCAAGATGACCCTCCAGCAGGCGATTCATCTTGATGAAAAGTAAACTTCATATTTTAAGTTTGGGCGTGTATCTAATAGGGTTCTTTTAGTGAACACAACGACGGTCCAGTAGTGGACATGCAGACGTACGATCAGTCTTCGCAGAGCGTCATTATCTACGCAACTCTCTATGGCGCCATTGTCGCATGGGACACGCGCATGCAGAATAGCGCTTGGCGACTGCAGAACGAACTGCGGCACGGTGTTATTACAGCGATTTGTGCTGACCCGACTGGATCGTGGCTAGCAGCTGGAACAAGCGGAGGGAAACATATTTGCTGGGACTTACGTTTTCAGCTCCCGATTGCTGAAATTAGACATCCATCCGATTCGTGGATAAGGAAGGTGGCATGCCATCCCACTGAACCGTCATGCCTTATATCCGCTACCCAATCGCACAACGAGGTGTCCATCTGGAACATCGAAACTAGTCACAGACAGACAGTTCTCTGGGCCAGCTCGGCGCCTGTGCTGTCCAACACAAGCGTGGTAAAATGGTATTGATAAGTTCTCGAAAAACAGTTCAGAAGTCCTCTTTCAGAATGATCCATCAACGAGTTGCGGGATACTGGCTGGTGTCGTTGACAATTCTCCATTTGTCTTGACCGGCAGTTCGGACCAGAGAATACGTTACTGGGATCTAATGTCGCCGAAGAACTCTGCACTCATCGTCCCATCCGCTAAGGACAACTTGTCTGATGTATCATTCACATATGAGTAAGGCGAAGATAACTTCTGCATTTGACCAATGATCTGATTGTGTTTCTCTTCCTTGAAAAGCTCTCGTCTGATTGATGGAAGCCAGGTTATTGAAGAGAATATCAACTCCTTAGCTACAACAGAAATCGGTTCATTGCGCGCCTCAACAGAAGAAACCCCAAGGTCAGGTCCGGAAATGCCTTCGCACAGTCACCATGACGCCATTACCGATTTGCTAATGTGCAAAACTGACAAGCAGCAGACGTTCATAGTTTCCTCAGCCCGTGATGGTGTTATCAAATTGTGGAAGTAGGTTACAAGGCAAATATCCACACGTTCGATGTAATATTTCGCACTAGGTTATAAGAAGTTATATCAAATATATGTAGGTATCTGTGATTAAAATTTTTGTTTATTTAAAGTGGGGCGAAGTATGAAATTGGCTCATGTATGCAGAGTAAACATAAGTCAATACTTTTTTACTAATGAAACTTAACTAAGCACATCTGTAACCAAGTACAGCTTTCGATGTGAAATTTTAAAGACCTCCGCCATTTTGACGAAGCACACAAAAGACGATATTTATTTTGAAGATAAAACTTCATTACAAATTCGTCAACTTTACATAAAGCTTTAAAAATACATTTCAAGCCCGTTCACAGTCTCAAACAATTCTCATTTCAATTCGTATTTGAAGTTTTCCCTTTTAAATAAGCCATTAGACCGCCTAGTTGATCTGCTATTCTACTGAACTGTTCAGTGCGCTGTTTGTATGCAGTCAGTTTCATTTTCTTTATCGAAAGCAATTCGCTTTGGTACTTTTGATTGTCCTCTCGGAAGCCGGCAATTTCTTTGATCAGCTTTTCAAGCTGCAGACCTGTCGTTGGTTCCTTTTGAGGGGGCATTTCATCGTTTTGAACTGTTTTTGGTTCCGGCATGTCCTCAGCTACCACAGGATCCAACTCATCTAGACACAAGAAGTGATAACTTTTTCTTAATTTTCAATAGAATGGATCGGTTACCTGTTATGACTTCGATATCGGGCAGTTGAGAAGCCTCTTCCAGACGGTAAGGTTCTTCATCCTCGTAACCGTCATCTTCGTACGGCAACTTCTGATCGTTTGCAAAACTTATTTCTGTTTCGGAACTGTCCTTCCGCGACACTGCTTCCATAAATTCAGGCCAATAGCTAAAATGACAGTTTGATTTTCCGAAATTTACACTTTTCGTAAGCTATTCACCTAGGTCGAATATCAACCCCGTTTCTTATCAGTTCCAAACGACTTCGATAGTGCCGGAGAAGTGCTTTCCATTTGTTCTCCACTTGCGGGTAAGTGAAGACATATCCATGCGCTTTCAGTCGTTTGCATATCTCCTCCCACATCACCTTCTTTGTGCGAAGCTTGGAGCCGAGCAGAGGACGCATTTCTTCAAGCAGACTGAGAAATATTTTAGTGGCTTCCGGAGTCCAGAGAATCTTTTTCTCTTCTGCATCATCTGAGGAGAGAAAAATTGATGTACATCCTGGGCGTACATTATTTCTTTAGCTTACCATCAATGATCACTACGCTTTCGTTTGGGTAATCCAATTTTAATTTCTTTTGCGGAGGCCCTGGCGAACCTGTGCCCCGCATTGAAGGCGCATCATCACTTTTCCCGAATAATTTTGCCAATTCACTAGAAATGCGCTTTGTAATATAATGGGTTACAGACGAACGTTTAACTTACTTACGGCTCAACAGTTTGGTTTCGATCCTTCTTTTCTTTGTACATTTTCTTAAGACTGTTGTACTTTTTCTCAACCTGCTCCACACTGAATTGGTAGCCTCTTTCAGACATTTTTCTAGAAATCACTGTATGCATCTCACGCTGAGTGGGGAAGCTGTTTCTTTTTGCATTTTTTAAAATTGATATAAACAGATCTAAGGCCTGTTCAGTCCAGCAGGATCTTGAACTACTTTCACTGTCTTCATCTGTGTAACGGAAAGAAATCAGTGTTGACAATGGTTTCAGCCTTTTACACTTACACTCGATTAGATCTTCAACGAGCCCATCAAAGTCTGAATCCATAGCATTGATCACTTGGACGTTCAAGTCTAATTTCAGAAGAAAAATATCAAATACATATCATTGTCAGGAAAATAGAAAAATTTAGTTTACATTGAAGCTGATATTAGAAAATAAACTACTTGTGTCATCTTTTAAAAGCGAAAAATGAACAAGGTTCAAAATTCAAAATTTCATTCAAAGAATCAAAACTTTGAAAAAAGCGATGTTTGTTATATTGCAAAAACAAACAAATCTTTACTTGTTGGGTCTGCTTAATTCCGTTTGTTGAGTTGTACTCCAGAACGTCGAACGTCGGCAAGAACTGTTGACAGATAGAAATAGGTTAACACTCAGAACTGTAACCAGTTGATGCTATCAGACTTATCGTGCGATTTTAATTAAAATAATTTGTTTTATTGCATGTCTTTTACGAAAACTTGTTGGTTTGGAAAAATGATTTCAGAAGTTAACACGATTTTACTTTCTGAGTTTTCGTGGTTTGAAGGAAAATTTGTGTCAATCTGACAGTTCTGTTGTTTGAGATAGACAGAAACAGAGATGGTACAGTTTGTATTGTATTCATTTTGTATGGCTGTCAGTGACATTTGTGAATTGTGTTCATTTAATGTCAAAAAACTTCGACTGCTGTATTTGCTGTGTCAGTTTACAGCTTATGCTTAAGTTTCTGTGCATATGCTTGCCGAAAGCGTGTGTTTTTGATCAAAGGCTTTATTGGAAAATTAATTTTTTCATTTATAACATTTCATTGATAGGAAAAGACAATGTTTTCAAGTTAATTATTTATTTGCAAGTGTAATAGACCTTCCAGCGAAGAACGCTCCAAAACAATGTACAAATGCTTTTCCACATTCTTTTACTCATTAGTCACCACTGTAACAGTTGGGGAAAATCAGGAAGTCTTTGATGAGTTCTCCGGGGCACTGAAAACAAAACTGAAACAATCATAACAGGTGCTGAGTAATTTACACAAATGCAGTGAGATACAAAAAGTCCCCTTCAATCTCATTAAATGCAATAAGCGTCGTTTTTGTGAATTCAAAGTAAACCACGACATTGTGCAGATGAATGGTATTTTGAGTTTGGTCACTGTCGACGGCGGTGATTTCAAATGGCATAAGAAAAACTCCTTATGCGGAACTCTGAAGTAATCACATTACGGATCTATTAATAGAATCTCCATAAGCGAAAGTAAAACGAGTCAAGTTGAATAGCATACACAGCGTCAAATGCAAGGCATGAGAACCTGATCAATTTGAAGAATGTTATGTGTAAACACATTCCACGTCGAAAATTAAGAAACCAATTACTTAACCGAGTCGAATATTTATACATTTAGCTGTTTTTTGGGTCATGCTGTAGGTTGTAATTAATTTAACGTTAACTGTTATTGAGTTTGTTCTTTTCAATGGTTGAATATGAAGATGACTCTTACTTATCGTTGCATTAGTGGCAAGTTTTTGTAGGCCGCCACTGGACAAATTGGTAAATAAATGGACTTACCACGATTGCATTTTTGAGCCTCTGAATTATGCATTTTATGCGCATTCAAGATACGTAAATAAATATGCCGCAACTTATTTTTTTAGATAGACAAAGGAATGGAAAGGTTCATATTTTCGGTACGTTAATAAAACTCGCTTCATTTAAATCATGCGTGACTACACAAAACTCAAACGATGTTTCGCACAGTCCTGAAAATCGGAAACAAGTTTAGTGTGACAGAAGGAGTATTGTTCTTTGTACAATAAAAGAAAACTTTTGCACCCTCCCTTGAGTATGTAACAACATGGGAAAATAAAGTTGTACATGGGATAGAAGTAAGTTTTTCTTTATTTGTAATAACAATAAAAGCAAACCACGATTAATAAATAAAAATCAAATAGAACTAAAAAAATGCGAAAGGAACCTCATATGATATTTTTGTGCTGCACTGTGCACCCAAGTTTATATCGATATTTTAAGAATTGTTGTCTTGTACGTTATATTTAACTGCTTTTAGTTTTAATTTCGACATAATACGTAATAGGGTAAGATTTGACTTAAAAATGGGTAGCCAAGTGTCTAGAAAGGAAGTGTAAGATTTGATTGTTCTGCACTATACAAATTCTGCGACATATTGCAGATTTGGTTGATCGAAGTAACCCTGCGGTCGAATATGTTTTAGAGAACAACCTAACTAAAGCTTAGGAGAACATTTTTACTGATTGTGATGAACGAAGGATATAATGTACACATAACTATCTCGGAAAAAAGGGTAATGCTCAAAAACTATAAAAATCGAATGAAGAAACATTTTCAAACAAAATAAAGACAAAAGACAATTTTGCTAATGCAAACATTAACGAGAGCATTCAGTATTGAAAAAAAAGTTATACTTGTAGACGAAAGCTAATTTTGTATCGGATGTAAGACGTGAGAAATGGGATAGCAACTGCATCCCATCGTTTGAGTTGACGCCACTTGACAAAAGGTTTGTTTCAATTTATTTGTGCACAGAAATTCGTAGCGTAGAGTAGTTTGGGTAAAATCTCTCTTGAAGAGAGTAAAATAGTAATAATTGTTGGCGCTACAGTCCAAAGGGGGACCAGGGCCTAGCTTGATCATCAACTACTAGTGTTGTATGCGCTACTGTTCCCTCACGAGTAGAAGGGACCTACAGTTTCTTGCCGACTCCGAACGGTGAAATTTGAGAAGCTTTCTTAGACAGTTATTACTCTTTGAGTGTTGTCAGCAGCTCGAAAGAGGTGGTGTCGTGAAAAATTCGAAAAATTGGTGTTGAGCTGGGAGTCGAACCTACATCCTTCGGCGTATGAGCGTCACACTTTACCCACTACGCCACGGCGGCCACCTTGAAGAGAGTACCTCTGCCAAAACGTGTAAAACGACTTTTCGTAGAAATTCACAGAATTAAATGTAAACATCTATCAGATATATGAAATGAACGAGGTTTTTTTATTTTCACTTTGACAGTCATTTGCTGCTTGTAGATTTTTCTTCTGCAGAAATTCGTTGGCAGAGAAAATATTTTACGCTCTCATAAGCTCACTCCCGTACCCAAAACAAACAACACAAAGCAGTACAAAACAACAAAAACACGAAAAAATGGTTTTTATGTGAAATGAGCGCTCTCTCGAGAAAGTAAAATATTTACCCACTCTGCGATTATCTCTGTGTACGTGTCTCAAATTTTGTTGTTGGTTTTGTTTTTTGTATCGAAAAAGTGAATTTGACATTTCTTAATAACATACTTTACACATTTGGTTTCGATGCGTTCCAATACTTTTCCTCTTTCTGAGAGAGACTTACTCCCACTCCTTAACAAATCACTTACTTCAGAATTTAGTACAGAAAGTGCAGGAAAACACATTATATCACACTGCAGTGGTGAAATGTGTTTGGGGAGTTAGGTGGTGTGATGATGATTTGGTTCGTTTTGGGGTAGGGTGTTGAAATTAAAAGAATGGCTCGGGAATCTGTATGTCATAGGAAATGACTGGAACAACTTATATCGTTGTTTGACCAATTATTTGAATTATTTCAGAGCTCATCTAACTTTTTTTTTAAACCTTCCAAGAAGCACATTTCGGTCATTCATCGTCACAATCAATCAAAAAGATGGAAGCTGCTTTCAAGCAATTTCATTTTAGCAAAATAAATCGTAGGAAATGTGAAACGAAACCTTGAATAGCACAATTTGTGGTAACAACAATTCTCGCAACCAAAAAAAACACATTCCCAGACATACCATACAAACCGGAACTGAAATCACAGCGATGGCTATCTTGCAAAAACTGGAAAAAAAACAGCGGAACGAAAATGTAGGATACAACGCTCCAACCGTTTCAATTTAAGTTCAACAACAAGAATAAATGACTTGTGATCAGTGCCACCTACACTACTTGGAGAATTCATAAATGGTTTACTTCGTACTTATTAAATCGTAAGCAAGTGGTAAAAATTAAAAACGTATTCAGTTCCGTAAGCGTTTCTAACATTGGTGCTCCTCAAGGCTCTGTATTTGCTTCGATATTGTTTCTTGTATATGTGAATACGTTATTCGTTCAGCCACTTAATGGAAAAATTACAGCTTTCGCTGATGATACAGCTATTTCCTATGCAAACAACAATTATCTAAGTCAACTATCCGATGTAAATAATGATTAAGATATTTTGAGAAGATGGTTCAAGGAACATAATTTACTTATCAGCAATAAAAGCCAGTTTATATTATTCAACATCAAGGGTTTAATATGTAAAGATTTACCTATGTACTACCATTCCCCTCATTGCCAATGCTTTTTCTTGACTCATTCACATATGTCTGGTGTATCAACTTTAAAGAAAAATAATCTAAACTTTAGTGAGGATTGCTTTAGAATAGAGTTTGTTAATAGGTTTAAATACCTTGTATTTCTTTTCCCGTTTTCCCGTTCTTTTCGTGGCTGCCGTGGCGTAGTGGGTAGAGTGCGACGCTCACACGCCGAAGGGTCTAGGTTTGATTCCCGTCTGAACACCTCAAATTCTTCACGGCACCACCTCTTTCGAGCTGCTGACAACACTCAAAGAGCAATAACTGTCTAAGAAAGCTTCTTAAACTTACACGGTTCGGAGTCGGCAAAAAACTGTAGGTCCCTTCTACTACACGAGTAGTTGATAAGCAAGCTAGGCCCTGGTTCCCCTGTGGGCTATCGCGCCAACAATTATTATTATTAAATTTTTTCTTTTCCCCATCAATAATCCTGTATTAGTTGTTAATAAAGTGATAGGTACTCTCACCATTTGTCTTTGACAATAGATAGTATGAAACTATTTCTTGCAAAATTGCACAAAGTATAGAATCAATTTGTAAATTGACCAAAATATATGAAATTGTATTAAAAATTGTATTTGTTGTTAATTTTGTAGAGGAATAAAGAAATTATTATTATTAAAAAAAAAAACTAAATGAAGGGCTTAGAGGGAAGTATTCGCGAGCAAGCGTCACGTAAAGTGAAGCTTTAGTTACGGTGTGGGGCTGTTTGTCACCAGATGAAACTGGCTTTTATACCTTTATTTTATTGAGGCTCCGTGGATAGTAACCTCCGTGGCGTAGTGGAAAGAGTGCGGCTCTTACCGTATGCCCAGTTTCGATTCCTGGCTGCTGACAACACTCAAAGTTGAATAACTTAGTTGAAAAAGAATCTCAAACTTAGCCGTTCGGAGTCGGTAAAAAACTGTAGATCCTTTCTTCTCGTGAAAGAACAGTAGCGCAATACCATACGGCGTAGTTGATGAGCAAGCTAGGACTTGGTCCCCCTGTGGAATATCGCGCCATCCATTATTATTCATCATGAACCAGAAAGTATATAAACATTTTTCAAACAAATTTAAAAGAAAGCGTCAATAAACTGAGTATTAGAGAACGTTTTGTCGACAAAATGATTCTAAGCACATAGCTTGAAAAGTAAAATTATGGTTGCAGTATAACAGCCTCCACTTAACTGAATTTGCAAATGTCAACTTTAATAAATACAACTGCCGATTCCTTCAAAGTTCGATTTTTTACTTTATCCGTAAAAAAACATTGAACATAACACTATTTGCTTTGTGTTCGACATCTTCAAAACGTTTTAAAGAATCGAGTTGTTGCAGGTGGAAGCGTAAACCACTAACATTGGGTTTCAATGAAATTCTTTAAACTACATTTTGCAATTTTTATATTTAATTCGATCATTCACTTTCACTTTGTTTGCTTACAAGTCGCTTACAAAGTCGTAATAGACTGTTTTGTCACCTTTGTGTGGCATGTGTTCAAAAACAAATACTCTTCACATAAATTTCAAGTGTCAATGTAACATTTACCGACTACTAGAAATACTGAATTTTGGGATTCATTAGTTTACATGTCACTCAACGACAAGTGAAATAGAGATGAAAGTCTGATCGTCTCCCAAGCAAGATGTCAGAAAGTGCCCGACCTTTTGAAGAGGTTGAAAAGTTTTGATAAGAGCATGCTTCATCCATGTTTTGTGGCACGAGATTTGTTTCGGTGTATGCATCCACAACTTTTGAAAAAAGTTATTAATCATCATAAAGCTGTTCAAAATTCAAGATTATCCGGAAAACTAATTGATGTACTTTAAAATTTGTCTCGTCTATTTTCTAAACCACTACAACCGTGATCAAAAGAATGTCGGACCCAGAAAAAAAAAAAAAAAATTGTTCGTAATGTTACGAGGGTTGCCTTTTATATATCGGGATTAGAGAACAAAAACAAATATTAATTATCGAAAATAGCTTTATTGTTATTCAAAATATTCCCCATTAAGATCTACACACTTTTGCATGCGTTTGAACCAATTGTCGAAGCACTTTTGCCACTCTGATTGAGGTATCTCCAAAACATGCATTCTGAACGCATCAACCGCTTCCTCATGTGTCGAAAAACGTTGACCTCTCATTTTATTTTTTATGTATGGGAATAAAAAGAAGTCATTCGGTGCCAAGTCAGGTCTATACGGCGGATGATTCATCAAATCGATGTTTTGAGTGCTCAAAAATGTAGTTGTTTGAGCCGATGTGTGAGAGCTCGCTTTGTCGTGGTGAAGAGTGATTCGTCTTCGGCGGTTGGTTTTTCTGATCTTTTGGAAGACAACTGGCAAAGAATTGCTTGTGTACCACTCAGAATTGACTGTTCTGCGTTGTTCTAGTGGTACGGTTGCCATGTCACTTTCTTCAAAAATCAGGCGACCAATTGCTTGGAAGTGCTTCGTGCGCGAGCAACTTTTGTTGGATTTGGCTCAATTTAAAACACTTATACAGTCGACTGTTGTTTACTTTCGGACTCACACGCTCAAATTCAGAATTCATTACATGTCATGATGTCATAAACGTGTTTCGACGCACCGCGATCGTATTTTTGGAGCATTTCCTTCGATCAATCGACACGAGCCTTTTTTGAGCGATTGAAAAATTGTGTGGGATCCAATGCGAACAATTTTTTTTGACGGTTAAATTTTCATGCAATATTGAATTAATGCTGGTCCCACTAACGCCTAAGGTTGTCTCAGTCTCATGATAGGTCACATGACGATATTCCAATATCAGTTGGCGCACAGCATCAATGGTTCCGGAACAACAACTGATTTTGGACGACCTTCACGAAATTCATCTTGGAGTGAACTACGAACTCGTTTGAATTCACCATACCATCGATAAACACTGGTCCTTGATGGAGCTTCATCGCCAAAAATTGAATTAAGTTAATCGATGCAATGTTGTTGAGTTAATCCACGTCAAAAGTTGTAAAAATTAATCGCATGAAAATTTTCACGATTTATTTCAATTTTTTGGGCGAGATAAATCTTTTAAGTTACTGTAAACAACACAAAAAGCGCTCGTATGTCAAAACGATCAGAGTACGTATAAACTAAAAAATATCAAACTTTACGATAAAGCTGGCAGTTGCCAGACTGCAACACTAGGGTTGCCCAATACCGAAATATAAAAGGCAACCTTCGTAAAGTGGTTGTTTCTGGCATTTGGTGTAGTTTAAATAAGGTTATTTCTATGCCTTAAGATCCGATGAGTACTCTTTTAGGGTTTCAGCAATTGAAAAGAGGTCGACCTGATCGAGGTGAAAAAGAGTTTAAACACCTATCTACTAGGCATACAGCTGCCAATTTGTTTTGTCTGTTTTATTCAATGTAAAATATTAATTAGTTATTAAACCTGAAAGTCTTTCAACGCCACTTTTCTTTAAGAATTCAGAAAAAATATTCTAAACAGTTTGCGTAGATTTTGTTTGTGATTTCGTTTTTTGATCTAGTATCGCAATGTTGGGGATAAAGGTTAGTGTGTGTATAAAGTATTCAGTCTCGATTGGGTACACTGTAACATCGAAAACAGGGAGTGCTGGAGTGCACAGGTGCAAGAGAGCTTCGTAAACTTTCCTTTTCTGAGAGCCTATAAAAACAATTCTGCTTGTTAAATGAATCTGTTGTCTTCCCTAAACCCTAATCCCTGAAATAAGATAACCTGTCAATAACTGCCCGGGGACTTACACTATGTGTGTTTGACAGATTTGAATGGTTTACAATTTTTTTTTAAGATTGCGGAAGTACTTAATACTTTCGTATGTCTCCAAGGTTCATTCAATTCTGGTGAACGCGCGCTCTTAATTACTCATCAGAAATAACGTTCCCAAAAAGTCGTCATCTGTTGCGAAAAACACAACAGTTCTTAGAACTTTTCGGTTTCAAATTACCGATTTCTGGTTATAATTGAGACGCCACTGAACAGTCGCAGTGAGAAAGACGCTGTTATCGGAGGCAAATCGACAAGTTCAAGGCCAGTGCAAAGAAGTCTGCATCACGTCTGGATTATTAAACCAAAGTATACCCATTTACCCACTTACAAAGAAGCACTTATACACGTGCCTAGTGCCACATGTTCAGGTAACCACCCACATAGACATTCAGCTAGACGCCCTACTATCCGCAGAGCTCAATGCATTTTGAATCACTCACCGCAAGTCTTTCTCTTTCTCGCCGTCAGTTTTTCCATCGTCGCTGTGCTGCAGAGAAGGCAAATTAACGGCTGTCAGTTGCAAGCAGTCTCTGATCTTAGTCAGTCGCGATGTGATCAGCATAATTCGCGACATTAACACACGAAGCCGTCGTTTCACCAGGAATCACAGAACATTCATCTTGGCCATAAAATATAATCTAGATATGTAGCCAGCGCTAACCGCAGAAGCTATCCTCTGTCAGTGCGCACAAGGCCAAGTTCTGTAGTATAAAACGGATGAGTATGGAACACGGAGAACAATTCTGTGCCTTGCAGTCATAGTGTCCACTTCAGAGACAGACGTCCGTAAGCGCACCATCAACCGTCATCAGCCACAGCAAGTCTTTTTCGATAAAATGCGCTGCACTTTGGTAGTGTTACTCATTGTGGCCGTGTTGGCCAGCCTCACACAAGCGATTTTCTTTCCCTATCGCCGGAGCAGTTACGGTGGATACGGAGGCTACAGTGGCAGCGGAGGACAGCGCACCGGCAGGACATACACAGACATCGCAAAGTTTATCAACGGCAATCCGTACGTGAACCCACGAGGCAGGCCATTCCCGGGACAACCGTTCTGGCCCTTTGGATGAACGATGCATTCCGCGGATTTTGCATGTGCTTGAGCAGTATTACATACTTAGTTTGACAGTGTTACATTTATCAATAAAGAGTGCTAAAACTTTTTTTCAAAATGAAATGCCTTTGTTACGCACTGTTGGTGAAGTGAAAAGGGAATTATTGCGCAAAACCAAAATGTAGCTGTTGCCGTGAAATGTGACTGCGTACGGAACACTGGTTACAGCATCTTTGTTGGTAATTGATACAAATTACGAGATCGTGAGTCGGTTGGGCACGTAGCAATCATTATCGCCTGGCTGGGCCGTGCGAGTTGAAGATTGATCTGTTAGCGTACATGATATGTTGTACATACTATTTTGCAATGTGACGATCTCTGAAAGGGAAAGAATCAAGTTCAGTGTGTGACCGACGATTTCAGATTTCTGCTATCTTGTAAGAAAATCGGACTCACTAGTGTTAGCGCAGTTCTTGTCAAACGTAACATAATGTTGTTTATTTTGATTCTACAAAAATTGAATTGAAGTTCGACGGGGAAGACATGAAGGTTTCGTTATTCTTTGTGCGATACTGGATCTTTTTTTGACACATCTGAAGCAAATGCTACAAAGCAACATATTCACTGCATTACACATGTCGTTGAATGCAAGTGAAAAAAGAAAAATGTAAAATGAAAGTTGATTTTTTTTCGTTTAGCTGCTCTCGTTGCTGTGATTACATTTCCTATGCTCATCTTCTCATGTTTCCCTTCTTTGTTTGCATCTGAATTTGTGGATTGCGTTCCTTCATGCGTTCCATTTGTGTTGGAATGGCTACTAAAGTAGAAGCTTATGCGGATGTTGTAGCCGTACTGGTTACCGGTCAATGCCTTGCGGCCGTTAGTGCAAGTGGGCAGGCAGCCCTCGACATGATCGATAGCTAGTGTACTAGGAATGGGCTTTCAGTCAACCCTCTTAAAATTGAGTTTGTTTTTTTCACGAAAAGGAGGAATCTGACTATTCTAACTCCACTAGTACTTAAAGGTGTCACTGTTCCACTCTCCAATGAAGCCAAGTATCTAGGTGTTATCCTGGATAAAAACTTCTTTGAAAAAACACATTGAGACAAAAACCTCCAAGGCGACAGTTGTGACGCTTATAAAAAGTCGACTTTCCCCGTGTCCTGGACTGGCTCTGGCCATGGAATGTACAAGGCCATCTCCTGACTAAAAGGGAATGGTCTTTGGTTCAACTCGCACTGGAGCTTTGATAATCTCGCACACATCACCTCCTATGGCACTAGCCTCATGGACACGCTGTCTGACGCGAGGTCACCAATAATAAGCTGCGACGTTTATACAAAGTCGACTTTTCCCGTGTCCTGAACTCGCTCTGGCAAGAAATTGAACCGGGAAAGAAATGTAGTCTGATTTTCACGGACGGCTCCAAGACGACGGAGGGATCTGGAGCTGGGGTATTCCTGGAAAACGACTTCACCCCTCCTCGGGCTTAAAGGCGGAAGCCTTCGCGATCCTATCGGCCACCAACTATATTGTGAAGAATAGGTGGATGGGACGAAGTATCTGCGTCTTTAGCGACAATCAAGCTAGCACAGCATTACTAAACTTTTTAACCACTTCCAAGATTGTCCAATAATTCAAGTCTTCCCTCAATTTGGACAGCAGGCTAAAGTCGCTAAGATCTGTTTGGGTCCCGGGACGTCACGGGAAACGAGATTGCCGATGAACTAGCTAGGCTAGGTTTAGCAGAGGCATTCGTAGGGCCCGAACCCACCTTGGGACCACTCGCGTCCTTGGTCAGGGCCTCCGTCGATAGTTGGGTCTCTCTTCAGCACAACCAGAAATGGCGTGATTCTCCAGGATGCAGGGTGACCAAAAGTATGGTCTCAAACGTCAGCAAGAAATCCGCGTCTTTTCTGCTATCTCTAGACAGAAACGAGTGCAAACCTCTTGTCGGCGTACTAATGGACCTAAGTCGGCTTGGGCTTAGTGATGTCACCCTTTGGACGCCTGTGGAGAAGATGAAGACACTTCAGAGCACTTTCTCTGTCAGTGTCCCGCCTTTGCTCGTATCAGGTGGCGGTTGTGTGGTGCTGATGTGGTGGGAACTGAAAACTTAAGTTCTATATCACAGAAACGCCTCCCGGTCTTTCTTCGGAAAACCAAGAAACTACATTAAATTAAGGTTACTGCCTGGTAGTTAAGTCTGAGCGCTCCAGCACAGTATATCATAATAATAATAAATAATTGTTGGCGCTACAGTCCACAGGGGGACCAGGGCCTAGCTTGCTCATCAACTACTTGTGTTGTGCGCGCTACTGTTCTCTCACGAGTAGAAGGGACCTACAGTTTTTTGCCGACTCCGAACGGCGAAATTTGAGAAGCTTTCTTAGACAGTTATTACTCTTTGAGTGTAGTCAACAGCTCGAAAGAGGTGGTGCCGTGAAAAATTTGAAAAATTGGTGTTGAGCTGGGAGTCGAACCTAGACCCTTCGGCGTGTGAGCGTCGCACTCTACCCACTATGCCTCGGCGACCACAGCACAGTATATCCTAACCTCAAAAAAAAAAACCGAAGTAAGGGTTTCTAATGGGAGCCTTTTTATGCAAACTGAAGTAATTTTGTTTATCCATTTGCGTTTTGTTTTGCAGCAGTTTTTTTTTTTGAACTTTGGACTTAAATTGTTGCAAGGAAGGTGTATCTTTCCACCCTTAGAAAGACATTCTGTTCTTATGTTGATCTCAGAAACCATCGAATGCAATGCACACACTCTTTGTGATGATCTCCATCAGACCATAAACTGTGAGCATGTCAATTTTAGTGATGTAATGATCTGCTGCAAAGCACAAATTTGTCTTGACACCGGCGTGTGCTCAGATCCATAAGAATGCTCTCTTGACTTCTTAAACGTGCACAAACAAAAAAAGACAAAGAGTGGCAAAAATTCTCCATTCTAAAATTTTATTTTGACTTCGTGTATACAGAAAAGTAAATAGAAAGTGGCCACCGTGGCGTAATGGGTAAAGTGCTACACTAACACGATGATTCAAGGCTCGATTCCTGCGCTGAACTTTTCGTATTTTTTCACGGCACCACTTTCTTCAAACTGCTGACACTCAGAGTTCGTGTTTATCACATAGCTCTTCAAACTTTGCCGTTTGTTGGAGGTTGGGATTACTGCACTGGGGTGCTCAGATTTAAATACTGGTCCATTGTACTACCAAAACTTAACTTTGCCGTTTGCAATTGGCTGTATTCGTAGGACTGATGGAGAAGAAATCATCTTGTGGCGGGATGACGGCTACCAGACTCAGTTGTTAAGGTAGTGACAGCTTGCCCAGAGGCCATATTCTGGTGCCACAGTCAGAAGCCTCTGGAACTTCGGTTTCAGCCTGACTGTGGGGCAGGCCCCCTTGGGGGTATCGTGGTGGCTGTGATTTACCATCTAACATCCCGGGCAGAGTCAAGGTTAGTGTGCTGTGCTGATTTGTCTAGTTGTTTGTTTGCCCAAGAATTAGGCAAGTTATTTTAGGGACTTTCTCGGCTCAGTGTGGGGTTGTATTCTCAGCCGGGTGCTGCGGCCCAGAGAGCGGCAAGGGTTTTAGGAGGGCCTCGCAGCAAACCAAGATGGGGTGATTGTCCCTCAAGCATGATCTCAATTTGGTACTTGGGTTACTAAGTCGTCTAGTCTTGCGTTATTTTCGACTCTTGGGAAAATGGACCCCGTGATATAGGCGCACACAATTGGAGAAGGACCTCAACTAACTAAGAGTGCGCGATTGGAGGCAACTAGCGAAAGATGTTGGTTGAGGCCCAGGTTCACCTCGGACTGGATATATGTGTAAGGTGTTAAGGCAGGTGATCACGTACAACCAAATCCTACATCTGCATTCGTAGGAGAACAATTAGCACGCATAACAGGAGTAGTTGTTGAAGAAGCGTGGCTCCTGCCCCCTTGTTGACTGTTACGCCTAATATATATTATATTTCGATATTATCTATACTTATTTTTGTAAATGTTCAATTTCTTCATTGATTTTCAATAAAAGCGTATTTTTTATTTTTCGAGTTACGAACAACGTAGCCCACGAAATTATTAAACTCCAGATGCCACTTTTGCATTAGCAGGATGCCAGAAAACAGAAAATGGAACCAAATGAGGAACCAAAATACGAATTACTTGGCTTATCAATTTCGTACTATAAAATGGATTGAATGACATGTAGGGGGCGCCACTAACAACAATTCCCTATTACTTTATATGATATGATATAATATTATAAGTTAGCCTAAGGTCTCGTCACTCTGGCTAATTGCTAAACAACAATTTTTCAATTGCTGTATTAGTTGTAAATAAATAAATAATAAAATATTATAAGTATAAGGTTGTCAGATATCTCCTTTCCTCATTTTTGTCTTTTGAATTTTCGGGCTATGTACAAAGTGCTACAGAGCTCGTATGGCAATACTATACATCATTTGAAAGGTCTTGACATAACCTACAAAACGACGCTATGCATGATTAGATTGCATATTGCGTTCAACAGTTATAGACGTGTAAGCATGGAGTTCACTAACGCCGAAATTCGTGCTATTTTAAAGTTTTTTTTTCGTCAAAGGCAAATCCGCTAGAGAAACATTCCGTGAGATTAATGGTGTTTTGGGGGATGGTAGATTATCACACAGAGCCGGTGAAAACGACACCATGGATAAGCCAGCCGGCGGAAGACCTGTGACGACGAATACCAATAGAAACATGGAAATCATCGAGTCAGACCGGCATGTGGCATCTCGTGACATCGCCCAGGATATGGGAGTTAGTCACCAAACCATTTAAAACCATCTGCAGAAGGCTGGATATAAAACAAAAGCTTGATGTTTGGGTGCCGCATGATTTGACGCAAAAAAAAAACCTTCTGGACCGAATCAACGCCTGCGATATGCTGCTGAAACGGAACGAACTCGACCCATTTTTGAAGCGGATGGTGACTGGTGACGAAAAATGGATCACATACGACAATATCAAGCGAAAACGGTCGTGGTTGAAGGCCGGTGAATCGTCCCAAACAATGGAGAAGCCGGGATTGACGGCCAGGAAGGTTTTGCTGTGTGTTTGGTGGGATCGGAAGCGAATCATCCACTATGATCTGCTCCCATATGACCAGACGCTTAGTTCTCTCATCTACTCCGAACAACTGGCCCGCTTGAAGCAGGCGATCGACCAGACGCGCCCAGAATTGGCCAACAGGAGGAGTGTAGTGTTCCACCAGGACAACGCCAGACCACACACTTTGTTGATGACTGGCTACGGGAGCTTGGATGGGTGGTTTTATCGCACCCACCATACCTGGTATACCGGTATGAAATGAGCCGGTATAAACACTTATTATTAATTCAAAGTATTGGCCATTGCTTTCTTCAAATTTGGACCACCTTTCTGGCAATTTGTGAATACCACGCCAATAAAATTGTTCGTCTTTTAAAGTAAACCAATCAGACACCCAATTTTCGATCTCCTCGTAGGAATCAAAGTGCTGTTCAGCCAATGCGTGTTCCATCGATTAAAACAAACGGTTGTCGGAAGGAGCCAAGTCTGGTGAATACGGCGGGTGGAGTAGCTGCTCCCAGCCAAGTGTTTTGATTGAATCCTGAACCGGTTTTGCTTTGTGTGCAGGTGCATTGTCATGGAGCAGAATTACCTTGCCGTGTCTTCTGGCCCATTCTGGTCGTTGCTCGATCAATGCATGGTTCAAATTGAACATTTGTTGTCGGTAGCAATCAGTATTAACGGTTTCACCAGGTTTAAGGAGTTCGTGGTACAGAACATCTTTCTGGTGCCACCGAACACACAGCATTGTCTTCTTGCCTGGTTTTCTGGTTTTGCAGTTGTAGGAGGGATGTTGAAGTTCGGGTGATGGGCGATCGGAAAAAAAACAACTCTCTCACAGTTCCTTATCTTTATTACTCGGTCGATAAATGGAAAAGAAGAAAAAAACATATTTTTTCTCCTATTTATAATGAAGCTGTATTCCCGGTCGATAAACTGATCAGATGGATTGAGCAAAGCTTTTGCAAGTACATGTAAGCCGTTTACTTGGTGTTCGAAAACAAATCTAGAGCAGGCCGATTAGTTGTATTTACTTATTTATTATTTTTTTCTGCTACACAGTCGGTGTTGATTGTTTTTTCCGTTTAGGATTTTTAAAATAAATACTTTTTTCATTGCCAGTAACAATCCGATGCAAAACCGATTTTCTTTCGTGTCTTTGAAGCAAAATTTCACAAGTGTTTTTTCGGTTTTCCATCTGTCTTTCATTCAATTCATGTGGCACCCATTTTCCACACTTTTGGATCTTTCCCATAGCTTTTAAACGGTCAGAAATTGTTTGTTGTGCCACATTTAACATTGCTGCCATTTGCTTTTGACTCAAAGTGTCATCTCCATCCAATATCGTTTGCAATTCGGCGTCTTAAACCTTCTTTTGTGGTCTTCCACGTTCTTCATTTCTCACATCAAAATCATTATTTCTGAACCGTTGAAACCATCTTTTGCATGTTGCTTCTGATAGAGCATGATCACCACATGCCTCGAAAAGCACATCTCTTCAAATGAAAACAAAAAATGAATGCTTTCCGAAAATCATCACTTTCTGGTACAAAACTCGACATTTTTAACATGATGGAAAAATAGGATGTTGTCTGTTCAATGACTTGATGTATACTAAATATTTTTCACAGATGTCATAGCAAACAAACAAAAAAAAAAATAAGGGCTCGTTCACAACAAATGCTCTCTATCGAGACATTTGTATCTCCCTTCATACCGGTATAGCCAGGCGCCAAGTGATTACCACCTATTCCTATTCATGGCGAACGCCCTTGGTGGTGTAAAGTTGAATTTAAAAGAGGGTTTTAAAAAGTGTTTGTCCGAGCTTTTCACAAATTAGGAGGGGGCCTCTACGAGAGGGGTATTATGAAGTTGTCGTCTAGATGGAAAGAGATTATCGAACAAATATTTAAACTAAATCCGATCACTGTTATACTTTTTATAAAGCATTGAATTGAGAGCAAAAAAACGGACAACCTTATACGAATATTTAAATTATAC
This sequence comes from Eristalinus aeneus, assembly GCA_955652365.1. Taxonomy (NCBI): domain Eukaryota; kingdom Metazoa; phylum Arthropoda; class Insecta; order Diptera; family Syrphidae; genus Eristalinus; species Eristalinus aeneus. The sequence continues at coordinate 89,504,012 of OY019130.1, read as the reverse complement.
CTATCAATTTTCATCACAATCTGATTACTAGGTTACAAGTTACAGTGCTTCAAGTGACGCTACTTTCGCAAATTTTAAAACAATTTAAAAAAACGAATTTCATGTGTTGATTAAACACTGCTTTTTGATGGGCAAAAATACCGTGCAAGCTCAGCAATTGCTTGAAAAGTGCTACAGGGGCTCTGCTCCATCAGAAATAACTATTTGTCGGTGGTATGCTGACTTTAAACGTGATGGTACAGATACAAACGATGCTGAACGCTCTGGAAGGCCAATTAGGTGGTTACACCTGAAAAGTTATTGAGTGATGTGTTAAAATTAAGTGATAGCTTGTTGATTGTATTCAGCAAAAAACAGCGGCACTAGGTTTATTTAAGAAAAATAAATGAAATAAATTTTGAAAGAGTGTGGAGAAGCTGAAGACAACGGTGGTTGTATAATAATTATTTTTCATTATTTTTTGAATTTTCAGCAAATAATTTAAGTCATGTTTTCTTACTGAATCGCTGAACAATACACAGTTTAATTTGAAAATAGAAAAGAATCAATTTGGATTATAACACAACAACTATAAGATAAATGAAAAATCTGTAAAAATGGGCAAAACCTCAAGACAAAAGCAGAGCTTCCTCCACTCTTAAGCTTTCAACGGTTTTACATTCGATTACAAAAAACAAAGAAAAAATATCTCAGTTTACCCGTGACTTTGAATGGTATTGTCCATCCTTGACTTTGATACCACTTTAAACATCTCATAAAAGCGACGATGATTATCATCATGTCATAAAGTTGGATTCAAAACCGTCAATTCGATAAAAAAAAAGATCGCACCAAGTTCATTAACAAGGCGAGTGCCTTCATTTCACTTTTTTTTTGCCTTTTTTCATTTTGTTTCGTCGGCGTTCGTTCACTTTGTTTGCAATGCTTAGTGAGACTCAGTCGAGTAGATTCGCGTGCCGGTTCATCCAGTCGCAACATTTAGATTGGGTAAAGTTGTTAGCCAAGAAATGGGATCGTATCCCATGCAACGGATTTTTAACACATTTCTTTTTTCGACTTCATTCAAGTGCATTAGGAAACTGAATTTAATTTTTAATGGAGTGGATGTGAAGGCACTTGTTGAATCATTTATGCTTTGAACAAAAGCGTTATTGTGGGCACATAACATTTGTCTTATATGCCTCATTCCATCCCATCTATGCCACCTAACTTCAAATTTGAGGTACAAACTTACAAACAAACGTATATGCTTACTAGCCTGATTGAGTGTTGCAAACATTAAATCCTCTTTTTTTGGAGACGAAAAAGTGAACACTATTTTAATTCCAGGCTCAAAATAAAAAATTAATTTCGAAATTGACTCTTGATTGGCTCTTGATTGACTAAAGCACACTTGTGTCAATCGTAGAAGATCAGTCTTCGGTAGCTAAATCTTGTTTCACGTAAAAGCTGTTTGACTCGATCGGACAAAAAGTCAAATCAGATGAATCTATTCATTCTATCAAGACGTTCGTGTTTGCCGTGGTGCAGTCAGTAGAGGGCAACTCACACGCAAAAAGTCAAGCTTCCATTCCCGGACCAAACACCTTGCACCAATGACGGCACCACCTCTTTTTAGCTGACTAACAGCACTCAAAGAGTAATAACAGTTTATGAAAAAGCTTCCCAAACTTCTCCATTCGGAGTGGGCAAACAACTTTAGATTCTTTCCATTCTTGAGACAATAGTAATTGAAAATAATGCTATGGCCCTGGTCCCCTTGTAGACTGTCGCGCTCACCAATATACGAAGGTTGCCTTTTATATTTCGGGATAGGGCAACCCTAGTGTTGCAATATGGCAACTGCCAGCTCTATCGTAAAATTTGACTTTTTTGAGGTTATGCGTATTCAGAACGTTTTGACATACGAGCGCTATTTGTGTTGTTTACAGTAACATTAAAGATTCATCTCGCCCAAAAAATGGAATTAAATCGTGAACATTTTCGTGCGATTATTTTTTACAACTTTCGACGTGGATTAACTCAACAACAGTGCATCGATGAACTTAATTCAATTTTTGGCGATGAAGCTGCATCAAGGACCAGTGTCTATCGATGGTATGGTGAATTCAACCGAGGTCGTAGTTCACTCCAAGACGAATTTCGTGAAGGTCGTCCAAAATCATTTGATGCTGTGCGCCAACTGATATTGCAAGATCGTCATGTGACCTATCGTGAGACTGAGACAACCTTGGACGTTAGTGGGACCAGCATACATTCAATATTGCATGAATATTTGACCGTCAAAAAAAATTATTTGCATTGGATCCCACACAATTTGTAAATCGCTCAAAAAAGGCTCGTGTCGATTGATCGAAAGAAATGCTCCAAAAATACGATCGCGGTGATTCGAAACACGTTTATGACATCATGACATGTGATGAATTCTGAATTTGAGCGTATGAGCCCGAAAGTAAACAACAGTCGAAATTCAAATTGAGCCAAATCCAACAAAAGTTGCTCGCGCACGAAGCACTTCCAAGCAATTGGTCGCCTGATTTTTTAAGAAAGTGGACATGTCGCAACCGTACCACTAGAACAACGCAGAACAGTCAATTCTGAGTGGTACACAAGCAATTCTTTGCCAGTTGTCTTTCAAAAGATCAGAAAAACCAACCGCCGAAGACGAATCACTCTTCACCACGACAAAGCGAGCTCTCACCCATCGGCTCAAACAACTACATTTTTGAGCACTCAAAACATCGATTTGATGAATCATCCGCCGTATAGACCTGACTTGGCACCGAATGACTTCTTTTTATTCCCGTACATAAAAAGTAATGTGAGGGGTCATCGTTTTTCGACACATGGAGATACCTCAATCAGAGTGGCAAAAGTGCTCCGACAATTGGTTCAAACGCATGCAGAAGTGTACAGATCTTAATGGGGAATATTTTGAAAAACGATAAAGCTATTTTCGATGATTAATATTAGTTTTTGTTCTCTTATCCCGAAATATGAAAGGCAACCCTCGTACATATATCAAGGCATTCGTTGTGTTTCTACTTAAAAACGCATGCGCGACTATAGCACTGTCTCCAAAAGGCGCAGACTAGAAGTAAAAAGATCGCAACACGCAAAAATGTCAGGTTTTGGTTACAAAATTTGAAGGAGGAATCTTTGACAGATGTGTAACAAAAAAAAAAAAAAAACAGGAATACTGCCATTAATATAATTCACCAGAGCTAAATAGAGCGTGGCCGCCGCGGCGTAGTGGGTAGAGTGCGACGCTCACACGCCGAAGGGTCTAGGTTCGATTCTCGGCTGAACACCTCGAATTTTTCACTGCACCACCTCTTTTGAGCTGTTGACAACACAAAAAGAGTAATAACTGTCTAAGAAAACTTCTCAAATTCTGCCGTTCGCAGTCGGCAAAAAACTGTAGCGCGAACAACACGAGTAGTTGATGAGCAAGCTAGGCCCTGGTCCCCCTGTGGACTGTCGCGCCAACATTTATTGTTATTAGCTAAATAGAGCAAGCATCGAAAATATTTCACTTCTGCACAAAAAGAATTGGAGAGAGAGAGTTACAAGGTGTGTTCCAGTACTTTCTGTATCAAATTCTGTAGTTTGTCATTTGTTAAGGAGTGGGGGTAAATCTCGCTCAGAAAGAGGCAAAGCACGGGAACTCATCTAAACCAAAAGTATGTCATTAGGAAATGTCAAATTCACATTATCGCTACAGAAAACAAGAACAACAAACAAATTGTAGACAAATATACAACAGTAATGGGTCTATGCTCACTTATCTCTGTACGCACATCAGTTAATTTGACAGAAAACCAACAACCTACTTACACAAATTTCTTGTATTAAAATGAGCAGTTTGTTACTCTCTCGAGAGCGCTCATTTGACGTAAAACCAATTTTTTCGGTATACCGGAACGGACTTTGTCTTAGTTTGTGTTATTTTGTACTGTTTTGCATTGTTTGTTCGAGTACGGGAACACCCTTGCAATCTGTTAAAATTGGTAAAAACATTTGTTCACAGTTCCAGTAAAATTTCATTAAAACCTTTTCTGAAAGATAACAAAACGCCCTTTTAAATTTATAACTTCTAAAATTTTGGAAAAATGTCTGTAGGAGGGGTGTTGAAGTTCGGGTGATGGGCGATCGAAAAAAAAACAATTTTCACACAGTTCCTTATCGAAAAGAGAAAAAAACATTTTTTGTCTCCTATTTATATTGAAGCTGTATTCCCGGTCAGTGGTCGCCGTGGCGTAGTGGGTAGAGTGCGATGCTCACACGCCGAAGGTTCAACTCCCAGTTCAACACCAATTTTTCTAATATTTCACGGCACCACCTCTTTCGAGCTGCTGACAACACTCAAAGAGTAATAACTGTCTAAGAAAGCTTCTCAAATTTCGCCGTTCGGAGTCGGCAAAAAACTGTAGGTCCCTTCTACTCGTGAGAGAACAGTAGCGCGCACAACACGAGTAGTTGATGAGCAAGCTAGGCCCTGGTCCCCCTTTGGACTGTAGCGCCAACAATTATTAATTATTGTATTCCCGGTCGATAACCTGATCAGATGGATTGAGCAAAGCTTTTGCAAGTACATGTAAGCCGTTTACTTGGTGTTCGAAAACAAATCTAGAACAGGCTGATTAGTTCTATTTATTCATTTTTTTTATCACGTTTTTAAATCTAAATCAGCAGATTGCTCCAACACGCATTTAAATGCAATACGAATACAAATCACGAGACACAACCCATTATGTCTGCAGATCGAACATTTCGTTCCGTCAAATTGCTGCTTGCAATTTCACATGCTAAACTCGTATCTCTTCGGCGTTTTTCAATGATATCAATTGCTACTTGTCAACTTGTTTTCAAATAGTTCGGACAGATGTTTGTCCGATTTTCGAAGCACTCAATGTGTCACCAAACGATTTAGCGCCTAACGTGGAAACACGGACAGGAGATGAACATCGAATACGACATTCAAAACGTGTGCGTTGTGCCAAAGAATAGTCTGCGTGACGAGATCACACACACGGTGCCAAAGGCGGAAGAAGCGCAAAGAAGGCACAAAGTTGGAACGCAGACAAATTGCAGATAAATGTCAAATTCCAGAATGATTTGATAGCAAAATGTAAATCAATCACAATTTTCGTAAAGTCAAGCGAAGTTTGGTTTGAATTTCCAACTCTGTGAAAAGCGTTCTGTACTTAGTTCCGCATAAAAAAATTTTTCTAAAATGATTTGTATGTAGTCCACTGTGACTATTAGTTTTAACAGACTCGGCAGATTTCTTCTTATTTAAGGGAATAGGTTTTTTAAAGTCTATCTGCACTTTCTTTCAGAAACTTCAACTTCTTTTATCTGTTCAAGAACGTGATAATTCTGAGAAGTTCGGATTATTATGAATAAAAGACACGTACGTTGTTAAATGCGTTTCAATTTTTCGTTAAATCGTTTTCCTAGACAAAAGTTTCTTAGTCTAGTTGATTGATTCTGAATCTAACTTACTGACTCTTCGTAAGTACTTTCAGCTCACATAGAAGTTGTTTTATTTTTCTCCTTTCAGCATTTTTTGATTTTTACACAACTAAAAAGAGGTGGTTTTTTTGTACTTTTATTTTAATTATTTATTACCGTCTTCAAGTATTTAATTTTAAATAAAAGTATATAAAGTGCGACAGTCACTCGAAGGTCTAAGAGGCAACATCGATAAAATTTTGGACATAAAGTTTGTTTTTCTCAGAGATATAGAAATTCAAAATAGAATAAAATAAAGATAGTTTTTTTTAATATAAATAAAATATACTTTATTCGAAAGAAAATCTTCTGCTATTGTTACTTAAATATGGTTTCAGCTTATGAGCACCACAGCTGGATCGTACGTATTCTAACCTGGAGGTCCAATTTCGATGACAGACCCAACACTTGTGGCCATATTTTGGCAAAACCGAAGCGAATGTTGCCCTTCACTCATTTAGGGCTTACCGGCGTAGACTAGCATACGCACCATAGAAAAGACTCAAACGATGTTAAAGCGCACGATCTTGTAGATCAATTAGCGGTTGCGAAAAGTGAAACTGTTTGACGGCCAAACATTTCATTCAATAAATCAATTGGCACGAGCTGTGTGATATGTTGCGTCGTCTTGTTGGAACCACGGCTTCTGTAAATCTTGGTTTTTCAACAGATGAATGAGAAAGTCCGTTTTTTCTTCTTTGTTGGAGGTTGGGATACACAGCAATGGAGCGCTTAGACCCGAAGACTGGTCCATTGTACTTACCTTCATTTAATGTGTTTTCTTGGGTTTCTGAAGAAAAACCAGAAAGCGTTTCTGTGATAAAGTAGTAGTAGTATGTTTTACTTCGTTTATAAGTTTACAAAGCTGTCCACCGCATAATTTACAATTCAGGGATTTGATATATTGATTCAAGTAAAATTAAATTAAAAAGCAAAAAAACAACATACACATTAAATAATTTTTAAATGCGAAGGGAAATAACAACAACAACATTACAAAAAAAAATAATAAAGTAGATAAATAAATAAATAAATAAATGTGTTTGTACATGAATTAACAGATAAACAAACAATATAAATAAAGAGTTAGATAGACAAATATTTCAATAAATGAATAAATATGTAAAAATCTAAATAAATATATAAATGAATAAATAAGTAAGCAAATAAATAAATATATATAAAGAAATAATACATAAATGAATAAATAATTAAATAAATATTTTATATATAAAAAATAGTAATAAATAAATAAATGATGTCTTAAATAAATCAATAAATAGATAAATAATGTCTTAAGTAAATAAATAAATAAATAAATAAATAATATAGGTAGATAAAAACTAGAATAAATAAAGATCTATATAAATAAATAAATATGTAACATTCAGCGAGCTATGTATACAACTAAGAATTAATATAACATCAGTCTTTAAATAATAAGTTCATTTACGAGAGGATTATCGGCCAAAATACATCTGGCAAAAGATCTTTCGGTAAGCGCATGTATCCTGACAGATCAGTTCAACATTAGCTTTGTTGTGCAAATCACGGGTTGAGTGTTACCAGGTGAGGTTTAGCATCAGTTTTAGTATTTTGTTTTGCTGTATTTGCAATCTTTTTATGTGGGACTTAGCGCAGTCACCCCACAGCCGAACAACAAAATTGCCTGCAAAATAACTTTATGCAAAAGTATTTTATTGTCATTTGAAAGTGAGGATTTTCTATTTATAAAAGGATATGACATTTTAATTGCAGTACCCGTCTTATGAAGCGTATTTGTAATGTGTTCATTAAAGGTAAGTTTTTTATCCAGATAAACACCCAAGTACTTCACTCACGGCTCCCACTGAATGTGTTGCCTGTTCACTTTTAACTTGTTAGGGGGAAGATAACACGACTTTCTGTTTCTTGTGAAAGAGATAGCTTTTATTTTATCCTCATTAGCTTTAATTTTCCATTTGCTGAGGTATGAAATAACTGCGGTATTTCCGCCGCATTTTTCAAATTAGTTTCAATGTTGAAATCAAATTTATGTGACGAAAATATAGCAAAATCATCAGCGTACAGAGCGAAATCAAATTCCGGTGAATGGGGGAAATCAGACAGGTACAAGTTAAACAAGATCGGTACAAGAACTGACCCCTGAGGCACACCTGCATCTACATTACACAGACAAGAAGTACTACAATGGACATGAACTTTGTAACATCGATTTGACAAACAACTTTGAACAACCTTGCAAATATACATTGGAAAACGGATCAGATCATCTTATACAATCGGCCATTATGCCACACTGTATCAAATGCTTTTTCAATACCTAGTATAAGTAACCCAGTTCAATTTCCTATAGCACGATTTTTTCAATGCTGCTACATATTCTAAAAATTTGGTGGTTGGTGCTATGAAAGTGTCGTTTCTGTAATAAAGAGCTTATGTTTTCCCACCACGTTAGTGCCAAAGAGCCTTCACCTAATACGAGCAAAGGCGAGACATTGTCAGAGAAAGTGCTCTGAAGTGGGTTCACTTTCTGCACATGCGTCGCAAAGGCTGCCATCACTAAGCCCAAGTTGATTAAGGTGCTTAGGGATGGCGAAGTGTCTCGTTAGTACGCCGATAAGTTGCTATTCTGTCCTAAGATAACAGGAAAGCCGCGGACGTTCGTGAGCATGCACTTGGTCATCCTGCGTCCTGGAGATTGGTTATCTGGTTGTGCTGTTGGGAGACCCAACCGTCGACGGAAGCCCTAACTAAGGATGCAGGTAGGCCCAAAGTGAGTTCGGGCCCTACGAATGCCTCTTTTAAACCTTGACTATCGAGTTCATCGGCAATCTCGTTTCCCGTGATGTCCAGGGACCCAAACAAGTCTTAGCGAATTCAGCCTGCCGACGAAATTGAGGAAAGACTTGCATTGTTGAACTATTTTGGTTAAAGGGTTGAATAAGGCCAAAAACACAGAATTCCTGTCGCAACAGACGCAGATACATCGACCCTTCCACCTATTCTTCACAATATAGTTAGTTGCTATACGTATTAGGATCACAAACGCTTCCGCCTGGAAGACCGACGCGAAATTACCTAAGAGGTGTGAAGTCTAATGTTGTCATCATCTTTCATGAAGGCCCCAGCTTCAGATCGCTCCGTCGTCTTGGAGCCGTCAGCGAATATCCGACTACATTCCCTTCCCGGTTCAGTTTCTGGCCAGATCCAGTCCTGGACACGGGGAAAGTCATAAGCGACGCAGTAGGATCATTGGTGACCTCGCATCAGACGGCAAGTCCAAATAAAAAAGTCCGTTATCATGGGTTGTAACGTTCAGTCCTGAATCGGTTTTTCAAGAACTACAGAACCACCAATTTATAAAGCACACCAAACAAGCAGTTTTTGTGGATGTAACGGTGACTCAACATACACTTGAAGGCAATCATCACTCCGAATACCGCAGCTTCGTTTACAAACGTATTCATTTAACTAAAAGTAGGTTTCATCGCTAAACTCAATTCGCTTACGAAAATTTGGACCAACAGCACTCCTTTTGGAACTTTGTCTTGTTGTTGCCTTGTTAGCCTATTCATGTCTTGATGGCAAATAGAACTAAAAATAAATCACAAAATAGTCGTCAGTGAAAGCAGGATTGATAATTAAAAGTTTTATAATTTTAAAGAAACAAACGTTAATGAATCTGTCTAAAGAAAAGCCGTCAATTAATAGAATTAAAGACCAACTACAATCCCAAAGCAGCAAAACTTACCCTCCTCTACGTGCCCAGTGCCCGAAAATAGTTAGTGAGCTGCTTTTGACTGCTAGAGAAGCTGTTTAAGTTCTGTTCATTGATAACCAAATGATTTCGAAACTTAGGAGCACAGCGTTTAAACTTCGTAACCATACTTTTTCAGGCAATATTAAAAAAAAAGCACAATTCGGTATTTTTGCAAATAATAAAAAGGCACGGGAAGCTAATAAATGTTGCAAACATTGACAATAGTGTTCCAATTATGTAAATAGAAGGGGAACACGGAAGGTTTTGGATTCCGGTAGCCAACAAATTTAGGTAAACTTGAGTTCGGAATCTGGGTGCTAGTAAGAATTCCCTTTACTTATTCATTTTTCTTATGAAATATTTAGAAATGTGCAGAAAGTAATTTCAAATTTTATTAATGACTCTTTGCAACACAGTTATATCATCGATCAAATCAAATAATAAATGTGTTTGAAATAAACAGCACGAAGTCTTTGTAAGTGTGAGGTATTTTTGAAATGTTTTGTTTATCACATATTTCTTTCATTCGCAGTGTTATTGCAATTTAAAATGGTGTTTAATAAGAATTCTCAAGACTAGTAGCAATAAAATTCTCTGACTCTTTATGGGCTCGGTTGGGTAAATGGTTCTGGTGCCAAAAGACAAAAACAACTTTTAAGTTATCGTTTTGTACCTCCTTTTGATGGCTTTTTGTTACCTTCGGTGCATGTTAATTAACAACGCTTAAAATTCTTATTCTTTTTATTCTTTATTCTTTGTACAATATTCGAGCAATGTCTATTAGTTAGTTTTCTTCTCTTTATTGCTTCTCCTCGCATCACCGATGGTATAGTTTGGGAATATCTGGTGGAAATGTGGATGCTATTGTGAACAGTTTTGGTTCGTGAATATGGTGGCTGGTGTTTAGCTCAGACACATGCACGACAGTCGTTTCTTAAAGAAATTTCATAACAAGCGAGGCAAACACGGAAATCTAATGTTAACTCAGCTGGGACGCATTCCAAAGGGGTGCCGCATAATAAAACAAAACTCTGTTTTACTTCATAATAGCTTGTTGCTTATTACCTGTGTATGGAGTAAATATAACTGTCTCTGTACCTGGCGTCTGTCAATTTATGATGCCAGACGTTCAAGTTCATCACGATTGTTATTTCCTCTCACGGCCAATCCGTCAGAACAGGCATTCTCTCGATTAGGTAAGTTACCTTAATTTATATCTTGTTTCCACCTTAACTTCGTTGTTGCAGTGTAAGTTCAAGGCAAAAAACCAACTATTACATTGGTTTGGTCCATTGAGCGAATGGACAATAAGGCTCTGCTAAGAAGATCTTCGTGGACGCCGTGGCGTAGTGGGTAGAGTGCGACGCTCACACGCCGAAGGGTCTAGTTTCGATTCCCAGCTTAACACCAATTTTTCGAATTTTTCACGGCACCACCTCTTTCGAGCTGCTGACAACACGCAACTAACTGTCTAAGAAAACTTCTCAAATTTCGCCGTTCGGAGTCGGCAAAAAACTGTAGGTCCCTTCTACTCGTGAGAGAACAGTAGCGCGCACAACACGAGAAGTTGATGATCAAGTTAGGCCCTGGTCCTCCTTTGGACTGTAGCTCCAATAATTATTATTATTATTATTAAAAAGATCTTCGCTCGAATCCCTACCCCCAAGTTCGAGAAAGGCCTGTGAATTCGAACTTCTCGTATAGAAACTAAGTGATCGCGGTCAGCGGATCCGGCAGACAGCCCGGGACAAAGGGAAATGGAAGTCGCTGTACTAGATAAATGAGGGATATGCAAGTGATTATTTACGACAATTCAATTTCGCAATTTGGGGGACGGTACAGACTGTTATTACTTGAAATGGATAAGTGTGATGCGCTCAATAGTGCCGTCTTATTCCGCATTCCATTAAATTCGATTTACGACTAAAACACAAAACAAAAATAGGTACAAATAAAATTTCAGTAACGCCTCCTTCAGCATCTATGACAGGTTGTAACCGCCGTGGAATGGATTTTACCAGTTTTTCAGTAAAAGATGGCTGAATCCCTTCCCAAGCTGCCTGAATTTTAGCTTTTAGCTCCTGCTTATTGCAGCAGGTACTTTCTTTAACCCGCACTATAGGTGTTCAATAGGGTTAAGATCCGGCGATTGTGGGGGTATTTTTAGCTGCTTTGGAGCGTTATAAAGCAACCATTCGCGTACTAAATAGGAGGTGTGCTTCGGATCATTATCTTGTTGGAAGTAGAAAGCCGAAGGTAGACCTAATTTTACTGCGGAACTTCGTAAATTTCGTTTTGTCCATAGTAGTTTCTATAAATTCGAACTTTCCACAGCCAGTTGAAGCTATACAACCCCACAACAGCACAGATCCTCAACCCCCCCCCCCCCCGTGTTTTATGGTTGGCTTTATATTTTTAGCTTTGAGAGCTGTATATATATACAACCCTCCAAACAATTTGTTTGCCATCAGACTCATATGAATTAATTTTTGTTTCATCTGAAAACAAAACACTTTCCCAAAAGCTTTCCGGGTGGTTTACATATTGCCTAGCAAACTCCAATCTTTAACTAGGGAAATGTACGGCTTTCTTCGGGCGATCCTACCATTTAAATTATTCTTTCTCAAGACTCTGCGAACGGTTTCCACTGAAAGAAGCTTATTAATTACGGATGACACCTCAGTTATCAACTTTGGAAGGTTAGATTTTGGATTGGATTTGATTGTCCGAACAATATACCGCTCGTTTTGTTCTGAGAGCAATGTTTTTCTTCTCCTTCCAGGTCTGTTTTTTTTAGTGTCCCTTCATGTCTATAATTTTTTATTATGCATGCGATCGCCCTACAGTTTCTCCTATTTTTCGCATCGACTTCCCCTCGCAAAAAAGCTTAATTATGAGCATTTTCGTTGACAAAGTAGTCTGTTTTCGCATGTTTTCCATATTTTCGCACAAAGAAGAGAATATCGGTCTTTTCAGTTCAAAAGCGTGTGCAGAAATGATCTTCAGGGATATTTGTTGCTTCATTCCTGAACAAATTTGCAAAGCTTGTGTGTAACGCACACATGACATCTGTATGCTCACTTTTGTGTGTCGATTTCAGGGGTTGTTTCCTTTTTCATGCGAAAATTACCGGTAGGTAGTCCCTCGGCTGTGAATTTGGCATATACTCTTGTTTAAGATATGTATTCAGTTATGATTGTATAACAAAAAAATAAAACAAAAAAGTGATCGGCCTTAAAACAGCACGAATATGAAGTAATGATAGGTGTATGCTCAATTTTTTGAGGTACTGTACGTCCTGCGCTTTGGCAATTCAAATGTGGGCCTCACCCAAATTCCATCTTTCGTCCGTTGTTTCTGTTGGATTAAATCCACAGAGGCTGCTTTATTTAGGAGACGGACGGCGGCACGCATTGCTTATCAGATAGGTTGGTTCTTGTTCCCCTAATTCGCACAACACCCATTGCTCAAAAAAAAAAAAAAATACATATTGACCTAGCTAATGGATGGTTAAAAGAAAGTGGAAGGTTGTAGAAAATTCTAGAATATACGAAAGTGTACATACATTCCAAATTCATTGCGTCCTGCAGGAGTTTTACATTCTTTTACGTGTGGAGAGGCAATCCGAAGAAGTTTATGGGTTAATTTGTAGCTCTCGATGGTATATTGACGCACCAGTGGACATTTGACCCGAGGGACTCGTGTTTAAAGTGTCTGTGGTCTTATGGCCACCGTTTGCTGGGAAGATCAAAACTATAACTGGTCCCTGCTCTACTGAGCTACTGAACCAATGCTGACGACGATTTCCCAAGCCTAAAAGAGTAAACTTGGGGGCTATTCGATTAATTCGTTTTTGAAACAGTTGAAAGGCTTCCAAAATGAGTGAGAAAAATGTAGGAGGAATAGCTGTTTAACATTTGCACGTCCCAACCAGAGTTTGAAGAATTACACATTTGCTACAAAATGCTTTTGAAACATATTCCACTGCTAATTTTCGGTATAACCAAGCTAACTAATCACTTTTTTTTTTTTAGATATTTGCTTTTGTGTCTATTTTTGCAAGCAGTCGAAACAAATTAGTTAAATGTGAGTTTCTGCTATTAAATATACTTAACAAGTCTTCTAATCGAGCCATTGGGACAACGCAACGGCGGACGGCCTTGGCTAAGGTGGTGCACACAAACGGAGAAGAACTTCAACCTACTTGGAGTGCGCAACTGAAGGCAGCTGGCGAAAGATCGGCATGTTGGTTGAGGACCAGGTCCTTTCCGGACTGTAGCGCCACAAGAAGAACAAAAATCTCAAGCGGTGTATGTTAAATCAAGAACAGAAATAAGATTTTTGTTTTTATACAGTTTTAGAGGTTTTGTACTTTAACATGACAAGTCAGCTGTCAATTGATTTATTTTAAGTTTCATTTGGTATTTCCACAGCCAAGATTTGGAGTAAAATATTGCCGTTGATCCCACTTTTTTTAAGCGATTTTTGTTTAGCCAAGAAACTCACTTTGGCTTAAATGCTATCCAACCAAACTTTTGTATTTAGAGTGGTGATTATTTCCAAGTGTATGTTGGGTTACCAGACCACGGAAGTCCACAATAGACCATATCTTTACATCACGGCAGATCCTGGAAAAGACCCAAGAAATGCAAATTGACACTCACCACCTATTCGTCGATTTCAAGGCTGCATATGACAGTGTGCATAGAGACGAGCTATACAGTGCCATGTCTAGTTTTGGCATTCCTACCAAACTCGTCAGATTGTGTAGGATGACGATGGAGAACTCTCGCTGCTCCGTCAAGGTCGGTACCGAACTCACCGAGACCTTCAATGTCAAAAAAAGTTTTAGACAAGACGACGCACTGTCATGTGACTTCTTTAACATCATCCTTGAGAAGATCGTGCGTAACTCACAAGCCAACACCAGAGGCACGATCTTCCAGAAGTCAGTTCAATTGCTAGCATACGCTGATGACATTGACGTAATTGGACGAACACAGCGAGCCGTCAATGAGGCGTTTGCTGGCATTGAAGCGGGAGCGGCTAAAATGGGTCTGGCGGTAAATGAGTGCAAAACTAAGTACATGCTGTCATCAAGAAATGACACACAGCATCGCCGTCTCGGACAGAGCGTCACACTAGGCAGCAGAAACTTCGAGTTAGTCAAGGACTTCGTCTATCTCGGCTCCGCGGTAAATAGGGACAACAACACCAGTACCGAAATCAAACGCAGAATCACTCTTGCCAATCGCTGTTTCTATGGGCTAAAAAGGCAATTGAGTAATAAAGCCCTCTCTCGAAAGACGAAGCTCGCTTTATATAACAGCTTGATCATCCCCGTCCTACTTTATGGCGCGGAATCTTGGACGTTAGCAAAGGCGGATGAGGAAGCCCTTAGTCTCTTCGAGAGAAAAGTTCTGCGTGCAATTTTTGGTCCTGTTTGCGTTGATGGCATCTGGAGGAGAAGATTTAATGACGAACTCTATGGGCTGTACAGCGACATGCGCCTGGTCAAGCGTCTACGGATACAACGCTTAAGATGGCTAGGCCATGTAGAGCGTATGAAAACCACTGCTCCGGCCAGAAAAGTCTTTGAATCCGTGCCATTAGGACAACGCAACAGAGGACGACCTAGACTAAAGTGGCGCACACAAGTGGAGAAGGACCTCAACCAACTTGGAGTGCGCAACTGGAGACAGCTAGGGAAAGATCGTGCTGGCTGGAGAGGCATGTTGGTTGAGGCCCAGGTCCACCCCGGACTGTAGCGCCACAAGAAGAAGAAGAATGTTGGGTTACCGTAATATTCACAAAAACTTATTGTTTAGTGCGCTTTTTGATTTTATGGAGTTATAGATCTATACTTCCTTGAAAACGATGCTAGCCAGAGCTTTAAAATCAATGGTGACCGGCATAATAACTGACAAACTGTCCAATGATTGAACAACCATGATTTGCAGAAACTGTGGTTTCAACAAGACGGCCCTGTGGTTTCAACAAGAACGTTTGGTAACAGCATTGTTTTACACTTCGGTCCCGTGAATTGGCTCCAAGACCGAGCTATTTAGCACAGCTTGGCTTTTTTTTTTGGGATGTGTTAAGTTGCCGACATGATTGAAACAATTGATCACTTAAAAAACAGCATTCTCGTCGTTTTTTGGCGATATACGCTAACAAATATTAGAAAAAGTTATACAAAATTTTACCTCCAGTTAAAACTATCGATCCAGTTATGGATGTCGATATTACACTTTAGTTGCAATGTCAGATGATTGCCTTTCGAATGAATAAACATATTGTAAATTTATAAAAAGTCATGTTTGTTTAATTTCAATTTAAAGTTCTGTACTTATAAAAAAAACAGAGACGTGAAACTAGCTGGCAACAAACAAGTGTTAACTATGAATTGGTTCAAAGATCTGCTAAATGGTGAGCAATTTACTTTTCAAGATTCTGAACATGACTGTGGTAAGTGCGTCTAGAGTAGACTCAGGACGACATAATGAATAGTTTAAACTGCCGCAGTCTCCCGCTCTTTTGTTTGAGTATACAAAAGGTGTTGGAAAGGAGAAAACAGAAATGCTCATGCTCATGGTGCAGTGCTTACTCAAAATTTCCAAAAGCCTTATATTTTATAAACTGATCGAAATATGAATCCAAGTGTAGAAAGAAAAATGTATAAGCTTCGGTTAACGTGCATCAAATTCCATCTTATTCTCAGCGGATTAAGTTGCAAAATAAAAATCCGTGTGACGTCTGATTGCACATCGGAGTTTTTATTTGTTTTCTGTTGTTTGTGCCATGTGCGGGAAAACCAATCAACGCTTCCGCCTTTCACAGTTATCCACTCGTAATCCCAAAGGATTGTCCAATGACAACGCCTCCCTGCGTCCACTCCCTTTGGATGTCAAATGGAAACTTCCTACTCTTGATCTGCCCAAGTAAGCGAGCGAGGGTGTATCTAATCGTAACTTGTTTTCTTATTGCGATAACCGATGACGCATTTGTTGATTTCGAACACCTTCTTTATTCATTGTTTACAACGTGCGGCACAATCTTATCTAGATCCGATTTGTTTTCTTATTCCAATTTGAAAATAAATATTTGATGCATTTTGCCTGCACTCAAAGGAACAGATCTTCTATAAAAGACAACGTTTCTCTCGCTACAGCATCACGAATAAAGCAATCACCTGAACTGTACGATAGTTCAGAAGATCATCTGAAGATACCTGCAATTTTACGGAAAGGAATACGCGCAAAAATGAGAGTTGTACTGCTTTCTTTGGCAGTTCTCCTGTTGGCCACAGCTACTTGTGTGAAGGTAAGTTGCTTTAAGGACATGATAGAAATTGGAAACTAACTTTCTCATTTCACCCGCCATCCAGGCACAAGCAGCAGGACCTGGGGCAGGCGCTGCCATAGGACCACCAGACTTCTGTCTTATTTATCAGGGTATCCTCCAAGCCGAGGCCAATAAGATCAGCACGCCCGATTTACCAGAAGACCTTCAGTTGAGAGTGAACGCTGTCCTTCAGAATGCCCCGCAGGGTTGTGTCGACTGTGAGGGCTTGGTGTTCTGGTTGAATAAAATCTGCTTGGTGTCCAACCTTCGGCAGGGACTGGGGCAACTGTCGCAGATAAAAACAGAAGCTGACGCCAGAGCAAGCTTTACCACTACCGCTGCCTCGGCGGATCCAGTTCAGTGATGGGGAATGAAAGGTTTGCTCTCAAATGTGTTCTTGAATTGTAATTGAGAGTGGTAAAAGTACATTTTAGCAAAAATAAATTGAAATAGCATAATGAATGAATGCTTTGTCAATGTGATGCTTCATTGGAAACGGAAGAGCTTTTGTGGAGTACCAGAAAAAACCGGAAGACTGATTTGTTGACCGAAGATGAAGCTAGAAATTAATCATAGTGCTCTTTTAACTCGGACTAACTCCTGTCAGTTAACTCTAATTGCACACAACCAGTTGATTGATGTCCCGTTCCAAAGGATAAACTTTGTTCAAAAGCTCAAATTTGAACACTGTTCGAGCTGGAACTATGTAGGCTATAGGTTCTTAATGATCTAACTCTTGGTAGACTTACAGGATTGACTAGGTGCATGCCGCCATACAACTTATAGCGCACATCGTTAATTCTGTGCCTTCAGAAGTCATTAGGGCAAATACGGCTGAAAATCGCTTGAGAAGCTTACCTTTCAAAAATAAAAGTAGCTTCTTCGTCCATTTTTAACGATTTAAAGCCTTGTGCGCTACACGTCAGTGCAGGGGAAATAAGGAATTTTTCTGTCCCCAGATTGGAACATTGTGACGATTTGCCCAAAACGTGGATGTTGTAGACTCTTGCTTGATGACAACAAACACTTTTTCTGCCTTCGCTTTTTGCTAAACTTATTTTAGTCGCCAGGTAGCGTCAGCTTACTGCGTTCGTTCAATCTGGTCAAGTTCATTCGCATAAGGCTACAGCTGAATGAAGTTTTATTTCGTATTTCGAGAGTCACTCACAGCGCATCGCATTTGTCTGAAACCCGTTTTATGTCTTAATGTTTCAGTGGCTTTTGACCAAGAAGCCTCAGTCCTTCATCATCATTTTACATGGTCTAACGAGTTAAGTAAAATCGTTAAAGCAAGGCATTGGCAGGCACAACTCATCTTCTGTTGTATGGTGCATGGTGGTTTTTGGGTCTTTTTCAGAATCTGCTGCTACTTGATCTGTCGAGGACTTTCGAAGCCGCACTGATAATCAAATGTTTTCGATAAATGTTTTTCTAAAGTGGTGTTCTTCCACGCTGGCAAAACCACTGCGTAAGCTGTTCCATCTGCCCTACTATTTAGGGTTCTTCGCGAGTAAGTGGAAAACAGCACCTGCCCAGCTTGTCCCTAAAAAAAAGGAATCATCATCACCTACACCCTTCTGACCCAAAACGCTTACGTCCCTTTTTTCTAAGGTCATGGAAACGCTGATACTCGTAAAGTATCAGCTTACGAAATATCTCGAATGTGGGAAGCTTCTTAATGACCGTCAGTACGTCTTCAGCAGCAACAGATCCACTGGTGATCTGTTGGCATATCTGAACGAAAAATAGAACAAATCTTTCACAATGTAGGAGAAAGATGGCTTGATATTTTAAAAGCATGTGACAGAGCCTGGCATCAGACTCTCTAATCCAAAATTCGTGCATTTGGCGTCGATAATTCAGTGGATTGAAAATTATTTTTCGAACCGTTCAATAAAAGTTGTATTGGATGGGTTAAAGTATAATATTCCATATTAATGGTGGTGTTCCCCAGGGTTCCGTTTTGTCTCCGATACTCTTTCCTATTTTCATAGTTGATCTCCTGACTGTCACTTCTTATCCAATTCACTCCCTCGCTGATGACAGTTCTTTTAATTTTTCATATTCGTTCCATGACTTGCCCCTCCGCCTCGCCCACTGACTTGGAACGTCAGCGTACATTTTCGTTTTTTTTCTAAATCCTTTTTTGCCATTAAAGATCTCCACGATTTCGTGACCCACTTTGACGGAACAGCGAGAGTTCTAGGATTGGGGTAAAAGGAATAGACTGAAATTTAATGTTTCCGAAACCCGTTGCAGTCTATAGTCACGGAAGCGCTTCCAAAGAAAACAGCTATTATCAATGAATAGCTCTTTAATTGTATGTATGTTGTATCAACGACCACATATTTGAGATCGCCAAGAACGGAGCGAAATGTATAGGCTTATTAAAGCGGTCCAAGCACAACAATATTTTGCCCCCTTTGATCTCGTTACAGTATATGAGGCGTATATTCGCCTTAAGCTTGAGATTAACGCCCCTAATTGACCTGAAGCTCTCAAGACCTCTCGTCGCCTACCAGGTAGAATTCAACAGAAAGCGAACCAATGCTGCAAGATCAGTTCGCTAGAATACCAACGTTGATCCGTCTTTTGCAATAAATGCTCTATTAACTTAGTCAGTGGCATTCCTTCATTTTCAAGAATTTACCCGCAATACTCGCATCGCTAAGAATGCCACCCATTCGCGCTTAAGCCCACCTTAAGACGTACAGTTAAATTAAGAGATTCGTTCTTTCCCGTACAACACGAATGTGGAATGCTCTTTCACGCTCAACTCTTAACCCTCATTACAATCCACAGACATTTAAAACCAACGTGCCTATTTGGGTGAGTTTGCTAATAGATGGCGTTACTTCTATTATTCCATTGAAACATGCGTTGGAAAGCTTCGGTCATTTCAGTTCCGAAGACAGTCATCAACGAAGTATGTGGCCTGGCGTTGTCCTGGTGGAACACTACACACTTCCAGTTGGCCAATTCTGGACGCTTCTGGTCGATCACCTGCGTCAAGCGGTCCATTTGTTCGCAGTAGATGGTAGAATTAAGCGTCTGGCCGTATGGGAGGAGCTCATAGTGGATGATTTCCTTCAGATCCCACCAAACACACAGCAAAACCTTCCTGGCCGTCAATCCCTTGATATTGTCGTAATCCATTTTTCGTTGCCAGTCACTATCCGCTTCAAAAATGGAACAAGTTCGTTCCGTTTCAAACATCAAGCTTTTGTTTTGTATCCAGCCTTGTGCAGATGGTTTAAAATGGTTTGCTGACTAACTTCCATCACCTTGGCGATGTCACGAGATGCCACATGCCGATCTTACTCGATTTCGGTATTCGTCGTCACAGGTCTTTCGCCGGCTGGCTTATCCATGGTGTCTCTTTCACCGGCTCTGAATCGTCGAAACCATTCCTCCGCTGTTCGAAGTGACAATGTACCATCCCCCGAAACATCATTAATCTCACGGAACGTTTCTCTAGCGGATTTGCCTTTAACGAAGGAAAACTTTAAAATAGCGCGAATTTCGGCGTTAGTGAACTCCATGTTTACACGTCTATAACTGTTGAACGCAATATCCAAACTAATCATGCATAATGTCGTTTTGTAGGTTATGTCCAAACCTTTCAATAGATATGAGCTCTGTTGCGCTTTGTACATAGCCGGAAAATTCAAAAGACAAAAAGGCGGAAGGGAGATATTTGACAACCTCATATATGTAAATGAAATTTTATGTTCTGAGCAGCTTTCTTCTTACACAAATCTGAGTTATTTTCCTTTTTTTTTTCATTTGGATAAGAAGAAACATTAAGCAGGTCCTTTGGTGCGTACGGAGATTAGTTCTTCTTACGTCATCGAGTGACTACGACGAAACGAAACACTGATGACTACAATTTGTGTTTTGTTTAAAGAGTCCCAACCAAGCACCTTAGTCATGTGAAGCTAGAATAAAATTATAAATCTGGTTGACAATCCATCACAAGTGGGCTCATATGAAAGATTTTCCCCTGTCAGTCGACAATAATACCTAAGGGACCAGCAAGTGCACTTAGTTTCCGCGCTGTTTAGACCCATTGTGTGTCCCAATTCATGTTTGTAAGTTCACCTATGTGTTGTAAGATCTTGGCCATGCAATGAACGACATGCAAGGCGACTTTCACTTAAGATGCTATAGCGGAGAGCACTTGACAAGAGAACTTTCACGGCGAGCCGCTATGCCGTTTAGGAATTACGACTCAACCGATCTGCCGCTTGCTGCTTTTCCACTTTGATACATTGCCACTTTGCCGGTTTGAAAGTTTACTGCTTTGCCGCTTGAGGCAAATTTAGTGAGCAGAGCCTGTTTTTCTTTTTGCAAGAGCTTGGTAGTGGCAAAAGAAATGAGAAAAGGATACCGTTGTTCTCTTTTTCTGTCTAGTCTCACGAGGTAGGGAGTGTGCAGAACTACACTATAGTCAAATCTCTTTGCTTGGAACACAAACTGACGGATGCCTTGCGGCGGCGGAAGGGCTTAAGAGTCAATGAACTTCGGTTCGAACCAAAGTACAGAAACGTCTTGTCTTTGGACGTTTTAAATAAAGACTGC
Source organism: Eristalinus aeneus (assembly GCA_955652365.1). Taxonomy (NCBI): domain Eukaryota; kingdom Metazoa; phylum Arthropoda; class Insecta; order Diptera; family Syrphidae; genus Eristalinus; species Eristalinus aeneus. The sequence continues at coordinate 89,482,807 of OY019130.1, read as the reverse complement.
GTGGGGGTAAACCCTAAGGATTTGACTACTCCAGGTGGTACTCGCGATTGCGACAATCCACCCGTTGTCTTTTCGACATCGGCCGGAGAAAGGATTGTGGAGGCCCCAACCACCATACTTAAAACACCCTCCGCCCGCAGTGGCGCTGAAAATAATGATTCTTGCCACTCACTCTACTATGCCCTCAGTAGAATCAGTTGGAAAACTGAAGGAAGCGGCGGAGAGGCTCAGCCTGATACGCCTAATCTCCTGGCTTAGGGTCAGGAAGCTTGCCAGAGTGTCACTCCTATTGGTGCGTCTCGGAAATCCAAAAAGGAGTAACAAGAGCCAAAAGATCCGGCACATGGGGGCCCCTGAGAGCCAGAGGAATAGGATTAGAAGAAATGGTGCCACCAAGCGGTGCAATGAGATCACGAAAATCGTCGAAGGCGCAAGCGTTGAAGGCCGTTACCCTTCAAAGGCGAATGTGAAGAGAATTAGGTCAGCAGAAATATCAGGCCAATCCTCCGAAACCAGCGCCGCCTCCTCTTCCTCCGGCTCTATAGGCAAAAAACGAAAAACATCTTTGCACGTTATCGTTGGCAGCACCGCAAGACACCGGTGCCACACATAGTACCGGCTGCGGCTCGGATATGCGGAAATTGACCTGTGTGGGAGAGCCCGTCAACAGACTTAAGCGCGCGGTAAGCGGAAAACAACATCCGCAGCCTTACAAGAAGGCTGTCATCTCTTCCTGCGAATAGGGAAAGCTGGCAATGACGACAGCAAGACTGACGCAGAAGGCAAACACTGCGAAGATCAGCTGTGGGAGCTGGCTAAGGCAGAGAACGCTTGCTTCCAAGTGGAGGGCTCTGATCTGGAAAACGGAACTTTCTTGGTGAAGTTTTCCACATAGCAATCTCTTGAGTGGCTTGAGGTATATCCCAACCTCCAAACAAAAAAAAAAAGAACAACAAGCAGGACTCTAATTCTAATACGCTAATTAGCTAGTTTTTTTGCGAAGTGAATAGAAGCATTTTGGTGGAGTACCATGTCCAATCCTGACTGTAGAATCACAAGAAGAGGACGAATAGCGATTAAAGATCTGTGATCATGCCACGTAAGTTCATTGGGCGGCTTTCAAAGTGCTCCATTAAGTTCACCAACCCCATAAACCGGTAAGATCACAAACACTCACAAGTCAATTGCAGCCACCGTAACACCACTCTACAAAATTGTTGTTCGCATTGGCAATATTCTATGGCCGCTGTAGCGTAGTGGGTAGAGTGTGACGCTCACATGCCGAAGGTCTCGGTTCGATTCCCAGCTCAACACTGCATCACCTCTTTTGAGCTGCTGACAACACTCAAGGTAATAACCGTCAAAGAAAAAGCTTCTCAAATTTCGTCGTTCGCAGTTGGCAAAAAAAACTACTGTTCTCTACTCGTGAGAGAACAGTAGTGCGCACAACACGAGTAGTTGATCAGCAAGCTAGGCTCTGGTCCTCCTGTGGACTGTCGCGCATACAATTATTATTATTATGTTGGCAACATTCTAAAACAACTAAATCCCTGAAAAATAGCCCTCCGGGCAAATTAAACGTTCAATATTAATACCGTCAGATTTAAAGCTCTAAGACGCCCCAATGAACAATATCAAATTTCGTAAGTCGACACTTCCTGTCCTCGAATTTTATTTGCTTCCTGTAAAAGCTCTCATACTGTCTGACTTTCGCCAATTTAGACATCATTGGAATCATGTATAGCTACAAGCGATTCCCTGCTATGACCACCTGTTGCCTTCCAATAACAATGAGCAGAATAAACTCCATCAACTCTAAGCTGTCGTAATTCTATTTAAAATTAAATGTTCCTCTGACTTGTATGCCGCCGATTACGTTGTCATGCCATCTGTCAGAATGTGCCAACAAAAACATTGACTAACGGACGTCCTTATTGCCTTCGATAACGCAAGAAAAACACACATCTTCGCTTGAATAAATAACTCCTTCTTGTTCCGTTTCTGTTTTCTTCCGCTTCAGGTTTACCGTGGAACATAAAATTCCGGAACAATTCGCTTGCAGTTTCGTGTATCGCCGAAGGACATGACAACTCGTTCGTGTGTGGAAAGTCGGCAACTGGAAATAAACATTCAAGAGGGAGAAGAAGAAAGGATCGCTGAAAGAGGTTAACGGTGCACCTTTCTACATCACTACAAGGGTGGAAGAGGAATTCATGTACGATGATGGTAATTGGATGGCTTCTTTAAAATGCATTCCCGGATGGACAACTATAACTCAGGAACGGAATTACAGTCAAATCTACTGAAAGTCCTTAAAATGTTCGCTATTGGTTTGCCGGTCGTTTTGAGAAAAAATTGTTATTATTTCCTTGTAACCCAGATAAGAACCAGAATACGGAAGAACACCGAAATTGACGTCGGAATGATAGAACTGACGAGCGGGTAACTCGGAAGCACTCTGAAAGTTTGACACAACTGGTTTTTGGCTTTAAAAATGTTGTCGCTTGAGAGAGAACCACAGTTTGAAAGGTCAAACAATAAGACTACATAAAAGGCGAGTGTTATTCATTCAGAACGAAGAAAAAGTGTGGAGGGCTTGGAAAGTGATGTGAAGTCCAAAAGTATTACTAAATGACAAAGCAAATATCTGGTTGACATAAAATTACGAACGAAATTTAAGAAACAAAAACAGACAGCTTTTAGACACTTGACAGTCCTTCTTGGAAGCTTAGAAAATATATTTCTCTCAGGACGAATGTTCAACTTAATTTGGACAACGATAGTCAAAAACTGGATCCCTTATATATAAACTAACTCAAGACAGGGAAATAGGCGGACCCTATTGAATGATGTGTTATAACTTAAGTGCGTGGTTTTTATTCGTGTCTAGTCGCCTATTCCCGAAGTTTTTCGGCTACTGCTCTCTTCAAACAAATTAATTGTATTTGGCATCGTCATCCATTCATGGTTTCTACCGGTTTTAGCTGCCCATAATACAGCACAGCCTTCGGATCACACTGAATACAGAGAATTACCTTCGCACCTTGGATATTCGGCTTTGTCGATGATTTTGCTGGTTGCCTGGGTTTCGCATATGAATTTTTTGCGCTTGGGGTTGTCAGAATGGATTGATTTTTTATCCATTTTTCATCGACAGTAACAATCTGATGCAGAAATGACTTTTGTGGCGTTCTAGCAGCATTTCGGACATGCAAAACCGCCTTTCGACGTCTCTCGGTTTATATGGAACTCAATTTCCTTGCTTTTGAAGGTTGTATCGGGTTTGGGCAGCCCTAGTGTTGCAATTTGGCAACTGAGCTGGCAGTTTTTTCCCCCCTTTGTTATCTCTGACCTTGTCGACATCGCTTACTTTAACAAAAATGTTTGGATTGAATACCTATGTACGAAGGTTACCCTTTATATTTCGGGATTGGGCAAACTAAATGTTGCAATCTGGCAACTGCCAGTTCTATCGTAAAGTTTGACATTTTTGAGGTTATGCGTACTCAGAAAGTTTTGACATACGAGCGCTATTTGTGTTGTTTGCAGTAACTTAAAAGATTCATGTCGCCCAAAAAATGGAATTAAATCGTGAAAAATTTCGTGCGATTATTTTTTACATTTTTCAACGTGGATTAACTCAACAACAGTGCATCGATGAACTTAATTCAGCTTTTGGCGATGAAGCTCCATCCAGTGTTTATCGATGGTATGGTGAATACAACCGAGGTCGTAGTTCACTCCAAGACGAATTTCGTGAAGGTCGTCCAAAATCGGTTGTTCCGGAAACCATTGATGCTGTGCGCCAACTTATATTGCAAGATCGTCATGTGACCTACCGTAAGATTGAGACAATCTTAGGCATTAGTGGGATCAGCATACATTCAATACTGCGTGAGCATTTGAATGTCAAAAAAAATTATTTGCATTGGACCCCACACAATTTGTCAATCGCTCAAAAAAAGGCTCGGGTCGATTGGTCCAAAGAATTGCTCAAAAAATACGATCGCTCGATCATTTTTAGAGAAACTGGACATGTCGCAACCGAACCACTAGAACAACGCAAAACAGTTAATTCTGAGTGGTACACAACCATTTGTTCGAAAGTTGTCTTCCAAGAAATTAGAAAAACAAACCGCCAAAGACGGATCACTCTTCCCCACGACAATGCGAGCTCTCACACATCGGCTCAAACAACTGCATTTTTGAGCACTCAAAACATCGATTTGATGAGTCATCCGCCGTATAGTCCCGATTTGGCACCGAATGACTTCTTTTTATTCCCGTACGTAAAAAATAAAGTGAGAGGTCAACGTTCTTCGAAACATGAAGAAGCGGTTGATGCGTTCAGAATGCATGTTTTGGAGATACCTCAATCAGAGTACCGAAAATGCTTCGAAAATTGGTTCAAACGCATGCGAAAGTGTATAGATCTTAATGGGGAATATTTTGAAAAACAATAAAGCTGTTCTTGATTATTAATATTCGTTTTTGTTCTCTAATCCCGAAATATAAAAGGCTAACTCTTGTGTTTGGCGACAATCTTTATAGAGTAATGCGTCCAGTTCTTCATATTCAAACTTTGTTGGGTGCCCAGGACATTTATCGTCTTCCAAGCCAAAAAAAAAAACACTTTTAAAATGTGCAACCATATTCACCATAAACTTCCACCATACGATGTGTTTCGGCAGCAGTTTTCTTCATATTTATGTAATAAAGAAGAACTCTCCGCCAAAACATTTTGTGAGTGAGAAAAATATTCTTGTTTAGGCTATACTAAAATGAACTGAAATGACACAAACTTTCCAACGCATATTCCAATGGAATAATGACAATGGTATAATACAAGTCACGCCATCTCTTAGCAAACCGCACGAACTAATTTATAAACCCAATATACTTATATACATCAAATGGTATAGCAGTCCACATGGGGACTTGCTTCCGCAGCAACTTCTCATTTACTTCGAACTGCGGAATTTAAGAAGCTTTTGCATACATACGAGTAGTTACCACTCTTTGAGCATTGTCAACAGCTCGATAGAGGTAAAGTCGTGGAAAAGGCTTAATGTTCAGTCTAGGAATCAAACTCAGAAAGCAAACGTGACAGGTTTTGATTACTACGCAACTGAGACCAATAACATTTATCTCTGTGGCGTTCTATGTCAAAAAGGTTCTTCTTCTTCTTCGTATGGGATGGCCTTGAAACTTACCATTTGCCTGCAGTTACGTACTCCAACTTTGTTGAGGCCCTTCTCAAAATGGTTAGATCACTCTTTTAACGATGCAAATATGTTGGCACAATACAATAATACAAATAATGTCTTCATCAAAAGTGACGTTACCTTTGTTTTCAAAAACGGCCACAATTCCACTTTATAGTGTTTGCACAAAACAATAGCAAAGTTAAGCTTTTTCGTCCCTATTTTCTTGGATCTGTTTTTGCTTACGTTTGAGTTTTTAGCTGGAGCTGCCCTGTATTTTTTTTTTCATTTCGCCCCATAAAGTCTTAATGGTCGGCATATCTGGGCGGCATATACGAGTTACGTTATTGGCTCGGCTGCTCATATTTGGATTGTCTGCTTTTCATGAAAGGCATGCTTTTATTAAGGGAGGACACATAACACCAACATCTCGAACAGAGACAGAGACTTAGACAAAGCGTAAATTACGAGGTAGTGAAAGACCTCGTCTCCCTCGACTCTGCGGTAAATAGGAACACAAACATCGCTACCGAAAACAAACGCAGAATCACACTTGCCAATCTCTGTGTCCTTGGGCTCAAGAGGCAATGAGTAATAGAGCCTTCGCTCGAAAAACTAAGCCCACTTTATATAACAGCTTGATCCCAGTTTTGCCTAAAAGTCCTTAGTCTTTTCGATACAAAAGTACTGCGAGCGATTTTTAGTCATTTCTGCGTTGAGTGCATTTGAAGGATAAGATTCAACGACCAACTTTATAAGCTGTACGGCGGCATGCGCCCGATCAAGAACACAAAATTTAAGATGGTTAAGCCATGTAGAGTGTATGGGCACCATTGTCCCGACTCAAAAAGCTTTCGAGTCCCAGCCAGACAACACAACAGACGCGGTTTAGGCTGAGATATAAGTGGTGAAGGACGTCAACCAAATTGGAGGCAGCTGGCAAGAGATCATGTTGGCTGAAGAAGCGTGTTGGTAGAAGTGTGGCATGATGCGCCTTTTGGTTGAAATGTAAACTTTCTGTTTTTTGGAATGGAAGGTATATGATGGTGCTCTGAGATGTCCTGATATTGAAAGGTGCCATCGACGATGTAATGGTTGCCCACTTCTTGAACGGACATACATACCTCTACAGTCCATAAATGATGTAAAAAATTTGAGTCGTGTTTCACCTTTCATTCTTAAGAATCTTGATTGTGAGTCCCCAAAACAAAGAAATGCTTCACATTGCATTCTTAGGAATCTTGATTGCGAGTCACCAAACCAAAGAAGTGCTTCACCTTGCGTTCTTAAGAATCTTGATAGCGAATCCCCAAACCAAGGCTCGAAGTGAGACTTATCGCTTCATATAATACGTCATTCACATTGTCTCAACATTCAGATTTCTTACTCTCCCTCAGTAATCTCAGTAATATTTTTTCGACGCGCGTAACAGAGAAAGGGAAACAAACAAACTTTGAACAAGTTACAAAAGGCTTTGGTAAACCAGCTCCATCAAAAAAAAGGTCATAAGTTGCACCAAAGCGATGCAGGACGCCAGAAGCTATACGCGAAAAGGAACATTGGAGTTATTCCTTAAAATTAAAGAAATGACGTTAAAATGAAATCGGAGGTCTGGGGCTGAAATGAAACTATGCATTTTTTCATTTTTAAACATTGTCACTGCCAACTGCGCTGCGAGCGAAACACTAAACCGTCGATATTTGTACAAGGGTTGATTTTTATATTTCGGGATTAGAGAACAAAAACTAATATTAATCATTGAAAATAGCTTTATTGTTTTTGAAAATATTGCCCATTAACATCTATACACTTTTGCATGCGTTTGAGCCAATTGTCGAAGCACTTTTGCTACTCTGATTGAGGTATCTCCAAAACATGCATTTTGAACGCATCAACCGCTTCTTCAGTTGTCGAAAAATGTTGACCTCTCACTTTATTTTTGACGTACGCGAATAAAAAGAAGTCATTCTGTGCCAAATCAGGACTATACGGCGGATGACTCATCAAATCGATGTTTTGAGTGCTCGAAAATGCAGCTGTTTGAGCCGATGTGTGAGAGCTCGCATTGTCCTGATGAAGAGTGATCCGTTTTCGGCGGTTGCTTCTCCTGATTTCTCGGAAGACAACTGGCAGACAAATGATTGTGTACCACTCAGAATGGACTGTGCTGCGTTGTTCTGGTGGTACGGTTGCGACATGTTCAGTTTTTTCGAAAAAACAGTCGCCCATTTGCTTGGAAGTGCTTCGTGCGCGAGCAACTTTTGTTGGATTTGGCTCAATTTGAAACAGCCATACAGTCGACTGCTGTTTACTTTCGGGCTCATATGCGTAAATCCACGATTCATCACCAGTTACGATGTCATAGACGTGTTTCGAAGCACCGCGATCGTACTTTTGGAGCATTTCTTACGACGGTGTGGTATCCAACGCGAACAATTTCTTTGACGGGCAAATGTTCATGCAATATTGAATGTATGCTCCCACTAATGCCTAAGGTTGTCTCAACCTCACGATAGGTCACATGACGATCTTGCAATATAAGTTGGCGCACAGCATCAATGGTTTCCTTAAAAACAAATGATTTTGGACGACCTTCACGAAATTCGTCTTGGAGTGAACTACGACCTCGGTTGAATTCACCATACTATCGATAAACACTGGTCCTTGATGGAGCTTCATCGCCAAAAATTGAATTAAGTTCATCGATGCGCCGTAGTTGTGGTAATCCACGTCGAAAGTTGTAAAAAATAATCGCACGAAAATTTTCACGATTTAATTCCATTTTGTGGGCGAGATAAATCTTTTAAGTTACTGTAAACAAGACAAATAGCGCTCGTATGTCAAAACTTTCTGAAAACGTATAACTTCAAAAATGTTAAACTTTGCAATAGAGCTGGCAGTTGCCGGATTGCAACATTAAAGTTGCCCAATCCCGAAATAAAAAGGGTAACCTTCGTACATAGGTATTCAATCCAAACATTGTTGTTATAGTAGGCGATGTCGATAGGCCGCGTCAAAGAAAACAAAAGAGGAAACCAAAAAAGTCAAAATGTTTGTCCACCCGAAATATTGTAAACTCATCGACATTTTGTTACTCATGTGATGAAAGTAATTTTAGAAATTGCACAGGAACTATTGAAACTTGTGTTCCCCCAACAACAGCACATCGGAGAGCCGTCGTCCATAAGGACCGCATGCTCTCATCACAATGATTGCAAATGGGAGGGAAGCGGCTCTAAGCAAATACACTAAACGCAAGCAAAAAAAAAAGAGACATGTCAAGCAATCCATTTACGATTGGAAGAGAATTGTGATTGGGATCTCATCACTCTCCGTGTTGGGGCACCCGGACAACAGGGATACGCAATCGGAGCGGAGTGAGCCGATACACCTGAACGAGGAGCGGATTTTCTAAATTCCCCGAGAGATATAATAAATAAATATCCCAGTCGGAGTGTGCGGGGCAGAATGGGAAGGAAATAAATGTTTTTGATTTTGTGTTTTATTCGTCCTTTCACTTGGAATATTTTCGTGTAAATTTCTTGTGTGCCGGTCCTTGTTCGGTGGGTATCATGACAGAATGAACGAAATGAAATTCCAATAATTCACGTCTGAATGCTTCGATTGCTTTATGGCTTTGTGCCAAAGCCGATGCCAGTGGAAATCATTTCGTTTTTATCCTTCTCACACTCCTGGGTGCGTTCGTTGCCACCGCCGGCGCAACCGTTCCCCGAGATGAAATGATTTCCTGCCGTAAAGGACAGACCCGGCGGGACCCTAAGGCGAACGGGAATATGAATTGATGATATCCTGAAGTGAAATTAATTCATTGGTAGGATTTTTTTGTTCGGTTTTTCTTCTCTCATTTTTTTTTCTGGCTCGAAAAAGAAAATCCCTTCGCATGGGATGTGGGTATGGGGGTATAAGACACCTCCGTCGGTCGGACGTCTTACGATAAACTCATAATAATCCTGCTCAGAGCGGGCGGGGATGAAGGATTGGGCGGGATGTGTTTGGATTGAATTTGTTTGGGAATTTTTGGCGGTCGGTTTTGATATTAATAGGGAGCTCTTGCCGAAGAACACTCCGAACAGGTGGACATTGGCTTTTCTTTTGAAGTTGGATAAAATTTGCTGATTTATTTGTGATCGGTGACGGGCAGTGTTTGGATTTCGGCTACTTGTGGAAGGTTGAGTGGGTGGATTTAGCTGTCTGTTGACTCGTCTTGGGGAAATCTGTTCGGGCTCGGATTATAAAATGAAGTTTTCTTTAAAGATTGGTTGATGGTCAAAGACCCTGAGATTTTCGATTTTCGATGGGCTGTCATTAAAGTTTTGCTTAAGGTAAATATCCGAAGCCTATAAGAGTAGTCTTTTACTACGCCAAAGGGAATTCAACGAAATAAATTATCGCATATGTTATGACATGGTCTCCCGCGAAACGAAATGAGTCATATAATCTTGAACCATGTTGGGCAGTTTTCAAAACGTATTTCTAAACGGAAGGGCGGGGCAAACAGCGTCTGTTTTTGGTCAAAATGGTGTCCGGTTAACGACTGTTGTAAGCATGTTCGTACAGAGATCTTATGCCTGCAGTATAACACTCTTGGCCCGATAGTGAAAATTAAAATCAAAAGCACCACATCTGTGGCTCCGAGAATTACTTAATGGTTTCCTGGAATTCAATACACCCTCAATGAGATTTATTTGTTGGCAGGTTGTGAAAATGGTGACGTCGTTTGAAGTGTTTTGTTTTCAAATGCGGCTCGGAACAAGGTTTTAGCCAGCGTTAAACCAACTTAGCCAATTACTTTTTGCTGAGATTAAAGATGATTGAAGATACTCGATGGCGCACAATGACATACAGTTCATTCCATAATCGGGCTCTTACACACCGAGTTCCCGATTATTATGATTGGCGATGCCACTTGGATATCTCACAAGTGCGAATTAACTTTTTTGGACGTTTAGCTTTGTTTGAGAATATAGAGCAATAAGGGGCCAATGGTTTTTAAGAAATCGGTAATACATAGCCGAAATCTTTGGTAAAAGCGTGTCATCCGCCTGCACTTCATTACAATAAAAAAAAAATAATAACTAAAACCCCTCTTGCCGGAATAAATTAATCTTGTTTTGCTTACTTGCGTAGTGATGTTGTTTACCAAATTCAACCACGATGCAATCTAATCTGGATTGCAGCCCAACGCTTCCAGATTATGGTTTGTCCGAACCTGTACTTAAGAGAGTAAATTTCTTCATGGGACAAGTCCATTTTCGTAGTTGTACAGTTGCAAAAGAACTTAAAGATCGAAACTTGTACAAATCCGCTGGCCCGGATGGTATCCTCCCCGTTCTTCTAAAGAGGTGTTCTTCTGCACTGGAAAAACCATCGCGAAGGATGTTTCATCTGCCCTACACGTAAGGGCTCTTGGCGAGTAAGTGGAAAACAGCATTTGGTTAAGTCGTCCCTAAAAAGGACGAACCGGTATCACCCACCTCTTATCGACCCATGCCACTTACGTGCCTACATTCCAAGGTCATGGAAACGCTGATAAATAGTCAACTTATGCAATATCTAGAAACCCGGAAGTTTCTTAATGACCGGCAATACGGCTTCGGCAACAACAGGTCCACTAATGATTTGATGACATATCTCACTGAAAACGGAACCAATCTTTGCACAATATAAGAGAAAGCAAGATTGCGCTTGATATTTTAAAAGCATTTGACAGAGGGTGGCATCAGGCTTTCTTGTTGAAAATGCGTGCTTTTGGCGTCGATGAATCTCTTCTTCAATGGATTAGAAATAACCTTTCGAACCGTTCAATACAAGTTGTATTGGATGGGTTCAAGTCTGATCATATTAATGCTGCTGTTTACCAGGTCGCCGTCTTGTCTCCAACACTCTTCCTCATTTTTATAAATGATTTTTTGTCTGTCACTTCTAATCCAGTTTACTCCTTCGCTGAAGACAGTACTTTCAGCTTTTCATATTCGTTCCTCGGTTATCGACCCTCCTCTTTGGCCATAGACTTGGAACAGCAGCGTATATTAATCTCATTAAATTCCAATCTTGACGTAATTGATTGGGGTAAAAAGTATAGAGTGGAATTTAATGCTTCTAAAACTCAGTGCTGTCTACTCAAGCGATCTCAAAATAACCTGCCATTATCTATGAATCGCTCCTGCCTTGTTGAAACTGAAAGAACTTTCCATCATCGGTATGTGTATCAACTCAACACTAAGTTGGAACGATCACATATTCGAGATCGCCAAAAACGCAGCGAAATGTGTAGGTATCTTAAAGCTATATAATAAATATTTCAACCCTTTTGACCTGACATCAATATAGAGGGTGGTTTTTTAAAAGCTATAAGAAAGTTGTTCGAAAAAAAAAACACATAAAGTTCAGAAAAATACAGGAAATCTTTATTTGAATAGATAGTACGGTCCATACAATTTAATGCTTTAAGATTATTTCATGCAAATGTTGACCTTGACTGCGCCTCAAATGATTAATCCGCTAAGTCCAATTTTGGCATACTCTTTTCAACATTTCGGCCGGTATCTCACGAGCAAATGCTTCAATGTTGTGTTCCAATGCGTCAATTAAAGTGGGCTTGTATGTATAGACATGAGCTTTAACATATCCCCACAAAAAAAGAAAAAAAAATAGTCTAAAGGCGTTAAATCGTACGATCTAGGCGGCCAATTGACCGGTCCCGAACGTGAAATAAAATGTTTACCGAACTCGCCTCTCAATAAGTTCATTGTTGCGCGTACTGTGTGGCTTGTGGCACCACCCCATTTCTTTCAAGTCAAGCTCTTGCATTTTGGGCAAAAAAAAAAGTTGGATATCATCTCACGGTAGCGCTCACCATTTAAAGTTGCGTTACGATTCGCATCATCTCTGAAGAAGTACAGTCCAATGATCCCACCAGCCCATAAACCGCACCAAACTGTGACTTTTTCTAGATGCATTGGCAATGGTTCTGGCTGATATTCACTCCGAAATCGACAAGTCTGCTTATTTACGTACCCATTGGGCCAAAAATGAGTTTCGTCCATTTTTGACCATAAAATGGAAGAAGCGCGCGATGAACTTTCTTAACAGAGCACGCATTTTGATAATAAAATTCAAGAAGATGTTTGACAATGAAACAAAATACGAAACGTGCGTCAGCTGTTTAAACGAGTGTTGCCAAAAAGATAATAGATAAAAAATCACCCTTTATAAGGCATCCGTCCCCTGTTGCGTTGTCACAATAGCCGGAGCAGTGGTGTCCATACACTCTACATGGGTCAGCCATCTTAAGCGTTGTATCCGTGGCGCATGTCGCTATGCAGCCCATAGAGTTCGTCGCGAAATCTTCTCCTCCAGATGCCATCAACGCAAACAGCACCAAAAATCGTCCGCAGAAGCTTTCTCGAGAAGAGACTTAAGGCTTCCTCATCCGCCTTTGCTAACGTCCAAGAATCCGCGCCATAAAGTAGGACCGGGATGATCAAGCTGTTATATAAAGCGAGCTTAGTCCTTCGAGAGAGGGCTTTATGACTCAATTGCCTCTTGAGCCCGAAGAAACAGCGATTGGTAAGAGTGATTCTGCGTTTGATTTCGATACTGATGTTGTTGTCCCTATTTGTCCTAGACGTCGATGTTGTGTGTTCTTCCTTGATGACAGCATGTACTTCGTTTTGCCCTCATTTACCACCAGTCCCACTTTAGCCGCTTCCTCTTCAATGCTAGCAAACGCCTCATTGACGGCTCGCTGAGTTCGGCCGATCACGTCAATGTCATCAGCATAAGCTAGCAATTGAACGGACTTGTGGAAGATCGTGCCTCTGGTGTTGACGTGTGAGTTCCGCACGATCGTCTCTATGCACGCCGTCATACGCGGCCTTGAAATCGACAAATTGATGGTGGGTGTCGATTTGTACTTCTTGGGACTTCTCCAGGATCTGCCGCAGTGTGAAGATCTGGTCGATTGTGGACTTCCCTGGCCTGAAACCACACTGATAAGGACCTATCAGGTTGTTGACGAACGGTTTCAGGCGCTCACACAGTACGGCAGAGAAAATCTTATATGCGATGTTAAGAAGACTGATCCCTTGGTAGTTGGCGCAGTCGAAGGGGTCTCCTTTCTTGTGGACTGGACAAACGATGCTGAAATTCCACTCGTCGGTCATGCTTTCCTCCGACCATATCTCACAGATGAGCTGGTGCATGCACCCAACCAGCTCATCCCCAGCCGCTTTGAACAACTCTGCGGATAGTCCGTCCGCACCAGCAGCTTTGTTCGATTTCAGTCTCGATATTGCTATCTTGACCTCGTCGAAGTCGGGGGGACGGAATTCTTGTCCATCGGCGTCCAAATTGAGTGGGACATTCTGCCTAACAGCGGAATTTGCGTCGTCATCGCCGTTTAGGAGTCTGCAAAAATGATTCTTCCAGATTCTCAGCACCGACTGCGACTCTACCACTAGTTGTCCATTTTGGTCCCGGCAGGCTTCTGTCCGAGGCTTATAACCACCGGATAACTGTTTTATCTTGTGGTAAAAATTTCGGACGTCATTCCTGCCATAGTACCTCTGCATTTCCTCGACCGCGCGCTTTTCGTGCTCTTTCTTTTTTCTTCTGAGAAGCCGGTACTCTTCCCTTCTTCTCTGTTTGTAGAGCTCACAAACAGCTCTCGTCGTTCGATGCAGCGTTGCCTTGTATGCTTCTTGTTTGGCTGCATGCGCCTGCCTACACTCGTCGTCAAACCATGGGTTCCTCTTAGGTGGTGGCGTAAAACCCATCACATCAGTGGCGGCCTCTTTGATGGCTTCTTGACAACATTTACACTTGTCTTCTATTGTTTGTGCAGGCAGCGTCGAACTTTGAGATAGTTTCAGGGAGAATCGATCGGCAAAGGCTCTAGCGATCGGTTGCGATTGTAGCTTTCCGACATCAAACCGTCTTGGCTTGTCTCGACTCCGTTGCTCTCTCGATATCCGGGTTCTTACCTTGGCTACAACAAGGTGATGATCCGAGTCGATGTTTGCACCTCGGAAGGTTCGGACATCGAGAATATTGGAGGAGTGTCTGACGTCGATCGCAACGTGATCAATCTGGTTGATGGTTGATTGATCAGGTGATCGCCAGGTACCTTTATGAATGTTGAGGTGTGGGAACCGCGTGCTGGCCACAGAGAGATTTCGCCCCGAGACGAAGTCAACTAGCCTGAGTCCGTTTCCGGATGTGTTGGCGTGCAGGCTGTGTCTTCCGATGACTTTAGCAAAGACTTCTTCTCTTCCCAGCTGAGCGTTGAAATCCATATTTTTTGATGCCTCAATTTTGTCGAAACGTTGACAAAGCCTGAAGAGTTGAAATTGTCAATACGAATATTTTCAAATGCCCGTCGGCTATTAGCTGCCGGTAACTTTTACTAGTGAGAGAATAAAATTACAAGAAATATGAGTAGTTGCATGAGTCAGACCCTGATCTTCTAAGGACTTCAACGCATCTTATCTCTTCTAAAGCTCATCGTTAAGAATCGACTTTTGCTTTTCTTGAAAATAACTTAGTCTCAAGACTTCGTTCTGCGGATGCTGCAGCAATAACGCAGTTGTGAATTCGAGTGTGGACGTCCTTCCTGTACGTAATTCGTTCCTTATTCATTCTCCCTCTCCCACTTCGCATCTTGACTAGTACACTTTCACTGATTTCTAAAATTTGAAATTTTCCTAGAACGGCGGAAGGCCACGTCCTTCGGCTTTTCAAATACTTCCATTTAATCCTATATTTCCTTTTTTTACCATATAATTGGCGTGCACTAAAAAGATTCTTTATACCCTTAAATGGCTGGAATTAAGTCACAGCACGGGCCGAAGGTATAGAGGAAGAGAGGGAAAGCTCTACACAAATCCCGGTCCTTTTCGCGGAAATATTTCTTTTTTGCATTCGATCCGATGTGCAGTTTGACCTTGAACTCCGGCCGGTCAGTATTTTTGTCGTTTGGAATGAATTTCCTTTTATCTCTTGGAATGCAGGTTGTGGGAGAATTTAATTGACCCGTGTTGAGTAGGGGCCTCTCACTGGTCCTTGCTATCTTTTCTTAGAATCGAACATTTGAACGGTTACCGCATGTGGAAAACATTTGGCATCACATGCACTATACCCCAGCACAGGCACAGCAGGTATCGTGCCCCGAGGAGGAGTCTGCTCTTTCGGTCAATTTGTCACTATAATTGGCAGCCTGTGAATCCTTATGCTTTTGAATCTCTAGGTTTTTTTGGTCTTGGGGCTATGGCAGGGCAAGTCTGCCAAGCATCGTAAATCCTTCCAATCATCTCCTAAAATCGTGCATGGTATTCATTTTGTGCATTCGGCTTGTCCTCGAACATCGCGCTAGGAGTCCTTTCGGCAGCGGCTCCCACCAAGCAATGCACCCTTGCTCGTTGGTCTCTGTTTTCAGCCAAGAACTCTGGCAGAACTGTCATCAGATAAAAAGGGATTATTGCTGGGACCTCCAGTGCGGTTCATCTGATTTCCGACTGCAGACGCGAAGCAGAAAAATTGAAATCGAATTGAAATGTGAAAAAGAAAAAATAATAAATTTATGAGGAAACTTCATGAATAAACTTGATCTGTGCGAAGGGAACTGGGTGCGGAGAGCTTTTAAATGAATGACAAAAAGGGGTTGCTGATGGTTTTAAACGGCAACGGGACTGGAGGTCGATGGAAGAGAAATCGTCTGTTGTCGCTGAACTTTAAATGCTTGTGGATGTCAGATCTTGAATTCAATTTGTCCATTTCAATACAGGCTTAATGACGAAATGAACGTTCTTGTGGCAAGTTTTAGTCGGAGATTCAATTCAATTTGTCTTGGGATTCTAAAGAAATATTTATGTAAAGAGTGTGATTAGCCTCAGTGACGGTTTAAATGAGAAACGTAAGAAACGTTCAATAGAAATGTCTAGAAAGGTGTTTTTTTTCTAATTCTGTTTTACAGGGAAATCTCTTCGTTTAACATGTTGTGTGTGTTGAGAAATCGTTGTCCAGGGACTGAGATCCTTAGTAAGTCCCTGTAGACTGGGTTTGTATGGATTTCAGTTTCGCGTAGCTGCTTCTTGGAAGGTTGCACCAAGAACTGTTGCAGGGGGATGATGCGCGATTTTCTGTAGACTATCTTGTTGCTATAATGTTTCATCCGGTCCTTGTTAAAAGGAGACCGGTGCAGATGCGTAGTATCTTCCTTTCAAAGATCGACAGTTTCTCCATGCTGGTCTTGGAGGTGCTGCATCATACAGGGAAGCTATACGCTACAATGGGTTGTACGAAGGTTGCCTTTTATATTTCGGGATTAGAGAACAAAAACTAATATTAATCATCGAAAATAGCTTTATTGTTTTTCAATATATTCCCATTAAGATCTATACACTTTTTTACATTTAAACTAAATTTAAATTAAAACAACAACAATTTAAACCATCTGCAGAAGGCTGGGTACAAAAAAAACTTGATGTTTGTGTGCCGCATGATTTGACGCAAAAAAATCTTCTGGACCGAATCCAAAACCATCTGCGATATGCTGCTGAAACGAAACGAACTCGACCCATCACGGTCGTGATTGAGGGCCGGTGAATCGTCCCAAACAGTGGCCAAACCGGGCCAGGAAGCTTTTGCTGTGTGTTTAGTGGGATTGGAAGGGAATCATGCACTATAAGCTGAATATGGCCAGACGCTTAATTCTACCATCTCCTGCGACCAAGTGGACCGCTTGAAGCAGGCGGTCGACCAGAAGCATCCAGATTTGGCCAACAGGAAGTGTGTAGTGTTCCACCAGTATAACGCCAGACCATACACTTTGTTGATGACTCGTCAGAAGCTACGGGAGCTCGGATGGGAGGTCTTATCGCATCCAACATATAGTCCGGACATAGCGCCAAGTGATTACCACCTGTTCCTGTCCATGGCAAACATCCTTGGTGGTGTGGAGTTGAACTCAAAAGAGGCTTGTGAAAAGTGTCTGTCCGAGTTCTTCGCAAATAACGAGGGGGCTTCTATGAGGGGGATATTATGAAGTTGCCGTCTAGATGGAGACAGATTATGGAACAAAACGGCGCATATTTGAACTAAATCCGATCACTGTAACAGTTCTTATGAAGCATTGAATGAAAAGCAAACAAAAAAAAGCAGCAATGAATCGAAGAGTGTACTATCCGGAATGTACTATCAAGACTGTAAAGCACAGCGGAGCAAAAATTAACGTATGGGGATGATTTTCCTTTATGGTAATGGTTCAATTTTTTGTAAAAAGCCGATGATGATCGTCGGAGTTTATGTCAGCATAATGAGAGAAACCATGCTACATTACGTAGAGCTGAGTATGCCGCTTAAATGAATTCTACAGCAAGACAATGCATTTTTCTAAAGCAATTGAATTCAGGTATTGAAGTGGCCGCCTTACCAGGTATACCCGTATGAAGTAAGCGTCAAGATACAAATGTCTCGATAGGGAACATTTGTTTTGAACGAGCAATTATTTTTTTTTTTTTTGTTTGTTTGCTGTGACATCTGTGAAAAATATTTAGTATACATCAAGTCATTGAACAGACAACATCATATTGTTTCAGCGTGTTAAAAATGTCGAATATCGTACCAGAAAGTGATGATTTGCGGAAAGCATTCATTTTTTGTGCTGCAGAGTCGCATCGTCTGTGCTGAGAATCTGGAAGGATCATTTCTGCAGACTCCTAAACGGCGATGACGACCCAAATCCCGCTGTTAGGCAGAATGTTCCACCCGATTTGGACGATGATAGACAAGCATTCCGTCCCCCCGACTTAGACGAGGTGAGGATAGCAATATCCAAGCTAAAGTCGAACAAAGCTGCTGGAGCAGACGGACTGTCCGCAGAACTATTTAAAGCAGCTGGAGATGACCTGGCTGGGCGCATGCACCAGCTCATCTGTAAGATATGGTCGGAGGAAAGCATGCCCGATGAGTGGAATCTCAGCGTCGTTTGCCCGGTCCACAAGAAAGGAGACCCCTTTGACTGCGCCAACTACAGAGGGATTAGTCTCCTGAACATCGCATACAAGATCCTCTCTGCCGTATTGTGTGAGCGTCTGAAACCATTTGTCCATGACCTATTAGGTCCCTATCAGTGTGGTTTCAGACCAGGGAAGTCCACAATAGACCAGATCTTCACATTACGGCAGATCCTGGAAAAGACCCAAGAAATGCAAATTGACACTCACCACCTATTCGTCGATTTCAAGTCTGCATATGACAGTGTGCATAGAGACGAGCTATACAGTGCCATGTCTAGTTTTGGCATTCCTACCAAACTCGTCAGATTGTGTAGGATGACGATGGAGAACTCTCGCTGCTCCGTCAAGGTCGGTACCGAACTCACCGAGACCTTCAATGTCAAAAAAGGTTTTAGACAAGGCGACGCACTGTCATGTGACTTCTTTAACATCATCCTCGAGAAGATCGTGCGTAACTCACAAGTCAACACCAGAGGCACGATCCTCCAGAAGTCAGTTCAACTGTTAGCTTACGCTGATGACATTGACGTGATTGGACGAACACAGCGAGCCGTCAATGAGGCGTTTGCTGGCATTGAAGCGGAAGCGGCTAAAATGGGTCTTGCGGTAAATGAGGGCAAAACGAAGTACATGCTGTCATCAAGGAAGGACACACAACATCGACGTCTCGGACGGAGCGTCACACTAGGCAGCAGAAACTTCGAGGTAGTTAAGGACTTCGTCTACCTCGGCTCCGCGGTAAATAGGGACAACAACATCAGTACCGAAATCAAACGCAGAATCACTCTTGCCAACCGCTGTTTCTTTGGGCTCAAGAGGCAATTGAGTAATAAAGCCCTCTCTAGAAGGACTAAACTAGCTTTATATAACAGCTTGATCATCCCCGTCCTACTATATGGCGCAGAATCTTGGACGTTAGCAAAGGCGGATGAGGAAGCCCTTAGTCTTTTCGAGAGAAAAGTTTTGCGTGCGATTTTTGGTCCTGTTTGCGTTGATGGCATCTGGAGGAGAAGATTTAATGACGAACTCTATAGGCTGTACAGCGACATGCGCCTGGTCAAGCGTCTACGGATACAACGCTTAAGATGGCTAGGCCATGTAGAGCGTATGGACACCACTGCTCCGGCCCGAAAAGTCTTTGAATCCGAGCCATTGGGACAACGCAACAGAGGACGACCTAGACTAAAGTGGCGCACACAAGTGGAGAAGGACCTCAACCAACTTGGAGTGCGCAACTGGAGACAGCTGGCGAAAGATCGTGCTGGCTGGAGAGGCATGTTGGTTGAGGCCCAGGTCCACCCCGGACTGTAGCGCCACAAGAAGAAGAAGAAGAAGAGTCGCATCGAATGCTTATCAAGGCATGTGGTGATCATGCTCTATCAGAAGCAACATGCAAAAGATGGTTTCAACGGTTCAGAAATAATGATTTTGATGTGAGAAATGAACAACGTGGAAGACCACAAAAGAAGGTTTAAGACGCCGAATTGCAAACGATATTGGATGGAGATGACACTTTCAGTCAAAAGCAAATGGCAGCAATGTTAAATGTTGCACAACAAACAATTTCTGACCGTCTAAAAGCTATGGGAAAGATCCGAAAGTGTAGAAAATGGGTGCCACATGAATTGAATGAAAGACAGATGGAAAACCGAAAAAACACTTGTGAAATTTTGCTTCAAAGACACGAAAGAAAATCGGTTTTGCATCGAATTGCTACTGGCGATGAAAAATCGACTTATTTTAAGAATTCTGAACGGAAAAAATCATGGGTTAATCTGGAACAACCATCAACATCGACTGCAAAACCAGATCGATTCGGCAAAAAGACAATGCTGTGTGTTTGGTGGGACCAGAAAGGTGTGCTGTACCACGAGCTCCTAAAGCCTGGTGAAACCGTTAATACTGATCGCTACCGACAACAAATGATCAATTTGAACCAAGCATTGATCGAGAAACGACCAGAATGGGCCAGAAGACACGGCAAGGTAATTCTGTTCCATGACAATGCACCTGCACACAAAGCAAAATCGGTTCAGGATACAATCAAAACACTTGGCTGGGAACAGCTACCTCACCCGCCGTATTCACCAGACTTGGCTCCTTCCGACTACCGTTTGTTTTCATCGATGGGACACGCATTGGCTGAGCAGCACTTTGATGCCTACGAGGAGGTCGAAAATTGGGTGTCTGATTGGTTTGCTTTAAAAGACGAACAATTTTATTGGCGTGGTATTCACAAATTGCCAGAAAAGTGGTATACCTGGTAGGTTCCGGACCTGAAACCAATTGAAAGCCTTTGGACAGATATAAAGAAAGCTGTATATGAAGCAAAATCCAAAAGTACAAAACAACTATGGGATGTTGTGCAGGTTGCGTGGAAGAATATCCTGATGTTCAGCGGTGTCAGGCCTTACTCCATGTCACGATGTTATACGATCAAGTACTGATCCAAAATCAGAAATAAAAGCAAAAACCTACACTATTCCGTTGACTGTGATTTATGTGAATTCTGTGATATTTACGAATTTTTGCACTTGGTGCTATTATTTTGCACAATCCGAAGTGAGTGTCATTCCGGATAACGGGCCTTATCTAAGTTCAGAATGCACTTTTATCTTATCTTGCTTATGGGTTTTATTGCTGATTGAAGAAGGATATTGTACAGTAAATATGATGTTTTTGTATGACGGTAGGAAAAAAGTTATAAGCAAAATACTGAGAAATAGTGACAAAGTCGAACATGGTGCTATAAGTGCTATCAGTATGATGTAGAGAGAGACACCTATGATACTGAGGTTTTCAATCTCCATGCTGGATTCTCAAGTTAATCGGTTTCGTAAGAACTTAACATATTCCAAAAAATACCTATTAATTTAGTTTCTCTTAAGAACGAAACCATCTGTGTGTGAGTTTTGCGCTCATTCAACTTTTTTAAACCGTTTATGTTGATGTGACCTATCTTTTTCGCATATCTCACTTTTTGTTCAGTATTCTAGAATAAGCCTTTTTTGCTTCCGACACAATGCATGTCACTTAAGTACACATACGGAAGCTATCTTCATTGCGGTAAACAAAAACAACCAGTTTGAGTGAAGTTCACCCTCACTAACCTAGTTGCGGAGCAAACATCAAAATATTCGTTGTGTGCACATCCATCCCGATAAAATGGTCCATCTTATCTAATCTCTGTTCCGCGAGCGCTTCTCTGCGTGTTCTTCGAATCTCTGTCATCAGTGAGTATCGTTAGAGCAGCGACAAACGTCTTTCATCATGCACTCGCCGACTGCCTTCGTTATCTTTGCATTCTTCACTATTCATCAGGTGATTTTTGCACATACACACGACTATTCGAGGTTTTACAATAAAGTTTCTTTTCACAGAAGGTTGGCTGCACTAACAGCACCGCAAATCCACTTCCGATCGACGCTTCATCGACTCCCGGATATGTAACGCCAGTCACAGACAGCCAAGCGATTCAGGAGGCCCTTGCATTCGGCGATCAAGTGATCTTCATCATTTCGCACAAATTAACATCGCTGCCAGAGGACATGATGCCGATTGGGGAGCGAATACTCGGCGACATAGAAGACGGAGTACGGGCCTGTGAAAATACCCTGCGGCGCACCGGAATCATTTGGGAATACAAGATGTGCTGCAACTCTCAACTGAGGTACGGCATAAATTCCTTCGCCGGCCTTTCTCGGGGCGGTGCCGAGTCGGGCGCCTCAAGACCAGGACTCTTCTGTATGTGAGGATACTCGAAAAATATTAAGCGCATTTTGTTAACGAGGGTTGACGTGTTTTGCTTTACAAATGACTTCCTTTCACTCCTTGTATTACGAGCCCCAAGTAGCAGGCATTCAAAGGATTAAAGTTAACAGCAGGGCATTCACTTCGCCCCAACTGTCTCCTTTCAGCACACATTCCCGCACATACACACGCTTGCTGTGCCACGACGGAGTGCCGTACATAATCTTGAGGATAATCAAATTTTTTACTTTTAATTTCATTTGTCATTATGCTGTTCACTCAACCCTGGGCTCACAGAATCCTTTCTGTCGAAAAAGTTTCAGACTTAGGCACAACAGCTCCTCCCTGCTCTTGGCTGATTGAATTCTTGGCATGTGTGTGTACTGAGGACTGAATATTTTGTATTTTTATTCATCAGGACAACTTTCGGCAGCCACACTGACATTCGCATAACTAAATTAAATGCCTCGTCCTCGGTCCTTCCATGGTGCGGCCCGATACACACCCGCGTCTACTGGCATGATAAGTTTTTGCGCTTAATTGAAATATCTGGCCCAAGTTTGGAGAGAGTTTACGAGGAGAAACTTTCAAGGAGTAACATTCAAACACATTAACCGAGGAATGTCATTCGGTGAGTGGTGGTGAGGGGTACAGACCCTACAGGATTTCGTAACTCAGACGGGCGAGTGCGACGGGAACCCCAAAAATAAGAGAATTCGACAAGGATCCTTAAATGCATGAAAAATCGGTCCCATGGGCCTCGAACTGGAGCATGTTTACGAGACCGGCTATATGGTATGTGCGACACTCTGTGGTGTACATACGGCAGGGCGCGGCGTGACTCGCCGCGTCTCCGCGTTCCTTGCCCATCCCCGCAAGGGAGAATGAATGACTTCATCTTGGATGCTTTAATGTGCATTAAGTGGATTAGAAGATAAACAAAGGAGGACGTTAGCTCTCTTCCGAGGAGCTTTAAAAAAAAACATTCACAAGCATCTGGAAGTTGGGCCCGCTGTAAGCCGGGAGGAATAAATTCTACAAAATTGTGGTTTTGCCTCAAAGTGGATATATAAATGTTGAACCCAGCAACAGTGTGCGAGGTCGTTGTGAAGTTGGAAGGATACCACTGTCGTTGGATCACAGGAGCGTCGCTCGGGATGTGATGTGCTGAATTTGCATTTAAACTGGTTTGAAGCAATTCGAGGGACACAAGTTGTTGCCGCAGAATGCTCGCAAAGTAGGATTATAGACATATCTTAAGGGTTTTACACCGTAAGCTGCAACATGAGTGCGGATGAGGGGGGTTGGTTTTACAGCTTAAAATGCCTGCATGGACGATCTTTCCCATATATGGAATTTTATGTTTTTATTTGCCGTTTTTGAGTACTCCCTCTGGAGTTGGTAGACAGTAATGAAAATCGCCCTTTTGGGTGGCTTCTTACGAGGGTTGCCTTTTATATTTCGGCATTAGAGAACAAAAACTAATATTAATCATCGAAAATAGCTTTATGGTTTTTCAAAATATTTCCCATTAAGATGAATACACTTTTGCATGAATTTATTGTCGAAGTACTTTCGCCACTCTGATTGAGGTATCTCCAAGACATGAATTCTGAACGCATCAACCGCTTCTTCAGATGTCGAATAACGTTGACTTCTTATTTTATTTTTTACGTACGGGAATAAAAAGAAGTCATTCGGTGCCAAATCAGGACTATACGGTAGATGACTCATCAAATCGATGTTTTGAGTGCCCAAAAATGCAGTTGTTTGAGCCGATAAGTGAGAGCTCGCATTGTCGTGGTGAAGAGCGATCCCTCCTTGGGTGGTTGGTTTTCGTGATTTCTTGGAAGACATCTGGCAAACAACCATTCACTCAGAATTGACTGTTCTGCGTTGTTCTAGGGGTACGGTTCCGACATGTTCAGTTTTTCCAAAAAAAAAAAAAAACAGGCGAGCATTTGCTGGGAAGTGCTTCGTGCATGAGCAACTTTTGTTTGATTTGGCTCAATTTGAAACACCCAAACAGTCATTAGCTGTTTACTTTCGGGCTCATACGCGTTAATCCACAAATCATTACCTGTCACGATGTCATAGACGTGTTTCGAAGCACCGCGATCGTATTTTTGGAGTATTTCTTTCGACCAATCGACACGAGCCTTTTTTTGAGCGATGGACAGATTGTGTGGGATCCAACGTGAACAAAATTTTTTGACATTCAAATGTTTATGCAATATTGAATGTATGTTGGTTCCACTAATGCCTAAGGTTGTCTCAATCTAACGATAGGTCACATGACGATCTTGCAACAGCAGTTGGCGCACATCATCAACGGTTTCCGGAACAACAATTGATTTTGGACGACCTCCACGAAATTCGTTTTGGAGTGAACTACGACCTCGGTTTAATTCACCATAACATCAATAAACACTGGTCCTTGATGGAGCTTCATCGCCAGAACTTGAATTAAGTTCATCGATGCACTGTTCTTGAGCTAATCCACGTCGAAAAATGTAAAAAATAATCGCACGAAAAT
Organism: Eristalinus aeneus; assembly: GCA_955652365.1. NCBI lineage: Eukaryota > Metazoa > Arthropoda > Insecta > Diptera > Syrphidae > Eristalinus > Eristalinus aeneus. Next base: position 89,458,280 of record OY019130.1, on the reverse strand, counting down.
TTTCACGATTTAATTCCATTTTTTGGGCGAAATGAATCTTCTAAGTTACTGTAAACAACACAAATAGCACTCGTATGTCAAAACATTCTGAGTACGTAATAATAATAATTGTTGGCGCTACAGTCCAAAGGGGGACCAGGGCCTAGCTTGCTCATCAACTACTCGTGTTGTGCGCGCTACTGTTCTCTCACGAGTAGAAGGGACCTACAGTTTTTTGCCGACTCCGAACGGCGAAATTTGAGAAGCTTTCTTAGACAGTTATTACTCGTTGAGTGTTGTCAGCAGCTCGAAAGAGGTGGTGCCGTGAAATATTCGAAAAATTGGTGTTGAGCTGGGAGTCGAATCTAGACCCTTCGGCGTGTGAGCGTCGCACTCTACCCACTACGCCACGGCGACCACTATTCTGAGTACGTATAACCTCAAAATTTTCAAACCTTACGATACAGCTGGCAGTTGCCAGATTGCAATACTAGGGTTGCCCACTCGCGAAATATAAAAAGTAACCTTTGTATAAACTTTTAAGAGTGACCCATGTGTTCTTCGAAAAAAGACGCAAAATTGAAGCGGTGCTTGAACGCAAAAAAAATGCTTCTTTAGTTGTAGCTTGGTCTTAAACTGTTGTTTTATTTAAGAGCTGAACAGAAGAATGCACTAGCCATCAACTCGCATTTGTACTGCCAGGGCTTCGGGGAGCTACTGGGCCAACGGTGCTACTGAACCAAAGTTGCTACTGAGTCAAAGGAGCGATTGGGATTCGGGGACGCGAAATCTCTATTTAAGAGATTAACAGAAGAATGCACTAGCCATCAACTCGCGGTTGTACTGCCAGGGCTTCGGGGAGCTACTGGGCCAACGGTGCTACTGAACAAAAGTTGCTACTGAGTCAAAGGTGCTACTGATTCAAAGAACCGATCGGGATTCGGGGCCACGAAAGCTTTGCAATGCGTTGTTTGTGAAACTTGAAAGTTCACCCTCATAGAGCTCTCATGGAGAATAAAAAATCGCCCTAATTGCAATGTGCAAAAATTCGCAAGCACAAACTGTAGACGACGAACAAGATTGATAGAAAAATTAAATCGACAACGCAGTGTGATTTCTCATACTTATAATATTTTTTTTTTTAGCCGCCAGTTCCCTCCGTTTAAGGGTTCTGCTTGTTAGCAAGAATGCACCTTTTTCTTCCCCCATCTCTTATAAATTCTATTCATTTAAATCTGGGGATTGCCCAAGGCCTTGTGGTGCTCCGGCTTTTCTTTAGCTACCTTACAATTTTATATTGCATTGTATGCTTTTTATAAATAAATAAATAAATCGGGGGTGGAAGAGGGGTGTAAGGGCGTTATTTCGCCTGAAGCTTTATTCTATCACGATGCGAAAGCCCTCACATAAAATATGGAAGGTTGCGTTATCATCTTCTATGTCACACATTGATGAATAAAAAGCCGCCTTCAATTTGAGCCGGACGTCGCTGCAGCCACGAGGATCTTATACGATTCAGTAGAGCGCTTTTTAACCGTGAAAGAGCAGTTTCTGAGAAATGGAATTTCTACTGGCGGTTACATAGAATCAACTTTCGATGCCCAACTTTTTAAAGGAAAAGAAGGGATAGTTGAGTCGGTAAGGCCAACTCACATGATTTTTGGTGATTTTAAGGCATATTTACATACATAAAAAAAAATAGAGAAAATATATGAAGTTCAAAAATATAGAAAAATGTTGCATCACGACAAATAAGAAAAATAGTTGAAGTCCGTAGAATGATGATGGAGAACTCTCGCTGCTCCGTCAAGGTCAGTACCGAACTCACCGAGACCTTCAATGTCAAAAAAGGTTTTAGAGAAGGCGACGCACTGTGATTTCTTTAACATCATCCTCGAGAAGATCGTGCGTAACTCACAAGTCAACACCAGAGGCACGATTCTCCAGAAGTCAGTTCAATTGCTAGCATACGCTGATGACATTGACGTAATTGGACGAACACAACCAGCCATCAATGAGGCGTTTGCTGGCATTGAAGCGGAAGCGGCTAAAATGGGTGTGGCGATAAATGAAGGCAAGACTAAGTTCATGCTGTCATCAAGGAAGGACACACAACATCGCCGTCTCGGACGGAGCGTCACACTAGGCAGCAGAAACTTCGAGGTAGGCAAGGACTTCGTCTACCTCGGCTCCGCGGTAAATAGGGACAACGACATCAGTACCGAAATCAAACGCAGAATCACTCTTGCCAATCGCTGTTTCTTTGGGCTCAACAGGCAATTGAGTAATAAAGCCCTCTCACGAAGGACTAAGCTCGCTTTATATAACAGCTTTATCATCCCCGTCCTACTTTATGGCACGGAATCTTGGACGTTAGCAAAGGCGGATGAGGAAGCCCTTAGTCTTTACGAGAGAAAAGTTCTGCGTGCGATTTTTGGTCCTGTTTGCGTTGATGGCATCTGGAGGAGATGATTTAATGACAACTCTATAGGCTGTACAGCGACATGCGCCTGGTCAAGCATCTACGGATACAACGCTTAAGATGGCTAGGCCATGTAGAGCGTATGGACACCACTGCTCCGGCCCGAATAGTCTTTGAATCCGAGCCATTGGGACAACGCAACAGAGGACGACCTAGACTAAAGTGGCGCACACAAGTGGAGAAGGACCTGAACCAACTTGGAGTGCTCAACTGGAGACAGCTGGCGAAAGATCGTGCTGGCTGGAGAGGTATGTTGGTTGAGGCCCAGGTCCACCCCGGACTGTAGCGCTACAAGAAGAAGAAGAAGTTGAAGTCCGTATTATGCTACAGGCACAGCTGAAATTTAGTGCATTTAGTAGAAATAACACAACAAGTTGCGGGTTTAACCAATAAAAATACATTTTCTATTCATCAACATAGTTTCCCTCAAAAGTGCCACAGTCCAACCAAAGTCCAAAAAGCCACACACAGTCCAACGCTGCTTTAACATTTTAATACCTTTTTTATAGAAAGATTTATCTTTGGCCTCAACATAGACTTCAGTTTTAGAGATTACGTCCTCATTCGAGCCATATTTTTTTCGGCGAGCATTTTCTAGTGGTCTGACAAGAGGGAGAGGTCACTAGGGTCCAGATCAGAAGAATGCGGTGGGTGCGGGAGCAATTCAAAACACAATTCATGCAATTCGGCCATGATAGCCAACGGCTTCTGACACGGTGCATTGTCTTGGTGGAATAGAATATTTTCTTCTTCATTTGGGAGCTCTTCAAATGCATCGATAATTCCGTGTAGTATTCGCTGTTGATCCTTTTATCTTTCTCAAGATAGTCGATGAATAAAATTCCGTGCGCATCCCAAAATACGGCTGCCATAATCTTGTCAGCCCACCGTTGTGTCTTTGGACGCTTTGAGCGCGGTGCACTGCTGACTGCTAATTTGACTCTGGAGTATATTGGTGGATCTTTATTTCATCTATTGTGGCAGAATTATGTTTATAATTGGATGGTGCGACAATCCACAGCGGACCAGTGCCTAGCTTGTTCATCAACTTCTCGTGTTTTGCGCGCTACTCTTCTCTCACGAGTTGAGGGACCTACTGCTTTTTGCCGACTCCAAACGGCGAAGTTTAAGAAGCTTTTTCTTAGACAGTTATTACTCTTTGAGTGTTGTCAGGCGCTCGAAAGAGGTGATGCCGTAAAAATTCGAGGTGCTCAGCCTTACCTTCGGTGTGTGAGTGTCGCACTCTACTCATTACGTCAAGGCGGACACTCACTCGCCATTGCTTGCTCTTAAATTTTTCGCCAAAACCAATACCACAATCATGCCTCAGCCACCGTGTTCGCCAGATTCAGCCCTCTGTGACTTTCCTGTTCCCAAGATTGACGAGTCCCATGAAAGGATGGCGTTTTGCGAGATTTGAGGAGATACAAACTGAATCGCTGAAAGGTCTCAAAGCCATACCAAAAAGTGCCCATCAGTACTGCCTCTAGTATTGGAAAATGCGCTGGCACAAGTGTAATTGTGTACTGAGGAGGACTCCTTTTCCGGTGGACAAAATAAAAATAGATGAATGAATAAATGTTTTTTAAGAAAAATGAAAATTTATTCTGGTCCGTTTCGGAAATGTTTTGACATTTTTTTTCGAGTCGAATCCCGCCATGACTTTTAAGCGAAATTCTTTAAATGCTTCGACATCAATTGCCCAATGATTCATGAACTCGTTGTCCTTCCTCCCCCTCACAAAGCTTTGGATTGAGAGAAATTCAAGCAGCATTCATAATTTATTTAACAGCTCCATCAAGTGCATTGAAACGAGCGGGGGCATCGTCTCGTGGCATTTAACGTTCGCAAGAAATATACAAGGCGATCAATTTTGTGAGCTCGCAGCAGTGAGTCACTGCAAACATTCAATCATTTCAGGACCAGCGTCGGTCAGGGCGCGACTGGGGACTGGAAAGGAACGTTGCTGCTATTCAGTGCTCCGTCTTCAATCGCGAGTTCTTTTATTTATTGATGTGATTTCCTTCGTTTCCCTCATTTCCTCCCTAAACTCCAGTTTGCACTGAAACTGATACTGTAGCGTCCTGGCGGCGCTGCTGAAATATTAAACCCACTCCCGTGCGCACATTCAGCGACACTGGATTGCCATTTTGGGTTACGTGTCGCCCTTCGAAGCGGGGCGCTTAAAAATACGTATCTATTTCTGCAAGACGCCGAACTCAGTTGTAGAACGTAGGGAATTGTAGATTCGGTGTAATCACCACCACCACCACCGTCACACCATAACCACCTGAGTTCCGACGCCGTGTCATGCTCATTTGGGGTAATTTGATATGATTGCACGCATTTAAGTAAGCGACTGGAAGAGATCGTAATGATGATGCCATTATCTTTGCCAAGGACGCTGCGAGAAGAGCGGGAAGTCGCAAAACCAAGCAAACAATCCCGGAGTCTTCTCGGTGAGGGCAATTTTATATTCGCGGTGGCATGGCAACTGCGAAGGCTGAGCCACCATCGGCAGCTGCACATAATGGAATGATGGAGTTAACAACTCAATTATCGAGTCAAATCGGGGGAAATGTCGCGGAGGCAGTACCTAATGTGGTGGGGTGGTGGTAGTGGTGTCGATCTGTTCTGCATGTGAATGGGGGAGTAATGCAATTGATTTGGATTGGCTGCGTGATGGCTTACTGGGTGTTTGGGCACGCAAATTCGTTTGATACTGCGATTTGCTGCGACGATTTGCCGGAGACGTCTTCGTTCCCAGAATGGTTGTGTCCTCAGGCAACCGCGGGTAATTGGGTTCTGCATGATACATTGCACATTCATGGGACTCTTTTCTTCTTTTTGTTTGTGAGCAAATACAGACGGTTGGGTGAGACGGCAGGGCGGGTTGTGTATTGTGTCAGGCGAACGTTCTATTCAAGAGCGATACCCGTGCGAACAAGACTTGACTTGGTTGAAAGGTCAATGTCGCCGAGCGATGTACTTCGAAGACAATTAAGATGAGCTTCTGCAATGTTTTGCGGGGTGAAACGACGCAGGACCTTGATCAAACATAATTCAATGTGTAATCGATTTGTTCAGGTCTGCTGTTGAAGGCATTTTGATTGTCCTTGAAAGTTCAATTTGCACAGTATTCTCCTTTTCCATGCGACACCAGACACTGAACTGAGCTAAGGGTGAAACATAGCTAGAATATCAGATGCTCTCTCGAGCTAGTTGTTGTTCTGGAATTAACACCGAGCCTTGAACCGATTATCGTAAAAGCATTATATCTCACGAACGTTGACAATTAGATTAATTACAACTCGCTCGGGCTAAGATTGAGAAAACAGAGTGTGTACGTGCCTTCAAGCAAGCAGGGATGATGTATTGCCGTCCTGAAATCTGCGGTAATTAATTAAATGAATAAGATTTGAAGAAGTTGAGGAAAGGTGGTGTTAAATCTCTCATTAAGTGAATGGTTATGTGAACGACATTATCAACGGGGGAGCATCACATTGCTAAATCGGATTGAAAATGAGTGCTGTGGCTTCTTGAAGCTGAGTGTAACAGCAGATGGAAACGGTCGGTGCTTTCCTAGTATTTCACTAGAAAAATTTACCCTGGCTGTTCGACAAACCAGATTAAGTTACGTTTGATTTCCGATATTGATGATGATGATATTGCATCGTTCTCTTAGTAGACCTTCGCTCCGAGGAAGACAAGCTCCTAAACTAGCTCAAAGTCTTGCTTATCAAATCAGACGTCCCATCTGAATGAATGTGAGTTGTTTCAACTCTCAATTATCTTCAGACCATATTCTTTAAGACTTGTTTTCCGTGCTAACATCTGATTTTCGAGTGACAAAACTCACTGACAAGCGGCCACCGCCGCGTGGTTTGAGACTTCCTTAAATTCCTTTCACCGTTGTCCTTTTCAGGATCTGGAGATTCGGTTTATAGTCGATTTGCTGGAATGGAAGCCCAGTACTAAATTTAACTGTACGTCCGAAGGTAAGCTTTAGGGTGAACAACAGGTGAGCATTCCTAGCGATTCGGGTATTGCGAGTGAATTCTTGAATGGAAGGAAAGGAGTTGCCTAAGCACTTTCTGTTGAAATAGCGCTAGAGACGCAACATTTGGTCGATGTTCAAGCGAGTCGATTGACTAGTAGGTACAGAGCATCGGACCAGATAGGAGCGTTATACTTAAGCTTTAGGCGACGCACTTATTTATTTATAGAGGGATGAAGTATTTATTATATAGCTTTAAGAAACCCACACATTTCGCTCCTTTTTCAGCAATCTTGAATATGTGATCGTTCTAAGTGTAAGTAGTAACTTAGTGTTAAGTTGATACACGTACCGAGGATGGAAAGTCGTTCGGTTTCAGCAACGCAGGAGCCATTCATAGATAATGGCAGGCTATTTTGGGATCGCTTGAGTCACTGTAGACAGCACTGAGTTTTAAAAGCATTAAATTCCACTCTTTTCTTTCAACCCTAATCAACAATGCTCTCGAGATCGGAATTTAATGAGTTCAACATACGCTGCTGTTCCAAGTCTATGGCCGAAGAGGAGGGTCGAGAGCCGAGGAACGAATATGAAAAGTTGAAAGCGAAGGAGTAAACTGGATTAGAAGTGACAGGCAAAGAATCATTTATAAAAATGAGGAAGAGTGTTGTAGACAAGACGGAGACCTGGGAAACACCAGCATTAATATGGTGAATATCAGACTTGAACCCATCCAATACAACTTGTATTGAACAGTTCGAAAGGTAATTTCTAATCCATAGAAGAAGAGATTCATCGACGCCAAAAGCACGCATTTTCAACAAGAAAGCTTGATGTCAGACTCTGTCAAATGCTTTTGAAATATTGGGCTCAATCTTGCTTTCTCTTACATTGTGAAAAGATTGGTTCCATTTTCGGTGGGATATGTCATCAAATCACCAGTGGACCTGTTGCTGCGGAAGCCGTATTGCCGGTTATTAAGAAGCTTCCGGGTTTCTAAATATTGCATAAGTTGACTATTTATCAGCGTTTCCTTGACCTTGGAATGTAGGCATGTAAGTGATATGGGTCGATAAGAGGTGGGTGATGACGGTTTATCCTTTTTTAAGGAACGGACTGGATAAATGCTGTTTTCCACTAACTCGCAAAGAGCTCTAACGAGTAAGGCAGATGGAACATTCTACGCAGGGGCTTTGCCAGCGCAGAAGAACACCTCTTCAGAAGAACGGAGAGGATACCATCCGGGCCAGCGGATTGTGATTTTGATCTTTAAGTACTCTTGCAACTGTAAGACTGCAAAAATAGACTTATCCCATGAAGGAATTTATGCTTTCAAGTACAAGATAGATATCAGATATAATCTGAAAGCGTTGAACTGGCTGCAAAATTTGCAGCTACTAGCTGCTTTCTCCAAAAAGCTGACAGGTAAAATGTCACTATAATCGAGCGTTGGAACTGAAGACGATGCGGAATTCGTTGCGTTTCATACGAATGGCCAAAAGTTTTTGCTGCCCTTGCTTATATCTCTCAACCTGATACACTTTTTGCAGCTCGAGTCATACCACGCGTTTCTCTTAGAGAACTACATGTTCGTCCCAGAGAGCTATCCTTTTGTAGCAGGAGGCTTGAAAGTCTTTCATACCCGCACACTTTTCTCACATCCGCATGCATTTCACATACCTGAACGCGTTTTCTTCAGCCCACACGCTTTGCTTACACTCCTACCTACACTCTTTTCTCATAGCCGCACACTTTCCTCATACCTACACGCTTTCCCCATACCCGCATGCTTCTCTTATACCCACAGGCTTTGCTAATACCCGCATACTTTCCCTATATCCGGACGCTTTCCCCATACACAAATGCTTTTCTCATACCCACACGCTTTACTATACAAGCATGCTTCCCCCATACCCACATGCTTCTCTCGTACCAGCAGGCTTTCTTTATACCCGCAGGCGTTGCTCATACCCTTATACTTTCCCCATACCTGCACGCTTTTCCCATACTTGCATGCTTTTCTCATACCCACACGCTTTCCTCATACCAGTGCGCTTTTCTTAAACTCGCACGCTTTGCTCATACCCATACGCTGTGCTCATAAGCGCATACTTTCTCTATACCCGCATACTTGTCCCATACCCTCACTCTTTCCCCATACCCGCATGCTTTCCCCATACATGCATGCTTTCCCATTCCATCATGCATTTCTCGTAACCGCATACTTTTTTCATACCCGCAGGCTTTCCTTATACTTGCGCTTTCCCCATACATACATTCTCTCATACCCGCACGCTCTCCTCATACCCGCACGCTTTCCTCATACCCGCATGCTTTCCCCATGCCCCCATGCTTTTCTCACACCCACGTGACTTACCGGTGACAGTGCCGATAGCCTGAGGAAAATCCTACTTTTTTAACCGAAGAATGTGTTCTTTGTGCCATCTAAACACCTGCCTGTTAACAACAGCCTCTAAACAGCTGCTGTAAATGCTGCTTAAACTCACCATCAATTCAATTCTATTCTGCAATATGTTACTCTCTCAATTTCGAAGACGCTGTCATTAGACTTCTTAAAAAAGCTTCTTCTTCCTGTTCTTATTAGCAGTAGAGCTGACTTTTGGAAAAATTTGTCTCTGCTATTGACTTTTGAGTTACTCACGATCTCCTCAAAAATGATGTGGAAAAAGCCACATGACAGAGCATCGCCTTGCCTAAAACTGATTTTGAAATCGAAGGTCTCCATTGTCTTCCTATACAATCTGACTAGTTTGGTAGGAACGCCAAAACTAAACATAGCACTGTATGGTATAGCTCGTCCCTATGCACACTGTCATATGCAGCCTTAAAATTGACAAACAGATGAGTGTCTATTTGTATTATTTGGGTCTTTTCCAGAATATGCCACAAAGTGAAGATTTCGGCTAGTATGGACTTCCCTGACCTAAAACCACGCTGATAGGGACCTTTCAGGTCGTGGACAGAAGAAAGCATGGTGCATTTTTTTTGCCGCCTAAACTCTGGAGAGTCCTTATGTTTTAAGGCTGCGCAAGACATTTTCTAAAGCTTTTGACTCTGTTTTCTCCTCCTGTTCTTGAAAGGCCAAAAATAAATGTTTATCCTTTTTGACGTCCTATTTTCTCTATTTTCTATTTTTTAAAGCATGGCAGTCGATCACACATACAGTCGAAGTAAGCTGAATTTCAGAAACCCTCTATTTACAAAAGTGAACTCAAACGCACAGAAAAGTCAAATAATTTAAAACCAGCTCCAGACAGTTCGCTTAACTTGAATTCCTTTCATCGATTCCAATAACCTTGACACTCGCAAACCAAAAGTTCGCACATAAGAAAACTTACATCATTCGCAAGAGGTTAACAAAGTCGAAACAGAAATTCACTCACAAACTTTTCGCATTCTTATGAAACTACTATCCCCATCTTCATAAATGTTTTCAACCATTCTTCTCATCCCTCCATTCCGATTTCTCATCGCCACCCCCTGAAGCAAAAAATCGTAATTCATCGTAAATAATAGCTCTCAAAAGGATAGGAAACATTTAGCTACTCCACAGGCAGGCGCATTCTCTGACAGACAGGAAGTACTTTACTTCAACACTTCCGGGTGTAAATTTCTTCTGTAAACATCATTGCCGTTCACCCAAAGTGATGAGTTGTCGTCACTTCGGCTTCGTGCACTTCCGCGAAGCCGTGACGTGCCACCGAGTGCCAAGATTCATTTGCGTTGCACTTGAAGAAACAAACAGTGACTTGACAACTTTGAGTTAGTGGGCGGAGGGCGTGCAGCTCACTTCTCCGTTTCATAAATGTCAGAGAAAAGTTTCTTGCGCGTCTTGCTCAGTGCAGTTTTTGTTATGATCGCGTGTGTTTTATATGAAAACCTCACAACAAGCTATTTTCTCAAAGTTTATCCTTACAGTGACGATATCAGCTAGGTGCCGTCACCACCCTGCAGTCGGCTGTCGGCGAAAGTTTTCGGCAAATACAAAAACTGTTTGCGGGTGCATTCATTATGGAACCTCCCAACAGTCTCGGACATTTTCATTTATTCAGCCACGTTCAATAAAACTGAATTTTAAGGAAATCTCTTCCCCCATCGAATGCAATTTCGAACTTCATGGGAAATTCCGAGAGATAGACAGCTACCTGTTCGCGTGCTGTTTATCTCGTCAGTTTGCAGTAAGTCAAGGGAACTTTCAATATTTTTAATTAAATTGAAGTGGCCCAGGGAATTGCGTCTGGAGTGTACTTGCAGGGTGACTTGTTGCGCTATTGCACACTCCTATCGGGGGAATCTCTCATTAATTATGTGTATTTAGTCAAGTGTTTTATGCGCCTACGGACACAGGCTGAGGCAGTGTTTACACGCGAATTGATAGCAGGCACAGCTTGTGCCTCATTTAGATTGAATGGATAAGCAGATTTCAGAACTTCCAGACATTAATTGGCATTCTTGTTTAATCAAATTATGTTTTATTGGAGCGCCTTGCAGTGGAGTACCTACTGTTACGTGCGCAGTTCGATAAGGGGACGTGATTCGATTGGTAGATTTACTTTAAAGAAATCGAAGTTTAACACAGTTTGAGCCTGTGGATGTGATTTTTTAAGTTCTTTAAATTCTTGGGGTGCAAGTTACTGTTGTGTAATACTTCTCCGTTGATTTTCCTTTGTGTTGCTGACGGTGTGTTGAAAAAAGCTTTAAGATCCGCTGTGTGAGGGATGTTTCGAAAAAAACACTAACGCTACACTCGAGGTGTAGTAACAGAGAGAAAGGAAAAAAAAAACCCTTTGTCGACATTACTAAATGCTGATCAATTCTACAATTTCGACCTTAACACGTTGGGGACGGCGCAGTTTTTTTGTATTTGGCATCATCTGTCGGCTGCGAAAATCAAACGTTGCTTTCCCTGGCGTTGCCTTGCACTCAAAAAAAATTAAATTTTGAAGAAAATCAACAATTTTTGCGTACTATGTGCAGTACACATCAATATCGGGCCGATTTTGTTGTTGTACCGTTATTTCTTCACACTTATGCCAAATAAAACATTCAAGTGCGAACCACCGGGGCTACACACCGTCCTTAACGTGTTAAGCTTACTTCGCTGACATTGAAAGACAATATAATCGATATACGAGGGTTACCTTTTATATTTCGGGATTGGGGAACAAAAACAAATATTAATCATCGAAAAGAGCTTTATTGTTTTTCAAAATATTCCCCATTAAGGTCTATACACTTTTGCATGCGTTTGAACCAATTGTCGAAGCACTTTTACCACTCTGATTGAGGTATCTCCAAAACATGCATTCTGAACGCATCAACCGCTTCTTCAGGTGTCGAAAAACGTTGACATCTCATTTTATCTTTTACGTATGGGAATAAAAAGAAGTCATTCGGTGCCAAGTCAGGACTATACGGTGGTTGACTCATGGAAACGATGTTTTGAGGGCTCAAAAATGCAATTGTTTGAGCCGATGTGTGAGAGCTCGCATTGTCGTGGTGAAGAGTGATCCGTCTTCGCCGGTTGGTTTTTCTGATTTCTTGGAAGATAACTGGCAAACAAATGGTTGTGTACCACTCATAATTTACTGTTCTGTGTTGTTCTAGGGCGACATGTCCAGTTTTTCCGAAAAAAACAGGCGACCATTTGCTTGGAAGTGCTTCGTGCGCGAGCAACTTTTGTTGGATTTGGCTCAATTTGAAACATCCATACAGTCGACTGCTCATATGCGTAAATCCACGATTCATCACCTGTCACGATGTCATAGACGTGTTTCGAAGCACCGCGATCGTATTTCTGGAGTATTTCTTTCGTCAAATCGACACGTGCCATTTTTTGAGCGATTGACAGATGGTGTGGTATCCAACGCGAACAATTTTTTTGACGGTCAAATGTTCATGTAATATTGAATGTATGCTGCTTCCACTAATGCCTAAAGTTGTCTCAATCTCACGATAGGTCACATGACGATCTTGCAATATCAGTTGGCGCACAGTAACAACGGTTTCCGGAACAACAACTGATTGTGGACGACCTTCACGAAATTCGTCTTGGAGTAAACTACGACCTCGGTTGAATTCACCATACTATCGATAAACATTGGTCCTTGATGGAGCTTCATCGCCAAAAATTGAATTAAGTTCATCGATGCACTGTTGTTGACTTAATTCACGAAAGATGTAAAAAATAATCGCACTAAAATTTTCACGATTTAATTCCATTTGTTGGGCGAGATGAATCTTCTAAGTTACTGTAAACAACACAAGTAGCTCTCGTATGTCAAAACGTTGTGCGTACGTATAACCTCAAAAATGTCAAACTTCACGATAGATCTGGCAGTTGCCAGATTGCAACACTTGGGTTGCCCAATACCGAAATATAAAAAAAAAAAATCGAATGTACGTAGGACGCGAAATTCACTTAATTTTTTTTTGTTAACATCACCTCTGCAAACGCAATGAGAAAGAAAGTGTATTCAGAACAGAATTTACTTGAAACAATAGCGGACCTAAGACAGACACTTGAGGAACACCATTCGTATTAAAAGGCACCCATGGTACGGATGTTTCTCCAGAAGCTGCTCAGTGATGATTAAACAACTAGAATGAAAGCAAACATATAAACATGTATGACATTTGTTTGACCATTTTAAACGCCCATGGAAGCTTCTGGTGTACCGGCAGGGACGTATGACCCACATAAAGCTTTGATAGAGTTTGAAGAAGGTGGAAAATTGTTATTTTTATGAAACTTGCCTATTTGCAACGACTCTGTCGATAATCTAAAGCAGCAGAGAAAGTATAGATAAGTGCTTAATTGCGAAATGTAATGCATTCTTTTGGCACGGGCTATTAAAATACATGTTAAATGCCATTGGAAAAAATGTTGCAAAAATTTGTTCAAACGCCGTGGTAAAAGTAGGGAATAATTCCATGATATTGAAGGCCTGGAAACAATACACTGGAGCACTCAGACTCGAAAACTGGTCCATTATGCCAACAGACAGTCACCTGCATTTTTCTTGTTTTTCTAGAGGAATACCAACAAGGAATTCTGTGGTAAAGAGCCTAGGGTTTCAGGTCCGTAAAAGTTAACAACAAAAGGCGGGACATTGACAGGAAGGAAGCGCTATGCGGTGGCTTCAGCTTCTCTGCAGGCATCACCAAGAGTTTCATCCCTAAGCCCAGGCAAACTTTGGACTTATCGATTCTGTGGAGTCCCGTTTATACTCCAACAAACCGTCTGCAACCTTTTTTTGTTGGAGATTGTGATACACGTCACTGGAACGCTCAGACTTAGCGAATCATCTATTGTACTAGCAGGTATTAACCTTCATTTAATGTGTTTTCTTGGTTTTCCAAAAAAAAACAGTGACCGCTTCTGTTACAAAGAGTGTAGGTTTTTAATTCCCACCAAGTCAGCCCCAAACAGCTGCCACCTAATACGAGCAAAGGCCGGACATTGACAGAGAAAGTCCTTTGAAGCGCCTTCATCTTCTCTACAGGGTTCGCAAATGGTGCCATCCCTAAGCCCAAGACAACTTAGGTGCTTAGCGAATGTGAAATGTCCCGTTAGTATGCCGACAAGTTGTCTGCACTCATTTCTCTCATAAGACAACAGAGAAGCCGCTGATTTCTTGTTAACTTCCGGGAGCATGCACTTGGTCATCCTGCATCCTGGAGAGACACGCCATCTCTGGTTGAGCTGTTGGGAGACCCGACCAACGGCAGAAGCGATAACCATGGAAGCACATAGTCCCAAGGTGGGTTCGGGCCCTACGAATGCCTTTTCTGAACCTTGCCTAGTTAGTTCATTGGCAATCCCTCTGCGGTCTTGTTGAAATTTGTTTGAAGACATACTATCGAATACACGAACCTATTAATTATTCGATGTTCTTCGAAGGTTTTGTGTGAAAGGGGGCCGTTTACCTTGACTTTATGTGTCCTTTCAACAGATGTATGTGATTCATGCATATCGTGCTTAGGGCGAGAATGTGGAGTTTGCTGTTAATAATTGGTGTCACTCTTCCACATTACAAAAAATAGAGGATCCTGCTAATTGTAATATAACTTCGATATGTCCGCCACCCCGTTTGACAGTTAAGCTTCCTTTACCTCATAATTGGTATTGAAATTGGCCGCATTCTGTCTAGCGTGGTTTCGTATTTGTAGGTGAATCTTCTTTCAGCAGATCTCCTTGTTTCCACCGTCATTTCAGTGAGGCAAGGGTGGAACACAAACACAATTGGCATCGTGAGCAGGAAGAGCTCTCTAAACTTTTCCCTATTTTGTGTTTTCCTAGTAATTTTTGACACTAAATGCAGAGCTGAGTGTAAAAGCCAAGAAACCTCAACCATTTACCCGTCAATCGTGCCATGAATTCTGCTTAAGGTTGACAAGTAATTCCCACACAGCCACTAAGTAAATCAAGCCAACTCAGGAGTGTTTCCCGTTTCACGACCCACATGCCAACGCCTCGTTGGGCCAAAGCAGCAATCAGTTGCAAATCATCGACAGTATCTGTACAAGTCCAACAGTTGCCCGTTTCGAGTGCAGGAGCTGAAGGCACAATTTATGATGATTTACTTAACTGAACGCCGGAGGAGTGAGCATGAAAATGACCAGACACGTACGACGCACAACATATCGCCGGACAAACGATAAAATATGATTGCAGTTTATCTTCACCACTCACACGAGTCGCCTGCAGATGTGCGGGCAAGACTCTTGCTGATCCTTGCCCTCGTTTCGTTCGCTTGAAGTAGAGATTCTCTTGACCACAATTGGCGTTCTTGGCTGGCGACTTCTTCCTCACTTCAGGAAATTTATCGAACCGACATTACTCGCAGCGCTGCCAAGTGAAAACGAACAGCACACAAAGGAGCGTTGGATCTCTCTCCTTAAAGGTCTGCAATTCATCCCAATTAGACGTCGTTTCCTTTGCGCCAATTACAATAGTGACGATGCCATGATGAAAGGATAAACTGCTGCAGAGCATCTATTCACTGACAGAGAATTGGGAATGGCGGGAGTGGCGTTTGTGGTGGGAAGTGTAATAGGATGTTGTTGTGAGCTCGTTTCCATGTGCAGCGGTTTCCGCTGAAACATCCGCTCGCTGATGCATGTGATAAATTGAAATTTATGGGCGCACATCGCCCGCAGTTGATGATAGAGATTGATTTGCTCTTGATCACACAGTGCCCGCTTATCCTGTCCAAAGCATAGTGGAGGACGTTCGAAGGACATCTATATTTGATTTTGGTGTAGAGTGGACGCGGGAAGTGCGTTTGGCAACTAGCAGTCCGTGAAGAGGGCGGAAGTAAGCTGAAATGGAGAAGGCGAGTGAAAGGCGTCCGAGTTATTTGGCTCACTCACAGCTAACTTGGTTTTTGAATGTTTTCGTTTTTCGAAAGAAGGTTGATGGTGGATAAGGATAAATTGTGTATAGAAATCAAAGAGGTGACTGCTGATGCAGACGGCTTCGGGCAAACTCTGACTGAAGAATTCGATTTGAAGAAGTCCAATGCGTCATTGTTGTAACCTTTGCTCACTTCAAACATGGAGCGTAACTGTAAAACCACCCATCAAATTCGATTTGGGTTTCAGTTTTGTTTTGTGACCCGCGACGAACCAGCTGCCAGCCCAGCATATGTCAAATGATGGCGGAAACAGTGCCCGCCATCCAGGTAATTTGTGGTATGGAGGAGCCTGCAGCTGTTTTATAGGCCGAATTTGTTGCCAATTTTGTGTGAACTGAACTCACCGCCAGTGTCTCAGCACAAACTGAAGATCCAAAGTTCAATTGCTCTACTTAAAGTCTGCCACCACTCCAGTGACTTGGGAATGTTTGAAAATGAGTTGCATACATTTTGGCGCATTTTCATTAAATTTTACAAGTCCAAAATACTTTCATTAAATGAGTACTCCTGTAAATAAGTTTTCTGTAATAATATAATAATTGTTGGCGCTACAGTTCAAAGAGGGACCAGGGCCTAGCTTGCTCATCAACTCCTTGTGTTGTGCGCGCTACTGTTCTCTCACGAGTAGAAGGGACCTACCGTTCTTTGCCGACTCCGAACGGCGAAATTTGGAAGCTTTCTTAGACAGTTATTACTCTTTGAGTGTTGTCTGCAGCTCGAAAGAGATTGCGCCGTGAAAAATTCGAAAGGTTGGTGTTGAATCGAACCTAAACTCTTCGGCGTGTGAGCGTCGAACTCTACCCACTACGCCACGGCGACCACTTTGCTTTTCTGTAGCACGGATAATAGACATTTGAACTCGAAAAAATCTAACCCACTTCCAAATACTGCCCATAGTCATTTAAAAAAGTGCAAAAATTGTACTTGTTTTGTTTATAATTGGGAAAAGGCCACTTTCAAAGCCAACCCTTCTGAGCAAAACCGAAAGCAATTCAAAAAGGCCCGAAATGATTGCAATGCTTCAATAAGACGTGTTAAGTTCTCCTATGATCAAAAGTTGAGGCAAAAAGTGCTGCATTGTCCCAAGGGCAGCAAAAACTTTTGGTCATTTGTAAAAAACGTCCCGGCCAGTGTTGCTTTTAAAGAAGTGCGGACCAACCACTTCATCCACCATAAGGGATATAAAACAGTCAGTCTGTGTGTAAGAAAGATGTTTCTATATGCACTTGAGAATAATTAACACTTCAAAAACGACAGTTTTGTGAATTGACGTATCCATTAAATCAGAAGTTGAAGCTTGGCTGTTACCAAATGGGAACTAACCACTATCTTGCTTTTCTGCCGAGTCACCTAATCTACGACTTGCTAGGTCTATTCATGTGAAAATGCTAAATCGAACTAAAATCACTTTTCAACTGGAAAAATGGCCGCCAATCAAAATAGCGTTGCCAACCTAAAGCTCCATACCTCTAAAACACACATGTTTTTTCTTTTGAAGGTTGGGATAAACTACACTGGAGCGCTCAGACTCAAATACTGGTCCATTGTGCAACCAGGCAGTAACATGTGCTGCATTGTCCCAAGGGCAGCAAAAACTTTTGGTCATTTGTAAAAAAAGCAAAGAATTCCGCCTCGTCTTCAATTCCAATGATCATTTGCAATAACATTCCAGCTGTCAGCTCTTTGGACAAAGCAAATCTGTTAGCTGCACATTTTGCAGCCAGCTCAACGCTTTCAGATTGCGCTCTGTCCGCTCCTGTACAAGGGACAAGTCGATTTTCGCACTCGTACAGTTGCAAGAGCACTTAAGGATCTAAACGTTCACAAATCTGCTGGCCCGGATGCTATCTCCACTGTTCTTCTGAAGAGGTGTTCTCCTACGCTGGCAAAACCACTGCGTAAGTTCTTCCATCTGTCCTACTCTTTAGGGCTCTTTCCGAGTAAGTGAAAGACAGCATTTATCCAGTCCGTCCCTAAGAAAGGCAAACCATCTTCACCCACCTCCTACCAACCCATAACACTTGCGTCCCTAGTTTCCAAGGTTATGGAAACGCTGATAAATCGTCAGCTTATGAAATATCTTGAAACTCGGAAACTTGTTAATGATCGGCAATACGGCTTCCGCAGCAACAGGTCCACTGGTGATTTGATGGCTTATCTCACCGAAAATGGAACCAATCTTTGAACAATGTAGGAGAAAGCGAGATCGTTGCACTTGATATTTCAAATGCATTTGACAGAGTCTGGCATCAAGCTTTCTTGTTGAAAATGCGTGCTTTTGGCGTCGACGAGTCTCTTCTTCAATGGATTAGAAATTATCTTTCGAACCGTTCAATACGTATTGGATGGGTCCAAGTCTGATATTCACCATATTAATGCTGGCGTTTACCAGGGCTCCGTTTTGTCTCCGACACTCTTCCTCATTTTCATAAATGATCTCCTGTCTGCCACTTCTAATCCAATTCACTCCTTCGCTGATGACAGTGCCCTCAGCTTTTCATATTCGTTCCTCAGCTCTCGTCACTCCTCTTCGGTCATTGACTTGGAACGGCAGCGTATGTTATGCTCATTTGATTCCGATCTTGACAGCATAATTGATTGGAGTAAAATGAATAGAGTGGAATTTAATGCTTCCAAAACTCAGTGCTGTCTACTGTCACTCAAGTGTTCCCAAAACAACCCGCCATTATCTATGAATGGCTCTTGCCTTGTTGACACTGAACGACTTTCCATCCTCGGTACGTGTATCAACTTAACACTAAGTTGAAACGATCACATATTCGAGACCGCCAAAAATGCAGTGAAATGTCTAGGTTTCTTAAAGCAATGCAAGAAATACTTCACCCCTTCTGACCTGGCAACAATAAATAAGGCGTGCATCCACCCAAAGCTTGAGTACAACGCTCCTATCTGGACCGGTGCTCCTAAGACCTCTCTGCACCTATTAGATAGAAACCAACAGCGAGCGATAAAACTTATTGGTGATAATAGTGCTGCGAAGTCAATCGACTCGCTTGAACATCGACGAAATGTTGCGTCTCCATCACTATTTTATCGCTATTTCAACAAAAAATGCTCTAACGAGTTGGCCAGCTGCATTCCTCCCCTTCGAGAATTCACCCGTAATACCAGCCTCGCTAGGAATGCTCACCCGTTCACCCTTAAGCCAACCTTCGGACGTACAGTTAAGTTTAGAGACTCATTCTTCAACCGCGCCGCACGAATATGGAATGCTCTTCCCAGCCCAATTCCCCCCTTATTACAATCCACAGGCATTTAAAACCAATGTGCATCTGTACCTCCTTTCCCTCTCGTCCTCTTTACCATCGGCCCGTGCTGTGACTTAATTCCAGTCATTTAAGGGTATAAGCAATCTCTTTAGTGCGCCCCAATTATATAAAAAAAACATATTCCATGCGATAACGGTTCTTTTGTGCTTTAGAAAAATTCTAATCTTCTGTGTGAATGTAATCCGGAGGCTTTCTGAGCCCGGGACAAATTGTCACCATGCCACTGCCTTAACATTCTTCTGTTAGACCTGCAGAATGCTTTGCCTAAAACTATGCCGCGGCTGTTGAAATTCACTTTCTTAGACCTCAAATCCCTTCCATTCTCTCACACAATCCCTGCTGAATGCCATCATGACGACAATTTTGCTCGTGTCCTTGTTGCACATGCCCCCGACCCCTGATTGAAGCATTCTTCGAAAATGTCAAACCCAAGACGGAGTCCCTTTGCACCAGATACTTCTTTTCAGAGTCATCCATGTGACATTGAAATTTAATGAAAACCCAACACACATTATCCGAATTATGCACACGAATACTACGTCTTATCCTCGCGCTGTGTGCTGTGCGTGTAATTCACTCCCAGAAGTCAAGTGTCACTCTGTGTTATCGAAGAACTTTCGCAATCTACAAAGTGTCTGAGTTTCACTCCTCCAAGCAAACACACACACACAAACACAGCATGGAAATGCGAAGAAGTTCACTGCAAGTTCTACATTTTCCGGCCTTCCTTCGGGGACAGACACACTCGAGCTCACGAGTGGGTGTTCGCACAGAAGACCCTCCTCATCGCACATGCATGTATTCACGTGAACACTCATCCATCGTCTTGGGTATGCGTTTTCATTTTGCGATATTTTCCTTAGCGCCGCACGTTCGTGTAGCACTGGAGCTGACTCGTGTTGTCACATAAATCAGAGTTAGCTGTGCGAATGCATTTCGAATATGGTATCAGTTGTCGTATGACAGACAATTCGCATCCCGACGCGAGCATGGATACTAAGTTTGACTCTCAGCTCAAATTGGGTTCAGTGAGACGAATGCTTGAACTGGGGGTTAGTCGGCAACGAGCACTCAGTTTGATTTGGAAATGCATTTGGGGGTGACTTTGTGGAGGTTAAGAGCCGGTGAAGTGAACTTTCGATCCGGGTGCGACTGAGCTCATTTGCAAGTGTCTGCAGTTAGACCTGTCTTGTTGTATTTTGAATGTGGTGCAATCATCGCGTCAAGGTGCCTCGGTTTTCTTTCTGCTGCCAAAGTAATGAGGTGCCAACTGCATCGGATTGTGTTTGCATAACCACTCATCCTGCTGTCGTGTGTGTTGGTCGTTGTGCTCGTTATCGTATTCGTTGCGTTTGTGTCAATTCTGTTCACTAATTTGTAGCATTATTTCAATGGCGTGCTCAAATTTAAAATTCCGTCTGTTTCGCGCATTTAAAGCCGGATAATGTGAGCCCACCACAGTCCACGCTATCACAATCGTTTAATTCTTCACAGAGAAATGAAACAAAGAGTCCATACGTACACATGTTGTTGTATTGACTTGTTTTACAGCCTACACATCTATGCCTTGCTCTCGGCCTCAGTCTGAGTGTCCGCACCCTCGCCCCCACCAGCAGCAGCTGGAGCCTTCTCCTCCGTGGAACCGAAAACGCAGCAGGGGCACTTTTCCTTCAGCACAACTCGGTATTTTGGGTGGCTGGAAGAAGCGCCTGAAAGGGTTAGTTGCAAACTACGAGGGCGGTTGGTATAGCCTACCTTATGCCGTAAACTATCGGATTGTAGACGGCGCTGGTCTTGGCGAAAGTTGCTCCCCAGATGGTGGCCAGCGGAGTGAGACCATCGATTTTGAACAGGCCAAAGTAGCAAATTATCAGGTACGGAGTCCAAGCGGCGAACCACAGTGAGATTGTTGTGAGTGCCACCTTGGCCAGTTTCGCTTCCGCGCTCTTCTCAGTATCCTCGGACGAGCGGAGTGACTTCACATTCATCTTTTTCGCCTGTTCTCGCATTGCCTTCTCGTGGGCCGACACCGCCTGTAAGGGGAAGAGCATGATTTAAGTCAGTTCTTGTTCAGCCCGCATGAGCATTTCACAAACCGCTATGATGAACCAGTAGGAGTAGCAGATGAGGAACAGCGGGGTGTAGTAAACGAACAGGGAATACGTGATGAGGTACGATCTAGGATTCCAGTCCCTTGTCATGTAATCAATACTGCATGCGGTGAGATTGCCTTCCGGGACGTACTGACTCCAACCGAGCATGGGCGTAATGGTCCACAGGCTGGCAAACAACCAGATGAACAGTATTTTCATCATGGCCAGCTTGATGGTCATGGGCCGGCCAGAGACGCCCTTTACGATGACATTGTATCTGTCGAATGCAATCATGCACATTGACCAGATGGAGACGCACCCAAACAGCGAGCCGCACAGTGCGTATATGTCGCACATGAACGGTCCCAGGATCCAGGTCTCATAGTAGAAGTTGATTACCATTATCGGGGATTGTGTGAGCATCATGCAGAAGTCGGAGAAGGCTAGGTTAATAACCAGGAGGTTGGCCGGCGTGCGAAGGGACTTGGTACCGCCAAATATGTAGACAACCACTCCATTGCCGCAGCAGGATATTACCATAATGGCGAACGTAAAGATACCAAGAATTTTATTCCACATCGGCTCCATTGGCGGGAAACGGCTCCAGTACGGATTTACAAGATGTGCCATGTCCGGGGTGACCTAAAAACGAAGTGAAGTAATTATTGTCCTTGTGGACTTAGGGGAAATTGGCGGAGGACGTATTTATGTGAGCCGGTGGAGTGAGAGTTGTCTTGCGAGTTTCTAACTTTTCGAAGCAAAAAGGTTGACCAAGAGAAAATTGGGCCGATTAGAAAAAGTGAAGGTGTGTAGGGATTCGAGACTTAGGGCGCTCCCAATTTTTTTGTCCTTTTTTTGGGATGCCGAACACTTGAGAATTTTGGCCATTTGGAGATTTAAGCAGCTCGGACTTGAAAAGTTATACATTTTGGCTGTGTTAAGGTTCTGCATACTTTGCTGGTTTTAAATTTCGAAAATTTGACTTTTCGTGACGTAAAATAATTCTACTTTTTTGGATATTCAGACTTTCGAAAACATTAGACATTCTATTCATTCCAAAAGTATGTATCTGGAAACCTTGAAAAAAAATGCGCGTATTCTTTATTTTGCTGCCATAAAGCTGTCTTGCACTCTTTTGACGATCTGCTTTTAGTTTTCATTTGCTTGCTTGCTGTGATTGTGTCACGTTGTGGAAGGTGTCACGGGATTTCGTATTCCCTGCCTGGACACGAATAGGGGTTGACCTAGGTTCAAAATTGATGAAGGGCTTAACGTATCCACCCTTGTACTCTCTCTACGTTCTATCTGTAGCTAAGCAGTGACTTCCCTATCAATTTTACTTAAAACCTTAATTTTTGCAGGCAGCGATCGTCTTAAAGACTTTGCCAAGTACCATGACTCCGCATGGCCTTAAGTATCCCACGGTTCGATCTGTGTTGATATTTAACTATTTGCGATAATGCCGTCGTTTTTTTCACCTTCTGACACCCCTTTAGGACTGTGACAAGAAACTGAATATTTTCAAAATATTCATAAGTACGTTAAAACGTCCGTCTTCTTTGGAGGTACAATCCGTCGAAGGTCGAAAGCAAATTCCCCGTGCACAAATTCAGTTGACGAAGAAAAACCCAAACCTGCGCGACTGAATGTTCGAATAAATTTGATTACAACAGCTTTTAACGTAACGTTAAAGTTTTCCGGGTATATGATGCTCTGATGTCATAACCAAACACGGAATGAAATTGCCTTTTTATCTGACGTTCGCAACTCACCCGATCAAGAACAGACCCATTGGCATATTGTGCGGCGAATTGTGGGCCAGCATCAAAAGCTTCACTTAACCTGGGGTTGTACGAAAAAAGAAAACACAATTAACTGTCATCGCTGCTGATGAATTTTTCAAATAAAATACCGATCCATTTCAGCAAACTAACGCGTTTTACGCCAGATACATGGACAATTTGACGGAAGCGCTTGTACAGGGAATGCGCGGATTTTTTGATTGAATTGAATAAGGTTTGATGCACTCGTACACTGTCCACTGCTCCCGGACGATGCGGCAATGGCAGTTTGGCAACGTATCGAATTCTGCCCCCCATTCGGGTGGCCTTTTATACATCAGTTTAATTGAATTATATTTGCGCATATTTTGCATTTGACATGAGTATGATGGACCCTCTGAATAATTCATTCGATGCTCTAGTCGTACTTGTTGGTTTTCAGTTCGTCTGTGTGTTTGTTTTTCAACATCAGAGAGAGGAAAGGGCGTTGTGTGAGATTGTGCACTATCATGACTTGTGTTTTCTTGCGCTATGTTAATGTCTGCTTTTTGCTTTAATTGATGATGAGATTTTTTCTTAACGAAAATTAACCCTTGAACCTCTGCCATTTTAAAATGAGGTTATTTATCAAACTCTGTGAAACAACGGAGATTGGAAAGGTCCAAAAAAGTCGCGGCACCCCTCTCGAAAGGATCTGCAGATTTAGCAAATGAAAACTTCATCAATGGAAAAGGCAATGTTGATGAGGAATGTAAGCGAAGGGAGGATTCTTCATGTAGTCTCAGAAATAGAAAATATGTTTTTCCACCTTAGACCTGAAAAATGGTTTTGACCACGTTCAATTGTCAGAAGAGTTGAAACATGTTCTCGGAGGTAGAATTTCGGTTGCAAAAAAATTTTTATGTGTAAAGATGGTATTCTCATGCGACGTGGACTACCATATAGAGGAGCATTTGGAAATTCTTGGGATTACGATTTTATAAGTTTACCTTTCTATAAACCGGAAATATATATACACTACATTGTTCAATATGAATTTTGTTAGATTCCCAACATCTCCGAATGATATTTTACGAGGTAAAGAACTAAATACGAAGTTAAAAAGGTTTTACTTATGACCGGTAGTGCGAGCATTGACGGACTTCAAATAAATCGTTGACTTTATAAAGGCATATAAGCAACCAGCCATATGAGACTTTAAAACGTAGAATTTGAGCATTTTATGAGTACAAGGGTCGCCTTTTATATTTCGGGATTAGAAAACAAAACCAAAAATCATCGAAAAGAGCTTTATTGTATTTCAAAATATTCCCCATTAAGGTCTATACACTTTTGCATGCGTTTGAATCAATTGTCGGAGCACTTTTGCTACTCTGATTGATGTATCTCCAAAACATGCATTCTGAACGCATCGACCGCTTCTTCAGGTGTCGAAAAACGTTGACCTTTCATTTTATTTTTCACGTACGGGAATAAAAAGAAATCATTCGGTGCCAAGTCAGGACTATACGGCGGATGACTCATCAAATCGATGTTTTGAGTGCTCAAAAATGCAGTCGTTTGAGCCGATGTGTGAGAGCTCGCATTGTCATGGTGAAGAGTGATCCGTCTTCGGCGGTTGGTTTTCCTGATTTCTTGGAAGACAACTGGCAAACAAATGGATGTGTAACACTCAGAATTGACTATTCTGAGTTGTTCTAGTGTTACGGTTGCGACATGTCCAGTTTTTCCAAAAAAACAGGCGACCATTTGCTTGGAAGTGCTGCGTGCGCTAGCTCAATTTGAAACACACATACAGTCAACTGCAGTTTACTTTCGGGCACATACGCGTAAATCCACGATTCATCACCTGTCATGATGTCATGGATGTGTTTCGAAGCACTGCGATCATATTTTTCGAGCATTTCTTTCGACCAATCGACACGAGCCTTTTTTGAGCGATTGACAAATTGTGTGGGATCCAAGGCGAACAATGACTGTCAAATGTTCATGCAATATTAAATGTATGCTGGTCCCACTAGTGCCTAAGGTTGTCTCAATCTTGCGATGGGTCACAAGACGATGTTGCAATATCAGTTGGCGCACAGCATCAATGGTTTCCGGAACAAAAACTGATTTTGGACGACCTCCACGAAATTCGTCTTGTAGTGAACTACGACCTCTGTTGAAGTCGACATACCATCGATAAACACTGGTCATTGATAGAGCTTCATCGTCAAAAATTGAATTAAGTTCATCAATACACTGTTGTTGAGTTAATCCACGTCGAAAGTTGTATAAAATAATCGCAGGAAAATTTTCACGATTTAATTCCAATTTTTGGGCGAGATTAATCTTCTAAGTTACTGTAAACAACACAAATAGCGCTCGTATGTCAATATGGTCTGAGTACGTATAACCTCAAAAATGTCAAACTTTACGATAGAGCTGGCAGTTGCCAGATTGCAATACTAGGATTGCCCAATCCCGAAATATAACAGGTAACCTTCGCAATAACCAGGGTGGCGAATTTCATGCTATAAAAATCTCCAAAAAAGCATGCGCTTAAAAACACAACAAAATGATTTAAGCAATTCAATTAAAATTAATTTATCTTGTCTCGATTCGATATAACAACACAGTTTCTTCAGTCTTTAAACAAATTAAATTGGTAACTTTTATTATAAGGTTGTCAAATATTCGCCTTTAACCCTTTTGAGTTTTCCGACTATGTACAACGCTCTACAGAGTTTGTATCTGGCAATACTATACATCATTTGAAAGGTTTTGACATGACCTACAAAACGACGCTATGCATGATAACCTTATGCAAAATAAAATTAAAACCTAATAATAATAATAATTGTTGGCGCTACAGTCCAAAGGGGGACCAGGGCCTAGCTTGCCCATCAATTACTCGTGTTTTGTGCGCTACTGTTCTCTCAAGAGTAGAAGGGTCCTACAATTTTTTACCGATTTCAAACGTCGAAGTCTGAGAAGCTTTCTCTGAGACATTAATTACTTTTTGAGTGTTGTGAGAAGCTCGAAAGAGGTGGGGCCGTGAAAAATTCTCAGCCGGGAACGAACCTAGGTCCTTCGGTGTGTTAGCGTCGCACTCTACCCACAACGCCACGAGGGCCACAAAATAAAAACTTACAACAAAATTAACATTTCATACAAAAAGAAAAACCAAAAACAAAGCTAACGTAAATATAAGCATATTCATTTGTTGAATTGAAATTAATTAAGGATATGATAAAACCCTTAATTCCTCAACTGTTCTTATTTTGGAGAGTTTTATTTGCATAGACCATACATTTTTTCTTAAAGTCTTCGAAATAAAAACTTTGCTGAATTCGTCTTAAGAATGCCTTATACAACGCTTGATAATAGAAAAATGGATCTTGTCATTAAAAAAGGTCAAGTTACCGGAAATGTAACCGAATTTCAACTGTGCAAAATAATAGCACCACATCATTCTGAAGGGCGTTGTTCAAGAGTACACTAATGGATACAATATGTACACATATTATTTTATTAATTGAAGGGTAATGTATCAAAAGTGCAGCGTTGTTAGCAAAGTAAAATTGGACCTGAGAAACAAAACAAAAAAAAAAAAAAAACGTGCCTTGATAAAAAAAGGCTAAAATAATAGCAGCTTGATCATCCTCGTCCTACTTTATGGCGCGGAATCTTGGACGTTAGCAAAGGCGGATGAGGAAGCCCTAAGTCTTTTCGAGAGAAAAGTCTTGCGTGCGATTTTTGGTGCTATTTGGCTTGATGGTATCTGGGGGAGAAGATTTAAAGACGAACTCTATGGACTGTACAGCGACATGCGCCTGGTCAAGCGTCTACGGATACAACGCTTAAAGTGGCTAGGCCATATAGAGCGTATGGACACCACTGCTCCGGCCCGAAAAGTCTTTGAATCTGAGCCATTGGGACAACGCAACAGAGGACGGCCTAGACTAAAGTGGTGCACACAAGTGGAGAAGGTCCTCAACCAACTTGGAGAGCGCAACTGGAGACAGCTGGCGAAAGATCGTGCTGGCTGGAGAGGCATGTTGGTTGAGGCCCAGGTCCACCCCGGACTGTAGCGCCACAAGAGGAAGAAGAAGTATCCAAAACAGTTTTATTTGGTAATTGTTGGTATTTGTTCGAAGGTGAAAAAAAAACCAAGAGTTTCAACCGGAGTGTTCTATCAAGGCTGTAAAGCACGGCAAAACCCAAATTAATAATTGGGGAAACTTTTCTAATTAAGTTACTGGTCCCATGATTTGGATTAAACCGATGATGACCACCGGAATTTATGTCAGCATAATGAGAGAAAATATGCTACCTTACACAGAGTGGAATATGCCGCTTAGATGGATTCTACAGCAAGAGAATGTGGTCAAAGAATTTCCTCCAAAGCAATTGAATTCAGGTTATGGAGTGACGGCCTCCGGCTCCGGACCTGAATTCCATTGAAAACCTTTGGACAGATGTAAAGAAAGCTGTATATGAAGCAAAACCCAGAAATACAAAACAACTGTGAGATGTCGTGCAGGTGGCGTGAAAGAATCTCCTGCATGTTCAGCGATGTCAGCCCCAATCGACTTCATGCCACGACGTTGCGACGCTGTACTTCAAATGAAGTTTATTCGACGAAGTACTAACCCTATAACAAAAACAAATACAAAAAACTTTACTATTCCATTGACTTTTACTTCGTACTTGTGAATTTTTAAATTTTACATTTACATTGGTGCAACTATTGCAGAATCCGAAATTCGGTGTCATTCCGGATAACGGAACTTTTCTTGTTCTTATTTTGCTTAAGGGTTTTATTGCGGATTGAAAAACGATGTTGTACAGTATATATGCTGTGTTGGCATGACCGTACGAAAAAATTATAAGCAAAATAGTGTCAAAGTCGAACATGGCGCTATTATTTTGTCCAGAGCTGTAGCACTCAATCACAAACGCAGATTCATACACAACTTTACCATTTACCTTAAGCAATTCATTTTACTCCAAATTATTTGTATTTGGAAAATAATACAAATGTGTAAGACTTTTCCCTTATCCACCTTGTTTCGTTGTTCTACAGGCACTGTCTTTGGACAAAAAATAGATCTGCAAAATTTTGAGTGATTCCATATTTTGAAAGCCACTTTTTACTAACACCGAAAAAGCGTCAAGCACTTTTTAAATTTTCAAAATTGAAAATTTCGGTGGTCTTAGCCAGAGGACCTGAAAAATATTTCATTCAACTGCACTCAGTGATTTATTGTTTCGTGTATATCCCTGTAGAAGCTGTGAGCGGATAGGAAGTATTTAGATGTATTCGTATATGAACTGCACTTAAATCCAAAATTGCATGCAAATCTTTTCATGAAGTTTGACAGCCAAATGAACAGACAAACATTGTAAAACAAATCAAAACTTTTAATTGTCAGCAAAAGAGCTCGATAATCACATCAAAATTGTATTCAATCTCCTACCGGTGCCTGCCACTCGTTCCTGATGCAAAATTAAACTGTGTTGAATCACAAAGTACTTTCATCAAAGGTCATCTTACATCTTTGCAAGGAACTACTTTCAGCACGAGTGAATGTGAAAATGTGGTCAATTTGCCGAACATCAGTTAAATGTCATTCGTCCCGGCTGGCTATCTTGGATTCACTTTGTGGCGAAAGTCCTAATTTGTAAAGCACAACCGCACAACGCCCACAAAGCTCATAAATCCAAACTCACACGACGTCTGAGGGAAGCCGTGTACCCGGACTGAGGAAACGAAATTAAATTCAATTCAATCCGTCAGCTCACTGCCAGAATGTCATTAAAAGGGATTTCAGTTTAAAATAAAACAAGAACACGTACCCCCCTCTATAGCATGTGTAATATTTTTATAGGAATGACACACTTGGAGGGCTCCTTCAAACGTCATTTATGCCACGTGAACATCATCGTATCGAGAGTGTGCAGCACATCGTTCGAGTTGGTGATAAAATCACTGCAATACATCCACACAACGCCATGGTCTGGTGAGGGGAGAGGCGAAAGGGAGTATATGCCTCACGCGGATACGGGTTCTTCATTAGCTGGCACATACACCTTGAGCTGTTTTTTAACGAGTCCTTTGGACATGGCGACGGTGAATGTGTGGAGTAGAGGACTGCTGGAAATAGGGTCTGCTAGCATAATCCCATGAAACGGCGTTTAACTGATTTTTATCCTTTTTTTTTTCTTTGTGTCTCCGAGAAATTCCATTGTGTGTAAGTACTGTATGTAAGATTACACTTGGGGGCATGGGAATTATGTCACTTTGATTTGGATAGAGCGCCGTTTATGGAAATGTTGTGAATTTTATATCCTTCCTAGCAGAAACAGCATTTCAAATTTGTCCAGTGGTCTCTGGTACAAGAATATAATCCTTGTTATGAGCCAGAGGAGTTTAGTTACGTTTTGTTTGCTTTACTTTAATTTGTACCACCTTTTATTTATGTTGCATATGTTGCTCGTGCTGCTTTTTTCATTTGTGTTCAGTTGGTTTTCGTTGAGTTTCCGTTGAGTTTCATTGACTTTCGTTGAGCTTTGTTCAATTATAAAAGTGTTGTGAACTTTGTTGTATTTCCCTGCAAATAGAATGAGCATTTATTTTATATCCAGTGGGCTCTGCAGAAGCAATATGATCTTTAATATTCGCAAGAGCTTCGTTAAGTAGCCACCGCGGTCTTGTAGGTAGAGTGCGACACTCATACGCCGAAATTCTAGGTTCGATTCGCATCTGAACACCGTGAATTTTTCACGGCCATCTCCTTCGAGGTGCTGACAACACTCAAAGAATAATAATTGTCTAAGAAAGCTTCTCAATCTTCGCCATTCGAAGTCGACAAAAAACTGTAGGTCCCTTCTACTCGTGAGAGAACCATACCACGCACAATACGAGAAGTTGATGAACAAGCTAGGCCCTGGTCTTCTGTGGACTGTCGCGCCATACAATTATTATTAATTCGTTGAGTTTCGTACAGTTCACATTCATTTTTAACACCTTTTATTCATGCTGTCTATTGGAGTGTTCCAGAACTTCTCTGTACCAAATTTTGAAGTCTGTCGATTGTTAAGGAGTGTCGGTAAATCCCTCCTAGAAAGAGGCAAAGTACGAGATCGCATCTAAAACAAATGTGTAAAGTATGTGATTAAAATATGTGAAATCACTTTTTCGTTACATAAAACAAAAACAAACACAAAATTTGAGACACATACACAGAGACAATGTACCAATACTCACTAATTTCTGTACGCACACCAATTATTTTGACAGAAAACACACAGCCTACCCGCAAAAATTTCTTGTGTTAAAATGGGCAGGCTGGGGAAATATTTTACTCTCTCTCGAGAGCGCTAATATAACATAAAACACATTTTTTCAGTATACAGGAACAAACTTCGTGTTAGATTGTGCTGTTTATTTGCACTGTTTTGCGTTGTTTGTTTCGAGTACGGGAATACACCTTTTGTTGCTTTATCTGCTCTCATCGGTTTTCGTTGAATCTTTGACTTTCGTTGCGCTTCGTTCAATTATAAAAGTTTTGTGAGATTTCCTTATTTCCAAACATAATGATTCGTTATTATCCTGCGGGCCCTGGGGAATGAATATGACGCTTGATATGATTCGCAAGAGCTTCGTTGAATTTCGTACACTTTAATTTTTACCACAATTTATTTATGATGTTTATGCTGCTAAACCTTTTTTCACTTGTTCGTTTTCGTTAAGTCTCCTTGACATTCGCTGAGTTTCGTTTAATTTTTCTCAAATGACAAACAGGTTTACAGATTTTGAATGTTTGAATTGAGTGTATTAATCTATGATCTGTCATAAATTTTCCAAAATGTCTGACAGAATCTCACAATAACTTCACAATACTGTGAGGCAAAATGTTGAGTTCAGATGCTTACAAGACTTTTGGAACATCCGTAAAAGTGACAGATCTGAAAACATTTCCAGATGTGATAACCGTTTGGTCATGATTTTCCCGACGTCAAATTGATATTTAAATTGAAAATCTGGGAGTGTGTCTCATAACATTTGCTCTGCCACCATTGGGAACAAATTCTCATGTGTATGGGATTTCAATACTGCCCTAAAACAAGCAATAAGTGAAACAAGTTTTTTTGTTCAAGGCCGAGATCAACGCAGAAAAAAAGGTGAAAAAAGCTTCAAAGGGGATCTGTTTTTGCAGACTCCTAAGAATTTCTTCATAGAAAGTATATATTCTCTCTGTGTTGTCACCAGGCCCAAATTGGTGGTACCGTGGAAAATGCGCGTTGTTCAGTCCGGGAATCAAGCCCGTGTGAGTTTCGCACTATGAAAGGTCGTCATATATCTCACTTCCCCCTTTTTCCTTTTGAATTTTTCGGCTATGTACAAAGCGCTACAGAGCTCGTTCCTGGCAATACTATACATCATTTGAAAGGTCTTGACATAACCTACAAACTGACTCTATGCATGGTTAGTTGAAATATTGCGTTCAACAGTTATAGACGTGTAAACATGGAGTTCATCAACGCCGAAATTCGCGCTATTTTAAAGTTTTCCTTCGTTAAAGGCAAACCCGCTAGAGAAACTTTCCGTGAGATTAATGGTGTTTTGGGGGATGGTGTTCTGTTACTTCGAACCGGAATGGTTTCGACGATTCAGAGCCGGTCAAAATGACACCATGGAAAAGCCAGCCGGCGGAAGACCTGTGACGGCAAATACCGATCGAATTATGGAAACTATTGATTTAGACCGGCATGTGAAGGAGTAAGTCGCCAAACAATTTCAAACCATCTGCAGAAGGCTGGATACAAAAAAGCTTGATGTTTGGGTGCCGCATGATTTGACGCAAAAAAGACATTCGGGACCGAATCAACGCCTGCGATATGCTGCTGAAATGGAACAACCTCGACCCATTTTTGAAGCGGATGGTGACTGGCGACGAAAAATGGATCACATAAGACAATATCAAGCGAAAACGGTGAATCGTCCCAAACAGTGGCCAAGCCGGAATTGACGGCCAGGAAGGTTTTGCGGTGTGTTTGGTGGGATTGGAAGATAATCATTCACTATGAGCTGCTCCCATATGGCCAGACGCTTAATTCTACCATCTACTGCGAACAACTGGACAGCTTGAAGCAGGCGATCGACCAGAAGTATCCAGAATTGGCCAACAGGAAGGGTGTAGTTTTCCACCAGGACAAAGCCAGAAAACACACCTCGTTGATTATTCGTCAAAAGCTGTGGAGCTCGTCAAAGACTATGAGCTGCTTCTATATGACCAGACGCTTAATTTTACCATCTACTGTGAACAACTGGACCGCTTTAAGCAGGCGATCGACCACAAGCGTCCAGAATTAGCCAACGTGAAGGGTGTAGTGTTCCACCATGCAAAAGCCAGACCACACACTTCGTTGATGACTCGTCAAGAGCTACGGGAGCTCGGATGGGCGGTTTTATCGCATCCAACATATAGCCCGGACATAGCGCCATGTGGTTACCACCTGTTCCTGTCCATGGCGAACGCCCTTGGTGGTGTGAAGTTGAACTCAAAAGAGGCTTGTGAAAAGTGGCTGTCCGAATTCTTCGCAAATAAGGAGGGGGGCTTCTACGAGGGGGTATTATGAAGTTGCCGTCACGATAGAAACAGATTATCGAACAAAACGGCGCATATTTGAACTAAATCCGATCACTGTAACACATTTTGTGAACCATTTAATGAAGAGCAAAAAAGCTGATATTTGACAACCTTAAATCTTATATAATCTGCATTTCAGCGGCCACGATCTTTAAATTGCCGCTTTTTGCTTAACAAATTTGTTGTAAAGCTGCAACGTTCGCACACACCTCGGCCTCAAGTATTAAAAATCCTTAAAGGCCTCATGTTTTAATCCTAGCTGTAACATCCGGGGCTTTGTTGGCAACAAGAATTGGAGAACAGTTTAGATTTGGCAAGAAACTGTTAGTCCCTTTCAATCATTTAGTTCCTTCCAACAATTGCGCTTACAGTATACGGGATCGTTGAATATTTAAGAACTTGATACGATAAGGGCAGCAGTTCCAATGTAAGGGAATTTGAGGTCACCATCTTTTTCCCTTTACAGCATGCCCTGTTTCCAGGCGTTAATTGTTCGTCCAACAGAACTTGTTCCTCGATTATTACAACTAAAGTTGTGTCATTTCTTGTTTTATTTCTAAGCCTCCTGAACTTCCAGATAATTGACTCTATCACGTCTCACAATTCGGTTAATTTATCTTGGGTTATATCTATGTTATACCAGATGCCATGACAGTCCACAAGGTGACCAGAGCATAACTTCTTCAGAAACTTCTCGTGTTATGCGTGCCATTTTATTTTTCACCAGTTCAAGAGACTTAGAGTTTTTTTTTATCAACTCCCAATGGTGGAGTTTTGAGAAGCTCTTTCATTAGCGGTTAGTTGTAATACTAATAATTGTTGGCGCGACAGATCACAGGTGGACTAGGGCCTAGCTTGCTCATCAACTACTCGTGTTGTGTGTGCTACTGTTCTCTCACGAGTAGAAGGGACCTACAGTTTTTTGCTGACTCCGAAAGGCGATGTTTGAGAAGCTTTCTCTTAGACTATTATTACTCCTTGAGTGTTGTCAGCAGCCCGAAAGAGGCGGTGCCGTAAAAAAATTCGAGGTATAAAGCCGGGAATCGAACCTAGAACCTTCGGCGCGTGAGCGTCGCACTCTACCCACTGCACCACGACGGCCACTAACGGTTTGTTACCTGTTGGAAAAAGGAACTGCAAATGCACAAACAGTGCGAGGTGCTCAGTTTCTGAACCAAACCTTTGACTTTCGGGAGTGTGAGTGTTTTACTGTACCCACTACACCACGGCGGTCATCTTGGCTTAGATCCTACAAACAACATGACGAACGTGAATTTAATCCACTTTCTTAAAAACACCAAGCAATTTAACAAAGAAATCGCCTGAACACATGACCTAGACAGAAAGTGTCGTGACCATCATGAGCACAATGATGGTGACAGAATTTGAATGGCCGGTTCAGTGAGTGCTCATGTTTGTGAGAAGGTTGGTTCAGCGTAAACGAGACCCTATCATCGGTTTTAGAATCCTAATCGACCGTTAACCCACATTGTCTACGGGAATATCGGAAAAGCACCATGGACTATTGAAGCAGGAAATGGAATTTCTCATTTTATTACATTCAATGGGATCTATTAAAATACCCGAGTGAGGTAGTTACACAACCAACACGCAGAGGAGAGGGTTTTTCTTTCTTGCTTGTGTTTTCATCCTTTATTTCCAATCACAGACCCGTTTATTCGCTCTTTTCCCGTCATGCATGTTTTTGCCCTTTTGTCAACTCTTCAAACAAACCTTCAAATTCCGTAATTATTTCCTCGCTCAGCGGTGAATGCATATATTGGTTTGAATTGTGGATACCGACTGGGTTGTCGATTAGTTAGCGAACGTAACGGCATAACAATTTGATGATTCGACTGAAGATGATGTCAAAGTCTAAACAAAACCCGGCGTGAGTGATGCGGGCTATCTGCGAAAAAACATGAGTTACCCACAGCTCTCCCAATGTGAAACATTCGCCTCGGCTGCGCTGGCACATCCAGTTCATATATAAAAAGTAAAGTAGAGGTGACAAGCCGCACCATTGGCGAAGCCCAACGCCTAAGCCCAAAGCAGATTGAGTGGCACTGAACAGGGACTATCGACCGTGTAGAGGACTCCAAAGTTGACCAAGGGCTCGGTCTGCCTGTCTGCCTTTTCCACATCTACAAAACAACTGTAGATCGGTTTAGCATACTCCTAAGCCTTATAGATCGGTTAATCGTACAGTGATTCCCATTGGCTAAATAGATTTTCCGATTTAATTGAACGAAAAAAGTGAGCTCGATTATTTCCTATATCAGCTATACTTTTTAACAGTTAATTGGAACCCGCATAATTGATTTACCCGCTTAATGGATCTTACAATTTTATACCAAATAGGCTGAATACACCAAAAGTGTTCGGTTAATTGATCTGCGCTGAACAAACAATAGGTCTGTTCCAACTGCTCTGAATTGCTACGAATTTCCCCGATAAACTCCCAAAAGGCGTTCCGTTTGCTGATTTTTTTGTAGAAGAGAGAGCTCAAGAGAGAGTAAAATATTTCCAATCCCTACGAATTTCTGCCGAAGGAAAATCTGTGGGCAGCAGATTACTGTCAAACTGAAAATATAGAAACCTCTGACATTTCATAAATCTGACAGCTGATTTCATTTAATTCTGCGAATTCGACGAAAAGTCATTTCAACAGTTTCGGCAGAGTTACTCTCGCCAAAAGAGATTTTTACTCAAACTATTCAACTACGAGTTTCGGTTGAGGTTGTAAAAAATTTCATTTCCGCTTTTGTTGCTCATCATTCAATTCTTCATTAAAAGTGTTACAGTGATCGGATTTAGTTCAACTTAACGACGTTTTGTTCGACAATCTGTCTAATCCATCTAGACGGCAACTTCATAATACCCCCCCCCCCCACCCCCTCGTAGAGGCCTCCTCGATATTTGCGAAGAACTCGGACATTTACTTTTCACAAGCTTCTTTTGAATTCAACTTCACACCACCAAGGAACAGGACAGGAACAGGTGGTAATCACTTGGCGCTATGCCCGGGATATATGGTGGATGCGATAAAACCTCCCATCCGAGCATCATGTGACGAGTCATCAATGAAGTGTGTGGTCTGGCGTTGTCCTGGTGGAACACTTCACCCTATCTGTTGGCCAATTCTGGACGCTTCTGGTCTGAGAATGTTCTCTTAATCCTAAACAGTCGCAAAGTTTTTTTTTTTTTGCAGAACGCTCTTTTTTTCAAACAGATGAGTGCCCACAGCATCCGCAAATTAGGAAAGAATGCCTTCAACCCTTTTTTGCAGAGCAAAAGGAAGCTTCATTTTCCATTTTGAAAATTTAAGGTGAGGAAAGTAATTAACTGCCCTTTCACGAAATCGAATGCCCTGCCACGCGCACGGTGAAAAAAATTAAATAAACTTGTTCCAGGAAATGCCAAAATAATTAGAAGCCCAAAAAATACGGGACCTAATCCTCTCACACCGCCTCCCACGTCGGAGTCTCTTGTGCCCGTTCGAAATTAATTGGAACCGAGTAAATTTCGGAATGCGTACCATGCCGCGAGAATTTCATTCTTTTCGGATGCCAGTCGTCTTGAATCAATACCACATCCTGTCGTAATTCGGTTCCCACAACCACGAGAGACTTCCTCTGACAATTCCTTGTGTTTACTTCCCGACGAACGAGAGGATATATGAACAGAAGAAAATTCGAAATGCTGGCGGCGATACTTCCCTAATTGGGAGTCGGGGCCCTTTTGCGACTTTGCTGGTCAATAATTCGGTATTGTGTTTTCATCCTTTCGGCAGCGTAAGTGTGGTGGAAGAACCACTTCCCCCTTCCGCAGGCAAAAAAATTATCATAATCAAAGTATTACAATGCATCCTGTGTCCATGAACAAACATTCCTGCAGACAGCAAACAATGCACAGGAAGTCGCGCCATAACTCGCCTCGGATACGCTCCAGCACGGCCGAAGGCAGCTCGAGGTCTCTTTTTGAATCATGATTAGCTTCATTCAAGGGCGGGTTGCAGGGCCAGAGTACGGCTCTTGTTGTGCACCGTGCATTTCAATATCCGCCATGGAGCCGGCGTCCCAGTCTCCGATTCGATTAGACTTCGATTTTGTTATTGTTGAGTTCATGTTTCATTTGCAGACGGGTGCTCCGCAACACACTCGCACAGCGAAAAAAAAGTTTCCCTGTT
This sequence comes from Eristalinus aeneus, assembly GCA_955652365.1. Taxonomy (NCBI): domain Eukaryota; kingdom Metazoa; phylum Arthropoda; class Insecta; order Diptera; family Syrphidae; genus Eristalinus; species Eristalinus aeneus. Next base: position 89,421,388 of record OY019130.1, on the reverse strand, counting down.
CGCAGTTCGTTCACCACACAGAGCACGCCTGCTGTTGCCGCGCCACCATCCACCATCGGGATTTGAAATCTGAAAATCTAGTTCGTGGTCTGCTTCTGGGGCACGGTTTCAATCCGAACTTGTCATGTAGTACGTGCCAGATGTATGGGTGTTGTGAATGCGCTGGCGAGAGGAGCTGCCCGCCACAGCATATGCTTGCATCCGCAATCAGAGTTTGCATGTGAAAAGTTTTCAAAGGACTTCGTTGGTGTAACCGCGCATACTGCGGACGAGAAACTGCCGAATGACATATATTGTCCCCAAGACTAATGTTCTTGTAAACGAAAAAGTTTTGACGCATTTCACTTGGAATTGTGCTGCCTGCGTGGGCGTATAGCTACTGAATTGTGTGCGGGAGGATTCGCAAGAGGAGATGCACCAGCCTTCAAATTGGGAATAGATGTAAGTTTTGGAATTCTTTTTGCGACTGATCCGATTCATTGTCGAAAATCGAAATCTCTTCGTTTTCGAGAAAGTTTCTAAATCCTAGAAAACTATGAAATGAGAGCTTTTTGTGAATTTGTTGGCAGGACACAGTAATCCGCTCTGAAACAGCTAAGCGCCATCGAAGTATTCCTCAAACGAACGAATGATTCGCGCCACCGTTTAGCCAGGAATGAATCCATTTTCGAAGCAGTGTCATGTCACGCATGTCAAGGGATTACAGAATCGATTAGGTTCGATGAGGCAGAAAGGCGAATGGCAGATCGACAAAGTGCCACGACACATTCGACCGATTTCGTATTCGTTTGTGCGCGTTAAGTCAGCCAATCAGTCGATCGGGTATAAAATATTCTATCGGTGACATCTGGGGAAATGAATGCGGGAAACAATAGACAAAGAGCCACAGTTATCACAGCGCCGGCTGGGGTGGGTTGTTGATTGTTCATATCGTATCCTCGTCACGGCACCCTTAATTGTTATAACTGTAATCGTGATTGAACGCGGAAATTATTGCATAATGCACGCGCATGTAAATGAAATGAATTGGCAATCGTCATTGTGCCCCGTGAGCGACGGAAAATTGTGAAAATTTATGTTTGTTCTGCCCTTTGGCGGTGATATCAAATTCACACGGGTGTGGGGTTGGATGGAGGGAATGAAATTAAGGGCGATTGTGGTTGTTCAAAATTGCACAAAGGTCTGACAAAGTTTTCATCAACTTTCTGCGTTTTTAGAGAACGTGTGGGCAATTAACGAAAGTAATTAATTAAGGCAGGTCCTCAACATGAGTAAGAAGAGTAGGGAATTTTTATTGCCGCCTAAAATAAAATCACCTACTTAACGGTTGTGGGGGACCCAAACAAAAAGAAAAAAACGAGTGACAATATCCTATTGAGGCAAAGTAGCACAGAGCGTAATTATTTCATCTGCATTCGGTACCACCAAGTCTTCATATGGAGCGCTGTAGTAAAGGTGTCAGCCTTTAGGACATACACAATAGAATGCATGTACAGAAAAGCCACAATTTTCGAGGAAGACAGTTTCACAGACGTGAGTGTACTCCAACGCAGTGAGTAAACCGGCGAAGAGTTAGTTTACTCCCATGTGACTGTGCAAAACTGAGGAAGTCACGTAAATAAATAAGACATTCATTGTGTGTTATTTTAAACAGTTTCGATAATCTAAAAAGTTCAAATCCAACATAGCCAGAGATCTTCACTTTACGGCAGATCCTGGAAAAGACCCCAGAAGGGCAAATCGGCACTCACCATCTATTCGTTGATTTTAGGGCCACTCATGACATTGTGCAAAGGTACGAAGTTAATATTGCCATGTCTAGTTTTGACATTCCTATCAAACCCGTCAGATTGTGTATGACGACGATGGAGAACCCTCGGTGCTCGGTCAGTAACGAACTCACGAAGACCTTTAATATCAAAAATGTTTCTTAGGCAAAGCGACACGCCCTCATGTGGCTTGTTTAACATCATTTTTGAGCAGATTGTGCGTAACTCACAAGTCAACACCAGAGGCACAACTCGCAAGTCAACATCAGAGACACAACTCGCAAGTCAACACCAAAAAGCACAACTCGCAAGTTAACGCCAGAGGTACAGATGTAGGATTTGGTTTTAAGTGACCACCAGCCTTTACGGCTTATATCACGGGGAACCTTTTTCCCAAGAGCCGTAAGTAACGCAAGACTAAACGCCTTAGTTACCCAAGTACCAAACTGAGATCATGCTTGAGGGGCAATCACCCCACCTTGGTTTGATGCGAAGCCTTTGTAAAACCTCTTCCGCTCTCTGGGTCGCAGCGCCCGGTTGGGAATGCAACTCCACACTGAGAAGGGATAGTCCCCTAACCGTCTTGCCTAGTTATGCTTGAACAATCGACTAGACAAGGCAGCGCAGTACACCATCCTCGACTCTACCCGCGATGTTAGTTGGTAAACCATAGCCACCACGATACTCCCACAAGGGGGCCTACCGCACGGTTAGGCTGGAACCGAAGTTCCAGGGGCCCCTGACCTCCCGTGGCACCAGAATATAGCCTCTGGTAAAGCTGTCAGGTTCCCTCAAAGCCTGGGTCTGTTAGCCGCCATTCCGCCACAGATGGTCTTTTCTCCATCAGTAATTCCGTTGACACTATAAATAGTGATACGGATGTGATTGTGAATCATGTGATTCATAAATCCAGTCACATCATCTGGGGACCAGAGGTGCAGTGTGCCAAAAGTCAGTTTAAGTGCTAGCTTATGTGGATAACCGTGGTCGCCGTAGCGTAGTGGGTAGAGTGCGACCCTCACACGTCGAAGGGTCTCGACTCCCAGCTCAACACCAATTTTTCAAATTTTTCACGTCACCACCTCTTTCGGGCTGCTGACAACACTCAACGAGTAATAACTGTCTAAGAAAGCTTCCAAATTTCGCCGTTCGGAGTCGGCAAAAAACGGTAGGTCCCTTCTACGCGTGAGAGAACAGTAGCGCGCACAACACGAGTAGTTGATGAGCAAGCTAGGCCCTGGTCCCCCTTTGGACTGTAGCGCCAACAATTATTATGATTATTATGTGGATGACATTGATGTGAATGAACTAACACAGCGAGCCTTCAATGAGGCGCCTGCTACAATGCAGCCATGAAGGTGACTAGATGTGGTAGATGAAAGCAAAACAAAGTGCATGCTGTCATCAAAGAAACCCACACAAGATTGACGTATCGGATACAACATCAAGGACTTCGTTAACCTTGGCTCCGTGGTAAATAGCAACAACAACGTCAATACCAAAACCAAACATAAAACACTCCTGCCAATCGTTTTTTCGGTCTCAAGAGGTATTTGCGTAGTAAAACCTTCTCTCGAAAGACTAAGCTGGATTTACATATATAACAGCTTGACCATCCTGGTCCTACTTTATGAAGTTGAGACTTGGACGTTACTTAAAGCGGATAAGGAAGCCCTGAGTCTCATCGAGAGAAAAGTTCTGCGTTCGATGTTTTGTCCTGTTTGCGTTGATGACATTTGAAGACAAAGAATAGATGACTGAACAGTGGCATGCACCTGGTCGAGGCCCTGCACATACAACCCTTAAGATGTTTAGGCCATGTAGAGAGTGTGGACACCACTGCGAATACGAGACATTGGAACAACACACCAGAGGACACCCCAGGCTGAAGTGGCGCACACAAGTGAAGAAAGACTTCAATTAAAGTGCGGAACTGGAGGCAGCTGGCGAGAGATCATGTTGTCTAGAGAGCCATGTTGGTTGAGGCCCAGTCCACCCCCGACTGTAGCGCCAGACGAAAAAGATGACAAGGAACGAGACAAGTAAATCAAGGCCTCATCAGCATCCATTTGTAATTCGCAGCTTTTCATTACCTGAAGGAGATCATTGTTAAAAAAAGAAAAAGTATTGATCCCAACACTTATTCATGTGTAACGCCAATATTTGGAGTAAAGGAATCAGAAACTTGAATTGCAGTAACCATCGATTTAACGCGGTTAAACGGACATGGTTGTACAATGTATACCGGCATGAAATTTTTTTTTAACACACATTTTTTTTTAAATAAAACACTAATTATTGCTAGGAAAGTAAAAACATTTTATTCAAAGTATTGGCCATTGTTTTCTACACATTTTGGCAACCTTTCTGGCAATTTGTGAACACCACGCCAATAAAATTGTTCGTCTTTTAAAGCAAACCAATCAGACACCCAATTTTCGACCTCCTCGTAGGAATCAAAGTGCTGCTCAGCCAATGCGTGTCCCATCGATGAAAACAAATGGTAGTCGGAAGGAGCCAAGTCTGGTGAATACGGCGGGTGGGGTAGCTGCTCCCAGCCAAGTGTTTTGATTGAATCCTGAACCGGTTTTGCTTTGTGTGCAGGTACATTGTCATGAAGCAAAATTACTTTGCCGCGTCTTCTGACCCATTCTGGTCGTTTCTCGATCAATGCATGGTTTAAATTGAACACTTGTTGTCGGTAGCGATCAGTATTAACGGTTTCACCAGGTTTTAGGAGCTCGTGGTACAGCACACCTTTCTGGTCCCACCAAACACACAGCATTGTCTTTTTGCCGAATCGATCTGGTTTTGCAGTCGATGTTGATGGTTGTCCCAGATTAACCCATGATTTTTTCCGTTCAGAATTCTTAAAATAAGTCGACTTTTCATCGCCAGTAGCAATCCGATGCAAAACCGATTTTCTTTTGTGTCTTTGAAGCAAAATTTCACAAGTGTTTTTTCGGTTTTCCATCTGTCTTTCATTCAATTCATGTGGCACCCATTTTCCACACTTTTGGATCTTTCCCATAGCTCTTAAACGGTCAGAAATTGTTTGTTGTACAACATTTAACATTGCTACCATTTACTTTTGACTCAAAGTGTCATCTCCATCCAATATCATTTGCAATTGGGCGTCTTCAAACTTTTTTGGTGGTCTTCCACGTTCTTCATTTCTCACATCAAAATCATTGTTTCTGAACCGTTGAAACCATCTTTTGCATGTTGCTTCTGATAGAGCATGATCACCACATGCCTCGATAAGCATTCGATTCGACTCTGCAGCACTTTTCTTTAAATGAAAGCAAAAAATTAATGCTCTCCGCAAATCATCACTTTCTTGTACAAAACTCGACATTTTTAACACGATGAAAAAATATGATGTTGTCTGTTCAATGACTTGATGTATACTAAATATTTTTCACAGATGTCATAGGAAACAAACAAAAAAAATAAGTTCTCGTTCACAACAAATGTTCCCTATCGAGAGATTTGTATCTTGACTTCATACCGGTATACCTGGTATAATCTTAAGGATGAGGATGAAAATTACAAGTTCTATCTGAGTTTTAAAACTTCTAAATGTCAAATGCTTTTGAAAAATTGAGTAAAAGAGAAATTCAAAAATAATGTAAGGTCCGTTTATAAATTCATTTCAGGTCATTAGCAACTGTGCATCGAACGCAAACTGGACCGCCAACTTGACATTAGATTATTACGATTCATTCTTTTCAGTATTTGATCGGTGAGTATTTTTTCAAATGCTTAAGCCACGAGACAAAAAACATTAAACGGCCTGAAATCTGAAGGAAGAAATATATTTTTGTTTGCCATCTTTCATTCGTCCGAAAACTGTGTTTAGAAAGGTTGAAAAGGTATGTTACATAGGGAAGCAGATCAGAATCGTCATGAATTTCGGACTGACACTGTCAGAGCGTGATTGCCTTCATAATATCAAGTTCATTAATGCACTGGACGACGGATGACATACGAGGGGCGTTGAAAATATTCTCGGTATCGGGGCGAAGCTTCAGACCATCAATGTCAAAAAAGGTCTTAGACAAGGCGACGTTCTGTCATGTGACTTCTTTAACATCATCCTCGAGAAGATCGTGCGTAACTCACAAGTCAACACCAGAAGTCAGTTCAATTGCTAGCTTACGCCGACGACATTGACGTGATTGGACGAACACAACGAGCCGTGAATGAAGCATTTGCTGGTATTGAAGCGGAAGCGGCTTAAATGGGTCTGGCGGTAAATGAGGGCAAAACGAAGTACATGCTGTCATCAAGGAAGGACACACAATATCGACGTCTCGGCCGGAGCGTCACACTAGGCAGCAGAAACTTCGAGGTAGTCAATTACTTCGTCTACCTCGGCTCCGTGGTAAACAGGGACAACAACATCAGTACCGAAATCAAACGCAGAATCACTCTTGCCAATCGCTGTTTCTTTGGGCTCAAGAGGCAATTGAGTAATAAAGCCCTCTCTCGAAGGACTAAGTTCGCTTTATATAACAGCTTGATCATCCCCGTCCTACTTTATGGCGCGGAATCTTGGACGTTAGCACAGGCGATGAGGAAGCCCTTAGTCTTTTCGAGAGAAAAGTTTTGCGTGCGATTTTTGGTCCCGTTTGCGTTGATGGCATCTAGAGGAGAAGATTTAATGACGAACTCTATGGGCTGTACAGCGACATGCGCCTGGTTAAGCGTCTACGGATACAACGCTTAAGATGGCTAGGCCATGTAGAGCGTATGGACACCACTGCTCCGGCCCGAAAAGTCTTTGAATCCGTGCCATTGGGACAACGCAACAGAGGACGACCTAGACTAAAGTGGCGCACACAAGTGGAGAAGGACCTCAACCAACTTGGAGTGCGCAACTGGAGACAGCTAGCGAAAGATCGTGCTGGCTGGAGAGGCATGTTGGTTGAGGCCCAGGTCCACCCTGGATTGTAGCACCACAACAAGAAGAAGAAGATCGGGGTGAAGCTGTGGTTGTATATATAAATTGACTTATTTATCAAGTAATCCTGTTATTTAAGTGCTTTCATGTATAATTTCATATAAATGTGATTATTGATTCGCGTTTTATCTCTAGTTAAACAGAATTATAATGGCAACTAAGTGAAAATTGAGCATTGCACTGTAATTAACTTTCTCACTCAGGAAGGAAAAGTAAAAAAAATATTCATGAATAGATGGTGGCTGTTTACCAGGGTTCCGCACCTTCATTATCAACTGTGCAAGAGTGGTCAAGTGAGTTTAAGAGAGGCAGAGAGAGCTTGTACTGCTTGTACGGGAGAAAGCATCAAAGAAGTCGAAAAACTTGTTCTTGAGGATGCCCGAATAAAGGCCAAAATGATGGCAAAGATCACCATGCCTTCAACTGATACCATTCACACCATTCTTCATGACCATCTTAACCTTCCAAAGGTCAGTGCAAGGTGGTTGCACGATTGCTCACAGCGCCTCAGAAAAAACTGAGAATCGCATGTTGTAGAGAGCTTTTGGAGATGTGCATTGAGAACGCGGACGGTGTTATGGATCAAATTGTTACTGGGGACGAAACATGCTCACCACTGTAACCCTGAAAGCAAACAAGAGTCTATGCAGTGACATAAAAAAGGAACAGAATCCCCGAATACTTCAAAGTTACTCCGTCTGCCGGAAAACTCATGGCCGCAGCTTTTTGGACTCAAAGGGAATCTTGCTCATTGAGTACAAAAAAAAAGGTGAAACCATCAACGCCGCATCCTACGCTTCCACTTTGCATAATTTGCGGAGGATATTTAAAAGAAAATACGGGGTTAACTCGCAGCGGGTATGTTGCTTCGTCATGACAACGCTCCTGTTCACACGGCGCGAGTTTCCAAGGCTGCTACGTGAGATTGTGGTTTCGAAGAAATCCAACACCCATCCTTCATTCCAGACCGTGCCCCTAGTGATTATTTCCTGTTTCCGGATTTGAAAAAATGTCTTCGTGGAAAAAGATTTTCGGATGATGAAGAACTCAAGTCGGGAATAAAGGAGTATTTTGCAGAAAAAGAGGAAATTTATTTTATTGAGGGTTTATACCAAAATGTAACAAATGCATTGATGTTAGGGGGGTTATACTGAAAAATAAAAACAATTTAAATTGAATTCGCATTTTCCTTCATATCGACACCGAAGATATATTGAACATATACATAGCATATATATAGCATAATTGGTGCATTTGAAGGAAGAACTTTTCCAAGTTTTGCAACGGTTCCATATGAAGAAAAAAAAACTCCCTTCCACCAAAACCATGCACCGTGTCACAAGTCGTTGGCTACGATGGACAAATTGCAGGAATTGGGCTTTGCTTCCGCACCTACCATATTCTCCTGATTTGACACCCCAGCGACTTCTACTTCTTTTCAAACCTCAAAAAGATGCTCGCTGAAAAAAATTGGCTTCGAACGAGGAGGTGAACGCTGAAAGTGAAGCCTGTTTTGAGGCCAAGATTACTCGTACTATTGAAAAGGTATCGAAATGTTATAGCGCCGATGGACTGATTATTTCACTCTTGAAGGAAACTATGTTGATGAATAAGGTCCAATTTTGTTCAAACAAAAAACGTAGAATTTGAAAACGTAGGTTATATAGATTACAGGGTTCATGACTTTACCGGGTAGCTTAGGTCATTCGATGCCGTCTTACGGCTTTTTAAAATGTATTTTAAATTTTGTTTTGCAAACGGTGGCTTCATTCTTATAATAATTAATAATAATATAATTGTTGGCGCTACAGTCCAAAGGGGGCCCTTTGTGTTTTCTTTAACTCTTTCAAAACATACTCTTTTGCAAAAAATAGTTTTTGAAAAACTTGTCTCGATGTAGGAGTAAAGGCGATATTGTAAAGCGTACCGGTGATATTGTTGACGTGTCAGTAGGCTATGAGCTTTTAGGTCGTGTCGTTGATGCAATTCAGTTGATGGAGTTACGTCGGTGACGTCGCCTCCCTTAGGTAGGAACTAGACGTCCCGCCCCCTTTCGCCATTCATAAGGTATCCGCCATTTTTACGGCACCTCTCGGCCTCACCCGCTTTAGCCATTAGCAACACGCGCATTGAAAGAACTTTACGCCTAACCAGTGCATTTGTCATCGGACATCGGACAACGAGCCACCCACGTATCCGCTCTACTCCATGCAGTAGCAAAACAGGCGCATCGTATGACATACGTATGCATACCTTTTCCACGGGATATGTCGATTTACAGACTGCAGATTAGGCATAAACTACATTTGTAATATAAAACCTGTGGAATGATTCGAAGAAGTTTTCTTAGTATGAATTCAGTTAAGTTAGTTCAGTTATAGTATAGTTCACGTAACTCCGTGACGACGTGTTCGGCTTTATTAATAAAATAATAAATTCGTTAAACAAATATAAAACCGTGTTTTTTATATTCCAACGCTCAAGGGACACAGTAATTATGGCAAAGGAACAATCAGCAGAACGACTTGACTGAGAAAACTGTCCTTCCTGTTAAGACTGTCATCAACCAGAAGCTTTTCAACGATGGTGATAATGAGGAAAAGAAACTGTCCTGTTTCTTATTTTCTATTTGTTTAGAAAAGATCCCGTGTCGCCCAGATACTAAATTGTTTGTCTGATACCGGCTCCATGAATACAGTACTTGACTCCATACTCTGGCTGTGCCATGAGTGAATGCTTAGGTGACGAGAGCAAACACGCCTTGATCATCAACGGAGATTTGTCGAAATAGGCCTGTCGTCAAATGCTTTGCTGCCGCGTCATCCACCAGGCCGTGGAGCCTTCCCTGGTGATGTGTTCTATTTGCGTTCACGTCTATTTGAACGTGCCGCCAAGACGTCCCCTGCCAAGAGCGTTGGCTCAATGTCTGCCCTCCTCGCTATTGATAATCAAGCCGTTCATGTGTTCGCCTAGATTAAAACCAGTGTCATCTCTATTACAAACGATTTCTGTAAATCAAATTGTTCCGAGCAGCCATTAACGCCAGTCTGTCTTTATCCTGGTCGGGGTCAATCGCTCAAACCAAGGCCATGAAGCATGTCGACGGTTCCGCGAAATTGGAGTTGGCTCAAAGTTATGAGGTCGTTGCTTTCGCTCAGTTTGGTTCTCATTTGAATGCTGCCACTTAACAACTGTTGAACCGTGTTGTTTATTTTACTGAATTGTTAAAGCGAGGACAATACGTGCAAATGTCCACTGAAGATGAAAATGCTTCCTACGATTCCGGTGGCTCAGTAATTCCTTATTCCGCTAGCATTCTTAGTTTAAATGAGAGCCACACTTGTTCTGATCAAGGATACCAAACAAAAACTAGCTACAAACCTTTTACTTTTGATTCCGCTCTTTGTACATCATTGAAGGGGTAGGTACCTTTTCCGAGCGTTAGAGATGTGATCAGAGTAAAACGAAGTTTGAACAACTGCAGAACATCTGTGGCATAATTTGTAAAGGGCTATTTCTTTGGTCTCAATTCATTTTCAAGCTTCCTACACTTTTCAGAGAACAATGACTGTTTAGAAGATGAATATAAAATTACCTCCTTCTCGTGCAATAATACTTTCACAAGCACACAGTGATCGCTGAATAATGCGGGGACCAGCGCTCTCGATGACTATAACGTGACATATTTTTTATTGCACATAAAGAATGATAGCTGCACTGTCACCCTGTCTGTCTGTCTCCTTCTTCATCGCACCTCAAGAATGCCAAGTATTCCAAAATAGTTATGCGCTCCTTACGCACTGGTAATGACTTCATTGCAGCAAGTTCTAAGTCGATTTCTGGAGACTTTTGGTGAACGGGCAAAACTGAGCGTCGGTTGAAGAATTTGTTGTACAAGACACCAGTTTTTGTCAAAAGACCTAAGTTAACAACCACGTTTCAAGGTTGTCAACATTTGTTTTCATGAAGAGATGAGAAATGGACTCTACGCTATCCATGCTTATCTCATCAATTGATTTCGAACATCTACCGCCAAACAAAAGTTGCCAGCGTTTGAGTAAGAGCGAGCTGTGTTACTGGTCCTTTTCCGCTGAGAGCCATACAAACAACGGCTTAAGTTAATTTGAGAGATGTGTTCAATTTGATAGAATTCCATGAAATATTCATTCGGGTCACGTACTCTAACGGGACGTCTAATTCCCATTTCATTGACTCCTGCAGCAGGGAATGGCCGCCCTTTGAAGAACATCCATCCTTTATCATACGTATCGCTTCATCGCGCTTCCTTGCCCTTAGCCGTTTGGCACAAAAACAATGTGTTAATAGATCCCCCTGGGCCGCGGAGATGGCAGTGAAGGTCATGTCCCATGGGACATCGTCCATTTGCCAATAGTTCGCATATACTGGAAAGATGATGAATGGGATTATGTGTTTCGTGGAGAGGGACGTTGGCCTGCACTGGCCACTAGACTAAAGGTTAATAGCCTTTTCATTGGCTTTCAACCTCTCTGGACTGTATGTGGGTGCGTGGAGGACTGACCTAAGCCAAAACACCACCGTATATGCTTTCTTTCGCATGATTTATATTTCCCCCTCCTCGCTCTCGATGGTCCGCTTTTTGCGCGGTGTAGGAGAATGCATCACAAATGGTAATCTAGGACTTTGATCCTTCAGAGAGATTACTGAACATTACGACCACGGTGCGGTGCGCTGCCAGGACCGCCCTGTAATTACACAGGACACGCAAATTGGTAATGATCCTACGCGGTGCCAGCAGAGCATTGTATCCAATGGAATGCAAGTATGCCGGGGCGTCAGCTCGAATCTCCCCGAACAATCTGCTGTCTGAAGAAGAAGAGAACAATGAGGGACGGATTTGCATGCATCAAAGGAATGGTTGCAATAAAATATGATTAAGCTGTCTTTCTCGTTTTGATTTATTGCCGCCGTAATTGGAGCCGAGTCGTCAGTTGCGTTTTATGAGCAGCTATATGAGCCGTAACCTGTGATGTGGGCGCTGTTACGAGGAGAATTATCTGCTCGTTAGGGCAATATCATTTGTTAATTTCATTGCAGTCAATGGCCCCATTCTTCGTGGAACTGCGGTTATGCTTATATGCATTCAGAGAATTTCATTCGAGGTTATGATTATACAAATAAGCGGCAAAGCACAATGATTCAGTGACGTCATCAGTAAGCTATCAGTCATCAGTCATCAGTCATCAGTCATCAGTCATCAGTCATCAGTCATCAGTCATCAGTCATCAGTCATCAGTTATCAGTCATCAGTCATCAGTCATCAGTCATCAGTCATCAGTCATCAGTCATCAGTCATCAGTCATCAGTCATCAGTCATCAGTCATCAGTCATCAGTCATCAGTCATCAGTCATCAGTCATCAGTCATCAGTCATCAGTCATCAGTTATCAGTCATCAGTCATCAGTCATCAGTCATCAGTCATCAGTCATCAGTCATCAGTCATCAGTCATCAGTCATCAGTTATCAGTCATCAGTCATCAGTCATCAGTCATCAGTCATCAGTCATCAGTCATCAGTCATCAGTCATCAGTCATCAGTCATCAGTCATCAGTCATCAGTCATCAGTCATCAGTCATCAGTCATCAGTCATCAGTCTTCAGTCATCAGTCATCAGTCATCAGCCATCAGTCATCAGTCATCAGTCATCAGTCATCAGTCATCAGTCATCAGTCATCAGTCATCAGTCATCAGTCATCAGTCATCAGTCATCAGTCATCAGTCATCAGTCATCAGTCATCAGTCATCAGTCATCAGTCATCAGACATCAGTCATCAGTCATCAGTCATCAGTCATCAGTCATCAGTCATCAGTCATCAGTCATCAGTCATCAGTCATCAGTCATCAGTCATCAGTCATCAGTCATCAGTCATCAGTCATCAGTCATCAGTCATCAGTCATCAGTCATCAGTCATCAGTCATCAGTCATCAGTCATCAGCCATCAGTCATCAGTCATCAGTCATCAGTCATCAGTCATCAGTCATCAGTCATCAGTCATCAGTCATTAGTTATCAGTCATCAGTCATCAGTCATCAGTCATCAGTCATCAGTCATCAGTCATCAGTCATCAGTCATCAGTCATCAGTCATCAGTCATCAGTCATCAGTCATCAGTCATCAGTCATCAGTCATCAGTCATCAGTCATCAGTCATCAGTCATCAGTCATCAGTCATCAGTCATCAGTCATCAGTCATCAGTCATCAGTCATCAGTCATCAGTCATCAGTCATCAGTCATCAGTCATCAGTCATCAGTCATCAGTCATCAGTCATCAGTCATCAGTTATCAGTCATCAGTCATACGTCATGAACTACCAATCATCATTTAGAGCTCACGTGACGACGCAATCACTGCCCCTAATTGGAGCGTTCAATCTTAAGTGGCAAACCAAACATTCTCCCCATTACTACTGCCGAATTCCTAATGTTCCATTAGACCTATCACCATAGCAGCTTATTCAGTTTCGTTGTCCAAAAGGGATTCCCTTCGAATGCAATTCCATTAAAAATTCATTTTTATTCGTCGTTTACTCGAGTTCTCCGACCAAATCTATCCGCAATCGCCAACACACATGTTCGAGGAAGCTGCGTGTGGCCCTGGAGAAGAGGAGTACGGGATGTCGAGAGATATAAGAATTTCAATGAAATGAGGTCACTAATTCCGGGCGCTTCTAATAAATTGCATTCGGATGAGTCCTTTGTATTCTCGGCACGTTGCTCATAATCCGTGAATTCACTGTAAATGGACTTTACGCGGGCAACTTCAAATTATCGCGTCTTATCCCGTTCTTCTGCCCTTGTTCAGTAAAAGCGAACGTGATGCGAGATTGGGGAGTAGTTTCGTCATTGCTGAATGGGTTTTCGGTTGCTGTGAATTCCAATTTCGCTGTGAGGCGATGTTGTCTAGTTAACTTAAATTGAAAGCTTTAATGGGCATTCTGGCAATTATGTTATAAGTTGTACAACATACGTTCAACATTTAATCCTTTGAAACTTTATGAAGAATAAAGTCTCAAATAACTGGTGCCTAAGTGCAGAATTCAAGGAGTCGTTTATAGAGGTTTAAAGTTGTAACTGGGTATGTGGCAGAATATTGGTTTAGAACTCGGCGATAAAGTAGGCTTTTGTAACTTTTAATGGAACAAGAGAATGTCTGTGTTTAATTTCAATACACATCTTGCAGCATGCGTACTTACCTAAAAAACTTTAAAATCTTCATCTTCAGGTGAGTCCATACGCTCGGTACCAAATTTCGCAGATGTAAGTAATTTGAAAGAACGTGCATCTAGTATGGACTTGAAGGTTTCAAAGGATCTTTCAACCCAGGACGTTACTCTATCTTAAAACTCGTCACTGACACTTTAGTAAGTTCTTTGGAAACTAAATTGTTAGGCAAGAGTTTTCCAGCGCCCTTCTACATGAAATAGGGAGCTAGGTAGGAATGCCAAGACCAAATGTTGCATTGTCCACTTTATCTGCACTTTAAGATGCGGGCATAATGTGTATACAAATTTGGGGCGATTTGACCTGCGCATCCCGAGTATGCTTCATGACCTGTGGCAGTGTAAAAATCTTACTTATAGTGAACTATTTCCGGGTGAAGCTAGAGTGAAAAGGGGCCTATCAGACTCTTTTCGAATGGCTTAATACTTTACGTGAAACGGAGGATTTTGTACACGATGTAAAATAAGAGTGATCCATAGGTAGATGGCGTAAGAAAAGGTGACCTGCTTTAGGGTTTGCCGTTCATGTGACACTGAGTCAGCAGGCGTGGCTGCGGCCATATCTTGGGGATGAGTTCGTGCAGAATCGGATTGTCCAATACTTCCAAGAGGTTTGCTTGACTTGACTTGACGTCACCTCATCGAGGTGATGATTCGACGAAGTTTATGTTTTGATGTAGCATTTCTTTTGGATTCCTATCTGGAAGCACGCCCTGTCATTACTTGTGGTCAAATCATCTGTTACTTCTTTCAAGTTTCTTTAGGCACGTCAGTTTACATTTTTTTATGGTATCATAATAACGTTTCCCTTGTTGTACAAGCAGGGTAGACTCTCGAGACTCCGTTTTTCTGTTAATACCCCGTTTTTATATATTTGGTCCAATGCCAAAGTTGGAAATCGAATAGCTTGGAAGGAGAAGTGTCTGATGTTGAAGATTGAGTGATCAGGGAAGACTTTCAATATTTTGAGATACAGAAAAGTTTTTCACCAAAGCGAAGTTATAATCTGACGAACTTCATTTCATTGCTAAAAGTCTCATCATGCAGACTTTATATTCCGATGGTTTACCAAGTGATAGGTGGCGTAGCGGATAAGTGGATCGGAGGAGATTGTAAAAGCTATCGTTGCTGTTGTTATCCCTCGCCTCTCTCGGGTCATCAGGCTGATGTGTCTGATTAAAGATCTGATGCGGTTTTCCGTGAGGCGTTAACTTAGCGGATTGAAGTTTGTGACGTTTGTCTCGACCAAGTCTCACAAACCGCTGTGTGTTTAGTTGTATCATATACCGAAGAATATGTTTTAGATCTATGATCATAATCTACTGCTGGTGGGACAGACCTATTGTTTTAACCTGCGGCTAGAGAACACGACATGCACCCTGACTGACTCATATTGTAACCAACTTTAGACTGCAAAAATGTCTAAACCGTTCATAACAGTGAGCTACAGTTTTGACAAATGGCGGAAAATCTTATTGTTTATGGACGACGATTTAACGATTTGCGTCTTTGTTAGAATTAAAAACTTTCATTTTCAATAGAGTTGAAAGTTGATAGTGTGATTGTTTCATAGTTGGCGGGAAAATCACAACTTGCTATGGTAAGAGCTCTCCAGAGCCTCAACGTGATTAAATCATTTGTGTTTCGAACCACAGCTCGTTTCTGTGGTACAGACAGCGTTGTTTAACGAGATGCATGTAGTCATAAAAACAGCAACATTGCCAAAAATGGTGTGGAAAGTGAAGGCTCGAGTTGGGCGAAATCCGCCTCGAAGTTGAAAAAAAATCTCTCGTGAGCTCTTACTATCGTTGAAACGAGTGCAACACATAACGAAAAACGAGCTTGGGCTCACACCATTGAAGTTCCTAAAAGCAGACGATCTGAAACTGGGGCAGAATAAAGCAAGAGCCGAAGAGAGCAAAGGAGTTGCTATGCTTGGACGAAAGTGGAGAGTTGTCCAATTGTAGTTCTTTCCAATGATTTGACATCATTGCGGAAAGAGCATCGGAGATCATTTGGCCTTACGGTTGCTATATCGGTGTTATAAAGCATCCTCTTGTCCACTATGCTCCTTGCCACGTGATACGAAAATGGACATCCCTCCGCATTTTAGATTAATCCGATACGGTCAAGATATACAAATGCTTCCGGTGAATGAATGAATCTACTTCGGCGCGCATTCTCATGAAATGCATCGTTGGGGCAGTAGGCTCCGAATATAAGCTCGTTGTGAGAAGTCATGGCTTGTGTAGCGTGTCTTCGAATAAGCTTAATAAACCCTATTCACTTTGGCTTCGTTGTACAAAACCGCATTGCGATAGAATTTCTTGTACCCAGATTCGGGTGTTCTGTATTTCTTGAGACAAGCGCGAAGACATTGCCTCTCGAACATCCATGTCTTTTCCATCTGGGAAGGACTCACGTTGAACCACACTGGACAGCCATACACAATGACTGGCCGGACCAGGGCCGTGTAGCAGATCACTTTTACTTTGGAGTTAAGTTGGCTGCTGTAAAATAGCCTTCTAACCATAGCAAACGCTTTCTTGGCTTTCTTTAGAGCCGAAGCTGAATGAATGTTTCCATACAGAAACTAGTCTAACAATATGCCAAGATATCGTACTACCGTCTTTGCAGCTAATAGTTGTCCCTGTGGTTCCAAGATGCTGAACTTATGGATATATGGGGGTGCCATTAACAAAAAAAAAAATCCAAAACCGCCTATGGACTTATTGAGTTATGTGTTACCTTCGGACTGCCTCCAGAAATCAGGCAGCACGGATGGTGTTGGTTTGGACTGGCACAGAGGTCGACGGTCGCTCTCAGCTCGTGTTCTTTGACTTTGACGTCAAAATTAATACTACCGCATACCGTGAGATTGACTTTGAGAAATGTATCGAGTCCTTAAGTGATCCAACACTTCGGCCAAAGATGGTGGACATTTCAACAAGACCCAGCCAAGTTTCACAAAGGGCGCGTGAACCATGATTGCCAAGAAAAAAATGTTGCACTCTCTATTTCTCATTGAATTGCAGCCTTGCAGAAGGAAAATCTGATCGCTTTCTCTTTCTGTATGCACCTTAAGGGCGAAGGTTGGCACTAAACATATGTAAGTACGCACCATCTTAAATAAGTACATCGCCGGGAATGTATCAAAGTTTTGCAAAC